>CM062942.1:129158693-129751193 GCA_031878705.1 Tapirus indicus
TTGAGCCAGCCTTGAACTCCTGGAATAAACTTCACTTGGTTGTGATATATTACCCTTTTCATTTATTGCTGGATTTAATTTGCTAATATTTTGCTGAGGATATTTGTGTCTTTGTTCATGAAGGATGTTGTTCTGTAGTTTTTCTTTTGTGCTATCTTTGTCTGGTTTTGATATTAACATAATACTGACCTCATAAAATTAATTGGGAGGTGTTCCCCCCTCTTCTATTTTCTGAAAGATGTTGTATAGAATTGGTATGCCTTTTTCCTTAAATGTTTGGTAAAATTTACCATTGAAACCATCTGGGCCTGGACTTTTCTTTGTGGGATGGTTATTAACCATAAATTCTATTTCTCTAACAGATATAGGACTCTTCAGGTTATCCATATCTTAAATGAGCTTTGTTAGTTTATATTTTTCAAGGATTTTCTCTATTTCATCTAAGTTCTTGAACTTATTGGCATAAAGTTGTTCATTATATTTCCTTATTATCTTTTTAACGTCTGTAGGATCTGTAGTGCTGCCTCATCTTTCACGCATGATATTGTGGTTTATTTATTCTCTATTTTTTGCCTGATCAGTCTGGCTAGAGTTTTATCAATTTTACTGATGTTTTCTAAGAACCAGCCTTTGATTTCATTGACCTTCTCTCTTGTTTTTCTGCTTTCAATTTCATTGATTTATTCTCTTATCTTTGTTATTTACTTTCTTCTGATTGCTTTGGGTTTATCTCCTCTGTGTCTAGTTTCTTTATGTGGAAGCTTAAATTACTAATTTCCGATCTTTCTTAATTTCTAATATAAGTACTAATGCTATAAATTTCCCTTTGACAACTGCTTTAGTTGCATCCCACACAATTTGATATGTTGTGTTTTCATTTTTATTCATTGCAAAATATTCTTCAATATCTCCCTGAGATTTCTTCTTTGACCCAAGTGTTGTTTAGAACTTTTTTGTTTATTTTCCAAATATTGGAGGATTTTCTAGATATCTTTCTGTTATTAATTTTTAGTTAGATTCCATTATGATCTAAGAACAAACTCTGAGTTTTATTCTTTAGAATTTGTTAATTTTATGTTATGGCCACAATATAGTTTCATTTGGTGAATATTACATGTGTACTTGAAAAGAAATGTGTATTTTCTTGTTGGGTGGAATGTTCTATAAATGTTAATTAGGTCAGGTTGGTTGATAGTGTTGTTCAATTTTTCTATATCCATACTGTTTTTCTGCTTACTTTTACTATCGATTACTGAGAGATGAGTGTGAAAGTTTCCATCTGTAACTATGGATTTGTCCATTTCTCCTTCTAGTTCTATTTGTTTTTGCTTCATGTATTTTGATGCTCTGTTGTTAGTTAAACATATTTAGAATTATTATGTTTTCTTGGAGAATGGACCCCATTTTTATTTTTTAATGATTTTCTTTAACCTTGATGCTATTCCTTGTTCTTAAGTGTACTTTTTCTTATGTAAATATAACTACCCCAGCTTTCTTTTGATATGTGCTTGCATGGTATATCTTTTTCCATTCTTTTACTTCTAACCTATCTGTGTCTTTATATTTACATGAGTTTCTTATACACAGCATATAGTTGGGTCTTGCTTTTTTATGCAATCCTACCCTCTTTGTTTTTAATTGATGTATTTAGTTCATTTACATAAAATGTGATTATTGAAATGTTTGGATTAAAATCTACCATCTTGTTAGCCATTTTCTATTTGTTCTATCTATTCTCTGTTTCTTTTGTCCTCTGTTTCTGCCTTCTCTTGGGTTAATTGAGCCTTTTTTATTATTCCAGTTTATCTCCACTATTAACTTATCAATCATAACTTTTTAATGTTTTAGTGGTTGCCCTAGAGTGTGAAACATACATCTTTACTTGGAGTCTTTCTTTAAATAATATTATACCACTTCATGAGTAGTGTAAGGATCTTATAACAGTATAGTCCCAATTCTGTCCTTATACTCTCTGTGCTATTGTTGTCATGCATTTTAATTTTACATATCCTATAAACACATGATACATTGCTACTAATTTTGCTTTAGACAATCAGTTATCTTTTCAAGCAATTAAAAATAAGGAGAAAAAAATCAAATTTATTTTCCTTTATTTATTCCATTTCTAGCACTATTCATTTCTTTGTGTAGGTTCAAGTTTCTGTCTGGTGTCATATTCCTTCTGCATGAAAAACTTCCTTTAACATTGTATGTAGTTTATATCTGCTGGCAATGAATTCTCTCAGTTTTATTTGTCTGAGAATGTCTATTTTCCCTCATTTTTGAAAAATCTTTTCACTGGGCATGGAATTCTGGGTTGACAATTTTTTTTCTTTTACCACTTTAAAGATGTCACTCCTTTGTCTTCTGCTTTCCAATTCCTCTAGTGATACCTTCTATTTAGGATAGGGGCTACTTGCCAGAGCTTCTTTCTCAATGTCTGTGTGACCTTCAGCTTTAGATCTTCTTTTTGTATTTTCAATCTACCATCTTCCTAGTTGTCTCATTTATTCTTTCTTTCCTTTTTCCTCTTTTCTATCCTGTTTTGGATTAATTAATTTTTATGATTCCATTTTATCTTATTTGTTGGCTATACGTCTTTGTGTTTTTTATAGTGGTGCTTTAGGGGTTTAGTGTATATCTTTAACTGATCATAGTCTACCTCAGAGTAATATTATATCACTTCACATATAGTATAAGAAACTTACAAGAGTATGCTTCCATTTACCCTCAGACTTTGTGCTACTTTTGTCATACATTTTACTTCTACATGTTATAAACCCCACACTGCAGTGTTATTTTTTGCTTTAAACAGTCAGTTATCTTCTAAAGAGATTTTAAAAGTAGGAAAAATATGTTTTATGTTTACCTACATGTTTACCATATCCTGTACTTTTCATTTCTTTCTATCCATACTTCCATCTGGAATCATTTTCTTGTTCTGTAAGTCTGCTGAGGAGGATTCTTTCAGCTTTTTTTGGTCTGAAAAACATCGTTATTTTTGCCTCAAGTTTTGAGTGATATTTTTGCTGGGTAAAGAACTTTTGCTTGATTTTTTTCCTTTGAGTATTTTAAAGATGTTGTTTCACTGTTTTCTCATGTACATTGTTCCTTTACACATAATGTGTCTTTTTTTCTAGTTGCTTGTTATTACTGGTTTTAAGTAATTTGATTATGATGTGCCTTGGTGTTGTTTTCTTCATGTTTCTTGTACTTCAGGTTCATTGAGCTTCTTGGATCTGTGGGTCTATAGTTATTTCTTGGTTATAGTTATATCTTTAAATATATTTCTCTCCCTCATCTCTTTCCTTTAATTTGGAGACTCCAATTACACCTATAATAGACTACTTGAAGTTGTTCCATGGCTCACTGATGCTGTGCTCTTTTTTTTTTCAGTATTTTTTTTCTGAGTGTCACTGTGGATGGTCTATTACTTGGTCTTTCAAGTTCACTTATCTTTTCTTCTGCAGTGTCTAATCTGCTGTTAATTCCCTTCAGTGTATTTTTCATCTTGACCTTATATATTTCTTCTCTAGCAGTTCAGTTTGTGTCTTTTTTATCTTTCATTAATATGCTCATGCTTTCCTCTACCTTCTTGAACATGTGGGGCATATTTATAATAACTATATAAATGTCCTTGTTTGCTAATGAAAAGTGCAGCAACTTCTCTTCCACATTAGAGGGGATAGCATGTTCCAAATCATTGTGCCCCTAGAAACTTCACTTAGGGGCCAGACCCCTGAAACTTGTCGGGTTAACTTCACACTTTCTGGCATGCATTGCCTTACTAAGCAAAGGTGCCCTCTACTTTGTGCTCAACAGGCCTAATCAGCGTGATGTCATTAATATAGTGGACCAGTGTGATGTTCTGTGAGATGTCAAGGTGATCACTGTCTCTGTGGACTAGATTATGGCAGAGAGCAGCAGACTTTCATAGCCCTGAGGCAAGATCATAAAGATGTACTATTGTTCCTTCCAGTTGAAAGTGAAGTTTCTGCTGATTCTTGCAAGTTCGTGTAGAGATAAAAGCATTTGCCAGATCAATAGCTGCATACCAGATGCCAGGACTGTGTTGATTTGATTTAATGAAGAGACTATGTCTAGAAGAGCAGCTGCAATTGACATCAACACTGAATTAAATTTGTGATAATGTTTTCCAAGATCCAGCCACCTTCTGCACAGACCAAACAGGCATATCAAATGGGGATGTGATCGGAATCACCACCCCTGTATCTTTCAAGTCTTTGATGGTGGCTAATCTCTGCATTTCCCCAAGCATGCAGTATTGCTTTTGAATTACTATTCTGGTAGTGTGCATGGAGACTTCCAGTGAGTTTTGCCCTTCCTACTATCACAGTCGTCATTCCACAGGCCAGACGGCTGATATGGGAATTTAATCAGTTGCCAGGGACATCTGTTCCAATTACACATTCAACAACTGGAGAAATGGCCATAGACTCACTGGGCCTCCTCAGAGATGGAATTAGGTCAAAACTTCATTTATTGCCTGATCTCCCTAAAATACTCTTTCAGGAGATATAGTGGAGATGGGTGAGTGAAGAGGTCACACATGGGAAATCTGCTACATCTTTCTATCTCCTTATGCCTTTGTATTTTTCTTTGTACATACTGACAAGGAAGTTCTGGTATCTCAACCTCATTGAATGTAGCCACCATTTAGTCCATGTTTCAGTCAGGCAAACTGTTAGAACACTCTAAGTGCTTGAGCTAACACATTAAATCAATGCAAATGTACATTCGGATGATTTTTAGTAAATCTGTAGTTGTGCAACCATTACTACAAGTCCAGTTTTAGACCATTTCTATCCCCTCACAAAATTCCCTTGGCCTGTTTGCAGTCAATTCCCACTCCTATCTCTAGCCCCAGGCAACAACTGATCTGCTTTCTGTCTCTATAGATTTGCCTTTTCTGGTAATTTCATATAAATGGAATAACAGAATATATGGTCTTTTGTGTCTGGCTTCTTTCCCTTAGCATTGACCATGTGACAGCCAGTGCTCTTTCTGAAATTCACTTAAGGTGGAACCTGAGGCCATTTATTTGAAACCTTATTTTCTAATATAGAAGTTTAATGCTATGAATTTCCCCCTTGGCACTGCTTTAGTGACATTCTACAAATTCTGGTATGTTCTGTTTTCATTTCTATTCTCTTCAAGGTACTTTCTAATTTCCATTGTTGTTTCCTCTCTGACCTATGTGTTATTTAAAAGTGTGTTGTTTAATTTCCAAATATATTTCTGTTTTTGATTTCTAATTTCATTTCATTGTAGTCAGACAACATACTTGGTATGACTTGAATTCTTGTAAATTTGTTGAGACTTGACCTAGCATGTGGTCTATTTTGGTAAATGTTCTGTGTGCACTTGAAAAGAATGTACATTTTGTTGTTGTTGGATGGGGTATTCTATAAGTATCAATTAGATCAAGTTGGTTAATAGTGTTGTTTCGTTCTATATCCTGTTGATTTTCTGTCTTCTTGTTTTACCAGTTATCGAGAGAGGAGTATTGAAATCTCAGACTATAATTGTAGATTTGTCTATTTCTCCTTGAAGTTTTACCAGTTTTTGCCTCATATATTTGGAAGCTCCGTTATGAGTTGCATACACATTTAGGATTATTATTTTATTTTGGTGAATTAACCCCTCTATCATTATGAAATGATCTTATTTATTTCTGGCACTATTCTTTGCTCTGAATTCTACTTTTTCTGTTGTTCAAGGTCATTGTAAGGGTTTATTTTCTAGGACTACTTCTGGCATCAAACACTGTATCAGTCAGGCTCCAGACAGGAAAACAGAAGCCATACTAGGTATTCAACAGAGATGATTCAATATAGGGTATGGTTTACACAGGTGTTGGAAGGCTGAAGGAGCAAAAAGAGGGCATCCAGATATTAGCAGCTACAGAAAGCAGCTACTGTTACAAAAACTTGAGCATAAAGGTGAAGGTTGGCATGACCAGAACCTAGGAGCTTGGAGGAGGGGTAGCTGTAGTCATGCATCTATTGCTCTGACTTCTGATGGGGAGGGTGCTATGCAATTAGTGCTGGTAACTCAGAGGGGGCCTGATGAAGCTGGCAGCTGGTGCTGGTGCTATCTTCTGCCACTGGAGGGATGGTGATAGATGCTAAGAGTGCATTCTCCCTTTTTCCTGCCTTACAGTCTTCTACCGGTGTTTCTTATCAGAAGAACCCAACAGGAAGACAGCTGGCAGGCAAGTCTGAGAAATGTGGTTGGTAGAATCCCAGTTCCAGAATCAGAGGAGAGTGTAGAGGGGTGGTCTTGGGGTTGAGAAACAGTAGATGAACAACTGGTATAATCCAGATCTACTCTCCAGATACATCCTAACTTTTCTCTCATACTTACTGTCACTGTGGCCTTTTGCTCAATGTTCTGAGAGACTTTCTCAGGTCAAGCTTTTAGCTCACTGATTTACTCTTAAGTTGTAAACATTTTGCTGGTCAGTCCATTGATTGGTAGTCATGTTTTTAATTTATAAGAACTGTTTCCTTTTCACATCAGCCTGCCCATCTTTTCTAGATATCTCAGCATCTTGTGAGAATTTCCCCTAGCATATTTATTATATCTTGGCTTCCTCCCTTGCATCCATACAGATATTTAGGGGACAGTTTTCTAGAAGAAGGGAACAGAAAGTGCAAAGACCCTGAGGCAGGAGGAATATATTTTACATATTTGAGGAAGAGATTTTTGATTTTGGTTTTGTATTCTTCAAATGCTTGATGATTCTTGGTTGTCTGTTCATGTTTGTGTTTGAGGGTCTAGATCAGTGGTTCCCATTGGGGGTGAGATTTTTGCCCCCCAGGTAGGGATGCCATATTTAGCACAAAAAAAGTTAAATTTGCATTTCAGATAATAAAAACAAATACTTTTTTAGCATAAGTGTATTAACCCTATTCCCAGGAGACATTTGGCAATGTCAGGAGACATTTTTGTTGTTACAGCTGGTGGAGAGGGTGCTCCTGGCATCTAGTGGGCAGAGACCAGGGATGCTGCTAAATACCCTACAATGCATAAGACAACCCCCACTGCAGAGAATTTGGCCCAAAATGTCAGTAGTGCCAAGAGTGAGAAATTCTATTCTAGATTGAACAGTGAATTTCTTCAGCTGAAATGAGAATCTTGTTCACAAATATCTGCTTTAATTACAGGAGCCTGTTTCTTCTTGTTATGTTAAAGGAACCTGGGTTGGCTGGTTTGTATCCTGGGGTATAGGCTCTTATAGCAGTTGGAAGTCTCTATACTTAGGATCACCATCAGGGGAGCTTGCCGCCGTGAGTTCCATCTACCCTGGTGCCTTGTGACCTCAGCTCTCTGATGGGCTCAAGAAAATGACGATTCTTTGTTTTGTCCAGCTTTTCTTGTCAGGGTGGAAGGGATATTTTTTGCAACTTTCTACATCCCAGGCAGAAATGGAAACCCTTTCTATTCCTTTTCTCAGTTTAATAAACTTTTATTTATTATTTTATTTCTTCTTGGTATTTATTCATTTCTGTTCTTAGCTTTTGACATTTAGATCTCAGCCTCTGAATTATGTCTAGAGGATATGTTGTAAGTTTCAGATTTACACAGCTACCATTACATTGACTGGTTTCATTTTTTTAAACTTTTATTTCTCTAGTTCCATTGGTATTTATATTAGTGTAAGGTGAGGGTATAACTTTATTTTACAAATAGTTAATCAACTGATCCACCACCATTTGTTGAGTAGCCCTTCCCCTATACATATTTTCTTTATGCGTTGCCAGAAAGAGTATATTTTTTAAGGAATATATGCACACTGTTCAAAGTCAAAGCATATTAAAGTGTATACAGTGCAAAGTTTCCTTTCTTTTCCTTTCTCCCAGCCACTCAGTTTCTCTCTCCAGCTGCAGGCATTGGGACCAGCTTCTCGATTTGACTTCCAGATATATTTCATGTATATACAAGCATATTTTTTGCACAGATGGTAGCATACTATATTTACTATTTTATAACCCCCTTTCTTAACAATATATTTTGGGGATTGTTCCATGTCAGCACATATAGATCTTTCTCATTATTTTTAACAGCTTCATAATATTTCCCTGTACGGAGGTACCATGATGGGCCTTTTCTTTTTTCCAGTCTCACGCTGCAGTGAATATCTTCATACATTGGTCTTTGTAGTCATACTTGTAAAAAAATTCTTAGAAGTGGAATTGCTGAGCCAAAGTATATGTGAATATAAAATGCCAATAGATATCAAATTGTTATCTGAACTAGCTGTGCCAATTTTCACTCCCAGCAACAGTGCATCAAAGTGCTTGTCCCTCTGCAACCCCTCAAATATGGTGTATTATCAAATGTTTTGATCTTTGCAAAGTCAATAGTTGATAAATGGTATTTTTTTGGTATTTTGTTTTAATTGAATTTCTTTATGGGTGAGTTTGAGCATCTTTTCATAAATAAAAGCCATTTGTAGTTCTGTTTCTATAACATGATTTTAAATGCAATCTAAATCTTAAATCCTAACTTGGGTCTATTTTGGAGCAATTTTGTTCAGGTGATCTTCCTGTCAATTCTTATGTTTTTTGTCTCAGTTTTTAAACTGTTATTGAATAGGTAAATGCATTTACATGTTTCAAAAATAAAAATATATTTAAAATATACATTGAGAAATCTCACCCTCACCTCTGTCTTTATCCATCTCAATTGCCCTTACCCCTCAAGTAACCGTTTTTATTAGTTTTTACCTTCATCCTTCCAGTATTCCCTTATCTGAATACAAGGAAATATGTATACAGCTTCTTAGTTCCCCCTTTCTTACACAAAAGGTAGTTTACTCTATATACCATTCTGTATCTTAGTCTGTTCATTTAAGAAGACATGCGGATGGCCAACATGCACTTGAAAACGTGCTCAACATCACTAATCCTCAAGGAAATGCAAATCAAAACCACAATGAGATATCACCTCATGCCGGTTAGAATGGCTATTATCAAAAAGACAAGAAATAACAAATGTTGGTGAGGATGTGGAGAAAAGGGAACTCTTGTGCACTGTTGGTGGGAATGTAAACTGGTGCAGCCACTATGGAAAACAGTATGGAGGTTCCTCAAAAAATTAAACATAGAACTACCATATGACCCAGCAGCTCACTTCTGGGAATGTATCCAAAGGAAATGAACACTAATTCAAAAAGATATCTGCACCCCCATGTTCATTGCAGTGTTATTGACAGTAGCCAAGACGTGGAAACAACATGTGTCCATTGATGGATGAATGGATAAAGATGATGTATATATACAATGGAATATTATTCAGCCATAAAGAAGAAGGAAATCCTGCCACTTGCAACAACATGGATGGACCTTGAGGGCATTATGCTAAGTGAAATAAGTCAGACAGAGAAAGACAAATACCATATGATCTCACTTATATGTGGAATCTTAAAAAAAATAAAAGGAGCTCATAGATACAGAGAACAGATTGGTGGTTGCCAGAGGTGGGGGTTAAGTGGTGGGGGAAATGGGTGAAGGTGGTCAAAAGGTACAAACTTCCAGTTATAAAATAAATAAGTCCTGGGGATGTAATGTACAGCATGGTGACTACAGTTAATAATACTGAATTGTATATTTGAAAGTTTCTAAGAGAGTAGATCTTAAAAGTTCTCAAAAAAAAAAAAAAGAATTTATTCTACAATTCTCTCCATGTCAGTGACCAGAGATCTTCATGTTTTTTGACAGCTGTATAATACTCTGTTTTATGGCTATACCATGTTTATTCAACCAGTTCCCTATTTTGGACTTCTGGGTTGGTTCCACTCTTAAGAAATTACAACCATTGCCACAAGTGATAATACTGTATATGGACATTTGTACTTGTGCAGGTATGTCTGTCTCTATGATTCCCAGAGCTAGGATTGCTGGGTCTGTGAACCTATAAATTTAGTAGATATTACCAAATGTCACATTTTGCATTCCTATCAAGAAATGTAAATAGTGCCTTGCTAACAGAATGTGTTGTCAAGCTTGGGGGTTTTTGCCATCAATAGGTGAGAAATGGTTTTTTATTCAGGGGAAGTTGAACATTTCTGCATTTGTGTATTGCTTTTCCTGTGACCTGTGTGCTTTTCCTCCATTGTTGGTCATTTTAGTCTTGATTTCTGGGAGGTGATTTAGTCCTTTGTGAGAAGAGTTGTATATAATTTTTCCCAGTTTGTTATTTGCATTTTGACTTTGCGTATGTTATTTGTGTGTGTGCAAAAACCTTTTGCATCTGGCAAAATGTGTCAACATTTTCTTTTGCAGCTTCTGGATTCTCAGTCAGATTAGGAAGGTCTTTTCCAGTCCCAGGTTTAAAGGAATTAGCCTGTGCTTTCTTCTAGTGCTTGTATGATTTTAGTTTTTACCTTTATATTTGTGATCCATTTGGTGTTATTCCTGGTGCAGATGTAAAGAATGGATCTGGTTTGAGATGGTGCTCTTCCTCATCATATATGATCTTCCCTTATTTATTTCTGGTTCAATTTCTGGGCTTTCTGTTCTCGTCCATTTGTCTCACTGTCTAGTCACAGGCCATTATTACACGGTTGTGGTTATGAAGTTGACTTTAACACTGGTATGGCTAGTCTGCCTTCATTGTTCTTCTCTTTCAGAGTTTTCCTGGTTGTTTTGATTTTTATTTTCCCACGTGAACTTTAAAATCAGCTAGCTTAGTTTAAAAAGAAACCCCGTTATTCTTGGGGAGGGTGTTATGTTAGATGTCTGGATTAACTTAGGGAGAATTGCCATAGTTATGATGTTGAGCCTTTCTATCCAAGAACATGATCTGTCTTTCTAGTTGTTCACATCTTGCAGGAGTATTTCCGAGTTTTCTTTGTATTGGTCTTTACACAGTCCTTAATAAGCTTATGCTTAGCATTTTTTTCCGGTTTTGTTGTTCTTGTAAATGGGGGTTTCTCTCCATTATACCTACTAACTAGTTGTTGTTTGTATATATGTCTATTGATTTCTGTCTTCGCCTGAGTTCCTTAGAAAACAGAACTTGAGCCGAAGCTTATTTGCCAATGCTTTATTGGGGTTGTGATCTCAGTGCAGTGAGAGTGATAGAAAAAGGGAAAGAAGGAAAGGAAATATAAATTGGTGTGTTACTCAGTTGGCCACAGCTTCACAAGAAAACACGGCCGGTTGTTGGGTCATTTGGATGTATTTGGACAGCCTCTGTAGAACCACTGCACCTTGAAATGGTCTTTTGCAGCAAGGAAGGGTGATAAATTTATCTGCCAGTTCCCTTATGGCTCCTATCTCTCATTGGCCCTCTGGGCAGCCCTTGGAAAAGCGGATCCCATATTCCATGGCATGGTTTTTCATCTGAATCCAGAAGTGGTGGACGGAACTAAAGTGTGTTTGAGGGTTCATTTGGGTTGGGCCTGGACATAGGAGCTGCAGTGGCTTCTGCCATGGCAGAGGCGATAGAAGATAAACCAGAGCCCAGCCTTTATCCAAGGAGGCCAAACTAGGCAGAATGTGAGGGACTCTCAGCAGAGGCCATAGCTCTTCACCGAGTAAGCAGCCAAGGCCTGAAAGGCATGTGGGGCCAAATTCATCTGGGGATGTACAAAGTTGGGTCCAATATAATTTCTACATGTTAATGTTCTATCCTCTTACCTTTGAATTCTCTTACTTTTTGTAGTAGTGTTTCAGTTGATTCTTTTGGGTTTCCTGGGTATATAATCATGCCATCTGAAATAGAGTTTTACCACTTTTTTTTTCCAATTCTTATGTAACTCATTTTGTTTCCTCTTGTCCAAATGTTAGTAACACCCCAACGTGAAACGGTAGTGCTGATGATGGGCAATCTTATTTGAATCTTGACTTTTATAAGCATGCCTTCAATGTTTTCCCATTAAGAAAGATGTTAGAACTTTATACCAATTGAACAACATCTTCCCATTTCCTCCTTCCCCAGTTTCCTGGCAACCACCATTCTATTCTCTGCTTCTATGAGTTTGGCTACTCTAGGGACCTCATATAAGTGGAATCATGCAGTGTTTGTCCTTCTGCGTCTAGCTTATTTCACTTAGCATAATGTCCTCCAGGTTTATCTATGTTGTTACAAATGGCAGGATTTCCTTTTTTTTTAATGCTGAATAATATTCCATTGTATGGATATACCACATTTTCTTTATTCATTTATCCATAAGTGAACACTTAGATTGTTTCCATATCTTGGCTATTATGAATAATGCTGCGATAAACATGGGAGTGCAGATATCTCTGAGATACTGATTTCAATTTGAGTATATACCCAGAAGTGGGATTACTGGATCTTGTTGGCATAAAGTTGCAGTTAGGCAAGATAAATTAGTTCTAGAGATCTGCTGTACAGCAGAGTGCCTATAGTCAACAATACTGTGTTATGCACTTAAAAAGTTGTTAGGAGGGTAGATCTCGTGTAAGCGTTCTTAGCACACACACACACACACACACACACACACACACAAAGGGACACAAGGAAACTTTTGGAGATTATGGATATGTGTATTACTTTGATTGTGGTGATGGTTTCATGGGTGTTTGCATACGTCCAAACTCATCAAATTGTACACGTTAATTTTGTGCAGTTTTCTGTATGTCAATTATACTTCAATAAAGCTGTTTTTAAAAAAAGAAATGTGTTGGCTTTGGGGCTAGGAAAATATTTTTTTTTTCCATGTTAGTGAAATATTCTAACTGATTCCCATGTTACTGCGTGTTTTTTTTAATCAAAAATCATTATTGAATTTTATTAAAAAGCATTCAGAGCCAGGCCTGACGGCCTAGTGGTTAAAGTTCAGCGTACCTGGCTTCTGCAGCCTGGGTTTGGCTCCTGGGCGCAGAACCACACCGCTCATCTGTTAGTAGCCATGCTGTGGTGGTAGCTCACATAGAACTAGAAGGACCTGCAACCAGAATATACAACTATGTACTGGGGCTTTGGGGAGGGAAAAAAAAAGAGAGGAAGACTGGCAACAGATGTTAGCTCAGAGCGAATCTTTCCCAGTCAAAAAAAAAAAAGTTTTTGGCATTTCTAGTGATAATCATATGACTTTTTCATTGACTCTAGTGAAGCAATGAATTCTATTAATAGATTATCTAGTTTTGAACCACCTTTACATTTCTGAAATAAACCCCAGCTTGACAGTGTATATATTTTTATTGTGTTGTTGGATTATGCATGCTAATATTTTATATTGGATTTTTGCATCAATATTCATAAGTGAGATTGGTCTTTGACTTTATTTGCTGCTGTACAATCTTTGGCAGATTTTGGCATAAATGTTATACTTGATTCATATAAAAATTTGGAAGTTTGCCATATTCTAGAATATTTTAAGTAGAGCTGGAATTAACAGCACTTTAAAATTTTGGCAGAATTCAGCTCTAAACTATATCTGGTGCTTTTTTTGTGTATTTAGATCTTTGTCAACTTTCTCTATTTCTTTTATGGAAATTGATCTGTTTAGTCTCTCTCTCCCTGAGTCAGTTTTGTAAATTATACTTTTCCTGGAAATGTATCTGTTTCATCCTGACTATCAAATCCATCTACTTATAATTTTACAAAATGGTTCTTATGATTTTAAATTTATTTTTACTCTTCTTAGAGGTATTTCTTTCTTGTCATTGTGAATTTGTGCTCTGTCCCCTTTTCCCCTGTTGGTTAGGCTAACTGGTGGTTTTTCTATTTTATTTTTTCAGTGAACCAGCTTTTTTTGTATGTGTGTGAGGAAGATAAGCCCTGAGCTAATATATGCTGCCAATCCTCCTCTTTTTGCTGAGGAAAATTGGCCCTGGACTAACATCCATGCCCATCTTCCTCTACTTTATATGGGACACCACCACAGCACGGCTTGATAAGCGGTGCCTAGGTCCGCGCCGGTGATCTGAACCTGCAAACCCCGGGCCACCGAAGTAGAGCGTGCGAACCTAACCACTACACCACCGGGCCGGCCCCTGAACCAGCTTTTTGATTATTAATTAGTTTTACTTTTTAATTTTTCTAACTCTTTAATTTCTCCTTTTCTATTCATTAATTCCTTCCTTGGAGTTGGGTATTTTGGAGTTGGGAAAACTAGCACTGACCACACACTCCATCTAGATGTTGTGCCAGTCAGGATTTTAATTTGCAAGCAACAGAAGCTGACCATGACTGATTTAAGCAGAAAAGGAGCTTATTAAAATGATATTGGGTAGCTCACAGAAATGTTGAGAGGGCTGGAGAACCGGGTTTGAGGTTAAACGGCCAGGAAAAAACACCCCAAACCACAACTCAGAACAAGTTCTGGTGAGAAATCTGCTGTCGCTACTGCCTACCTGTTCCTTCTCTTTTGTGTCAAAGAGAGGGGGTGCCTGACAGTCTGAGTGGTGCCACTTATCTCTAGTATTGTCATGAGCCTACCTAAGAGACTATAAGCTGTGAATTAAACTGTAAAGTTCACTACCACCAACACATCCTGGATAAAATAGTAGGGAAAAGAAAGAGGAAAGGAAAAGAAAATCAGCAAACTGTCCTAGCGAGTCAGAACATATGAATGGTCACTGTAGTTCTGGATTCCTGTTCCCCTTTGGCTCAGTCAATACCTCAGCTGATGAAGGTTCTTCACCTGACAAGGCAACCTAAACCTTCATTCCTGAAGAGTCTGTCTCCTTGGTGGTCCTACCAGTGGGTTTTGGAGGTCGGGAGATTAGGGTACTTGGAGTCATCCAAATGCCCTCAGATGTCTCCATTGCAGTTCTCAGGGTCCCAGTCCCTCTTAAGCATCCTCTTGCTCTCATCTATAAGACCTGATGGAATGATTTGGCAACTTGCGGTATTAAATTCTGGGGTTCGTTTTGGGCTGTCTCAGACTGTGGTTGTAAGATGTGAGAGAGTCTTTTAGCACTGTCATAGAAAGTCTAGTTTTTCAACCATGCTTTGAGCCAAGAATATAGGTCTTTGAGCTTGTCATCCTTTTCCTTTAAGATCTCCAGCACATTTAGAAGCAAATGCTTACCTCAGAGTCCTAGAATACCTCATGCCCTTCATTGCTGTTCTGTGGTGGTGAACACTGAGCTCCCTCTCCCCATCCCAGCCCCCCAAACCCTTATCTTCAATGAGCACATTATCTCAGGTAACTAGATGATTATTTAATTAGGTGGCTAAAAAATAGTTGTGGGGTCTACAGAAGCATCTTGAGGCTGAACTGTCAGGGAAGACTACCAAAGTCTGTACTCTAGCTGTGAGGGAGACTGGAAAAGAAAGGGTAATAATGGAAATGCAGCAGAAGGGGAAAATATAACAATGATTTTGGAGAAATAATCAATGGGACTTGTTGATTGCTTAATTAAAAGGTATGTGAGAGAGAGGGGACATTGAGAAGGGTGCCTGGCAACCCCAGTTGCAATGCAGCACTGTAAACTTTAGTGATTTGGAGGGATGTTAACGGTAATCTAAGTAAATGGTGGCCACGGTTTGACCAGTCATTTGTTATCTGGACACTTCCAGCGACAGGAAACCGGTTACATAATATGCTTCCCAAATAACTGTGTGATAGCTCTGACCGTGAGACTCCGTTCCTGGTATTACCTCTTCAGAGTACACAGAACGCATCTCATTCTTTTTCACCTTGAGAACCCTGCAAATATCCAGTCTAAAGGTTGCTAGTTTATTCAGCCATTCCTTCTGAGTTCCCATACCATCCTGATGTACCTCCTCTGCACTGGGACCAGAACTGACTACACTCCTCCATATTTAGAGTGTCCAGGGCGGAGCAGAGCAGAACAAGACGATCACTCCTCATCTGGACGCTGTGCTTCTGAGAAGGCAGCTGGAGATTCCATTAGCTTTGTTCTGGCAGCCACGCCACATCGTTGACTCACACTGAGCTTCCTGTCAAGTGAACTTAGTTTTCCTCTGTGCTTTTGCTAAGCTATCTTTTCTCCAGTCTGTTCTTGTGCTGTTGGTGTTTTGTTTTGTTTAAGCCCAGGAACTGGACCTTACGTTTATTACTGTTAAATTTCATCTCTTTGTTTGCAATTGGTCCTTCATGCCAGTCTGTCAAGATCTTTTTGGACCCTGATTATGTCATATAGGCACTGTGAGAGGGAGCATGGGAGAAAAGACCTTCATCTGGGCAAGTCCTTGTGGTTGGCACATTCAGGCGGGGGCATACTGAGTGTAAAGTAAAACTGTGGGACCTGCAACAATCATTTGGGCAAATTTGTCCAGAGCTCAGGGGTGGGGCCTCAGCCTGAGAAAAAGTTTTGGTGGTCACTGGGGTATAGGTAGTAGCTGAAATCGTGGGGTGGATGAGATTATCCAAGGAGAGTGTGATGTGTAAGAAGGAAAAGGACCTAGGACAGAACTTTGGGAGATACCCACAATTAGAGAGTAAGAGGAAAGGTGCCATGAAGCTGAGATAGCTAAGAGGGGAGCATTGGTAGAGGTCTGCTTTGGCAGGGGGAGTGCCAGTCAGCCCTCCTCCTCCCAGGGCTCAGACAGAGCACAGACAAGGAACTGAAAAGGAGCACAAGACAAGGCAGATGGATGCAAAACAACTGTTTCATCACTGAAACAAGCTGAGGTAGAGAAAGCCACTTGGGCCTGAAGCCAAAGTGGGGCTTCCTACTCTTTCTGGTGAAGCTGATTCCCAATATTACTGGTTTAGGAAGAAATGGGTAGGGAGGATGGCAAAAGTGCGGCAGTGAAAGAGAAGAGAGATGAGATGGTAGTTGAAAGCAAAGGAGAGGGAAGCATTTTATTCATTTCAATGGAAAGTAACCAGAGATCAAGTGATGCACGTTACCAGCCCCAGGCCTGATAGAGAAAGAAATATAGCCAAGTGATGAGAAGGTATCAAAGTAGGCAACTTTCCAAATGGATAGCTGCATCTTCAGGACCTGAAGTGTGTGTTTTGGATGAGTTTTGCTCATAAGTATTTGTGAGATTGAAGATAGAGTGCACTAGTTAGAAGTCGTAACAGGAAAATCCCCCTAAAACCTTCTCGACAGTTCTTTCTCAGAATATAAGTACCCACTAGTTCAGAACCTGGAGTGAGAGTGGAGAAATAAGGCAGTGAAGTGGTTCCTCCGTGGGCCAAATGCTTTGGCCAAGCTCTCTAAGAGGCAGGGAGGTGGCTCAGAAGTGGGTTTGTCTCTAGTCTCCTCTCCCTGCCCCTGTACTTCATCAAAAGCCTGTCAGTCCAGCTTAACCCTTTATCATTAATCTGATATAAGCTTCTAAGAAACTTTCAGGAGAATGACAACCTTTAGCCCCAAAATATACACCACAGAAAAGCAAAAAGAAAACTCCAATTCTGGTATCTTGCTCTTTTTTAATTGGAAGCTGGCAGCTCCCACCACCGCCATGTCTATGGACCAAACTGCCTCTTGATTATAACAGTCAACACTCAATTATGTTATTTTCTGAGAGACTAATATAATGAATCCACCACTCATCTTAATGGAACTTATAGACTTCCTAGGTGGTATTCTTGTACTTCTATCAGGAGGGAAATCATATCTGGTTGTCTTTTTGTGGTTTTTAACGGTCACTGATGTTAATGCCTAAAGTGATGACTTCCTTAAGGATGGCAAATGGTGATATTCTATTTCTCATTCACTCATTATTATTTTTTTTGTGTGAGGAAGACCAGCCCGGAGCTAACATCTGTTGCTGATCCTCCTCTTTTTGCTGAGGAAGACTGGCCCTGGGCTAACATCCGTGCCCATCCTTCTCTACTTTATATGGGACACCGCCATGGCATGGCTGATAAGCAGTGCATCGGCAGGCGCCCGGGATCCGAACCCGCGAACCCAGGGCTGCCAAAGCGCGAACTAAACCGCTGCGCCACTAGGCCGGCCCCTTCTCTCATTCACTCTTAATCAAGCTTTTGTCAAGGTTGACCAATGTCCTGCCTCATAGGGTTGTCATGGGGATTAAATGAGTTATTATATGTAAAGCATGTAGAACACTACTAGGTACTTCATAAGTGGTCATAAAGGTTACCAATTAATATTCTGCTAGAACTACTAGTACTAGTACTACAGAAAGATATCGGAGGATGCGCTCCTCTCCTCCCACCTTCCTGTTTGAAGGATTGCTCAAGAGACCTTTTTGCTTGTACTTTAGAGAGCTAGAAGTGCCTGGGAATTTGCATACCGCACCTCTTCTACAGGAGAGGGAATAGCAAATGCGGAGCCCTTCAAGTAGGAACACACCTGGAATGTTCCAAGAGCAATGAGCTTTGCTGGAGCCCGGGGAGTGAGGACAGAGTAAATGAGGTCAGGGAGGTGATGGGAGGGAGTGGGGGGGGGGGGGCTTGTGTAGGGCCTTGTAGGCTATAGCAAGGCGTTTGGCTTTTCCTCTGAGTAAAGGAGGAAGATGTCAGAGGATTCTGAGCACAGAAATGACATGATTTGACATGAATTATAACAGGATCACTCTAACAGCTGAATTGAGGGACAGGGCCAGAAGCAGGGAGAACAGGTGAGAGGCTACTGCAGTGATGCAGGTGAGAGAAGATGATGGCTCCCCCTAGGGAGGGGGCAGAGGAAGGGAGTATATTCTGAAGGCAGAACCAGCAGGATTTTCTGATGGACTGGTTTTTCTCTGTGAGAAAAAGAAAGGAGCCAAGAATTCCAGGGTGTTTTGGCCTGAGCACCTGGAGGATGGAGTTGCCATATACTGAGATTTGGAAGCCTGTGGAAGGAACGGGTTTAGGGAGACCCGAACTGCCCCGAGGGCTACATTATAGACAGATGTCTTGTGAACAGCCTCTGCTCAATTTTGTTTTTGAAAATTTGCTTTTATTTTGGAATTATAAAATTTACTTTTCATTTCACTCAGACCTGTAAATGAGATAAGAGAAATGGAACTCAAAGAGTCACAACAAAGGGATGAGAGTGGGCTGCAGTGGAGGGGGTGTGCGTGTGGTTAGTATATTCATGCTATAATTTATTCAACCTTTTGATGGGTATTTACTTTCTTTTTGGTTTGTAGCCATGATAAATAATGACATCAACATCCATGAATATACATCATTGTGCACCTGTTTGAAAATTTTTTGCCAATCTGCTGGGCAAAAGTATCACAGTTTTAATTAGCAATTTCTGGATATATGATTTGGGGCCATTTGTTTCTTCTTCTGTGAAATGCTTATGCGTGTCTTTTGCCCATTTTTCCTATTAGGTCATTTATATTTATCTTAGTATTTCATGGAAGCTCTTTGGTGTCTTGTTTATTAAATTGTAGTTCCCTGCATATTAATTATCTCAACTTTGTTCAAGGGGTCTCTCACCATGTAGATATTTTTGAAGTTTTGTAAGCAAAATTGTAAATCTCTTCCTTTATAATTTCTGTGACTTGTTTGGCATCTCACAGTTATATTCATGTAATAATTAAAGGATTAAAAGAAAATGTAGAAAAATATTTTTTATAATCTTGGAAAACTTGTGTCAGGCTGGCTGCGCCCAGATGCCCTGTGTAACCCGGCCCCAAAGCATGCTGGGAAGCCCTGGCTGGGGTGGCTCCACATCTGCTGTCTCGGTAGCTAAGGGTGGATGTTAGAGTGGAAACAGGGATCAAAGGTGGTTCCCTTCCCTTGCCGAGCACCCCCTAGGTTACTTGTCTGCCTCCCTCCCTGCACTGTGAGCCCGTGAGCACAGGGGCTGCGGTGGGCTTGCTCAGTGTCATCTCCCGAGGGCCTGGAGTGAATGACATCAAAGTCGGGGTTCCTTCCCTTGTGGGTTGGTGCTCAGTGCCTGAGAATGCACTGTCTTCCTGCCAACGAGAGCCTCGTCATACGTACGGCCCACTCACCTGCAAAGTGTGTGGGTGAAACCTGCAGATCCTCTCTCTCTTCATGTCTCTCATGCTGCAGTGTGATTGTTTGTTTGACTTACTCATATCTGTATCCCCAGTACTTAGCAAAGCCTTTCACTAGAGACTTTCTACTCGGGTAACTCAGCTTATTCTGCCTTCTTTACAGATAAGAATTTTGCCTTGCTTTTCACTGAGATAACTGCCTTGCTATTACTTACTAAAAGGCAGCAGCAGCAACATGTCAGCTAGGTCCCCTAACAGCCTGCTTTGTCGTCCCCTCCCAGGCCTCCTTTTTGGTAGTTGTTTTGGTTCATCACTACCAGTTGCTATTTCACAAGAAGCGAGTCTGTTATGTTGTGGCTTTCAGTGTTGACAAGAAGTCAGTGGTTTGGGGTCTTTGGCCATGAGGACGGTGTAATTAGAAATTAAACTGAAGTTTTAAGTAGTAATTTTACCCCACCCAAATTTTCACACCAGATGAGAATTCTAACATTGTCTTGCCAAAAAGGAGTGTGCTCTTCAAAGTCTTAGCCCCTAAAATGTTATCCTGATCAATATTATAAAGCAAATATGAAAGAAATGAAATGTATTGTCGGATAGTTACCTCTAAGATGCTTGACTCAGAAAATTTTTATATTTGAGATCTTTTGAATTTTAAAGAACAGATAACTCTCATAACTCTTAACTATTTAGGCACAGAAGAAGATGCAAACTTCTTCCAGAACCCTGATACCAAGCTAGGTAAGGCGATTACAGTACAAAAAAGAAAACTCTAGATAATCTTACTTAATATAAATATGAGAAGCTAATTTCAGAGGTGTTGTATTTAAATGTAAGAAAATGAAATATAATTTCTAGAAGAAAATGTTGTAGAATCTCAACCTGATTTGGGGTGGAGAAAACCTTCCTAAACATGATAGCAGAGGGAAAAACTATAAAGGAAAAGAGATTTTTGCTATATGAAAATAAAACTCTTTTGTTCATTCATTTATTCATTCAGTCAGTCCTTTAACAGATATTTAGTGAGCATTTCCTATATGCCAAGCACTACTGTAGGCCTTACGTAGTTCAAAAACAATATCCACTTATAAGGCAAATAACAAAACATGAAATATTTTTGCATCATGTGTTTCAAGCAAAGAGTTTGTATCCTTCACCTGTATGACTAATCCTTATGAATCATTTGAAAAAGATCAGCACCCCAGTTGAAAAATGGGCAAAGTATATGAACAGCAGTTTACAGAAGAAGGTCTACAAAGGGACATGACACGTGAGAAATAATATCCAACCTCATTAGACCCCAGACAAATACAAATTTAAAGAAGGTACTCTTTTGCTTTGGTCTGTGTGACTGCCAGATCTTTAAAAGAGGTTTCTGAGAAAGATGGGAGAAAGTAACATATTTCTGAGTACATGTCTGCATAATTCCTCTCTGTGAAACTCATCGAAAAGAATGAAAAGAGCCCAAAATAGAGAAGGAAAATCCAACCAAGTCATGGAAAGACCTTACATCAGTTATACATCCCATCTCATCAGTTTTGACAAAGTAGGAGAAAGATTTCTGAAGGATTCCAGTGAAAAATCCTTCCCTTGGAAAGGAGAGGACTATGGAGGGGCTAAGCCTCTATTCTGGACTCTCAGAGTCATGAGCAGAGAGGGACAGGGAGGGAAGAGGATGGAGGTTTAAGGTGAGGGGAGATGTCCAGTGGTGCCTAGGAAAGGGAGCAGGTGTGCAGACTTGAGAGGCATCTTCTGATGCTTGCACCAAGGGCCCACCTGAGGTTACTGCTCATACACCGAATTGAAAGTGAGACCGCTTAGTGCTGTTGCATCTGAGTTTGCTTGTTCTGGACCAGGGCTCATCAATTCACTCAACAAACATTTTTGAACCCTGACTTGCACATGTGTTCCTTGGGGAAAGGAAGAACATTTGGATCATCAGTGAGGAGGCCAAGGGAATTTGCCTTGAACTGTAAACAATAAAGGGTTCTTCCTACTAGCAGATGTATGTGCTTTGAGCCAAGCAATTAATGAAACCAAGTTGAAGCTGAGAATGTTCTTTTCCTCTCCGGGTACCTGGGAATAAGTCAGCAGGCAGGCGCCCTCTGGGATTTTAGCTTCTCCCACACTGAGACAGAAGCTTAAATCAACACTGGTGCCCTGTGCTCTCCTGGGAGGAGTAGCTTCTATTGATTCAGTTATGTGTTGGCCAGAGGATAGGAGGTGGTTTTGGCAACTTCCTGCAGCCAGAAGGGTGTTTAGAGCTGATGAACCACCCCGTCAAAATCCTGTTGGGGCCGTAGCTGACTGCTTGATGTCCCACCGACCCTGAGGTGCTGCCACCGTAGGAGCTGGGATCCCTTTGAAGACGGCTCATTTCCTCTCTTTTCTTCCCCCACCCCTCAGGCTTACACGTAACAGGTGTTTTAAGCATAGACATCTCTACTTTTTTAGGAATTCATATATGGCACTGTTTTTCTTTATAGTTTCTGGCTGTAGTGTCACATTTTTAGAAAGCCTTTGCAGCTGCCAGTGTTAGGTAAATGTCCACCTCTATTTTTTCAGGACTGTTATAATTTCCTTATTTAAATGGGAATCTTTAATCCAGGCAGAATTAATTTTGATTATACGTGGAATGAGATAGAGTTTCATTAATGAATCAAGATTTACTGAGCTCCCTCTAGGCATCAGGCACTGTTGGGACATTTCAGAAAGATTTTCCTCAGTATTAAACCTCAGATATATCTAAGAACACAAGAGACCAGGTTTTCCGGATGCTTCCCAAATTCTTCATGTATTTTAGGAAAAGAACGGGAGACTCTCTTGCTAGACTGTGAGCTCATTTGTGTAAAATGCCGATGTATTTTCTCCTCTCCTAGACCTTTTATCCTAGACTTTGTAATCCAAATACACTCTCTCCAATAACCCCAGTCGATTTCATCTCATTCCTTTCTTCCTGCCTCACTCTTCGGGCATTCAAAGCTCTTTGGCCTACATACCTGTCGTCAGTGGGTAGCAGCTTCTGATCTCACTACCATGCGTGGTTAAGACCCAGGCTCCTGGAGGCCTTCATCTGAATTCAAACCCCACCTCTGCCCCAGATTAGCTCAGGCCATCAGGTAAGTCGTTTCACCTCTTTGCACCTCAATTTCCTCGTATGTGTAGACTGGTATAAAGAGTATACCTCTTTGGCAGGCTAAATGATTTAATCTATCCAAAGCACTTGGAACAGTACCTGGGACAAACGCGTTAACTATTATTATCGCTCTTCTATTTTGAGGGATCTGTGTTACTTCAGCTCTTTCTCTTACTCTGGTACTGATATCTTCTCATTTTTAATGGCCTCCTTTGAAGACAGTCCCAGGAGCCCTCACACCTGTGTACTCAGCTTGAGCAGTGGTGAATATCCCTAGGGGACACCCGTGGGTGTGAGGGTAATATTTTTTCATTTTTTTATTGTAGCAAAATAGACGTCTTGTAATATTGATCAATTTAACCATTTGTAAGTGTATGTTGATGGTGGTGTAACCACCACCAACCACTACCTGTACCCAACACTGTAATTTAAAAAGCTTATTCTCATGTGTTCATGCCTTTGCAAGTAGTCTGCTGAGAAGAGCCTCCCCTCAACCATTGTGGCCTGGTGAGATCAGCTCACTTGTCACTTCCTCTGTATTGTGCCTTCCCCAAACCTTCTTCCAGACTTGCTTACCTCTTTGTGTTTCCATTCCACCTCAGACTCTTAATCTATCACAAAACTTACTAGAGTTTAAAATAACTGTTTATTCCTGAGTTGGTTTCAGCCCACTGTTCCAACCCACCATTGTGCACCCTGAGCCTGGTACCTAATGTATTGGTGACCCTTCCAGGTTCGTAACACCTGCAAATTTGATTAGCTGGTCTTAATGACCTCTAAGATTCTGCCACACAAGAAATGATGAGAAACTAGCCAGGACATTTCAGTGGCACTCAGGTTGACAATACATGAGGAAGGTCAAGTCCATGTCATGCAGCGTGGCACACTTATCTCTGCTGAACATTCCTTCTCAGGAATCCTCCTTCCAAGGCCCACCACATTGCAGAGATACAGGACTTTTCTGCCTCTGTTGACAAGCCATGGAAGCAGATCCTGTGGGCCAGGCCATCTCCAGGACAATCACAGGAAGTTATTCCACGCCTGGGACAAGTCCCAGCTCTATCTGGCAGCGAGCAGAAGGTTACAGGCCATCAGGCTGAAGGGTCACCAGCAATCCCAGGGCTGGTGGCACTGAGCCAGGGCAGAGAGGAGCAGTATAACCTGCTCCTGGAAATTCCCGACCTGCTGCCCTTGGGTCCATGGCTTTTGTGGTCCCCCTTGGCAAGGAAGTAGAAGGCAGAGAGCAAGGGCCCTCTTGAATAAAGCACAGCAGAAAATAGAACATTAACCAGACTTCTGTTTCTTTGATGATGTTCGCCTTTTGCAACACATAAACGCACCCCAAACTTCCTGAGCGTTTTCAAGGTGAAGCCACTGGGAAGAGAATGAGAGCTAGGCTTAGAGGAGCAGGGCTTGGGAAGTTACCGAAAATCTCCAAGTCGTTACCAAATGCTTTCTTTCATCTCGTGTTCTGGGACCACATCCAAGATTCCTGGGGGCCTTACAAATGGCAGTCAGGGCTTGAGTTGTTAGGTTTTCTAAACACTAACTAGCATTTATTAAGTATATGTCAATAGCAACACAATCACAAGAAAAACGTGGTGGGGGAAACCTGTTTGTGGTCAGAGGAACAGGGATGAAGAGGGATGTAAAAGGAAATGAAAAGTCAGTAAATCAGACAAGGGAAGCCTTGTTTCTCTTTCCTTTTTTCCTCTGTGTCTTCTGGGCTCCAGAGAAGAATGTTTGTATGTGAAGGGACAGAAATATTCCACTCTGGAATACTGAGCTAAATCAGGGGAAACAGCTTTGACAGTTCCGTGTGATAGAACAGTCTTTGCTGAAAGTACTCTAACATGTGACTTTGAGGGTAATGCACTCTGTCACTCTGTTTCCCTCCAAATACCTCCTGGTAAACTGCAGGAGTGACAGGAGCAACCAGCTTGAAAACTTGCCTGGTAAAGTTTTAAGATATTGCGCTGGGTTACCAACCAAGTTGAATGGGCATATAGTCCCCTTTTCCTGCTGTGGCTCTGTTTTATTTCTTCTTTAATTTCAACTAATTTTTATTCGATTTCTTAAATTAAATTAAACAGAGTTCTTGAACACTGAAAGAGGAGTCATGAGATTTGGATCAATGAATAAGACAATTCATCTCTCTGAGGACCAGCTTCTTTTTCTGGAAAATTGGCTGCCTTGACCACTTCACAAGATTATGAATATAAGTTGACAAACTTGTAAGAGAAAGAAGTGCCATCAGTGAAAGCTCATTTGCCCTTGTGCACATGGGGCACTTGATAACGTGTTACAGAAAAATAGTATCTGCTCAGTCGCAAACCAGAGCCTCTGATTCAGCCTGGACCCCTTCCTCTCCCTCGTGGCCCACATACAATTGATGAGCCAGTGCAACCAGTTCTACTCCCCACCATGTCTTCCACCGCCTGCCCGCTGCCACCTCTCTAGCTTCATCCTTATTTTACTGTCATTCCAGCCCTCCTGGCGGTTACGAGTTCGTCCATGTGGCACATTCTGTCACAGCACTTGGTGCATGAGACCACTGTGAGCATCACAAGAGCAGGGCATGGGTCATATTCATCTCTGTATCCCTTGCACACATCCCGTTCAATGAATGTCTTTTCACTAGAGCAGTGAGTCCATTTAATGTAGTTTATTGATGCATTTGGATTGACATCAAGAATCTTATTTTGGGCTTTTTATTTGCCCCACCTCTTCTAGGTTTCCTTTTCTGTACTTTCTTGACTTCTTTTGGATTGCGTATCTTTTTGTAAACCTATTTAGAAACTTAATTAGATCCCCAGGAGGTTGTAAATAAACGTACAGGAGGCTAGTGGCCCTATCTGCAGTTCCCCCAGTGTCAGTATCTTGCACAACTCTAGTCCAGTCTGATAACCAGCAAATGACATTGGTACCATCCAAGAGCTGCTGTAGGATTCACCTGTTGTATGTGCACTCGCCTGCGTGCGTGTGTGTGTGTGTCTCAATACAATCTCATCAGATGTGTAGATTCATGTGACCATCACTGCAGTCAATATACAGATCTGTTCCAATACAAGGATTTCTCCTGCTAACCTTTTGTAGCCACACCACTTCAGTCAGTCATTCGGTCCACAACAATGCATTGAGTATGGATTGTACACCAAGACTCTTAAAGATGTAGGAGGTAATTCGGGAACCAAGACAGGTGAGGTTCCTGCCATCACAGAGGATGCAGGCTAGGTCAGCACAGGCTAAAGTCCCAGGGAGAGTAGGAAACCAGTTGATGTTCATTGGCTGTGTCTTGGTTTCTAGAGTTCCTTTATTCTACCTGTAACTTCAGATGCTCCCCACTAGTTCCACTTCCAACTTTGCACCTCTCTTCATATGTAACAGTGAGAAAACCTCCATCAGGCCAATTCACACACAATGTGAAAGCTTTTCACAATAGATCCAGGCCTTGCTGTCTGTAGGTTCTTAGCAACATTTTTTCTCCTCGTTGTCTCTAATCTGAGACAAATCCTACAGCTTGACCAATCGGGCCACCAAAAGATCAGTGCAGGAGACCAACACCTGTAAGCAATCAGAATCTGAGCACCAAATCCTGGTGCTCTGGACACTCTTGGCCAGGATAGTGTGGAACACATCCACGGGTCAGGACGGGAAGAGGCCCACACAGTTCCTTTTGGCAGGTCAAGTCGAAAACTGCCATTGCTGAAATGACAGCAGTATTGAAGGATCAAAACCTAGAGCTCCAAACGCAGCGAGATGGAGGTTTTGTCTCCTCAGCTGGAATAGGAAAGCCTGGCTATGAGGGCAGGTTGCTGACCCCTCCTGTGCACATGCGAAGGAAATGATTTCATGGCTTTGGGATTTCACTGCTGCAGAGGGGGCAGGGGGCCAATTCCGCTGAAACAAAGGGACAGTAATCACTCTTGCCAGGAAAGCAGTTTAAATCCGAAGTGTCTCTTTACAGCCTCAGAGACTTTCAGGATGTTTCTCAGTTCATTTCAGTGTCTTTCGACAATGGATACAATCCAGACAGGCCACTTCAATTTTATTGGAGTGAATTCTGGAGCCCAAGAAGTGAAACTTGCTAAAACCCAGCCAGGTTGACTCCTCTGTGCAAGTAGAACTGAGTGCAGCAATGAAGTGCTCACACTTCTGAGTCATGTCCATTGGAAACTTCAGCCTTGATAGCCTGTCGTATTAACTGATAAAAGCTCATCTTAGGTATGCTTAGCTGATCGCTCGCACGCCCCAGTTGAATCCTGAACAGCATGCTGCAATGTCAGGATAGAGCCTTTGCTGTGTTTGAGTTAAAAGTTCAGTACCAAGCCTTGCCTGACTGCCCGAGGTCCAGCTGAGAGACAGTGTCTATCTGGTTCACCATCACATCTCCAGCTCCTGGCACCATAAATATGTGATGAGTAAATCCTAGTGATTAGATTTGTTATGAACCCACAAACCTAGTCATGTTTCTCAAGAGTAGTATTTTAAACCTAGGTCTACGACACCGTGAAATCATGTGTGGGATTCATTCATTCAACAGGTATGTCCTAAGCAACTCTTCTGTGCCGGGCACCACCAGGCCCAGAAAATCCAGCAGTGATCAACACAGGCAAGGCCTCTGCTGCCAGTAGTGGAGGATGGAGGGAAACAGATGCTAATCCTCAAACAAACAAAAAAGAAAAATACGAGGTATTGAAAGTGGTGTGTAGGGAATTAAAACAGGGTGATGTGGTAGAGAATGACTGTGTGGCTGATCAGAGAAGGTCTCTCTGAGGAGGTGACAATTAAGTTGAAGTCTCAGTGACAGGAAGCTGAGATCTGAATGACAGCCATGCAAAGATCTGGTGAAAGAGTATACCACGAAGAAAGGAGCAAGTAGGGCAAAGGCCCCAAGATGGAAATGAGACTTCACATGTTCCGGAGCAGCGAAAAGATCTATAGGAAAGAGTAAGAGAGTGGTTGAGAGGAAGGGGGAGAGATGGGCAGGGCCAGTTTATGTGGGGACTTTCTATATGCCAGGTTAAAGAGTTTGGATTTTATTATTAAGGCATTAGGAAGCCTTTAGAAGAGGCTAATCAAGGGAGCAACATGATCTGATTTATGTTTTTCAAAGGTCGTTGACTTCATTGAGAGTGAATTTATGGGGGGAGTTGAGAGTGGATGTGGGAAGAAAACAGGCTGTTTCAATCACCCAGGTGAGAGACATTGGAGACCAGAACTAGGGGGGTTGTAGGCAGGTGCATGGAGAGAAGTGGATTGATTTGGAATGTTTTGAAAGTAGAATCAACAGAACTTGCTAATGGTTTTGGATACGGAGAGTGGAAGCAAGGATCACTCCAAGGTTTGGATTTAGAAAATGGATGGATGGTGGTACCATTTACTGAGATATTGGAAGGCTGGAAGAAGAGTAGGTTTGCGGGGCATGAAATCAAGAGCTGTTTTGGGCATGTTGAGTTTGAGAGACCTCTTAGATATTTAAGTGGAGATGTCAGATGGTTGGTTATGTGGGTCTGAAGTTCCTGGGAAAGATCTGAGTTGGAAACATAATTTTGTAAATCATCATCAAATAGATGGTAGTTAGGGGAAATGAGACTGGATGAGGCCACCAAGGGAAAACGTGTGTAGTTCAGTAAGGGAAGGCAGTCCAGAACAGTGTGTGTGTGTGTGTGTGTGCGCGCACGCACACACGCACGCATGTTTCTGATGAGAGAAGGTCCCTATATTTCATCATGTTCTCTAAGGGGTTCACAACCCATAAAAGGCTATAGGAACTCCCTGCTGAAACAGTGCACCTTGAGGTTGTGGTTAGACATAGATGTAGTCCACTTGTTTTGATAACACGTACTCAGGTATGAGCAGAAAGTTTAGAGATATTTCATGAAACTGCCTTTGATGCCTATCTACCCTGAGGCTCCAGACCAAATGGTGCCATCCAGAATGCTCTTCCCTTTCAGGTAGATTTCGTGGATACTCTGCCTCTTGACTTCTACCCTCTCAACATCCCTTTTCACTTCGTCCTTTCTTCTCATCCTTGGCCAGTTACCTTTGGAAAGGGGGCTGCCTTTATGCCTCACAATCTGCAGAGATGCTTATTAAAAATGCACATTCCTGGGCTCCAAGCCAGGCCCAGTGAATTGGGGCTCTGCAGGGGAGGTCCAGGAATGTGCATTTTAGCAGCTCCTTGGGTGATTCTCTTCATTTCTCCCACAGCCGTTTCTTTCTGTGCTTCAGGTTCACTGATCACTTCTGTGTGTAGCATGTTGTTATGCCCATCCAGTGAATTTTTCACTTCAGATATTGTATTTTTTACCTTCACAAGTTCCATTTTGTTCAGGTCTATATCTTCCATTTCTCTCCTCATTATATACATGTTTTCCTTTAAATCTCAAACATTATAATAGCTGTTTTAAAATACTTGTCTACTTATTCCATCATCTCTGTCACTTTTAGGTCTCTGTGTACTGACTGAGTTTTTCCCCTGATTATGATCCACAGTCGCCTGCTGCTTTGCATTTTTAGTAACTTTCTTGGATGCTTTACCTTGTAAATATTATATTGTTGAGTGTCTGGAGTTTTCTGTCTTCCCTTAAAAAATGTTGAACTTTGTTTTGGCAGGCAGTTTAGTAACTTGAAGATCAGCTCGATCATTCCAAGGCTTCTTTTTAAGCTTTCTTAGGGCAGGTCTAGAGTACCTATACTCTAGGGCTAGTTTGGCCTACTCCTAACTCTAAGGTGTGACCTTTCTGGAGTCTCTACTGAATGTTCCAGGTTTCTCCACTCTAGCTGGTCAGAACTCAGATGTCTCCTAGCCCTGTGTGAGCTCTGATAGTTATTTAGTTTGTGGATCTCCAGTAGTTGTTTTTGGATTCGCCTCATGGGGTTTCACCCTATGCTTGAATACTAACATGGCGTTAGTACTCAGCCAAAACCTCATGGGGGAGTTTCTATGTTGATTTCTGGAGCTCTTGCTTTACACAGCTCCCTCCTCTCTCCTACTTTTCCCTGCAAATTTCAGCAGCCTCAACCATCCAGATCTCTGAGGTCTGTCTTCTTAACTCTGCAAGATTACTGTGCTCTGTTTGGGACCCCCTCCTTGCACCATAGTCTAGAAATATGCCTACAAGCTGAAAACCAGGGTGGTCATAGGGCTCACTTCTTTTGTTTCTCTTCTCATACACACTACAGCCCTGCACTGATTGCCGTCCAATGTCTGAAAGCAGTTGTTTCATATATTTGGTCTAGTTTTCTAGTTGGTTTTATGGGTAGGGGGCAAGTTCAGTGCCAGGTACACCAATGTGGCTGGAAGTGGAAGTTCTCCCAGGTGCTTCAGATGCATAATAAAGGTTGGAGAATGTATTAGTTTGCTGGGGCTGCTGTACCCAAGTACACAAACTGGGTGGCTTAAACAGAAATTTATTGTCTCACAGTTCCAGAGGCTAGAGGTCTGAGATCAAGGTGTGGGCAGGGTTGGTTCCTTCTGAGGGCTGTGAGGAAAGGAACTGTTCCAGGCCTCTCTCCTTGGCTTGTTGATGGCCGTCTTCTCCATCTGTCTCTTTACAATGTCTTCCTTCTATGCATATCTGGGTCCAAATGTTTCCTTTTTATAAGGACACAGGTCATATTGGATCAGGGTCCAGTCTAATGACCTCGTTTTAACTTGGTAAAGACCCTGTCTCCAAATACAATCACATTCTGAGGTCCTGGAGGGTAGGACTTCAGCACATGAATTTAGGGGGGACACAAATCTCAGCCCCGCTACCCTAGATACTAAAGCCTGCCATTGCATAGCACCCGCCTCAGACTTGCAGGCACTTTCCCCTTTGTTTCACCTGGTGGGTCACTCCCTATCAAGAAACAAACTAGGAGGTGTTTGTAAACTGTGAAATCAGCATGTTGGATTGGTTCAAGAGGAGAACAACACACAGCTTTTACCCTCGAAGGATGAGGTTCAATGATTCCTCTAACAATTCCACCAAAAGCAGGCCTGTGATGTAGGCATGCCTTCCTGGAGGAGTTCAGTTTTAGCTTCCCTCAGATTCTAGACATGAGCACAAACACTTTTCCACCATGTTACAGGATGTTGCACGTTTTTGTTGTTGGGGATGATACTGGTAGGGTGGTAATGAGTCAGCTTGGTGGCTGTGGCAGGAAAGACTGATGGGAAATGGATATTTTGATGGTCAGAGCTGGAAAAGCCCTCAGAGCCCATCAGTGTACAGTGGGGGGACGTGGGCTCCAGAAGGGAGAAACATTTTCCCCAGGGCAAGCGGTGCCTTGTGCCCTGGGGCCAACAATCCCATCATCATTTTATAAGTTACTTTCAAATTGATAATGTTTTGCTGTCCATTTTTCATTGGTTCACTGCAATTACACCATAAGGGAGGTGGGACAAGGTTTATTATCTTGACTTACAGATGGCAGGACTGAGGTTCACAGCAGTCAAGTTAATTGCTCAAGGTCACCCAGAAATTCAGAAGTAGAATCAGAATTCAAACACAGGTCTCCTGACTTTCAGTTCAACTGACCCTTTTTTGTAGTCTATTTCTCTGAGTCATAATTGTGGATACTTGTTTGCACAGTGATTCTACTTTCTAGATCCTCTTGGCCCAAGACATGCACATCTTCGCAGTCTATCCTGAACTTTGGCCTCGTCCTTTTCCATCTTGGCTTCCCAAGCTGCTCATGACCTGCCCAGAAGAGGAGGCCCAAGGGGAGAAGGTGGAGCCAGCACAGCCATGGAAACCAGTAATCCTGCCTTGTAAAATGTAAACATCTCCCCAATCAGAAGAGACAGCAGCGCTCTGCTCCACATGTCCTCTGTGAGCTTACCAATGCCCTGCCAGACCAGCACCCTTCTGCCTTTCATGCAGAGGGCCTGGCACACATGGGCACTCAGTAACAGTTTACTGAAGGAACCCAGGAAGGCGCCCTGTCCAGAGGAATTGTTTTAAAATCCTTTTTATCATAAAAGAAAACAAATACAGCATACTACATAAAACAAATGTATGGCTTAATGAATCATTATTAGGTGAGCCCCTTGTAACCACCCACCAGTTGGAAAATAAAAGAATAACTTTACCACCCACTGCCGAAGCCCCTCCGTGTGCCCCATCTCGATCACAATGTCCTCCTTCTCCCCATAAGTAATTACTGTCCTGATGTGTATGGAAATTTTTGCATTTTTAATGTTTGTATCATTCAAATGAGCATCCCCTAGGCACTATAATTTGGTCTAGCACATTAAAAAATTTTTGATAAAACTTTTAATTCTCATTTAATCCATAGATCCCCTCTCTGTCCTTCCTTTTTGTTATCATTTATCTGTTGAAGCATGGGCCTTTGACCTGCAGAATTTCCCACAATCTGGCTTTTGCTGATTGCACCCTCCTGCCAGGCTATCAAAGGTGCAGAATGTTTGCTTGCTTCTCTTCCTTAGTTAGCAACTGTTGGTGCTTAATACCTCTACAGTCCCTGCTAATTCACTGGGGACAGCAAAATGGTGAGACTCTAATACAACGTTTGTTTCGTCCAGGATCATGCTTGATTCTCTCCCCTTGCTTACCGGTGTGCAAGATAATGAGATGGTTCCCTCATGTCCTTTGAGGGTGACAAATTCCTTTTTCTTTTTTAATATCATGATAAACTCATGGATTTAAACATTTGTTAAAGCTCAAATTCTTCCATCTTTGGCCAGTGGGAGCTTCTTCCGGTTGGCTCCTGAGCCCTTTTGACATGATCCTCGTCATCTTTGATAACTTCCTTGTGGCACTGTTTCATTGTAAACAGCTTCACTTTGGTGCTGGCTGACGGCTTTTGGGGGTCTTCGTCACATGTGTCCCATTTTCAGAAGCCCATAAGCCTGGTGGGACAGGACTTACATGGCTTCTGGCTCCACCTACTTAGCAAAGAACTCCAAGAATATGTCATTTCTGCTTTTGCATAATCAGAACTCTTAGGCAGAGATTTAAAACTCTGAGGGAGGGCATGCTGGTAAGTTTGCACAATTGAGCATAAAGATTATGCTACATCCTATTCAAGTTCCTGGGTGATTATTCTTTTTCCTTTCTTCTCTCACGCCTGCCTTCCAGCCCTGCTGATCGACCTGCACTTACCCAAAGCTTTGTGCCTCTTCCATCTTGAGGCCTTTGTGCATGCTGCTTCCTCAGCCCTTCTTCAGTCTCAGCTTAGCCATCTCTTCCTCCTGGAAGCTTCCCCACACCCACCGATCTGATAGAGATATCTCTCTTGTGTGTTCCCATAGCATTTTGGCTTTCCCTTATCATAGCACTTGTCTCGCTGACTGCAGTTGTCTGTTTATCCATCTACCCACTTCCCTGCTACCCACGAGACTGTGAGTGGAAGGGCCTGTGGCTTGTACACTTCCGTTTCCCCAGTGTCTGCATGGTGTCCAGCATATTAGTAGGCTATCAACAGATCATTGTTGAACAAATGAGTGGAACCCAGACTTGTCGAGGTCATTCTCCTCCTTGCACTCGCACCGCTCCTGGTTGGCTCCTCTACTTGCGCACTCATTGCCCGGGGTTGAAACCTACCCACTCCCCATCCCAGCTGGATAGCGAGCTCTCTTAGGGATCATCTCTAACCCCCTTCTCTATCTCCATCATCTGGCAGGATGCGTGGTGACTCGGTGTTACTTCTTTCTCCGACACTGTTATTGAAGGATAAGCAATCTGTTTTCATAAAACTAAGAGCAGTTAACTTGCAACTTGTTTCTGCACTCAGTTTGACTTCCTCTTTTAGAATCATTTTTGGGAAGTACACGAAAGTTCCTCTTCACATTTCCCTACCAAAGTGGCCTTTGGAAAGTTTGGGGTCCCCCAAGCTCCCCATGAAAGCTTTCCTTAGCAGGCCCACATGGCATTCTCTCATCCCCCAGGCCCCTTCCCTGGGCCCACTCTGGCTCAGGGAATGCCGGCACTAGGCCTTATATCCTGGCTGCCTCAGACGCTGCTAGAAGCCTGAGTTTCCCGCCTCCCACACCCCAAACCCCATAGTGGCACTTGAGCTCCTCTCTCATGTTCAGTGGCTCCACTCCATTCCATACCATGTTTTTGCAACAGGAGTTTATTAAATTGTTAATTTTCCTCTCCCTCGTGGATCACTCCCATAAGCTTACAAACATGCTGTTACTTCTCCTCAAAAGGGCTTTTTATTCTGAGGCATAATTGCAGGTCATTTGTAACAGTTGGCCTCTCCCTCTTCAGTGCTTTATCAGATTCTCTGCTGCCTCAGATCTCATGTTCCCCGGGCAGGGAGGGAGCTGAGAACACTCCAAACGGTGGCTTTTCCTTTTCTCTTGGCCTTTTGGTCAAAGCTGGTGGGCTTATAAATGTGTCAGGCATAAATGAAGCTAGAGATACAAAAGACTTCCTGTCCCAGTGGTCACCATGCCTCCTGGCAGAACCCCACACTTCCTGCTGTCACACATGCCACTGCATGGGAGAGCAAACCACAGAGCTATAAATCTCTCCACTTGCATTTGCCAACTGCAGCATCGAGCATCTCCGATGGAAGAAAGCCCTGCTGTCAGCCTGTCAGCCTGGTACCCTGGCCTGTGGTCAGTTCTCTACAGCAGAAAGCAAGGATATGCCATCCATGCAGGCTGGCCGGTGGTATGCACTGAGCAAATGGCGCCTAAACGTGAGAAGATAGGGAACTTGAGGCGGGTCCTCACTCACTTCTCTCTGGCTCCAGGAGAAGGCAGGGACGCTTACAGATACTGAGGACTCCTTCGAATGGCTGGTGGGGCTACGGTCAACTGTGAAGACCTCTTTCCCCAGACCTCATACCCAAGGGGATAGCTCATCCCTTTATCTGTTGGGATTTACACCTCTTCTTGGTACTGTCTGCAGCAGACATTTTAGGTCAAGGGTGAGTGGGGAGCCAAGGAGCCCTAAGTCCCCCTCGGTAGCTCCAGTGGCATGCCCAGCAGCCTGCCAAATCTTGGTTCTGGTTTCTTTGGAGCACCATTCTCTTTTCTTTTCTGAGCATGGACTAAGCTTTGCCTGATCATCTTACCTCACGACTTGGCTCTTTCCAAGATTCCCATTGTGCTAAGGAAAGTTCCTTTCAATTGTTACAGTGTTTCTCAACAGGGCACTGATAGCTTTAGGCCAGACAATTCCTGCCCCTGCTAGCCTTTATGACAAGCAAAACATACCTATTTTCAGATTCCCCCTAGGGCATCTCAGTCCCTGGTTGAGAAGCACTGTGACTTAGAGGGTGAATGCCTAAGTGTCTTCCATCTTTAAAAAACAATCTCTTGACCCCAGAGCTCTCCCCCTTGGGTAGTTTTATAGAAAAATAGTCATATCGACTTCAGATAATGATAATCCTCTCTCCTCGCCAATGTATATGATTTTTCTTTTCTTCATAAGCAGTTCTCTAGAAGTTAAATAACAGTGTTAGATGATACTGACAGTGGTGGGCACCATGATTTGCATCTGATTTAAATGTATGCTATTGACTTTTGGATTGAGATAGATAGTGGTAAGAAAGCTTCCTTCTCATTCTTCATTACTAAGATTTTTTTTAAAGCCTGAGTATAAATTAATTTGTATTACATGCCTTTGCTGCATCAATAATGATGATTGTATAATTCTGGTTCTTTGGCCTCTGGGTGTGAATCTCATTACTACACTCCCCAATAATGACCCAGCTTTCAAATCCTTAAATAAAGCAGACTTGAAGATGGTGCACTAGTCCTTTAATCCAAAGCTGGGGGGACTTTGTGTTTCACGGTTAGATTGGCTGATTTACTTCTTTTCTGCTGTCCTTGTCATGAAATAGGTTCTTGGCAGAGTCTGAGAAGCAAGAGCAGTTGGTCCAGTAACCCCTTGTTGAATTGCCTCTCTGCAGGCCTGGCGCAAGCGCTGGTTTGTCCTGCGGCGCGGCCGCATGAGCGGCAACCCCGACGTCTTGGAGTACTACAGGAACAAGCGCTCGAGCAAGCCCATCCGTGTGATAGACCTCAGCGAGTGTGCAGTGTGCAAGCATGCGGGCCCTGGCTTTGTTCGCAAGGAATTTCAGAATAATTTTGTGTTCATTGTCAAGACTACTTCTCGTACATTCTATCTGGTGGCCAAGACTGAGGAGGAAATGCAGGTGTGGGTGCACAGCATCAGTCAGGTCTGCAACCTCAGCCACTTGGAGGACGGTGCAGGTGAGAACAGAGTCGGGGCTGCTGTGTGCTCAGGGGTGGCCCAGGAGGCCCCGCAGGCACTAGAGCGCTACTGCGGGAAAACCGTTCAAGGTGCCAAACCTGCCTCCTTGAGGGTGTTTTAGCAGGCTAATTTACATCAGAACTGTTCCCACCAAGTCCAGTACCAGAAATTGCTCCCTTTCACTTGCTTTGAGGCTTCAGGTCCAAATGTGCCACACATGGAGCATTACAGGCGACTTCAATGACTTCGAAGCTGCTCTGTGCCTTTGCTCTCATCAGCCACAGAGAATGCATGCTGCTACTGATTTTCTAGAAATATCAAATATCACCGTTATTTGACAATTGATGGAACTGCAGCTTTTCTGTTGCCTGTTGGGTTGTTCAGCACTAGATGATAGGAAGACAGAACTTGGCTACTTACCGTAGGCATGGAAGAATTCCTCATATCTCCAGTTGGCTCAAGGTCTCTGCAAGGGAAATGACCCTGTTTGCTCAGGGCCATTTCTGGGCAGTGGGAGCAAATGACCCATGAGGCTCTTTCTCCCTCTTCCTTTCTCCGTCCCTCTCATTCTCACTCTCGCTCTCTTTCTTTCGTGCACGCACACATGTACACACACACCCATACTGCCCTTTCTATGTAATGTCCTGAGGTTAATGCACCTAGGGTGACCATTCACTCCCCTTGACAAATTTTGTTGTGGAGCTCCTGGCATCGTTGCACCATGCCCTGACCCTCAAACTATGGGACTTTGAATCTGATTTAGTAGACAAAACCTTACCCTTAAATCCCGTGGCCTCCAGTTGCTACATTTCCACTGTTAACTGTCTGCTTATTCTCTGCCACTGAAATATCCACATTATAACGCTAGGTGGTGGTAGAGAGTCAGAGTTGCATCTCTCTCCAGGACAGGCACGTGAGACTGTGCTTCCTGAGAACAAAGTCCTTTTCTTCTCATGCACCAGGGAAGCTTATTAAGTGAAGCTACTCAGTTGCATTGCTGAGCTTTGAAAGCACTCAAGTAAAAGGAAATGAAATGATGGCAAATTCTTTTATCGTTGCTACAAAGGATGAAGCTTACTTGCAAAGTTGCGGTGAATCTGTCCTGGCAAGAGTCCAACACTATGCCAGCAAGCAGAGCCTCCCTGACCAACTCCTCCAGCCTTGCTGCTCACTCTTCGCCGCCCTAGTCCCTACCTTCAGCCCAAACTAGATACATATTCCTGGGTGATGTTATGTGTCTCCTCTGTTTCTTGCCTCATCCAGGAGTTATCCTAAAACATAAATACATAACATGTTTCCCAATATCTGAAAAGGAACAGGAATGAGTAAGGCCCCAGGCAGAAAACGGAAAGCCCTGGCATGAAGTTGGAGGAAGCCAGAAACCCCCCGTGACCTCTTTCGTTCCCTGTAGGCCCCCATAGTTTTTAGGAAGAGCAGAGTAAGGGCAGAGTTCTCTTCATCTGAGAACCACGCCCAAAGCGCTTTCTTGTGGCTTTTAACATATAGTGTTTGGTTCTGTCTCCGGCAACCATAGATAGTCAACACATTGTGCATGCATACTCTGGCCAGTTGCTCTGTTAAATGCTTCTGTGTATTAGCTTGCCTTGTCCCCAGACCGATTCTGTGGCATATGTACCATTAGCATCTCCACTTTACAGAGAAGGAAACTTGCAGCAGGCATTTAACTTACCCAAGGTCACAACAGCTAGATGGTACAGCCTGGACTTGAACCCAGGCAGTTCTGAGCCAACTCTGACTCGGGAATCCTGAACTCCTCCCAACTTGGTTCGAAGGGGAAATAAAAGCAGGCTTTTCATTAGGAGTTTCTGAATGTTGTGTTCCTTGAGAAATGTGGGCTTTACCAGCCATCACAACACCCTATTTCTTTCCTTCCTTTTCCTTACATATCATTAACAGTCAATCATTAACAGTATTCTTCATCTGTGTGTTACTTGTCTGTCTCTCTGGTGGACTGTAAACTCCAGCAAGGGCAGAATCTTTGTCTCAGCTGTATCGGCAGAGTTAGAACAGTTCCAGGCACATAATAGCTACAATAGTAGGTATTCTATATACACATAAACAGACATCTGTGTCTCTATGTGCATACATACATATATGCACAAATGTGTATGTAAGTATAGACATATGTATTTGTTATGCATAAATATATGTGTGTGTGTATATATGTATATTTGTTGAGTGTATAAACAGTGTGCAGGGCTGTGGCTGAGGGCCATAAAGAAGCTGTGTGTAGACTTCTAACTGCAGATATTTAGGCCAAAAATGCTTGTTTTTTTGTTTTTACTATTAATTGATTCAACATTTCACTCTTGGAACATTGGCCTTCTTTCCCAGACATTGTTTATAGCTTAGGGAAATTGTCTCCTCCATCAGTACAAACACCAGCTGTGATTTGCATCTTCTATTTGGCTTTTTAGATGCTGCTTGAGAAATGGTGAGTGAGTGTTATAGCCATTCTTAAACATTAACCTGGGAAATGATTCCTCCAGCAGATTCCGTGGAGAGCCTCTCTTGCATGCCCTCCTCCCTCCAGCCGTCTCCCGCCAGCTGCCTTCACACAGCCCATGCTGTCAGCTCCTCTTTGCCAAAAGATGACCCAAGCACTAATACTGTAGCCACTGAGGAAACCAGAAGTGAGTCAGAGTTTCTCTTCCTTCCTGATTATCTGATTCTGTCCAACTGTGAGACTGGAAGACTGCACCACACCAGGTATGCTTCTGCACACGACTCTCTCTGAGCTGGGTCTCCTAGCACACTCCCCTCTGTTTGCAGAACCCCCACTGCCTCCTCTCGCAGGGTCTGTCACTGAGATAGGCTCGGTGTGCTTGACCAAATCAGTCCATTTAGCTGTAGCATCTTCTACTGGGTGTATCGGCCCTCACTTCTCTTCCTGCTGCTGCCAAGGTGAGGACAGATCACTATTAACCACTGTGAAGGATGAAGCACGCAGTATACTAAACAAAATGAGTCATATATTTCAGCATTGTGGCTTTCATTTCTAACCTTGCATTTTCATATGCATCTGACACTTATAGGATGAAAAAAGTCAACAAACCATTTTTTCCTGCATCAAGGGGTTGGTGTAACCGAGGGTTGTGGAGAGAATGTGGCTATACAAGTAAAATAAAAGGTGCTATTAGAGGGATGGGAATGAGGCCAACATGGGTTTTGTGGCGGGTGGATGGCTTTCTTCAGACTTCTGCCAAGGGTGAAGTAGTAGTGTTGCCGTGGTGCCAATTACAGCTGCCAGGGACTTGCTACATTTTAGTCAGATTTACATGCTTTTCTTCCCTCAGTCTACCCACCAGATGTGATAGCTGGTCAAACTCAGACCGATCATTGGAACAGACTTCATTCGATGATGTTTTTGTCGACTGTCTGCAGCCGCTGCCCTCTAGTAACTTGGTCCACCCCTCGCGCCATGGGAATGGATCTCAGGAGGCGCCTTCCACAAGGCCTCAGCCTGCCCTAATGTGGAGTAGAGATATAAATGGGCCATCCAGGGACCACTTTTCTTCACCATTGCTGGAAACTTCCCTAAATCCCACCATTCAGGTAGATAAAAACCAAGGTTCCTTGCCCTATGGGGTAAAAGAAGTAGACATTATGTCCAACACACCACCTCCCCGCCCCCCTAAGCCAAGCCATCTCTCTGAACGGCGCCAAGAGGAGCAGCTCCTGTGGAGTGGGCACAGCAGCATCAAGAAGCCAGACTGCACTATGGTACCAAGAAGAATCTCCCTCTCTGGTTTAGATCACATGAGAACCTGGAAAGGTAAGTTTTGCATGTTAACATTCAGGTCCAGAGAGAAGCCTGGCTCTTACTTCCTTGTGTCCACATGAGGATGTGGCCCAGTGTCCCTTGCTCAAGCTGGTTCAGTCTCCCGGTGGTGCCGGGACCCTTGTCTTACTCCTGATCTCAGATGGGAGGCTTCCAACATTTCACTGTTATAATGTGGTTTGCAGTAGATTTTTGTAGATACCATTCATTAGATTAAGGGCAGTTACTGATATGCCTGCTTTGCTAAGGGTTATTTGTTAAATCATGAATGGATATTTATTGAAACATTTTATGATTGTATGATTTTTCTCCTTCATCCTATTAATGTGAAGAAGTTCCCATTGGTTGGTTTTTGAATGCTAAACCAACCTTGCATTCCTGAAGTAAACTCAACTTCATCATGAGGGGTATCCTTTTTATAAATTACTAGACTTGTGTTGCTCATATTTTGTTTTGAACTTGTTTTTTGATCTGTTTCTGAGGGAGATTGCCCTGTAATTTTCTTTTCTTGTGATATCTGTATCGGGTTTTGGAAAAAGAGGGTTATGCTGACTTCATAAAACAGACTAGAAAATTTTTCCTCTTTTTTATTATTTGGAAAAGTTTGTGTATGATTGGTATTATTTCTACCTTAATTGATTGGTAGAATTTACTAGAAAGGCCATCTGGGCCTGGAGTTTGCTTTGTGGAAAGATTTTTTAAATTAAGGATTCAATTTCTTTAGTCTTTAGTAGACTATTCAGATTTTCTATTTTTTGGTGTGTTCCTTTCAGTAAGTTATATTTTTCTAGGAATTTGTTCATTTCACTTAATTTTTCAAATTTATTGCATAAAATGGATTATAATAACCTCTTGTCTATAGGATTTATAATAATATCCACCTTTTCATTCCTGATATTGATAATGTGGGCCTTCTCTCTGTTTTTCTTAATCAATCATGCTGGGGGTTTTATCAATTTTATTAGTTTTTTTTTCCTGGAGAACAAATTTTGCCTTTGTTAAATTTTTCTGTTACTTATTTGTTTTCTGTTTCACTAATTTTTGCTCATATCTTTATTATTTCCTCCCTTCTACTTCAGGGGTCAGCAAACTATGGCCTGTGGGCCAAATTTGACCAATAGCCTGTTTTTTTACAGCCCACAGCCCACCAACTAAGAATGGTTTCTACACTGTTAAAGGGTTGTAAAAAAAGAAAAACAACTATCTGGTCCTTTCCAGAAAAAGTTTCCTGACCCCTGTTGTACTCCCTTGGAGGTAATTTGCATATTTTTCTAAATTCTCTTAATGGATGGGTGGCTCATTGAATTTCTTCCTTTCTTTTTTATCTAACGTGTGTTTAAGGATACAATTTTTCTGTTAACACTCTTAGCCAATATCCCACAAGTTTTGAGATGTCATATTTTCATTATCATTCAGTTCAAAATATTTTCTAATTTTCACTGTGGTTTCTTTATTGACTCAGGCATTGTTTAAAACTGCATTTCTTAATTTCCACACCTGAGAATTTTCTAGTTTATTTCATTTTGGTTAGAGAACACGCTCTGTATGAGTTCAGTCCTTGGAAGTTTGATCCTTTATGGCCCAACACATAGGCTATTTCTGTGAACGTTTTGAATATACTCTCAAATTGTTCAGTGACATATTCTGTATATGTTACTCAGGTCAAGTTCCCTGATTGTGTTGTTCATCCCTTCTCTATCCATATTGATTTTCTGTCTCCTTGTTGTAGCAGTTACTGAGAGAGGTGTGTTCAAATCTCCCACTATGATTGAAGAGTGTCTCTTTTTCCTTTATAATTCTGTCAAATTTTTCTGTATATAATTTAATGCTGTTAGTTACATACCTCTTAGAATTCTTTTTTTTCTTTGTGAGGAAGACCAGCCCTGAGCGAACATCCGCTGCCAATCCTCCTCTTTTTGCTGAGGAAGACTGGCCCTGGGCTAACATCTGTGCCCGTCTTCCTCTACTTTATATGGGACGCCGCCACGGCGTGGCTGACAAGCAGTGCATCAGCGGCTGCCCGGGATCCGAACCCGCGAACCCAGGGCTGCCAAAGCACGAACTAAACCACTGCGCCACTGGGCCGGAGAATTCTTATATTGTTCTAGTGAATTGAAACTTTTATCAATTTGCCGTGACTCTCTCTTTCTAGTAATGTTTTTGTCTTAACATCTATTTTATATGGTATTAATATAGCCATGCCTATGTTAAATAGTAAACACTACTAATAAAGACTAACCAGCATTCTCTTGGTTAGTATTTGCATGGTACATATTTTCCCATCTTTTGCCTTTCACCTTTTCCATACCTGTATTTTAGATCTGTTTCTTAAAAAAAGCATATGGCTATTTTTTCTTATTGTAATTTTGATTTTTTAGTCTATTCTGACAGTCTTCTTTTAACTGTAATCCATTTACATTAATTAGATTCATTTTTACCACTTTATTTTGTGGTTTCTATTTGTCCTGTTTGTACAAAATTTCTTGTTTATAATCTCATCTCTTGCTTTCTTCTGAACTGAGTTTGCTTCCTCATGTCAGTTTTAACCTCTACTAATTTGGAAGTTATACATTCTAGTTCTATTCTTTTAATGGTTACCTTCTACATTTTACCATGCACATTCAACTTAATATCTGAAATTAATCAATATCTTTACTCTTCTCCCAAAATAATACAAGGACCTTAGAATGCTTTAGATCTAATTACGTCTCCCAACTTAATATGCTCATACCATATAGTATTTTACTTTTTTCTTGATTTTTTAAAATCCCATCAGGTAAACATTATTGGTGTTATTTTATACAGCCATTTTTTTTTAGCTTCACTTACATTAACTATTTTATTTTCCTAGTTTGTCATTGCTTCTGGCATTTCATAACTTCCTTCTGGGATTATTTTAATTCTTTTTGTGGCTTATTCTTTAAAATTTCCTTTAACAAGGGTCTGTTGTTGGTAAATTCTCTCAGATTCCATTTGTCTAAAAATGACTTTTTAAAACCTCTTAGTATTGAAAGATCATTTCCCTGGATATAGAATTCTAGTTTGACAGTTATTTTTGCTCAACTCTTTGAAGATATCATTCTACTGCCATCTTGTTTTAATAATTACTGTTGAGAAGTCAATTATCAGTCCCACTGCCACTCTTTTTAAGACAGTCTCTTTTTAAGAAATTCTTTTTTTCTCTTCTTTTTAAGAATCTTCTTATCTTTGTTATTCTTTAACTCCTTTACAATGTGTTTGTGTGTAAATTTCTTTTTGTTTATCTTGGGATTCACTGGGCTTCCTGAATTTGAAGACCAGTGTCTTTCAACATTTCTGGAAAAATCTAAACTATTATGTCTTCAAATGTTGCCTCTTCTCCATTGTCTCTATTTTTTCCTCTGAAAACCCAATTATATGTGTTTTAGACTTCCCACTTTATCTTGCATGTTTCTTAAATTCTCTTTTACATTTTTCATCTCTTTGTCCCGAATTCTAGTAATTTCTTTCAGTTTTTGAAGTCTTTATTCAACTGTGCCTAATCTACTATATAACTCATATTTTGAGTTTAAATTTCATTTATTTAATTTTTAAAGGAATGTATATTTATTTATGTATATTTATATTTCAAAATCATAATTATAAAAAGCAAACAGAGCTTGCTTCAGCAGCACATATACTAAGATTGGAACGATACAGAGATTAGCATGGCTCCTGCATAGGGATGGCATGCAGATTCATGAAGCACTCCATGTTTTGCTTTCCTTTTCTATTGTTTATGGGTGGGGAAACTGAGGCTCCGATAAGCAAAGTGACTTACCCAACTGAGGGACCTTCTGGCTTCAAACCTTACCCCCAATTCCTCCTCCTCCTCCTCCAAAAAAAGATGTACTATGAAAAGTCTGTTTTGTACCTGTCTCCTGTTTGCTCTCTTCCCACTACCCATATCCTTCCAGAGAATTTTCTGGATATTCAAGAACATATGGATATATAGTCTGCCTTTTAATGCAAATAGTAGCATTCTTACATTCTATTCTGTCCATTTTTTTTTCATCTTAAGAATATATCTTGATGATTTTTTTTACATTACTACAAATACTGTAGCTTTTGATCCAGTAATTTCACTTCCAGAAATTTAGCCTACTGTTGCTATTAAGGACAATACTGGGACAGCAGCAATGTTTGAATATGGACTGTATAGTATTTGTACTTTGGTAGATGGTATAAATTGGTCCAACTCCTGTGAAGGGTAATTTTGGCTACAGAAACACTTATTCATGTAAAGATGACATATGTGCATGGTTGGTGATTGAAAAATTATTTGTAAAAGAAAAGATTGGAATTAACCCAAATGTTCATCAATAGAGAACTGGTTAAATAAATTATTCTACATCCATTCAATGGAATGGTTCATATCTGTAAAAAAGGAATCAGATGGTTCTCTCTGTATATTAGATAATAGTGTTATATCAATGTCAAATTTGCTGAATTTGATAAAAGCACTGTGGTTATACAAAAGAATGTCCTTATTCTTAGGTGATACATGCTGAAATATTTTGGAGTGAAGCGTTCTGATTACTGCAACTTACTCTCACACAGTTTGGAAAAATATGTTTAGACACATATTATACACAGAGAAAAAGTTTATTGGTAGAATCTTTTATATTAACTCACGTTTGCCATTTCTAGTGCTCTTTATTTCTTCCCACGGTTTTGAATTACAATCTGTTGTCATTACCTTGCTCCATTATAGCTCCACTCTCTACTCCTTTGTGCTATTATTATCAAATATATTACATCTTTATATATTATAAGCCAAAAAATACAGTTTTATAATGACCGTTTTGTGCAGTTGTCTTCTAAATCAGTTAAGAGAAGAAAAGAGAAAATTTTATACTTCCACTGTCTTTTGTATTTATCTATATGATTCTCTTTACCACTGCCCTTTATTTCTTTGCGAGGATTTGCATTACCATATGGTGTCATTTCCTTTCAGCCTGTGTGACAGACTTCCTTTACTAATTCTTATAAGGAAGGTCTGCTAACAATAAATTCTCTCAATCTTTATTTGCCTGGGAATGTTTTTATTTCACCTTCAGTTTTGAAATACAGTTTTGCTGGATATAGAATTCTTGTTTGACAGATTTTTTTTCCTTCAGCATTTTGAATATATAATTCACTACCTTCTAGCCTCCCGTTGTTTCTGATGAGTAGTCTGCTGTTAAGCTTATTGTGATCCTCTTGTACATGATGAGTTGGTTTTCTCTTACTGCATTCAAGATTTTCTCTTTGCCTTTGATTTTCAACAATTTGACTGCAGTGTGTCTAGGTATTGATATGTTTGTGTTTATCTTACACAAGATAACTTTGTTGAGCTTCTTGGATGTGTAGATTAATGTTTTTCATCAAATTTGGGAAATGTTCAGACATTATTTCTTCAAAAAATTTTTATGCCCCTTTTTCTTTCTCCTCTTCTTGTGGGACTCTAATTACATGTATGTTGGTATGTTTGATGGTGAAAAGTCTTTGAGGCTTTGTTAATTTTTCTTTAATCTTTTTATTTTTTTTCAGATTGAACAATTTCTATTGATCTATTTTGAGTTCATTGATTCTTCTGTCAGCTCAAATCTGTTGAGACCCTCTAGTGAATTTTTCATTTCAGTTATTGTACTTTTCAACTCCAATATTCCATTTGCTTCTTTTTTGCAATCTCTGTCTTTTTATTGATTCATTGTTATCGTACTTTCTTGTAATTCTTTGAATATGGTTCCTTTTTGTTCTTTGAATATATTTATAGGAGCAGTTTTGAAGTCTTTTTCTGCTAATTCCAATATCTAAAACTTTTCAGAGCCAGTTTTTATTGACTACTTTTCTTCCTGCGTATGGATCATATTTTTCTGTTTCTTTGTATGTATTTTCATTTTTTGTTGAAAACTTGATATTTTAGGTAATATATTGTAGCAACTCTGAATTCTGATCCCACCTAGAATTTGTTATTCTGCTGTTTGTTTGAGTCTACCTCTGCCCGCAGTGTGCAGCTGCCAAAGTCTCTGCTTAGTTTTTGTGTTTTGTATTCCTTGCTTCTATTTTTATGCCTGGCTTCCTAGGGGTTACTTCTGGGTCAGCATAGTTTACTGATCAGCCAGTGGTTGGTCAGAGTACGTACTTAAGTGCTTGAACCAGTAAGGATTATACCCTTTGCCAATGGATCTGTGTGGGGTGGGAAATGCGTTCGAAATTCAAGCTGTTTTCAAGTCTGTCCCAGCTCTCACTTTCTATGTGGGCAAGTCCTCATGTTGTTCCAGGGATGAGTAAATAACTTTGGCCCACTTTGACTTTTTCTAAGTGAGTGTAACTTGTGCATTCACACAGTCTTCCAGATCCCCCAGGGTGTTAAGACACACTTTGGTTGTCTCATTCTCTGGATCATCCTGTTATATTTCTGTCTGGTCTGCCTGTCTGCTGCTTGCTGTGACCAGTATTAAGACCTCAAGCTTGCTGTGATATTGGTCTTCCCTGATTGTTTGTCACTGAGATCACTATTGCTTTTGATCAGATCTATAGGAATGGAAGTTTTTGTATGCTTTGATCCAAATCAAATTAGTCCCCTTTGGCAGTGAAGCTGCTGGTCTTCATGGCTTGCCCTGTCCTGGTAGAACTACTGATTGAGCTGGTAAGGGGAATGGCAGCACCCCAAGCTAAAATGCTGCAAACTCTCACTGTTCTTACCTGACATCCAGTAGTTTTTCTTGGATAAATGCTTCCCAATTTGTTGTATGCTTTTGGTGAATTTCCAGAGTCCCCAAATAGTTGGGTTTTTTTTTACAGTTTTGTGTGGTTTTCTCATTGATTTTTGGAGAATGGCTTTGCTGAGCTTCTTACTCAGCCAGATATTCCAGTAGTCTCACCTCCCTCTGTTGGCTAACATTTTATTTAGGATTTTTACATTGATAATCATAAGTGATATTAGTCTATAATTTTCTGATTTGTTTTATCTTTATCGGGTTTAGCTACCAAAGTCATACTTGCTTCATAAAAAGAATTAGAAATATTCCTTGATTTTCTATGCTCTGGAACAATTTATGTAGCATTGGGACTGTCTGGTCTTTGAAGGTTTGGTAAAATTCTCTGTTGAAACCATCTGGTCCTGGTGCTTTGGAGAGGTTGCTCCATAGTAACTTTCTCTGTTTTAGTCTATGGAAATTTATATGTGTAAGATTTCCATTCCTACTTGGGTCAATTTTGGTATACGGTATTTTCCTAGGAAATTATCCATTTCATCTAGATTTTAAAATTTACTTGTGTAGACGTGTGCAGAATTGTCTCTTACGTTTCTTATAATTTCCTCTGTTTCAATGATAATTTCTTCCTCGGCAGTTCTTTTGTATATTTGTGCTCCCCCCATTTTATTGATTAGATTGGCTAGTGAGTTGCCTTTTGGTTAATTTTTTTCCCATAAAACCAAGACTTTTATTTTGTAAAATTAAATCTACTATTTCTCTGCACTCTATTATTTTCTGCTTTTGTCTTTATTTTACAATTTCTTTTGGTTTTCTCTGTTGTTCTTTTTCTAGCTTTGAACTGGGTATTTAGTTTATTTATTTTCATTCTGTCATTTTTATTGATATAGCTGTTTAATAGAATTTAACATTCAGGGTAGAAATGACCATTCAGTTATTCCAGGTACTTGGTGGACCCTTTCAATATGTAGATTCAGGTGTTACTTTTTTTGTGGATCTTTTCTTGGATTATAATTTTAATATTAGTACTGTAGTATTGTTTTGTTTTCTTTCTTTGGGGAATCTAATAATATGTGTATTCCATCTTCTTTGCCTATCTTCTGTTTCAACCACTTTTTTCTGATTCTTTTTCCTTCTTTTTTTATGCTTAGTTGTTTTCTGGCCACATTATTATTTCAAGCCACTTATTAAATTTTCAGTCAAATCTCTTTTTCCCTGGGAATCTTGTAACTAGGGTTTCATTTCTGAGATGGTTTTGTTTTTTTCTTCAATTTCTTTCCTGAGTACAATCAATCAATTCTTATTTCATTTTTTTCTATATTTTCATCCATTTCTGTCTTATATTTTAAGGCAAATGTTGGAAATACACTTGATATCTAATATTAGAGGAATACTCAAATTATGGTACATCTTTAGAATGAAAAACAGTACCAGTGAATAAAAGAATGAAGAGACTCTTTATTGTGTTTCCCTCCACTGATCTCCAAGATATCAAGTGAAAAAAGCAAGTTGCAGAACAGTGAGAATAATATGCTACCATTTGTTTTATATATATATATATATATATATTCATAAATTAACTTTTCAAAGACACACAAGAAACTGATGGCATTTTTTTTTTTTTGCCTCCAGAGATGAGACTGGATGGCTGTGGGAATGAGGTGGGAGGAAGACTTTTTACTGTACACCCTTTTTTTGCTTTTGAAGTTTTAAACATATGAGTGTATTAACCTATTTCAAATAAATAAATAAAACTTGGAAAAATAATCCATTCTTTCCTAGACTTTACATTAGAATTGTGGGAAGCAGACAAAAAGCATAATTTAAAAATAAGGGAACTCAAAACAGCCAGAAAACAATGAGATGGCATCAGTAAATCCTTACCTATTGATAATTGCTCTAAATGTAAAGGGGTTGAATTCTCTAATCAAAAGGCATAGAGTGGCTGGATGGATAAAAAAACAAGACTCAACCAAATGCTGCCTACAAGAGACTCACTTCAGCTTTAAGGACACACATATGCTCAAATTGAAGGGGTGGCAAAAGATATTCCATGCAAGTGGAAACCAAAAGAGGGGAGGGGTACCTATACTTATAACAGACAAAATAGGCTTTAAGCCAAAAATGGTAACAAGAGACAAAGAAGGTCATTGTGTAATGATAAAGGGGTCAATTCATCAAGAAGATATAACAATTATAAATATATATGCACCCAACATCAGAGCACCTAAATATATTAAGTAAATACTAACAGACCTGGAGACAGAAATAGACAATACAGTAATAGGAGGGGACTTCAATACTCCACTTTCAAAAACAGATACACCATCCAGACAGAAAATCAACAAAGGAAATTTTGGACTTGAATCATACTTTAGACCAAATTGATCTAACAGACATAAAACATTTCATTGAACAGCAGCAGAATATATGTTCTTCTCAAGTACACACAGAACATTCTCCAGGATAGATCATGTGATAGGCCACAAAACAAGTCTTAGAAAATTTAAGGAGATTAAAGTGTCTTTTCCAACCACAATGGTATGAAACAAGAAATCAATAACAGGAGGAAAATTCACAAATATGTGGACATTTAACAACACACTCCTGAACAACCAATGGGTCAAAAAAGAAATCAAAAGGGAAATAAAAAATATCTAGAAACAAATGAAAATGGGAACACAACATACCAAAACCTATGAGATGCTGCAAAAGCAGTTCTAAGAGGGAAGTTTATAGTGACAAACACCTATAATAAAAAAAAGAAAGATCGCAAACCACCTAACTTTACATCTCAAGGAATTAGAAAAAGAAAAACTAAGCCCAACGTTGGTAGAAGAAAGGAAATAACAGAGATGAGAGCAGAAATAAACAGAAACCAGAAAAACAATAGAAAAGATCAACAAAACTGAGAGGTTTGGTTTTTTTTTTTTTTTTTTGGTGAGGAAGATTAGCCCTGAGCTAACATCTGTTGCCAGTCCTCTTTTTGCTGAGGAAGATTGGCCCTGGGCTAACATCCATGCCCATCTTCCTCTACTTTATCTGTGGGATGCCTGCCACAGCATGGCTTGATAAGTGGTGTGTAGGTCCATGCCCGGAATCCAAACCCATGAACCCCGGGCCACCAAAGTGGAGCATGCAAACTTAACCACTATGCCACCAGGCTGGCCCCTAAGAGTTGGCTTTTTGAAAAGATAATTGACAAACCTTTTAGCCACACTAACTTAGAAAAAAAGAGAGAAGATTCAAATAAATAAAATCAGAATTGAAAGAGGAGACATTACAACTGATACCTCAGAAATACAAAGGATCATAAGAGACTACTATGAACAATTATATGTCAACAAATTAGATAACCTAGAAGAAATGGATAAATTCCTAGAAATGTGCAACCTACCAAGACTGAATTATGATGAAATAGAAAATCTGAACAGACCAATAACAAGAAAGGAGATTGAATCAGTACTCAAAAACCTCCCAACAAAGAAAAGCTCAGGACCAGATGGTTTCCCTGGTGAATTATACCAAGCATTTAAAGAAGAATTAATGCCAATTCTTCTCAAATTCTTCCAAAAAATTGAAGAGGAGGGAACACTCCTAAACTCATTTTTCGAGGCCAGCATTACCCTGGTACCAAAGCCTGATAAGGACAGTAAAAGAAAAGAAAACTATAGGCCAATGTCCCTGATGAGTATAGGTGAAAAAATTCCCAACAAAATATTAGCAAACTGAATTCAATTGCACATTAGAAGGATCATACACCATGATCAAGTGGGATTTATCCCTGGAATGCAAGGATGGTTCAACCTACACAAATCAATAAATGTGATACACCACAATAATAGAATGAAAGACAAAAATCATGATTTCGTCAATAGATGCAGAAAAAGCATTTGACAATATACAACTTCCTTTTATGACAAAGACCCTCAACAAATTGGGTGTAGAAGGAGCAGACCTTAACATAAGGAAGGCCATATATGACAAGCTGACAGCTAGCATACTCAATGGTGAAAAATTGAAAACTTTTGCTCTAAGATAAGGAACAAGACAAGGATGCCCACTCTCACCATTCTAAGTCAACAGAGTACTAGTCAAAAGCCCTGGCCAAAGCAATCAGGCAAGACAAAGAAATAAAAGGCATCCAACTTGGAAAGGAAGAAGTAAAATTCTTGTTATTTGTAGATGATATGATCATATACATAGAAAATCCTAAAGACTCCACCAAAAAACTGTTAGAACTAATCAACAAATTCAGTAAAGTTGCAGGATACAAAATCAACATACAGAAATCAGTTGCCTTTCTATACACTAACAACTAAATATCTGAAAAAGAAAATAATCCCATTCACAATAGCATCAAAAACAATAAAATGCTTAGGAATAAATTTAACCAAGGAGGTGAAAGATCTGTACATGAACACTAAAAGACTTTGAGGAAAGAAATTGAAGAAGACACAAATAAATGGAAAGATATCCTGTGTTCATGGATCAGAAGAATTAATATTGTTAAAATGTCCATACTACCACAAACCATCTACAGATTCAATGCAATCCCTATCAAAATTGCAACGGCATTTTTCACAGAAATAGAAAACAACAATCCTAAAATTTGTGTGGAACTGCAAAAGACCCTGAATAGCCAAAGCAATCCTGAGAAAAAAGAACAAAGCCAGAGCCAGGAATTGATATATTCCTAATATCAATACTACAAAGCCATATTAAGCAAAATAGTATGGTACTGGCATAAAAACAGACACATAGACCAATGGAACAGAATAGAGAGCCCATAAATAAACCCCCACATATATAGTCAACTAATATTTGACGTGGAAACCAAGAATACTCAATGGGGAAAGGATAGTCTCCTCAATAAATGGTGTTGGGAAAACTGGATAAACAGATGCAGAAAAATGAAACTGGACCCCTATCTTACACGACTCATAAAAATTAGCTTGAAATGGATTAAAGACTTAAACATAAGACCTGAACTCATAAAACTCCTAGGGGAGAACTCCCTGACATTGGTCTTGGCAATGATTTTTTGGATATGACACCAAAAGCACAAGCAGTGAAAGCAAAAATCAATAGGTGGGACTACATCAAACTAAAAAGCTTCTGTACAGCAAGAGAAACAATCAACAAAATGAAAAGGCAACTTACAGAATGGGAGAAACTATTTTCAAACCATGTATCTGATAAGGGATTAAAATCCAAAATCTATAAAGAACTTATACAACTCAATAACAAACAAATAGACTGATAAAAAAATGGACAGAGGAACTGAATAGACATTTTTCCAAAGAAGACATACAAATGGTCAACAGGTACATGAAAAGATGCTCAACATCACTAATCATCAGGGAAATGCAAATCAAAACCACAATGAGATATCACCTCACACCTGTTAGAATGGCTCTCATTAAGAAGACGAGATAACAAGTGTTGGCGAGGATGTGGAGAACAGGGAACCCTTGTAAACTCTTGGTGGAAATGTAAGTTGGTACAGCCACTATGGAAAACAGTAGGGGGGTTCCTCAAAAAATTAAAAATAGAAGTGCCATATGATCCAGATATTCCACTTTTGGGTGTATATCCAAAGGAAATGAAAACAGGATCTTGAAGAGATATATGCACTCCCATATGTATTGCAGCATTATTCACAATAGCCCAAATATGCTAACAACCTAAATGTCTGTCAATGGATGAATGGACAAAGAAGATATGTTTTTTATATATACACGATGGAATATTATTTAGCCACGAGAAAGAAGGAAATCCTGCCATTTGTGACAACATGGATGGACCTTGAGGGCATTATGCTAAGTGAAATAAGTCAGACAGAGAAAGACAAATACTATGTGATATCACTTATATGTGGAATCTAAAAAAGCCAAATTCAGAAACAGAGAGTAGAATGCTGGTTGTCAGGAGCTGGGGGGTGGGGGAAACAGGAGATGTGGTCAAAGAGTACAAACTTCCAGTTAGAAGATGAATAAGTTCTGGGGATCTAATGCACAGCATTCAGATTATAGTTAACAATACTGTATTATAGACTTGAAAGTTTTGAGAGTAGTTCTTAAATATTCTCACCACAAAACAGAAATGATAATTATGTGATGTGATGGAGGTGTTAGCTAACGCTACAGTGGTAATCATTTTGCAATATATAATTGTACCAAATCAATACATTGTACATGGTTAGTTTACACAATGTTATATGTCGATTATATCTCAATAAAGCTGGAAAAACATAGTAGGTATATGGTATGTGAGAAGGTGATAGTACTTTGGAAAAAGAAAAAGTAGAGCAGGATAAAGGAGATCAGTAGAGCAGGCAGGGGGCAAGGTTGTAATATTAAAATGGGTGATTAGGGTAGTTTTAATTGAGAGGGAAGATTTGAAGAAACACTTGAAGGAACTGAGGGAGCAAGCCATTCTGATATCTGGGTTAGGACTGTTATAGGCAGAGGATAAGACTAGGGCAAAGGCCCTTAAGTGGGAGAAGTTTGATGTCTTCGAACAACAGCAAAGTGAGGCCAATAAGATTGGAGTGGAGAGAGTAAGAAGAGTTGTAGGAGATGAAGACAGAGAGGTAAGGCAGGGTAAGATCATGCTGGTCCTTACAGACCACTCTGAGGAATTGAGCTCTGACTCTGAGTGAGATGGGGCCATTGAAGGATATTGAGTAGGGAAGGACATCACTCTGTCTTCTGGGTGGAGAATAGACTGGGAGTGTCAGATCATGTGAGTCCTTGTAGATTATTCTATGGACTTGGGCTCTGACTCTGAGTGAGATGGGGCCATTTCAGCACATTGAGCAGGAGAGAGACATGATGTGACTTACGTTTTAACAGGATCACTACTCTGTTGAGAATAGACTGAAGGGAAGCGAGTGTAGAAGCAGGAAAACCAGTTAGAAGACTAGTATAGTAATCCAGGCAAGCTATAATGGTAACTGAGACTAGGATAGTAGCTTTTGAATTTGTTAAAAGTGGTTGGATGCTTGATATATCTTGAAGGTAGAACCTCACTCATTGGATGTGTGGTGGAGAAAGAACGGAGTCGGTGAAATGATGTCTTCATGGCTTTTGGCCTGAGAAACTGAGATGGGGAGCAAGGAACAAGTGGAACAAGTTGGAAGATGGAGAGGAGGTCAGGAAGTTGTTTTTGGATATGTTGAGTTTGATATGCTTGCTAGATACCCTAGTGGAAACGTCAAGTAAGTTGTTAGAAATAGGAGTCTGAAGGTCAGTGAGAGGCCTGGGCTGGAGCTATGAATCTGGGAGTTGTCAACATATAGATGGTAAATCCAAGGGACTAGATGAGATCACCAAGAGAGTGAATATAGAGAAGAGAAAAGGACCAAGAACTGAGCCTGGAGCTCTACATTTAAGAGATTGTGGCCAAGAGGAGGAACCAGCAAAAGAAACTAAACAAGTGACGAGTGAGGTAGGAGGAAATCCAGCAGAGTGAGATTCGTGCATTGACTCTCATTTTCCAGATGTCGCTTTCACAGGAGTAAGGATGTGAATCCATTCTTGGTGCCTTCCTTTAGTCTGATACCATCTTCACTCTATCATAAACTCCTTAAACTATCTGATATCAATGCAGGGTTTTCTCTATATTTGTGTTATTTGGTGATTTCAGTAGGGATCTGGTAATGGAAAGGGAGTTAGGGGCTTGTGTTCACATGTGCAAGTCCCACATTTTTTATTAACCACATCCATAATAATTTCTAGGTTTTATTAAGTACTTTTTGTGTTCCAGGCACTAAGTCCTTTACATGCACTAATGCATCTAACCTTGCCAGCAGTCCTGTAAAATAGGTTCTATTATTGGTCTCATTTTCCAGATTAGGAAACTGAGACACAGGGTAAGTAACTTGTCCAGTGTCACACAGCTAATAGGTGGTGGAGTAGGGATTTAAAACTAGACAGTATGACTCCAGAGCAGCTTTTAACCATACTTCTCTGGCCTTTGAGACATATAAGCATAGATATATACGTGTATAATACACGTATGTGTATATATATTCTTAATTCCATCAATCACTATCACATCTTTCTGAGCTGAGAGTTATTCTCTCACTTTAAGATGGTGTTGACTCTTCAGTTTATTTCTCAGAGGCAACCTGACTTTTCACTTCCCCAAGTTCTTGGGGGACACACTGCCCCGATCCCCAGGTGCCGAGATCACTTGCTGGACTTCTCAGCAGCACTCACTAGCTCTGGCCATTCTCTCCTTCCTTAGGCTTTCACGGCCCTGTGGCCCCTGACTTTCCTCATTTCTCTATGGCTGCTCTTTCTCAGGTGAGCAGGGCTCGTCTTCCTGCTCTTCGAATATTGGGATTCTCTAGGGTTTTTTGCTTCAGCTTCTCTCAACACTTGTAACCTAGATAATCTCACCTACTCTTATGGCTTTTGACTGCCATCTTTAAGCTGCTAATTCCCAAAAATCATCTCTTGCGTGAGTCTAGGCCCATGTATCTTGCTGCCTTCTGGACATCTCCTCTTTCAATTCAACCATTATTCTAAACTTTTTGTGTTATACTGTTTATTTGTCACATCCATCTGACAAGTTTCTAATCCTGGATTAATCCAACTTTTCTCTCTCTCCACACCTGTAACTGCTGAGAGAATTGCAGTCACCAATTCATGGTCACCAATCTCAAACAAGCCCTCAGTGCTACTCCACGATGCCATCGCTGCTCTGTTCGCCCCATCCTCCTGCCCATCACAAGGGATAGTTCACACCTTCTCTCCTCACCTCAAACCTCCAGCTCTGTCTCCACCATCTCCAAGCTCAGAAAATTCGTGTAATAAATGCAACCAGCATTTGCTAATTACTTGCTGTGTCTCCTCCTAATTCACAGAGAGAACTGAAGCCATCATACAGAAACTTCTTCAAAATCTGGTCTGATTTCCATCTGTTGGGGAATGTGTTCTGACTACCCAACTAGACTTAACAGCAAGCCTTGTGTATAGAAATTCTGTTATGCTTCTCTGCCTCTCCAGAGCTGAGCGCAGGGCCCTGAGGTGCATAGGGACTTGGACCCTAGTTTCAAGTGATATTGTCCTGCATTTCTCACCACCCTGGCTTATTTCTTGCAGCTGATGTAGAAGGCCAATCCTTAAGACACCGAGATAAGCGGCTTAGTTTAAATTTGGTAAGTTTGGCACTTGAGTTCCTTTAAGCCTCAATTTTACCCCAAATTTCCCGACCTGTATTTGTTCCCTTGAAGTCTTTTGAGACTTAGCACTCTGAATCTCTGAGGACTCTTCCAGTTTCCCCTTAAGGCTTGAACTTGTTTGGGAACTACTGGACTTAGTATTCTATAAGGACCCTGCCAGTTCTAATGGTCCAGACACTTGCCCAACTTGGGATAGCTACTTAAGGCATCATATTATACTTAAAGCATTTGCACAGATTCATAACCCTCTGTCTTCCAGCATCAGGTCCAGGAGAGTCATCACCTACCTCACACAATAAGTCCAGAGGCAGAGCTTGACTTAGAGGCTTGTCTGACATTCCTAAGGAAGTTCAGAGTTATTCTTGGATAATTTGCAACTGAAACCCTATGTGCAGTTGAGGCTACCACTGTAGCAGTTTTTGTGCTTGTTCTGTGGTTCCCAACCTGTACCTGTTCTCTTGCAGCCGTGCAGGTTCTCCCCAATGTACCCCACAGCTTCAGCCAGTGCCGAAGACAGCTACGTGCCCATGGGCCCCCAGGCCATTGCCTCTGGTCTTGGAACCCACTGCAGCCCTGATGAGTACATCCCAATGAGTTCAGGAAGCATCTCAAGCCCACTGCCTGAGCTACCTGCAGACCTGGAGCCTCCCCCAGTGAATAGAGATCTCAAGCCTCAGAGGAAACGTAAGCCACTTGACCAGGCCTCCTGTACAGGAGAGGGGAACAAGGTCCTGGCAGCCATGTGGAAGAGTTTCATTCCTAAACCTCTCTGGGAAGGAACCGTCCCAGAGGGCTGGGAAGTATAAGGGCAAGGAGAAATGTCCGGGATTGAACGGGAAGGGCCGAGGAACCTTGCGGCCCCAGCTTGTCACGATAAAAGGAGTCAGGGAACTTACAGGCACTGTAGCCCTATCAATACAGCCTACGAAGCCAAGTTCATTCCAGAGGGCTCTTCTTTGGCTGCTTCCCTAACAAAGGCCCAGAAATAAGTGATGATGTATGGGAATGGAACCCACCTGGCATCTCTTGAATGTAACTACAGTGCCCCCCTTCTGTAAGGCAGCCAAGAATGACCTTTTTTTTAATAGTTTTATTTTTATTTATTTTTGTGTGTGTGTGTGTGTGAGGAAGACCAGCCCTGAGCTAACATCCGTCGCTAATCCTCCTCTTTTTGCTGAGGAAGACTGGCCCTGGGCTAACATCCGTGCCCATCCTCCTCTACTTTATATGGGACGCCGCCACAGCATGGCTGACAAGCAGTGCGTCGGCGGGCGCCCGGGATCCGAACCCGTGAACCCCAGGCTGCCAAGCGTGAACTAAACCGCTGCACCACCAGGCCGGCCCCAAGAATGACCTTTGACACTAATTCCTGAATATCAGACGTGGTCATATGCAACTTATCACTCACTGCCCTGTGCATGCCCATCAGCAGAGGTGTTTCGGGGTGGGAGAGGACTTTGGCAGTGAGCAGTCTAGCTCCTGTGTGCTCAGAGCTCCTTGAAACTTCTCCATTACTCTCAGGCAGCTGCTCTGGTGTGCTAAGCAGCATAGACAGGCAGGGAGGAAGGAGAAGAGGGAAAGAGGAAAAGCAGGTCAACATACCTTGTTAACTTCATTCTTTCCCACTGTCACCTGCCCAGTAGGGCTATGTAATTCTGAGGAAATCTTTGGTACAATGACTGTGATCTCTGACACTCCATCTGGTCCATTCCCACCTCTCTTTGCTCTTTGGAAAAACTACAGCTTCAGGTGGCTGTGTCCCAAGCTGGCAACTATGTCCCCTAGTCGTGCCAGTCCATTCTGGTCTCACCCCCTTCAGTTTGAGTCAAATCACATTTACAGTGTGTTTGCGTTGTGTGTAATACTGTGCTAGGCACTGGGTGAGATACAAAGATGAGGAAGCAAGGAGGGTTCTTCAGTCTGAGAGGGAGGAAGATATGTAAAAACTACCTGGAAGAAGAAGAAGCAAAATTATGACTAAATAGGAGAACAGACCCTGTCTTATGAGATTCAGAGGAAATAACCATTGATTCTGGTCAGAAACAGTTTCACAAGGACCTATAACTTTGAAGTAGATATTACTGTTTTGCTCAATTAATTTCCTATAGCAATGCTGTCCAACAGAACTTTCTGTGATGATGGAAATATGGCTATTGAACATTTGAACTGTGGCTAGTGCAACTGAGGAACTGAATTTTAAATTTTACTAAATTTAAATTTAAGTAGCCACATGTGGCTAGTGGCTACCATATTGGACAGTGCAGCTCTATAGGACCTGGTGATTGGAGGTGCAAAGATGTTGGATGGACTTGGGATTGGGGATTCATTGGGTGGGTGTGAAGGTGGACGCCTGGGCCTGGAGGGGCTGGTTCTGACAGGTGTGGTTGCAGGGATGGACCCTGGGGCCCAACCAGGAGAGGGCAGGTGGTGAAGCCAGGAGGTGGCTGATTGGTGGATCTGACTCCAGGGTGTTGTGTTATGAGGTGAGATCTTCTCCCCAGGGACTATATGACTCACACATGCTTTACAGCTCAGCACCTTGCTCAGGTCTGAGGCTCCTGGGAAACTGATTGAGCAGCAGGAAAGTCACTGTCCTAGGCTCTGATGATATGGAGGGGAGTTAAACAGTCTCTACCCATATGGTCTAGTGCAAGCAAGAGATATAAAAGCCAGCTGGTCAAGGCAGTGATAGAGGAATACATGCATGACCAACTCAGCTACTGCAGTGAACAAGCCAGCAAGACTTCTGTCCTCTCTGAGCACAGTCAGTCTAGACCTGAATCAGATAATGACAGATGGATGCATCATCACAAACTGTGGGGAGTGCTGTGAAGGGTAAGTACAGGAACTCATGAGAGCCCATGATGTGGGGCTTGATCTTGTCTGGAGGTCAAAGAAGGCCTTCCTAAGCAGGGGACATTGAGCTGAGATCTGAAGATGACTAACCAGGCAGAGAGATGAGGAAGAACGTTCTAGGCAGAAGGACCATCAGGTAGACAATGGACTGGAGGTGGGAAAAACTAGAGGTGGGTGATCATCTCTGCCTTTGATAAGAAAGGTAAAATTTCAATTTTGGACATGTCGAGTGTGAGGTAGGTGTTGGGATTCCATAAAGTCAGAGAATTTCATCTGTTTTGTTCATACTGTGGCTCCATCACCTAGAACCATGCCTGACACATAGTGACTTCCCAAGAAACGTGTGTTGACTAAATGTATTGCCTCATTGTTACCTCTAGCTGGTAATGTGACCATTTGCTCAGTAGTTGTCCTCTCCACTCCCAGTGAGTCAGGGAAGAGTAGGACAGTGAAATTCATACCGTCAGTGCTGCTTGTTAGTAAATTTGGATCTGATGTGGTAGGCAAATGGAATGTCATAGTTTCACAGTCTTTAGATTCTGGCCAAGAACTTACCATACTGGATATTGTGTGTTATCTTGTAGCACGGCCACCTCCCCTGGACCTGAGAAACCTCTCCACCATCCGGGAACACACATCTCTAACCAGGACTCACACTGTGCCGTGGTAAGTCTTTGATTGCTCAAAGGGGCCTCGTCCAGCACAGACATTCTCAGTCATAGTTAGGCCTCTTTGATTAAATGTAGTTGAAACCCACTTGATCTAGCTTAAGGCAAAGGAGGGATGGGGTTTATTATCATGAGCTAGAAGTGTTTTATAGATCACAGAGGAAGGAGTATAACTGAATCTCCCAGGATACTGGAATCAAGAACTAGAGTGCTGCTGGGAACCCAAGGAATCCTCTCTCTCCATCTCCCACTTCTGCTTCTCTCTTCACATTTGCTCATTCTTCTTTCTTTGGAGAACTGTTTTCTCTGTTGCACAATCCTTATGGCCAAAGATAGCTGTACCATACATCTTGAGCTTCTTTACATGCCACAATTCCCGTACCAACAGAGATAGGCTCTTTTTCAATCCCAATTCACATGTCTTGGGAGAGGGAATTTGTTGCCCCAGCCTGAGTGGAATCAGCTATGGCCCGAGGAAAGGGCCAGTAGTACTGACTCGGCTTCCAGAAGCCCACTCTGTGAAGGGGGTTCTCAGAGAAAGAGTGATGGTTCATGAGGTTGGTAGACAAACTCCAAAATGGATCTGCACTCTCTCATCTTACCTTTTAGAAGTTGCATTTTCAGAGTGCTGAGCCTGGCCCAGGAGTTTCTTGGTTCACTCTAAATGCCACAGGACACAATCACTATGTAAAGCTATATTTCCAGCCAAGACTGCAGAGAGACTCAGCCTGCACTTCTGACTCAGGAGTAGGACGAAAGTTGATTTACGGTCTTGTTCTCATCCCATCGGAGGAATGGCCAAACTTTCTTACTTTTCCTGGTTGTTTTGAGTGGAAGCAAGAGAGCCTCAAAGGAGAGTTTTGGGTTTTTTTTTCTAAATGATATGATGCCTTAATTTGTTTTTAGAAAGCTCACGAGCTGTGTCACATGGAGGGCCTGGAAAAAAACGTAGCGTTTGAGAACGGGAGCCATTTGCTCCAAAGTGGGACAGAAGCTGCTGGGCAGTCTCTACTGCTTCAGGAATTGCTTTGGCCGGAAGGAAATTATATCTGGAAGGGGAGGGCTGAAACCCCCCGGGGACCATGTCAGTTCCTGGCTGGCTTTCAGAGCAGCTGTAAGACATTGCTTTGACCTCATCCGTATTTTTGTTCTTAGCAATCGAACCAGCTTTCTCTCTCCAGAAAGAAATGGTATTAATTCTGCAAGATTTTTTGCCAATTCCGTTTCCAGAGAAGAGGAAGAAAGCTACATCCAAATGGTAATCCTATATTTTTCACACTCTTATTCTTCACCCCAGTCTCTATTCTTATAAGTTCATTATAAAGGAAACACATCCTTCAGAAAGCCCCATGCAATCTTAAAACAGTCACTTGATTGTTATACCAGGTTACAATGTTTTCTAGCCTAGGAACAAATCGATTTGAAACTGGTTTTCTTTCCTGCAGTATTCAGCTCCTCGTACCATTTTGAGGCCACAGTATTTCAAGTGCCCCCAGGGCTGAGGTGTGTGTAACGCCAGCAGTTCCGCCAGCAGTTCTTTTCACCAGGGCTCTGATATCCTGCTTGATGCCATTAGGTCTGTAGTTCCCTGGATGTCCAGAGTCTAAGGTGTAAAAACTCACATGTTGGATGTTCCCTCCCACCAGACCACCTGCTGGCCCTGCCCTGACTGCCTCTGAACCTTTCTGAAGGATGAATCACTTAGAGTTCCACTGGGAGGTGGCTACAGTGTTCTGGGCTGTGGATGTGTCTTAGTCTCTGGAGACTCCTGTTATAGGGTCTTTCTGTACCTGAGTGGATGGAGACCCTACATCTCCATCCTTTGATCAACCATTTAGAGTTCCTGCCCTCCGTTGTCCCTTCTATTTTCTCTACCTTGGATTCTGAAGAGAGAGAGAGGGGTTTTTAGCACCTCTGACAATTATCAGGCACTTTTGCCAGAACTGTGCCCATTCTGAAATTTTAAAATGTAAGGAGTGCTAGAGAGAATTCACTAGAAAGTATTTCTGTTTGAACTATGAAATTCTGAAAAGAGATTTTAGGACAATGTTCAAGGCACTGTGACTATATATACTTTTGAGAAGACAATTCTGCCTTCCTATATACAAAAATAATAGGCAATTAAAAATCTAAAAACAGTAATCTCCAGTGAAGTGGTAATTAAGTGCTTCATTTTGCCTTTCTATTGATAAAACTTGGGCTGTAAGTGTACTTGACTGTATGCAAATGGAAAGTGACTCATATACAAATCTGCTGTGGTCTTCCCAATGTTTTTAACACTTAGTAATAGCCCTTGGGAAACTTCTAGAAGAAAATACTCTTATAAAGGATGCTGACCAGCTGTGCTGTCTCCAGAGAACAGAAAAGGGAAGTGAATCTATAACTGAATAGAAGCAAGTGCAGAGTCATTCCAGATACTAGCGGTTCATTTCTGATCTTTGAGCAATCCTCAAGCAAAACGAGGAAGATTGGCAACAGATATTAGCCCAGGGCCAATCTTCCTCACAAAAAAATAAATTTAGGCCAGGGGCCAATATACAAGTTTTTTGTTTTTTTTTTTTATTAAAGTTATGTATCCTTCTTTAGTTACTTTAAATGTGAAATTATAAAAAATTTAGGAGAATGAACATAATTTTAATTTATGTGATCTCTTTTCTATGGGTTTTTCAAACTCCTTAATTTCAATAGTTGTAAGGATTTTGTAGTAGAATTCTAGACTTCTAAATCTCACATTAAATTTTTTATTATGGTATTGTAATACTTTTAGCTTTTAGATTACCTTACAGTGAAATTGACTTTCTCTTGGTGTGCAGTTCTGTATATCAATTTGTGTAACCCCCACCACCATCAGGATACAGAACAGCGCCGCCACTCCAAGACACTCCCTCGCGCCACCTCTGTATAGCCACATCCTCCCCACAACCCTAACCCGTGGCAACCACAGATGTGCTCTTCATCACTATAGTCTTGTCTTTTCAAGAATGCCATGTAGATGGAATCTTACAGTATGCCATCTTTTGAGACTGGCTTCTTTCACTCAGCATATCTTTGAGATTCATCCAAATAGTTACATGTGTCAATAGTTCTTTCTGTTTTATTGCTGAGTAGTATTGAAGTATACGGATGTATCACAGTTTCTTTATCCACTCAGCCATTGACGGACACTTGTGTTGTTTCAAGTTTTTTGGCAAGTATGAACAGAATTTTTGTAAACATTCTTTTACAGATTTTTTTTGTTTTTTGATTTTTTTTTTACTGTAGTGAAATATGCATAACATGAAATTTACCATTTTAACCATTTTTAGATGTACAATTCAGTGGCATTAAGTACATTCACAATGTTGTGCAACCATCACCACTATCCATTTCTAGAACTTTTCATCATCCCAAACAGAAGCTCTGTACCCATTAAACAATAACTCCCTAGTCCCTCTCCCCTGAGCCCCTGGTAACCTCTGTTCTACTTTGTGTCTTTGTGAATTTGCCTATTCTAGGTACCTCATGTAAGTGGAATCATACAATATTTGTTCTTTTGTGTCTGCCTTCTTTCATTTAGCATAGTGTTTTCAAGATTCATCCGTATTGTAGCATGTATCAGAATTTCATTCCTTTTTAAGGCTGACTAATACTCCATTGTGTGGATACACCACATTTTGTTTATCCATTCATCTCTTGATGGACACTTGGGTTGTTTCTACATTTTGGCTATTATGAATAATGCTGCTATGAACATTTGCGTACAAGTATGTTTGAGTCTTTGCCTTCAATTCTTTTGGATACATACCTAGAAGTGGAATTGCTAGATCATATGGTAATTTATGTTTAACATTTTTGAGGAACTGCCAAACTGTTTTCCATAGCATCCAAACCATTTTATCTTCCCACCAGTAATGCAAAATGTTTCCAGTTTCTCTACGTCTTCACCAACACTTATTTTCTGTTTGTTTGATTTTTATTATAGCCACTCTAATGGGTGTGAAGTGATATCTCATTGTGGTTTTTGTTTACATTTCCCTAATGATTAGTGATGTTAAGCATCTTTTCATGTGCTTATTGGCCATTTGTATATCTTCTTTGGAGAAATGTCTAATTAAATTCTTTACCCAATTCTGAATTGGGTTGTTTGTTTTTTTGTTGTTGGGTTGTAGAAGTTTTTTTTAATATACTATAGGTATTAACCCCTTATCAAATAATGATTTGCAAATATTTTCTCCCACTCTATGGGTTGTCTTTTCACTCTCTTGATAGTGTCTTTTGATGCACAAAAGTTTTTTTTCCTTTTGTGAGGAAGATTAGCCCTGAGTTAACATCCATTGCCAACCCTCCTCTTTTTTCTGAAGAAGACTGGCCCTGGGCTAACTTCTGCACCCATCTTCCTCTACTTTATATGGGACACCGCCACAGCGTGGCTTGACAAGCGGTGTGCCGATCCGTGCCCGGGATCCAAGCCTGCGAACCGCGGGCTGCCGAAGCGGAGCAGGTGAACTTAACCACTATGCCACTGGCCTGGTCCCAACAGTTTTTAATTTTGATAAAGTCAGATTTATCTTCTTTTTTCTTTTATTGCCTATTCTTTTTATGTCATGTCCAATAAATTATTGCCAAACCCAATGTCATGAAGTTTTCCCTTATGTTCTCTAAGAGTTTTGTAGTTTTAGCTCTTATGTTGAGGCCTTTGATCCTTTTTGAGTGATTTTTGGAGATGGTCTAAGGTTAGGGTCCAATTTTATCCTTTTGCATGTGGATATCCAGTTTTCCCAGCATTATTTGTTGAAAAGACTGCCCTTTCCCCCATTGAATGGTCTTGGCACCTTTGTTGAAAATCAATTGACCATATATGTGAAGGTTATTTCTGGGCTCTTTATTCTATTCCATTGGTCTGTATGTCTGTCCTCATTCCAGTATCACACTGTTTTGATTACTGTAGCTTTATAGTAAGTTTTGAAATCAGAAAGTATGAGTCCTCCAACTTTGTTCTTCTTTTTCAAGATTGATTTGGCTGTTCAGGGTTCCTTGAGATTCCATGTGAATTTTAGAATGGGTTTTTCTATTTCTGCAAAAAATGTCATTGGCATTTTGATAGAGAATGCTTTGAATCTGCATATTGCTTTGGGTAATGTTGTATTCTTAACAGTATTAAATCTTCCAATCCATGAATGTAGGATGTCTTTCCATTTATTTACATCTGCTTTACTTTCTTTCAGCAATGTTTTGTAGTTTTCAGTGTACAAGTCTTTGTCTCCTTGGTTAAACTCATTCCTAAATATTTCATTTTTTTAATGCTATTGTAATATGAAATTGTTTTCTTAATTTCCTTTTCAGATTGTTTGTTGTTAGTGTATAGAAATGCAACTGAACTTTGGGTGTTGATTTTTATCCTGCCATCTTGCTGAATTTGTTTATTTTTTTGTTTATTATTATTTTTTGTGGAATCTTTAGAGTTTTCTACATATAAGACTATGTTATCAGTAAGCAGATTATTTTGCTTCTTCTTTTCCAGTTTGGATGCCTTTTATTTCTTTTTCTTGCCTAATTGCTTTGGCTAGAGCTTCCAATACTTTGTTGAATAGAAATAGCAAAAGTGGGCATCCTTTTCTTATTCCTGATCTTGAGGGTCTTGTATAGATTTTTGTGGACATATGTTTTCATTTCTCTAGGGCAGCGGTTCTCAACCAGGTGTGATTTAGCCCCCCAAGGGACATTTGGCAATGTGTACAGACATTTTTGGTTGCCTGGGGTGGAGGATGTAGTGCCACTGGCATTTAGTAGGAAGAATCCAGGGATGCTGCTACACATCTTACAATGTGCATAGGACAACCCCCCCACAACAAAGAATTATCTGGCCCCAAAAGTCAATAGCGCCACTGTTGAAAAACCCTGCTCTAGGGTAAATACCCAGAAGTGGGATTGCTGGGTCATCAACTAGGTTTAACTGGGTCATCAATTGTATGTTTAACTTTACAAGATACTGCCAAAACCTTTTCCATAGTGGCTGTACCATTTTGCACTCCCATCGACAATTCATCTGAGTTCCAGTTGCTCCACTGGGGTATAATTTGTATTAAAGTTTTTTTTTTTTTTAAATTAAACGTTCTATTAGATGTGTAGTGGTATCTCATTGTGGTTTTAACATATATTTCCCTAATAGCAAATGATGTTCAACATATTTTTGTGTGCTTACTTGGCATCCATATATCCTCTTTGGTGAAGTATCTGTTAAAGCCTTTTGCCCAAGTTTTAATTGGGTTGTTTATTTTCTTATATATTTATTTTCTTTGAGAGTTCTTTATATAATCTGCATAGAAGTCATCCAGTAGCTATGTGACTTGCAAATATTTTCTTTGAGTCTGGAGCTTGCCTTTTCATTCTCTTCTGTCTTTTGCAGTGCAGAGATTGTAAATTTGATTAAGCCCAATTTATTGACTTGTTTCATTCACAGACCGTTATCATGTCTAAGAACTCTTTGCCTAATCCTAGGTCATTATGATTTTTTTCCTGTTTTCCTCTAGAAGTACTATGGTTTTAGGTTTTACATTAAGGTCTATGATCCATTTTGAGTTAATTTTTATATACGGCACAAGATGGTGTTGAGGATGATTTTTGCCTGTGGATTTCCAAATGTTCCATTCGTTGAAAAGACAATCCTTTCTTCATTGAACTGCCTTTGCACCTTTGTAAAAAAATCACTTGGGCATGTTTTTGTAGTCCTTCTATTCTGTCCCACTGACTTATATGTCTATCATTTTGTCTCTATGGCACAGTCTTGATTACTGAAGCTTTACAGTAAATCTTGAAATGGGAAGTATATTTTCTCCAACTTCGTTCTTTTTTTTTTAATTTTGTTATTCTACTTCCTTTACCTTTCCATATAAAGTTTGGGCTAAGCTTTTCTTCATCTACAAAAGTGTCCTGATGAGACTTTGATTGGAATTGTGTTAAATCTGTGAATAGATTTGAGGAGCATCAGCATCTTTACTATGCTGGATCTTCCAATTCGTTATTATGGTACATCTCTCCATTTATTCAGATTTTCTTTATTTCTTCCCTCGGAATTTTGTAATTTTAACATATGGATCTTATGCATGTTTTATTAGATTTCTACCTAAGTATTTCATTTTTTGGAGCTATTGTAAATGACATTTTTGTTGTTTCAGCTTCCAATTGTCCATTGGTGGTATATAGAAATATGATTGATTTTTGTGTGTTGGCCTTGCATCCTGCAACCTTGCCAAATTCACTTATTAATTATAGGAGGTTTTTATTTTCTTTAGATTCTTTGGGGTTTTCTGTTTACATGATCATCTCAGCTGTCAATACAGTGCTTTAGTTCTTCCTTTTCAATCTGTGTGCTCTTTCATTCTTTTGCCTGCCTTATCACCAGGCTAACACTTCCAGTACAATGTTGACTAGATGTGGTAAGATGTTGTCTCCATCTTAGCAGGAAAGCATTCAATTTTTCAGTATTCAGTATGATGTTAGCTGTAGGTATTTTATAGGTGCTCTTTATCAGCTTAAGGAGACTCCTTTCTATTCCTATTTTTTATTTGCTGAGAGGTTTTTTTTGTCATGAATGGATGTTGAATTTTATCAAATGGTTTTCTGCATTCATTGAAATTATCATTTCACTTTCTTCTTTAGACTGTTAATATTGTGGACTACACTGACTTATTTATGAATATTGAACTAGTCTTATATTCACTGAATAAACCCCATTTGGTCATGGTGTTTTATTCTTTTTATATATTTCTGGATATGATTTGCTAACATTTTGTTGAGAATTTTGTGTCTATGTTCATGATGGATGTTAATCTTTGGTTTTTTTATAGCATCTTTGTCTGGTTTTGTTATCAAGGTAATGCTGGGCTCCTCAGGAAGTGTTATCTCTTCTTCTATTTTCTGGAACAGATTATGTATAATTAGTCTTATTTATTCTTTAAATTTTTTGGCATAATTCACCAGTGAAACTGTTTGGGTGAATTCAATTTCTTTAATAGCTGTAGGACCATTCACATGATCAATGTAATCCTGGGTGAATTTTGGTTATTTTCCAGAAGCTTTATAGTTTTACCTTTCACATTTTGGTCTACAGTGCACCTGGAATTAACTCTTGTGTATGATTTGAGGTAGAAATCAAGTTTCATATGTTCTACCATGTTTTTCTAATCAATCTTGCTCCATTTTTTTTAATTACTATCATTTGACACTATTCTGCAGTGTCATATTTGCCGTAAATCAAGTATCCATATGTGTATGGGTCTTTTTATGAACTCTCAATTCTGTTCCATTTGTCTACATGTCTACCTTTGGACAATACCACACTACACTAGTCACTATAGTTTGATAAGTCTTGATATCTAGGAAAGTAAGTCTTCCTGCTTTATTTGCCTTCCTCAAGGTTTCTTTGGCTATTTTTGGTCCTTTCTATTCCCATACAAATTTTGGAAACAATTCATCAAATTCTACCAAAAAAAGGAAAAAAAGAAATATTGTTCTCCACAGGTTGGGTGGTCAAAATTACTTAATCCAACATTACTAGAAGTGGAACTATATTTGTCCTATTTTTTTAAAATTTGATGGGACACTTCTGTAGGCAAGGTACCATGAAAACCACACACCTCCCATATAAAATATCTTAAAATGGTAGATAATATATTTTTAAAATACAAAACTCAACTGACAAGAAAGGAAAGAGAATCCCTGGGGCTAAAAATGTTGAGAAATTACAAAACTTGAGAATCAATAAGAATTACAAACAACAGAATCAAATATAGAAGTAACCCATTATTGGATTTTGAATGTAAAATAATGTTTCATATACTTAAAGAAATAAGATGAGGACTTGAAAGTTGGACTGAGTAGCAAGGTACTATTTAAAAATGACCAGGTGGATTAGAAAAGACTATTTAAAACTTCTAGACATAAAAATAGGGATGAAATTAGAAACTCAATGGATGAGTTAAACAAACTAAACCCAGAGAATCGTTTAGTTACCTGGAAGATAGTTGTGAAGAAGTTACTAGTGAATCAGGACAAGGAGATAAAAACATCAAGAAAGAAAGTTGAGACATGGAAGATAGTATGAGAAGGCCAAACATTTGTCTAGTCAGAGTTGCAGAAGAAGATAATAGAAAAAATAGGAGTGAGGCAATATGTAAAGGGATAATGGCAGAGTTTCTCACAATTCATGAAAGATACCAATCCTCAGACAGTCCAAAGTCTCACAAGCAGTTTAGTGTAGTCAAATGTCAGTGGTAGAGTGTAGATGGTGGGTATGTGGGTGTTCACAGTATATTTTCTTCAATTTGGATGATTGTTAGAGGATTTTCATAATAACAAGTTGAAAAACCCCACGAAGGGAAACTGAATAGATGCAAGAACAGAAATGAACAAAATAAACAACAAATTATCAGAGAGGATCAACACCAACCTAAATGGCTCTTTTAAGAGACTAAAACTGAACATAACCAATCAATAAAAAGCAATGGATACGAACAAACAATATTAAGAATGTAAAGGAGGTAATAATTGCAAATACATCAGAAATTAATGATGTTAGAGAATATTATTAACGACGTCATGCCAGTGAATTTGAAAACTTTGGTGAAAATAGGCAAATTCTCAGAAAAGTAATATAAAAAACCGACTCAAGTAGAAATAGAAAACCTGAATGATTATGTAACTATTACAGAAACTGAATCAGTAAGGAAATTTTTACTACAAAGGATCATGAGGCCCAAACAACTTTACAGATACTTTCTACCAAAAGGAAGAGATCATTGCAATCTTATATAAACACCTCCGTGGAATGGAAAAAGAAATATTATCCAGCTTATTTTATAAGGCTAAAATAACTTGATACCAAAACAAATAGCGATAACATAAGTAGAAAATTATAGACCAATCTCATTCATTCCTGCAGGTTAAAAAATCCTAAAGAAGAATATGGCCAACCAAATCTTGTACATGAATATTCATAGCAGCATTTTTCATAATCGGCAAAAAGTGAAAACTACAAAAATGTTCATCAACTGACGAATGGGTAAAAAAATGTGGTATAGCCATACAATGAAATCAAGTACTGATACATAAAACAGCATGGCTGAACCTTGAAAACAGTACACTGAGTGAAAGAAGCCAGTCACAAAAAACCACCCTTTTGGGTTCCTGGACCGAATTCCAATGTGTGTGTGTGTGTGTGTGTGTGTGTAAGGGGGCCTCCCACACAACACCAAGCAATTCTCAGACACCAGCAAGGGTGTTCGAGAATTCAACTCAATTCTGAATTGAGAATTGAGGTTTCTTTGGCTATTTTTGGTCCTTTCTATTGGAGGACGTGGAGATAGCATCAGATCCCACAGGTTAAGGGTTCAGTCCTACAAGATTGCCCCCCTCCCACTCAAATGCCAGTCGCAAGCCCAGGCTATTACCTGTGCTTCTGACCTCCTCGGGTTTGATTAATTTGCTCGAGTGGCTCACAAGACGCAGAGAAACATTTTACCTACTAGACCACCAGTTTATTATAAAAGGATATAACTCAGGAACAGCCAGATGGAAGAGATGCATAGGGCGAGGTATGGGGAAAGGAGCGGAGCTTCCATGCCCTCTCTGGATGTGCCACTCTCTCAGCGCCTCCATGTGTTCACCAATCTGGAAGCTCTCTGAACCTTGTCCTCTTGGGTGTTTATGGAGGCTTCATTATATAGTCATGATTGATTAAATCATTGGCCATTGGTGATTGATTCAAACTCCAGGCCCTCTCCTCTCGTAGAGGTCGCAGAGGTCAGGGGGTGGGCCTGAAAGTTCCAACCCTCTAATCACATGGTTGGTTCTCCTGGCAACCAGACCCCATCCTTGGGTTGGGTCCAAAAGTCACCTCATTAATATGACCAGAGACACCTTTGTCACTCTCAACACTTAGGAAATTCCGGGGGATTTGGAAGCTGTGATCCAAGAACTGTGGATGAAGATCATACATATATGAGAAATATATTTTGGTCATCTGAATGACAAAATATATATTTCTTAAAAATCACAACATGGCAGGGGCCGCCTGGTGGTGCAGCGGTTTAGTCCGCGCTTGGCAGCCCAGGGTTCGCGAGTTCGGATCCCGGGCGCCCGCCGACGGCACTGCCTGTCAGCCACGCTGTGGCGGTGTCCCATATAAAGTGGAGGAAGATGGGCACGGATGTTAGCCCAGGGCCAGTCTTCCTCAGCAAAAAGGGCAGGATTGGCAACGGATGTTAGCTCAGGCCTGGTCTTCCCCACAAAAACAAAAAAAAAATCACAATATGGCAACAACATATTGTATGATTCCATTTGTATAAAGTGTCCAGAACGGCAAATCGATAGCTACAGAAATTAGATTAGTGGTGGTTGCCTAGATCTTGGGGAGACGGTGGGACTGGGGGATGATGGCTGAGGGGGTGCAGGATTTCTTTTCAGGGTGATGAAATGTTCTAAATTGATTGAAGTGATGATTCTACAAATATGTGAATATACAAAGCACCACTGAATTGTATGCTTCAAATGGGAGAATTGTATGGTATGGAATTATATCTCAATAAAGCTTTTAGAAAAGAGATCCTAGAAGATTTTAGCAAAGTAAATCCAGCACTCTCTAAAGCTCAGAATATTCATGAACAAGTTGGATTTATCCCAGGTATGCAAAGTGGGTTTAACATTTGAGAGTCTGTTCATGGACTTCTCGGTAAAGATGGCAGATTGACCACAGGCTTCTGTTTTCCCTCTATCCCAAAACATCCTCTAAAATCACAGCAAAGGGATTTGTTAAAAGCATAAACCCACCAGGGTGTGAAGGATTGAAGACAATAGCAGTAACATATTGGAAACTGGAAAGTAGATAGATGCATAGTAAATGACTTATCAGACCCAAGAATGTTAAATCCTAAATACACGGGGGAGAAGGCCAGAAACAACTTGACTTATACTGCAGAATACCCAAAGGGTTCAGGAATTGCCCATGGCACGTAGTTCTGAAAATAGGGCTGAAGGGAAAGGAGAAGAAAGGGTAGTGGTCAGAAGTCTGTGCAAGCAGCAGAGAAATCCCAAGATCCCTTCCCCCACTCCATGGAGGTGGAACACTGTGACCTCTCATCTCCTACTCCACAGAAAAGTTGAAGTGTAGTCTCTGGAGAGAGTAAAATAAGGGGTCTCTGCACTGGGGGGATGCTAGGCACATGTGACCAAGAACACTGTACTAAAAACAAGGTGGTTGAGTAAACATGCATAGCAGATATGAAAACCATTCCCTAACCGTTTCCTCAGCCCTTCTGTTCCAGAATGTTGACAAGCAGACCTTTACAATTGAGTCTGGAGATTGGAAGATAGTTCTCTGGGCTATTTGAGCAGCCCAAGAGGCAAGACCTGGGTCCCAACATCAGGGCTTCCCCAAGAAGACCATCCAGCAGGATCACCTTGCAGTGAACCCCACACTTAACCAGCACCACCCACGTCCTCAAAGCTTTGGATCAACTTTTTGGTCTTTCACTCTTAAATATGAGCAGACAACCAATGATTTCATCAGGCATTTCAGGAAAGCTCTAGTATGAAGGATGGAGACCAAAACAAACAGATCGGAAGAAACAAAAACTATGCCAGAAGGATAAACATTTTAAAAAAAAATCTATCATTACCAAAAGTCTCTGAGAGATGAGCTATTATAACCATAAATTAAAAGAATCTATTAAGTCAGTCAAGCACATTAACATATCAATTGAAGAAATGATGTGATTATCTCATTAGATGCAGAAAAAGTATTTGGTAGAACTCAACATCTATTCACATATGGAAACTTGCTCTATGAATGGAGGCTGCGTTACTGGGGAAAGGATGGTTGCCCATGTGGGGTAAAAACAAAGAAAGAAATGAATTGTCTCCCTATTTTACCACCATATGTTAAAATCAGTTCAGGCGAGGTTATTACTTAAATGTGAAGGGCAACACTTTATAATTTTAGGAGAAAATATGGGCAGACAAATTATGACCTCAGCATATGAAGGATTCCTTAAACAAAATACAAAAGCAAGCCACTCAGGAAAAGATTGATATATAACATTAAAAGTGAGAACTACTTTTCATTTTAAAAAGTACCATAAAAAGAAAGAAAGAACAACTATAGACTGTGATGAGCTACTTGCAACTCACATAACCAGCAAATGATTACTCTCCAGGATATATGAGGAAGTTCTGAGAAAAATCAGAAAAATACAAGTACTTCAATATAAAAATTAGCAAAATAAAACCAAATCTGAACAATTTACAGAAGAGAAAAAAAGAAATGACTCTTAAACCTAGGGAAAGGTGGCTAACTAGTTAAGTAATAATCAAAGGCATGGAAAATCAAACCACACTAAGATGCCATTTTCCCCATATGGAGGTCGGAAAAACATTAAAAAGTCTGACAATACCAAGTATTGGCCAGGACAGGGGGAGCACTAAGAGCTCATATACACTCCTGGTATGTGTGTAGATTGGTACAACCGCAGCCTCTGTAGAAAATAGTTTGGTGACAGTAAAGCTGAAGGTGCACACATCCTATAACCCGGCAATTCTATTCCCAGGTACACACCCTAGAAATTCTTCCACAGGTGCACAAATGCTCTTGGCAGCATTGCTTGTAAGAGCCCCCAAACTGGAAGCAACTCAAATGTCCACTGGTGGCGGAACAGTTAAATGCATCATGCAATAGAATAATGTATTCCAATGAAAATGAATGAAATAGGGCTAGTGCATCAACGTGGGTGAATGTGAAGTATGTAATATGGAGCAAAAATTGAAGTCAGCAAAAATACATACAATGTCGTTCTATTGATAAAAGTTCAAAACAGGCAAAACTAAACAATATGGGATTTAAGGATGCTTACACACTCGTAAAACCATAGTTAAAAGAAAAGGAGTGGTAAACACAAAATTGATCTTTCCAGGATTTAATCTCTTCGGTCTCATGGGCCTGTCAGATCCATAAAACAAATTCTTGGGGGAGATTTGGCCAACTGTTTCTGTGGTGAAGAGAGGTATAACTTCATGTGAAGGCCAGATTGGCTCTATTGTATTTCAGATTCCAGCTCTCACTCAGACATGCAGGCTGATCCGCACAGGTCTCATCAGGCCACTCTGTTAGATCTGACGGCAGCTGCTCAAGTGGAGACACGACTCTACCTCCTTCCCTTGGGCAGCCCAGCCAGACATCATGAACCTGAGTCCTGTGATGTTGGTTTCTAGCAGGAGCACAGAACAGCCAACTCCCTGAGCAGTGGTGCTCTGATGTGGACGAAGAAATTCAGCCTGGATTATTTAGCCCTGGACTTCAATTCAGCGTCACCAGCCCCTGTACAGCAGGTAGGAGGGACTTTGTGTCTGAGAATTCCCGGGAGATTCTGTTTCTGTTTAGATATTTCTGATGATTCAACCATGCATGTTCTCTTTGGAAAGTCTTAAACATACAGACATGTACAGTGAAGAATATTAAAATCAGCCTTAATTCTGCCCCCTCCCCGAAATCTTGGCATATTTCCTCTGGGGTATGTTCTTGGGGTGTATATGTATGAATGTATGCAGTATTCATGTTCTTCAAAACTTGGACCATAAAGTTTATAGACAAATTTCTCTGGCAGAGATGTGGGTGGGGTAGAGGGCACCCCAGTTGGAGGAGAGGCCTGCTTAGGGAAGAGGCAATAGCCTAGTTTGGCTACACTCTGGGCAGTGATAACAGGAGCCCTCAGTAAAGGGCTTCAATTGCCAGGGTGGGCAGTTTTGACTCCTTTGGTAGTATTCTCATCTGTAAAGTGGGGATCAGAAATAATAACACCTACATCGAGGCCTGTTGTGAGGATTAAATGAGTTAATACGTGGAAGCAACCCTAGCCATTAACTAGTGTCACTCACTGCACAGTGTAAGCCATGGAATAAGTGAATGGTAAGCAGTGGAGAACAGATAAATATTTTTGAACAAGGGATAGTCACAATCTAAACTGTGCCTAACAATGTATTGGTTGATGAGAAAAGCAACTTGTCAAACAGGCGGTATAGTATGATTCCATTGTGTGTGTGTGTGTGTGTGTGTGTGTGTGTGTGTGCAAAAAAAAAAAGTCTGGAAGACTTCCTTTCCTTTTTGCTGAATGAACTCCTACTTCTCCTTTACTTTTAATTTCATTCCAAAAACCTGAACTGATACACCAGAAAAGCTGGTCAGAAGGATGAGAGTGACAAGTACAAAAGGTGCATTAGTCAGTTTTGGTAGGCTATGCAGTCAAGACAAACAACCCTCAAATCTCAGTGGCTTGCAACAGCAAAGGCTTTTTCAGTTGTTGCTCATGGGACAGTCCATTGCAGGCCAGGGCCTTGGAGTTCCAAGTCATCTTCAGTGCAGGGCCCAGGTGGGAGAAGCATGCTGGTCTCCTGGCAGAGGAAGAAGAGAGATTGCAGAATCACAGGATGCCTCTTTCCTCTTTAGGATTGGCACGTGTCACTTCCATTCACATTATATCAGTCAAAGCAAGTCAAATGGTTAGAGCACGGTTGAAGGGAACCGAGACAAAGAAATATTTGTACACAAAGTATAATAACACTTCTGCAGGGAACGACACAGGAGGAAGGGGCAGCAAATATTTAACGACTCTGTAATCTACCACATAAGAGCTGACGTTTTTCTGAATTTTTTAATTCGATGTAATGAAAACCTTTTTGTTTTCTCCCTTCAGAAACTCCTCCTTTCAGAAGAACAAAGAGTAGACTATGTCCAAGTGGATGAGCAGAAGACGCAAGCTCTTCAGAGCACAAAGCAGGAGTGGACGGATGAGAGACAGTCTAAAGTGTGAGAGGTGTGGGCTCGGGCTGTGTGTGACAGGGAAGCTTGGGGCTCGCTTTTTGAGTTTTTGCTAGAATCGCACCAATGGTCAACGCTGGTCAAGGTGCAGAGAGAATGTGTAATTTCCACGGGCTTGGCAAGAATCTTTGGGAAAGAGGATCTGTTTGTCCACATTGAACGGGGCGAAGGAAGCAGTCTCCTCGCAGAGGAGGCCCTGAGGGAGTCCAGCCCCTGCCGCTGCCCCACCTATCACAGCAGTTTCCTTCTCTGGCCACACTTGCTCATGCCCCGAGCCTCATGGATGCTTGGAGTTGGCTCCACAGTCACAAGAGACAGATGGAGGATTCCACAGCCACGGACTGAGATGTAGAAAACCCCATTCATTCAGGCAGAGTTGGAACAATAAAAACAAGACTTGGGAGAATATTTTTCCCAGAGTTTGGTTAAAAGTCTCTCCAGTGAAGCATTTGGAGTGCAGATTGGAGTCAGTATTGCTACTGACAGGACGACATCATTTGACTCCAATACCCGAAACTCTGACCTCTCTCCTGTGCTCCCTTTAGAATCATAAATTATCCCAGCAGAGAGGCTCCTGGAGACCATCATGTCCCCGCCCCTAAAGACACGGTTGAGAAGATCAAGGCCAGCCATGGTGGCAGAATCTGCACTGCTTACTCCAAAAACTCCAGCAGACAAGTCATTTCCATCCCCAAAGAAAGACAATTCTAGTGACAGGGGCAATGAGTCCTGGGCTGCAGGTTGAGCATATCAGATGACACTGGTGGCTCTAAGGACGTCCCAGTTAAGCAGCTACCTGTGGCTGAGTGTTCCATTGCTGTTGGCCCTTTCCCAGAATGCTTTCACTTGTATCGTCTCATCTCTTCCCCTAAAAGACTTCAGAAGCTCGGCTTGGCAAAGATTGTTGTTCCCACTTTGAAGAAAAGAAAATTGAGAAGCAGAGAAGGGAACACTTTGCCCAAGATCACTCACAGAGCCGAGCAGGCTGTCCATTTCAGGCTTATTCCACTGTCGCACACTGCCTCTGAGGATTGTGATGAAATCCATTAGTTTGGTCAACCTCGGAGACATGTGGGAAACGTACAAAGATGAGATGAGTCATTATCTCCTCTCCATTTCATAGGATTTTGAGCAGGTGTTTCTATACTTGAAAGGTATGCATGTCAAGCCAAGGTATCTTTGTATGGTGTCCAAGTGGGGAACTCTAACATAATCAGTAGTTACCATTAGAAATACCTCTTGACGACCAGTGTGAAATACATTCTTAGATCACGTGGTCCCCTTGCAATGTGTTTCCCATCAGCTGGCTAATGCTGGCAGAAGAATTCTTGCCACCTTGGGGAAGACACACATCATCCCTGGCTATCCTATGCTGGACCCAAGCTTTTGAGTGATGAAGAGTTATGACCAGAAAAACAAACAAACAGAAAAACAATGGGTTCCATTCTCAGGTTTCCTGGCTAATTTTTCCCTTCTGCTTTAGTGATGATGAGGTCCCTTATGGGGCACTGGGGTTCAGGGGACCCAGATGAAAGTCTCAATCGGGCATGACATTTTACTTAATGCCCCTTCCTGATCCTTCGGAGCACCTGCAGCAAGAAGACAGATCTGAACAACTAAGAATTAAGCAGATACTGGTCCGCCATTCCGACTGGCACTTACATATGAGGATGAATCAAATAGGCAGGCAGGTCTATGACAGTCAGGGTTAGTCAAAGCAGTTTTAGGCTTTGCTGCAGGGTTTCATACTGCCCCAAAGGTAAGTAAATGCCAAAGTCTTAGTTTTTCAGACCATGAAAGAAGTAATTTTGATGTTCAAAGCAGAAGGATCTGGTGACATTTTCTTCCTGGAGCAAGGTGAGGAAAGTTGCCAAGTGCTTTAACTGAGTGAAGAGTCCTTGATGAGCCTGGACAGAGCAAGGAGATGGCTCCCCACAGCCGTGGCCGGTTCCACATCACTGCACACCAGCCGGAGCCTGTAAGGAGCTGCCTTCTTCCCTATGGGCCTTGCAAAGAGTCACAGAGCCTAAGGCAAGAATCCAGGGCTGCAGACTGCCTGTTCCCATAGATGGTAGCTTCCTTATGTGTGCAGCACCTGTGTTTAGATCATTGATTACTGACAAAGGCCGGTGCAGAAAAATTGTATGTCCAAACGTCAAGAACCATACCAGATTGAAGACAGATCAGAAAAGTAAATACAGCTGAAACTATGTCAGTAGTGAAACGTCATCCAACTGACAAAAAACAAAAAAAAACCTGTTTCTACAAAACATTTCCAGGGACTTATTTACTGCACAAAGCAATACACATTTGAGTGGTGTTACTTGTTTGGAAATGATTAATTAGAGATTTAAAAAGAAGATGACTTCACCCTCATTTCCAGGGTGTATGCAGTTATGTCCTGCTTTGATAAAACTGCTAATGGATGTCTACACAAAAGTGTAATGAGTCAGGGATACAAAGTACAGGCAGTTTTTGAGCTGACAGCAGCATATACTCCGGAGAAAGGCACCATAAATCAAAACAATGCTGGCCAAATCGTGTTTTCTGGTGGAGATAATCCATGTGTAACAGACGGCTATGATTCTGACCAGGGTCTGAGGGTTGTTTTTTTTTTAACAGAAATGATCCGAGATATTCCAAGTCAAGTGCACGTGGCATGTCTGTACACCGTGCAGGGTGTACCTTCCTAGAGGATTGGGGAATCAATCTAACAGGACAATGCAGCAGTTACTCCCACATTGTTTTCTCTAGTTCCTTTCTGCTTTGTCTTCTTCTGTCTTGTTTCATTAGGAAATTCCTCCAGATCAGGTGTTGTGCAGTGCCGAAGAGGGGACCAAAGGGTCTCAAGCCTGCAAGTCCCTAAGGCCACAAGCCCAGGAATGTTGGCAGTTAAGCTTTCCTTGGAGAGGGAGGAGCCCTGGGGCCCAGCACACAGCCTGGCTACAATGGCATGGTGTGATCCTGTGGGGATCGCTGTCCAGGCCACTTCACCGTGGAGCAAGGATCAGCTGAATCACAGCCCTTAGGTCCCAGTCGAGACTGAAGGTTCCCTTCAGGCTTGGCTTTCTCCCCTCAGGCCTCCTCGGTCCCCGTTCATACCATCATTGTACCCACAATCATGCTGGTTTTTAAAAATTCATTGTTTTTACTATTTCATTTCTGGCATTAATAAAAGTCTTATAAGGAGGAATCATGACTTAAGTTCTCTCTTATTTGTTTTAAGTGATGACATCCAATATAAATACAGAACACATTGTCAAAGCTGAGTATGTGAAAATAGACTTCATTGCCATTTTCAAGTACAATAAACTTAACCTGACTCATGTGGAGTGACCTACACATGTGTTATTTCACCGCAAACAGTTGAGCAGATGGCTGTAATGAGTACAGCTTCTGCTCAGCCAAACCACATCTTGACACCTTTCTTCTTCATCAGAAACCAGCTTCAATAATTGGCAGTGATATCAATGGCCCTTCCTGATACCATGTATACCATGACCTTCATCGTTACTGACATTAAAAAGCAACAGACCCCAGCCTGCCTCCCCCCAGCAGGGTCTCTTGTGCCACCACCTCCCTTTTCTCTATGGCTGAGGCTCCCAGCTGCCGTAGGTGCTGGGTCAGTGGCATCTCTAGGCCACGAAGCAAGGCCGGGACAACGAGAGTCATGGGGGCTCGGTTTGGGGAAAACAGGCCAAAGGCAGAGAGGGGAAGGCCCAGGGAATCCTGGGGCTGAGAGAAAGGAGGAGAAGCCATGTGAAATTCCTGCCCTGGTGTAGTATGAGGCCGACCACCATGAACACATTTTCCCAACACACGCAGTCCAGATCAAGCTCCCGACCCAAAGAAGAGCAGGTTGGCCCACAGGACTGACCTGAGAAGCAGGGACCAGGAAACCTAACCTACAGGGGCCTTCAACCCCAGGCCTCTTATGCTCTGGCCCCTTTATGAGACACCTCCCTAAGTTTCCAGCTTCCTGCTTCTCCTTTATTTCCCTTGATCTTAAATTGCATTTATTGTTATCATTTCTTATTTTAATTGTGCTATTTGTTTTATAAATTTAGTTTTTATTTTCTGCAACTGAGTGTGTGGCATTGGCGTAGGCTGGAACAGGGGGCCCAATGGGAGAGAAAGCAGAGCTGAAACACAGACCCTCACATACACAGGCACTACGTTTATGACAGAGAGAGCACTGGAGAGCCTCAGGGACTTGATGACCTTTCCAGTCAAGGGTGCTGGGTCACTGGATGGAGATCCATGTGGACAATAATGAACCTTGACTCCACTCTGCTGCCCTGCACAAATATCGATTCTGGGTGGACCTCAACGGGGAAGGCAGAACAATCAATTTGACCTGTTGCCTCTGCTTTATCAGGTCCATTTTGCTTCTGTCCGCTACTGCTGTTTGGGTCTTTGTTTCATGGTCAAAAACCTCTATTTTAATGAGTTTTAGCCTTTGTTTGCCTTCATGTAAAAGAACACAACCTAATTGTTTTGTGTCTGTCTTGAAATTTTAAATTATTTCCACTTTTTTGTTCTTCAATTTGAGACTTTTAATTCACTTTCATATGGTGATAGAAGCCATAATAGTGGTTACCTCTATTGGGGAGATTATTATTGATTGGAAAGTGCACAAGAGAACTTTCTAGAATGATGGAAATATTCTGTATCTTAATCTGGTGGTTATATAGGTGTATACATATGTAAAAATTTATCAATCTGTAAAGTTAATGTTTGTACACTTTGCTGCATGTAAATTATACCTCAACAAACCAGTTAGCATGAAGGAAAATAAAAGACTCCAGAGAAATTAAAAGGTAATTTAAGAAACACAACCGTAAAATGTATTAGAGGAAACTACAGGAAAACTTTTTATTATTTTGGGTGTGGAAGACCTTCAACAGTAAAGCACAAAAGACAGAAGCAATAAAGGAAATATTTATTTCTTTTGATAATTCCGTTTAATTCAACACATATTTAGTGGTCACCCGCTATGTAACAGGTACTCTTGTAGGTGCTTTGGATACACGAATGAAACAAACACCCTTTTCCCTGAGGAGCTCATGTTCTGGCAGAATGTAGTGGGCACTGCTGGCACTCTCTCCAAATCCTCTAGGACCCCTTTTGCTTTTTTTTTTTTTTTTTTTTGGTGAGGAAGATTCACTCTGAGCTAACATCTGTTGCCAATCCTCCTCTCTTTTTTCTCTGAGGAAGATTCAGCCTGAGCTAACATGTGTGCCAGTATTCCTCTATTTTGTGTGTGGATCACTGCCACACCATAGCCACTGACAAGTGGCGTAGGTCCGTGCCAGGGATCCAAACCCACAAACCCGGGCTGCGGAAGCAGAGCACGCCAGACTTAACCACTGCTCCACAGGGCTGGCACCCCTCACTTTCACTTTTTGATGTACCTCTTTCTGGCTTTAATGTGCTTTGTGCCCATATCTGGGACTCTCCCTCAAGAGGAGAGCCCCTCAGGCAGTTACGAGACCTGCTTTACTTGCAAGAGCAGAGAACTGGAAATGCCTCCGAATGGACTCTCCCTGCCCTCCCCTCTGAGGGGGACAGCATTCCGAAGTCCCAGCTCCTTTACCTCAGGTTGGGAAAAGTCTAAGTAGAAATTACACTCCAGAGTTACCCTGTGGGATCCGGTAGAATCTTTCCTTGCTCTGAGATTGCCCCCTCACTTGGATTCTTCCCCTTCCCTGTCCTGCTTTCCCCACTTTTCTGGTCTCAGCCTTTGGCAAACCCAATTGTACGTTGCATTCTCGAAAAATGGTCGCAAAGATATCTCCTGTCCCACTTGCTCTTCCAGAATCTAGCCACTCCCCATTAGGGGGTGCAAGACCTGGGTAGGACTGGGCAGTGACTGCCTTGACCAATGGAGCACAGCAGAGAGGACATTGTGACGTCTGGGGCTGGGTGATACAGCTTCTGCTTGGCTCTCTCTCAAGATACACACCCTTGGAACCCAGTCATCATGCTGTGAGGAAGCACAGGCCACATGGAAAAGAATCAAGGCCCTTAGCCCTCAGATTCCGCTGAGTTCCCAGCTGGCAGCCAGCACAAAATTGCCAGCCGCGTAAGACCTTGGAAGCAGATTCCTCCAGCATTCATTTTTGCCACCCAAACCACTGTCCCATGGAGCAGGCACGAGCCTTTCCCCGAGTGACTGCCCATGAGCTATATTTGAGACCATTCAAGGTAGGGAGACCAGACTGCAAAAGCCTTAATTCAGCAGGAAACCTGGAATGTTGAGGGTGCAGCCAAGAGGCCAGTGTGGCTGGCATGGAATGAGTAAGAGAGAGCAGAGTGGAGGAGGTAGAGAGGTAATGGGAGATTCACAGATTATAACGTGGGGTCTTGTGGACCACCATAAGGACTTTTGGCTTATGTTCTGAGTGAAAATGGAGCCAGTGAAAGGAACTGAGCAGTGGAGACATGTGATTTGACTTACATTTTGAAAGGAAGGATCATCATAGCTTCTATGTTGAGAATAAACTATAAAAGGATTAAGATTAGAATCAGGGAGACCAGGTAACAGATTATGGCACTCAGACAGGCAAGAGAGAAGAGTAGCCTGGACCAAGGTGGCAGCAGTAGAAGTGGCGGGACGTGGTCAGATTCTGGCTAGTTTGGATAGAATGACAGAATCTGCTCAGGGATTGGATGTGTGCCAGGAGAGGAAGAGAGCAGTTAAGGATAACTAGGGTTTTTCACCTAAGCAACTGGAGAGATGGAGTCAATCACCACAAATGGAGGTTGGAAACACTGTGGGCCAAGTGTTTTCCCCATAACAAGTGTTATGGGGGCAAGGGGCCAGAGACCGAGTTTTTCAGAACCACTCAGGCCTCCCTTGGAAAGTGGGAAAGGCTTTGGAGAAGCTCAGAGCCCTCTTAGGATGGGTAGGAGGGATGGTGCCAAGGTAGATTGGATTGGACTTGGGAAGATTGAGCCCAAGGATCATTCTAGAGCTAAGTAGAAATGACAAGTAGGCAGCTGGATATGAGAGTCTGGAGTGTGGGGAAATGTCTGGGATGGAGACAAGAACTTGTGAGCCAGGACATGGCCCTGAAAGCCCCCAGCCTGGCTGAGCTCATCAAGGGCAGCCGAGAAATGGGTGTAAAGGAAGAAATGGCCCCAGCACTGGGTCCCGGAACACTCACAGGTGGCCAAGAAGACGGGGAGTCAGCAGCAGAGACCGAGGAGGGGTGGGAATGACCCCAACAGTGCCGGGTGGGTCCTGGAACATGAGTGAGGCCCCTTCGGGGGGGGGTCAGGGAGGAGGGAGTGATCGGCTCTGTCGGGTGCTCCCGATGGTCAAGGGAGATGAGGCCCCAAACACTCGCTGGGGCTTGGTGACAGGACCGTGAAGACCTGGACAAGAGAGGTTGGGGGGAGGGTGTTGGGTCCGGATGGGAAAAGGGAAATCAGGGACAGTGAGTCCAGACCACTCTTGGGAGGGGCTGCGCTCTAGCTGTGGAGAGGACGACAAGAAAGTTCTGCAGCTGGAGGAGGATTTGGGGTCGAGGAGAAGCTGGAGGGTGTGTTCAGAGGTGAGAGATTGCAGCCCTTCCCACGTGCCCAGGGCCCCCTGGGAGGAGGGATGCGCTGAGGTGTGAGGGAGGGAAGAGCTCAAGCTGCTCCAGCTGGGGAGGGGGGCTTTGCCCAGGAGGAGCCGGCACCTCCTCGCGAGCCCAGCTTTGGGGGGCCCTCCTCCCCCAGGTTCTCACCGCTCTGGACCGAGATGCCTCTTGTCAGAAGCATACGTTGCATCAGAAGCTGGAACAGATCATCAGCCTCCTGTCCAGCAACAGCTAAGGGTGGCGGAACTGGTGAGGAGGGGGCTTCTCAGTCCTGAGCTGTCCTCCCGTCGAGGGGGGCGGCTCATGTCTGGGTCTAGGGGCTGAGCCCTGGATCGGGTGGCACGGGAGAGGCCATGTGGCCGATGTGCCCCCGGCACACCCGGGCCCCCTTCATTAGTGCCTTGCTTTGGGCGGGGGTGGAGGGGGAGAGGGTGACAGGACTACGCCCCCAATCCCAGCAGCAGCAATACCCCCAGGCTCCTGCCCTTGTGCCCAGGTGTTGCGACAGCCCCTGCCTTCCTTGCTATTTATATCCCCAACCACCTATTTATTTTATTTACCTCCACCTCACCGTCTCCATCTGTAAATACCTGTCCCCCCAGGGATGTTGCGAACCGCACTCACTGGTTTTCTGCCCTGGCCTCCCTCAGCCTATGCTCAATGTGGGAGGTGGAGAGAACCCGCGAAGATGTAAGGCAGATCATGTCGTCGCTGTGTTCAACCCCCCCAGTGGCTCCAATGCACCCAAACTCTTTAAAATCTGGCAACCCTTTCCTGTCCCGGCTGCATCTCCATCATGGTGAAGCTAGGGCCCTCTTCTCCCCTCCCCCACCCGTTAATGAAGGGCGAGGGAGGGGAGCCGGGCCAGGCCCCAGGAGTGTTCTGGGCCAAGAGAATGGCGTTCGATGAGAGCCGCTGAGAGAGACCATGGCCTGATTAAGGAGCACGTGTATCTGGGGCTCTCTGTGACAGGCAGGCAGTGCTCTCGGAGCTGGGGATACTGCAGGGGTAACAAGTAATGCCGGGGGTGAGAGAAGCGGGATGCAATTTTAATGGGGTGGCCAGCCAAGCCTCTCTGAGGGGGTGACATCTGAGAAGGACCTGAGGGAGGTCAGGGAGTGAGCCAGGTGGAACCCTGGGGGAAGGGAGCTCCAGACAGGGAAGAGCCCAGGGCAAAGGCCCTGAGGTAGGCGTGGGCCTGGAGGGGAGGAGGCCAATGTGGCTGGATCAGGGTGAGCAAGGTGGAGAGGGGAAGGGAGGAGGCCAGAGAGGAAGCGGGCCGGATCACATCGGACTCTGTAGGCCACCCTAAGGACCTTGGCTTCGTCTCCCAGTGAGAGGGGAGCCCAGGGAGGGTTTGGAACAGAGGAGTTTCGTGACCTGACTTAGGTGTTCAAGCCGCCAGCAGTGTCAGCAGTCCATCGTGGGGCCAAGGTGGGTCTGAGCTTTGCTGGGTGATCCGAGGGAGAAGCAGATTGAAGTCGGGGCCCTAAGGCCCGGTGTACTGTAGAGCAAGAGCTGCAGGCAGAGAGGATCCTGGAGATCTGCAGAGGGTCCCTCTTGAGTATTCAGGAGAATACTGATCAGCACAGGCATGTGAGGAAACTACCCTCGTCCCGGGAAAGGACCACCAGAAAGGATTAAAGGTTAAATAGGACCTAGGGGAGCACCTGCGCCCACCGGCCATCATGGAAAACCTCCTAATTCGAGTGGCATCAGATACAGTACTCAGAGGGATCTTGGATCAAGAGTGTGGAAGATAATTCATCCTACACTAAAAGCTGCTCTGGTCCTCCATAGCAAATCTCAAAAGTAACAGTCAAAAGGATCAAACTGTTTCTAAGGAAGTTAATAATATTCGATTAAAAAAAAAGCTTAGGAATACAAAAGTACCCAGCACCTAAGGAAAAACACACACTGTCAGTAATAAAAAAACAAGCAGATATGCCAAGAGTCAGAAAAATCCAACCCATTACGAGGAGATAAATTAAAGATAAATTAATCAATGAAAGGTCTTCCCAATCGGAAAGGAAGAAGTAACACTTTGTCTGTAGACAACATGATTGTCTGTGTAGAAAATCCAATGGAATCTACAAAAGAGTGACTGGACCTCATCAGTGAGTTTAGCAAGATTGCAGGATAAAAGGTGTATTCGAGGGAGCTAACCTAACCCCTGCACAAACACTTCGCCAATCGTCCCCACACTTTTCCTCATTGATCTGAAACAAGGCCCGTCAGCCACAAAATTCCGATTTTAGTGTGCCTGGTTTGTTTCTCTTTTCATGCAAACTAAGTTTGTATTTTAGTAGAGAACCAACTCGATGGTGACAAGAACATTGGAAAACCAGAAATCTGGTAGGAGGCGTATTTTCTGAAGAGCAATTGTGATCAAGAGTCTTAAAAAAGAAAGAGAAAAGTAAACGTTTAGGTCAATATTTCTACCTTTCGGAATCTATCTTAAGGAAATAACCATTCACGGAAAGACTTAATACAAGAATTCCACTGAATCCCTACCCATACTAACGAAAAAATTGGAAACAATTTGAATGTCCGATAATTATCTTATAATGCATCTTTTATGCATCCGTTCGCTAACTTATTTTTGAAGCACTCTTGGAAAGAGGTAATGCTCACACGTTCAATGAAAGAATTTCAGGAAAAATTAGTGCTAGGCTTGCAAAAATATATTTATAACTAATAACCCCATATGTTTATATCATCATTAGACATTTCATGTATAAATACAAGTATAAAACTGCAAAAATATTCCAAAATGTTGACAGTACTTAATGCTGACGGACCAGGACACAACTGATTTTCATTTTCTTCCATTTCCTAATTGTCAATTACCTGGTACTACTGGACTAGCTGAACCCCAGAACCTCCCCTCCCACACGAGGACGAGGGCAAGAAAATCTGGAGGTGCAGGAGCTGAAAAGAAACTCGGACGCAGACTACGAGCTCAATTTCGTTTTCTGCAGTAACAAACATTTAATCAGCAACAGGGAAACAACACAAGTGGGCCTAGAGAGTCAAACGCCAACGTGGGCAAACAATGAGGCCCCGATAAGATAGCGGCAACCACTCCAGGAATCAATGCTCGGTGCGTTGCCTAGTGGGGGTCAGTGGGTTAGGGCTCAGCCTCCTTTTCCCCGGCCAAGACTTAGGGGAACGGTGGGCCCAATGCGCCGAATGTTCCGCATCACCAGGGAAAGCTGGTCCAGGAAGGAGTTGACGGAAATTTGGAGGAGGCCAGGGTCGTCAGCAGTCCACCTGCTAAAAGTGAGGGGAAAACATCAAGTTAAAGGTGATGACTCTCTCTCACACCCAGCACGCCCCACCCTCTCCTGAGCCCTAACACTCGAGGGTCTCCCCGTATCCATCACAGAGCCCCTCCGGCCGAGATTGGCTCTCAGGCCCTGAGCACTTGCCGCCACCCCCATCTCGGCTCCTTCCGGAACTGACACAGCCAGGACGCTGCCGTTCACTGTGAACTCCTTTTGAACCGCCTGCGGGGGGCGTCGGGCAGCTGGGGCCATGGCCCTGAGGGCCATCTCCGCCTCCAGGGGGGACCGGAAAGGCACGGTGAGTGTGCTGGCGGAGGCACGGTTAAGGCATCACGTGCTACTGAACTGGCCGGTGCCTGAGACTTCCTTAGGTCTCAGAGGCTGGCCTTCACCCCAGCTCCCCCTCAGGCCGTCCGCCCCCACCGTCCCCCCACACACCCAGTCCTGCCAGCTCAGGCCACCGGGTCTGCCTGCCTCCCTCCTCACTCAGTTCACCCTGTCCCACCTCCCCCACTCCTTCAGGCCTGTTTCCCCACCCTCGCCCCCACCCCCCAGTCAAGCTACCTCAGGATCCCCTCACTGCTCCCCTTTTTGTCTCCACCCGGCTGCCCTGTGCCCTGTCCCTGGCCTACTGGGATGTCCCTGGCCCATCCCCTGGCCACCAGGCCCCAGGGGCTCATTGGAAAGGATACAAGACCATCCGCCGGTTTTCTGATCCTGCATCCACTGGTGCTGCGTCTCCGCCGGGCCCTGAAGCATGTGCGGCCCGTGCGACGTTGGGGGCACCTACGGCTGCGGATCCCACCGTCTCCTCGCCTCCAGGGCTGCCCGGGCTGCCCGGGCCACCAGGGCCACCCTGGCCACTCGGGCTGTCAGGGCCGCCAGGGCCAACTTGGTCACTGGGACCGCCAGGGCCACCAGGACTGACAGGCCCACCCTGACCTTCCAGAACGCTGTTAGGGCCTCCAGGGCCACCCAGGCCTTCAGGGCCGCTGGGGCCACCCCCTGCACCAGCCGCACCACCGCCACCTTCGTCTGCAGCCTGCATAGCTGCCGCCGCTCCGTTCCTCCCCTCAGAGTCCAACTCGGACCCGCCCGCCCTCTCAGCCCGCCGCTCAGGGACTGAGGCCCTCTCACCAAGTCCCACCCTTTCGCGCAAGGCAACTCGGGATCTCCAGTGCGCCTGCGCAAACAGACTCGCTCGCAGTCCGTCAGAGTGCGACTGGTTCCCGCCAAGCCGGCCCAGAGACCCTGTAGCCTGCTAGCCAATGAGGAGTCCCTCGTGAAGCTCCGCCCCATAGAGGGCTGCGTAACCTCAGTGCGCCTGTGCGAACAGCCCCTCCTGGTGGCTTCCTGGGAATCCCGGGAAGAGAGCTGTGTTCCGGGCGTCGCCCCTGAGGCCGCTGGGCACGTGACTGTTTCCGGCCGCAAGGGCTCCACGTGCTCCTTGAAGCCCAGGCCGGTGCCAGTCTGCCGACCGCCGGTCCCCTGTCCTCGAGTTCTGGGAGGGAGTCAGGCACCTCTGGGCCGGGCCCGCCTGTGCCTCTCTCTGGGCTCCACACGTGGCCCCAGTCTGTGGGTGTCGGGGCCCAGGAGGGACCAGCTGGACTGCAGGGCTGCACGAGGGGGAGCACCGCCCCTGGGACAGCTCCTCGTCCCTTTGCCCTCTGGTGGCACAGCCCTCATGGGCTCTCCCTCCCCCAGGAACAAAGTCTTGCAGCTCCCCGGGATGGGGGTGGGGGGCTGGGGGTGCCAGGGGCCCTCAACTGGGAGGTGACCCTGTGTCTGCTGGCCTGCTGAGTGCTGATGTACTTCTGCGCCTGGAAGGGGGTCAAGTCAACAGGAAAGGTACGGCTGGAGGCGGGCAGCGCTGGAGATGACGGCGGGGCTGAGGGGGAGGGAGGCAGCATTGCCTGGGGGAGGGGTGTCTCTGCCAGGGACCACTGTTGCAACGGGAGGTGACAGGGCCAGGGCCTGAGGAGGGGGCAGGTACTTCAGTCCAGGCCACTTGATCCCCACCCCACGGCTGGATAGACCTCCCCACCCTCCAAATCCAGGCCCAGCAGCCTTCCCTCCTGAGGGGGAGAGGCCAAGGCAGTAGCTGCCCCTTCCCTGTGTCGGACATCCCGTCCCTGCCCCCCCCCCCCCCCCCCCCCCCCGATTCTCTCTATTCCTCACTCACTATCTGTGTCTGTGTTGATGGTCTGGGTGGACCTGGTCTATGGCCGTCTGTCTCACCTGCTTCTCTGACCCTGGGGACCCACGGGGGAGTCTAGACACGTGCCCTCCCTCAGGGGCTCCCTGTGAGGTTACGGAGACAAATGTGTGGACAGACGCATAATAAGACAGTGTGCCTGTGACCGTCTTGCTGAGCCGGGTGGCCCCGCTTGGACGGGAGGCAGAGGCCTTTGTCGACCGTCTTGCTCTTGCCTCTGCCTCTGGCTGGCCCACTTCTAATCCCAACTACCAAGGACCCCACCTCTGTGCAGAGGATGACCTGGAGTCGGTGGCACGGGAGGCATGGGACCTGCCCCTATGCTGATGTCCCACTCCCTGCCTGGGGAGGGCCCTGCCTGTCCCCTCCCTCTGCAGCTGACCTGTGCTTGCCATGAGGCTGCTGGTGCTCCAGCCCAGCACCCAGCTTCCTTTGGGAGGAGCCATGGCTCTGAGGAGTAGAAGGTGGGGGGAGGGCTCTGCTGACTGGCCTCCCTCCTTGCTTCTGAACACACCGTCCAGTAGCCGGGGACCATGGCCTGCCCAGCCATCCTGTTCAGGCGGGGGCCTCAGAGGGGGAGGTGGGTGCTGCAGGGCCCCTCCGAGCAGCTTGGCCCCCCAGGTGGTGTACTTCACGGCTACATTCCCCTGCGTGGTCCTCGTGCTGCTGGTGCGTGGAGTGCTGCTGCCTGGCGCCTTGGACGGCATCATCTACTGTCTCAAGCCTGACTGGTCGAAGCTGGGGTCCCTCAGGTGAGGTGGAGGTGGGACAGGGGAGAGACAGGGTACAGGCCTGCCCAGCAGGGCCCCTCATGCCCACTCTTCCCTGCCCATGTCCAGGTATGGATAGATGCCGGGACCCAGATTTTCCTTTCAAAACAGTTACAGGATTTTGCAACCACGGTCATATTTAGTTAACAGAACAATGGTTGCTTGGTTGAGGTTGCATCAAATGCACGTGAACCAGAAAAGCCTGCCGTCCTCAGAAACCGACAAGAACCTTCTATACCTGTCAAGGCCAGGTTCAGGCCGCCCATGGACAAAGTCAGTGGCTACTGAAAACTACACGAAAGGACAAGACTGTCTACAGACACATACAGTAGGGTATGGAGTACATGAGAACAGTCTAAAGAAATCTAAATCTTCTAGAGTACTGAATTTCATTTTTTTTTTTAAGGAAATTTAGTAGTAGTGTGATTTGTAATGGGATTTAAATGCTTTATAGACAAGAAACCTCGTTGTTAAAACCAGTTTTTTGCAGCGGAATTGGAATTGTTGTCATCCTTGTCTCCAGATCGCCTCTTTATTTTCATTATCACCTTTGTTTTCTCTTTCTTCGTTTTCTTGCTGTTTCAGCCTTTACAGCTCAGTTTTTTTAAAAGAGACCTTTTTGTCACTACCCAAGGACTAATTACCCTCCGTAACCATACACATGTGCCCTATTACCCCTTTCACCCTCCTCCCTCCCCCCTTCCCCTCTGGTAACCACCAATCTAATCTCTGTATCTATATGTTTGGTGGTCGTTGTTATTGGTTTTTTTTTTTTTTTTTCCTATCTACCACTTATGAGTGAGATCATACGGTACGTGAGTTTCTCTGTCTGGCTTATTTCGCTTAGCGTTATACCCACAAGGTCCATCCATGTTGTCGCAAATGGCAAGATTTCATCTTTTTTATGGCTGAGTCGTATTCCATTATGTACACATACCACATCTTCTTTATCCATTCATCCGTTGGTGGGCACTTAGGGTGTTTCCAAGTCTTGGCTATTGTGGATGATGCCGCAGTGAACCTAGGGGTGCATATATCTTTTTGACTTAGTGTTTTCGTGTTCTTTGGATAGATACTGGAAGTGGAACAGCTGGATCATGTAGTAGTTCTATTCTTAAATTTTGAGGATCTCTATACTGTTTTCCATAGTGACTGCACCGCTTTACATTCCCACCAGCAGTGTAAGAGGGTTCCCTCTTCTCCACAGCCTTTCCCGCACTTGTTGCTTCTTGTCATGTTAATTGGAGCCGTTCAGATAGGCGTGAGGTGAGATCTCATTGTAGTTTTGATTTGCATTTCCCTAATAATTAGTGACGCTGAACATCTTTTCACGCGCCTTTTGACCATTTGCACGTCCTCTTGGAAAAAGGTCTCTTCAGATCCTTTGCCCATTTTTTAATTGGGTTGTTGGTTTTTTGTGTGTGTGTGTGGTTGAGTTGTATGAGTACTTTATATACTTTGGATATTAACCCCTTATCAGATATACGATTTGCAAATATCTTCTCCCAGTTGCTAGTTTGTCTTTTCGTTGTGTTGATGGTTTCCTTTGCTGTGCTCTGAGCTCGCTATTCTGTTCCACTGACCTATTTGTCAGTTCTTTCCCCAACACCATACTGTCTTGATTACTTTAGCTTTATGGTAAGTCTTGAAGTTGGGTAGTGTCAGTCCTCCAACTTTGTTCCTTTCCTTCAATATTATGCTGGCTATTATGGGTCTTCTGCCTCTCCATATAAACTTTAGAATCAGTTTGTCGATATTCACAAAATGACTTGCTGGGATTTTGATTGGGATTGACTTGGGAAGCACTGACATCTCGTCACTATTGAGTCTTCTTATGCATGAACACGGAATACCTCTCCATTTATTTACTTCTTTGATTGTTTTTATCAGAGTTCTGTAGTTTTCTTCATATAGATGTTGTACATATTTTGTTAAATTTAAACCTAAGTGTTTCATTTTTTGGGTGCTAATGTAAATGGTTTTTAGTTTAATGTAACTTAATGTAAATGGTTTTTAACATGTTTTTAATTTCACCTTCCACTTGTCAGTTGCTGGTTTATGGGAAAGAAATTGATTTTTATGTATTAACCTTGTATCCTGCAACCTTGCTATAATTGCTTATTAATTCCAAGAGTTGTTTTCTCAATTCTTTTGGATTTTCTACATAGACAATCATGTCATCTGCAAAGACAGTTTTATTTCTTCTTTTTCAATCTGTATGCGTTTTATTTCCTTTTCTCGTCTTATTGTATTAGCTAGGACTTCCACTGCAATGTTGGAAAGGAGTGGTGAGAGGGAGGATCCTCGCAAGTTCTTGATCTTAGCAGGAAAGCTTCTAGTTCCTCTCGATTAAGTGTGATGTTAGCTGTAGGTTTTTTATAGATGTTCTTTACCAAGTTTAGGAAGTTCCCTTCCAGTCCTGGTTTGCTGAGAGGTTTTATCATGAATGTTGGATTTTGCCAAACGCTTTGTCTGCATCTTGATATGATCGTATGATTTTTCTTCTTTAGCCTGTTGATGTGATGGATTACATTGATTGATTTTCGACTGTTGAGCCCTCCTTGCATGCCTGGGATAAATGTCACTTTTTAGCGGTGTATAATTCTTCTTCTACCTTGCTGGGTTTGACTTTACGATATTTTGTTGAGGATTTTTGCACCTGTGTTTGTGAGAGATAATGGTCTCTGGTTTTCTTTTTTTATGCGGTATTTGCCTGGTTTTGGTATTAGGGTAATGCTGGACTTAGAGGATGTGCTTCTGTCTTCTGGAAGAGAGTTTGGAGAATTGGTATAATTTCTTCCTTAAATGCTTGGTATAATTTACCAGTGAACCCATTTGGGCCTGCTGTTTTCTGTTTGGGATGGTTTTTAACTGTTGATTCAATTCCTTTAATGGATATAGGCCTATGCAGATCGTCTGTGTCTTCTTGTGTGAGTTTTGGCAGATCGTGTCTTTCAAGAAATTGGTGCAAGGGCCGGCCCGGAGGCGTAGTGGGTAAGTTTGTGCGCTCCGCTTCCGCGGCCCAGGGCTCGCAGGTTCGAATCCTGGGCGCGAACCTACGCACCACTCATCAAGCCATGCTGTGGCGGCGTCCCACGTACAAAATAGAGGAAGATGGGCACAGATGTTAGCTCAGGGCCAATCTTCCCCACCAAAAAAGAAAGAAAGAAATTGGTCCATTTCATGTGGTTATCAAATTTGTGGGCATAGAATTGCTCATAGTATTCCATTATTATCCTTTTAATGTCCATGGGATCTGTAGTGATCCTCTCTTTCATTTCTGATATTAGTAGTTTGTGCCTTCTTTCTTTTCCTTCCTTAGTCAGCCTGGGTAGAGGCTTAGAGATTTTACTGAGTTTTTTCAAAGAACCAGCTTTTGGTTTTGTTGATCTTCTCTATTGATTTCCTGTTTCCAATTTCATTGATTTCTGCTCTAACTCTTATAATTTTTTCTTTGGCTTACTTCGGATTTAATTTGCTCTTCTTTTTCTAGTTTCCTAAGAAGGAAACTCAGATTTTTGATTCTAAATCTTTCTTCTTTCTCATGTTTGCGTTTAATGCTATAAACTTCCCTCTAAGCACTGATTTTGCTTCATCCCAAAATTGTGATAAGTTGCATTTCCACTTTCATTTAGGTAAAAATATTTTTAAATTTCTCTTGAGATTTCTCTCTTGACCCGTGTCTTATCTGTCCGTGAGTCATTTGCTCTCCGAGTATTATGGGAGTTTTACACTTATCTTTCTGTTATTGATTTCTAGTTTAATTCTGTCGTGGTCTGAGAACAGATATCGTATGACTTCTATTCTTTTAAATTTGTTGACTCGTGTTTTATGGCACAGAATGTGGTTAATCTTGATGAGTGTTCCATGTGAGCTTGAGAAGAATATGTATTCTGCTCTTGTTGTACAAAGTAGTCTCTGCGTGTCAATTATAGTTGATTGATGTTGCTGTTGAGTTTAACGATGTCCTTAGTGATTTTCTGCCTCCTGCACCTGTCCATTTCTGATAGATGGGCATCGAATTCTCCAACTATCTTAGTCTATGTGGGCTGCCATACCAAAATACCACAGACTGCGTGGCTTATAAACAACAGACGCTTAGCTCTCACCGTTCTGGAGGCTGGGAAGTCCAAGATCAAGGTGCTGTCAGATTTGGTGTCTGGTGAGCACCTGCTTCCTGGTTCATAGATGGCTGTCCTTTTGCTGTGTCTTCACCTGGTGAAAGGGAGCAAGAAAGCTCTCTGGGGCCTCTTTTATAAGGGCACTCACGCTATTCACGAGGGCTCTGCCCTCGTGACTTAGTCACCTCCCGAAGGTCCCACCTCCAAATACTATCACGTTGGGGATTGGGCTTCAACATATGAATTTTAGAGGGACACAAACATTCATTCTATAACACCAACTATAATCGTGGAGTCATCTGTTTTCTCCTTGCAGTTCTATCAGTTTTTGCCTCACGTATTTTGATGCTCTGTGGTTAGGTACATACACATTAAGGATTGTTATGCCTTTCTGGGTAATTGACCCCTTTATCGTTATGTAATGCCTCTCCTTATCCCTTGTAATTTTCCTGGCTCTGAAGCTAGCTCAGTCTGAAATTAATATAGCTACTCCAGCTATCTTTTGGTTAGTGATAGCATGGTATAACTTTCTCCATCCTGTTACTTTTAATCTGTACGGGTCTTTGTAGTTAAAATGAGTTTCTTGTAGACAACATATAGTTGGGTCTTGTTTTTTGATCCACTCTGATAATCTCTGCCTTTTCATTGGTGTAGTTACACTATTGACCTTTAAAGTGAGTACTGATAAAGTTGGAATAATATTTACCACGTTTATTACTGTTTTCTATGTATTGCCCTTGTTCTCTGTTCTTCCACTCTTTTTGTCTTCCATTCTTTTCCTGTCTTTGGTGGTTTTAATTGAGCTCTTTCTATGATTCCACTTTCTTTTCTTAGGCATATCAATAATACTTCTTTTTTTTTAACCTTTGTTTTGAACGGTTGCCCTAGAGTTTGCAATATACATTTACAACTAATCCAAGTCCACTTTCAAACAGCACAGTACTGCTTCACGGGTAGTGCAAGTACCTTATAACAAAGTGTTTCTAAGTCCTGCCTCCCACCCCTTGTATCATTGTTGTTATTCATTTCACTTATACATAAACTGTAATCATCGAATATACTGTTGCTATTATTATCTTGAACAAACTGTTGTCTGTTAGATCCATTAAGAATAACAAAACAATGTTTTTATTTTTACTTTCACCTATCCTTTACTAATGCTCTTCCTTCCTTTATGTAGATCTGAGTTTCTGGCCATTTTCCTTGTCTCCAAAGAATTTCTTTTAACGTTTCTTGCAAGGCAGGTCTACTGGCTCACTCAATTTTTGTTTATCTGAGAAAGTCTATTTCTCCTTCACTTTTGAAGGATAATTTCGTAGGATACAGAATTCTAGGTTGGTGGGGTTTTTTCTCTCAACACTTTAAATGTTTCACTCCACTCTCTTCTCTTCTTGCTTGCATGGTTCTGAAGAGAAGTTGGATGTAATTCTTATCTCTGCTCCTCTAAAGGTAAGATGTCTCTTTCCTGTGGCTTCTTTCAAGATGTTTTCTTTATCTTCCTCTGCAGTTCAAATATGTTATGCCCACGTGTAGTTTTTTGGGACGTTTGTCCTGCTGGACGTTCTCTGAGCTTCCTGGAAACGTGGTTTGGTGCCCGACATTAATTTGGGGAAATTTCTCAGTCATTATTGCGTCAGATATTTCTTCTGTTCCTTCTCTCTTTCATCTCCTTCCGGTATTCCCATTACAAATATGTTACCCCTTTTGTAGTTGTCCCTAAGTCCATGGACAGTCTATTCTGGTTTTTTCCCATCCTTTTTCTCTTTGCTTTTCAGTGTTGAAAGTTTTTATTGACATATCCTCAAGCTCGGAGACTCTTTCCTCAGTCGTGTCCAGTCTACTCATGAGCCCATCAAAGGCATTCTCTGTTTCTATTACAGTAGTTTTGATCTCTAGCGTTTCTTTTTGATTCTCTATTTGATTTTCCATCTCTTTGATTACATTATCCATTTGTTCTTGCATGTTTTCTACTTTTTCCACTAGAGCCCTTAGCTCATTAACCGTAGTTGTTTCAGTCTGTTGGTCTGATGATCTGGGTACTGCTACTGCTGCGTGCCCAACTTACTAACAGCAACCGCTAAGAGGTTATTAGTTTGATTACGTTGGATGCCTTCCACCAAGCAGGGGGCAGCAAGTTTTTCCCTCTGGAATAGAGACTTTTTCTGTATATGTACCTGCCCTCCCCTTGCCGTGGTTTTGCCAGCAATGCCATCGATGGACGTACTAAAGTCTGATTGACCATCGCAGTCTCCACACAAAGGCTCTACTGAACTGGGTTTGAGGCATTTCCCCGGCCAGTTGGGGTCCTCGTGCCATTGAGCCAACAAACCAGAGGGGCTTATTGTGTTGGCTGGGGAAATGCCTCCCAACGATCCAGAGGAGAGAACTGCTGCTACACATCGAGGTTCGGGAAAGTATGTCCGAGACCCACAGAACTTTGGGGAGCACCTCCTAGCCCTGCTATGTAGGCAGGTGAAATTTAGTGGAGGATGGCAGCAGGTCCTTACGGACAGGACCAGCAAGGGCTCAGCCCCCTCAGGAATGAAGGCTTGGGTCGCCCCGTCCTAAGCAGCTGGGATGTCCGCTGAGGGCAAAGGGCACAGGGAATGGTAGTAGAGGCAAGAATCAAAACAATACCAACTCTGGCCTTACGTCTAGTGCAGAAATGAGGACTGCAATGCTCACGTTCATTTTATTCTTTTGTTATTTTGTGTATCTTTTCATTCGTATTAGCCAAATTCCTCCCCTCCCCACCTTCTCTCTACTATGTTGTAGAGGTTGTGTTGGTAGAAGTTAACTTTACGATTTAGTCCCCAGTTTATTATAGGTTCTCCACACGACATCGGGAAGGAGCTAGAGGTGGACGGAACACCACCCTGAGGTGGATGGGGCTCTGAGTCTCCCCTGTTGTGGAGAGTGAGCGTATTTTTCCTTGTTTGGAGGGCGGCTGCGTTGTGGTAGGCAGGACAGTGTTGTTGCTATTATTGTCTGAAAACGTACATAATGGTTTAAAACATGTAAACCGCTTGGAAGAGGGCCTGGAACATAGTAAGTGTTAGCTACTGTTGTGTCTTAGAAGAAAAGTACGTCTGGGTGCCGAGCAGCTTAAAGGAAGGCCTGTGGTGGATTCTGTGGTTTGGCTCCTCACCATCTATTCCAGCCTTCGTCTAGTGAGCCTTCTGCTGCACATGTTGGAGAAATAAAAACTGCATTTCCTTGGCTCCTTTTAGAACTAGCATTCTGGATGTGTTTCAAGTTCGGCCAGTTCCTTGCTCTTGCATGTATTTTGGAAGGCAGAGTGAAGTGGAAGTCTGCTTCTGGCTGCTCTTTCGTCAAGTTACAGTGACGCGGGTTTCCGCGGGAGTGGTAGCAGAGTGTCTGTGTATGGTGAGAGGCAGGGTGCAAGCAGTGCTGTGCTGGGGCCACCACCTCAGACTTGCTGGTGTGGCATCATCTTGGTAGCATCTCTTCCCAGGTCGGCATTCAGTGACATCATGCTGGTAGCTTGAACTCGGCCGTGGTGGGATTGTGTACCCCATGGAGATCAGCAACTGCTACAAATCAGGGCTCCTCTCTGCCTCTCGAGAGCCCATTGTTGAATATTCACCAGCACACCGCTGGGCCCAAGGCATCCTTTCTTGTGCCCGGAGTGGATCTAGTAGCTGCAGTGTTGCTCTGGAACCAGTAGTCACAGAGGAAACTTCCTGATGCCTGGACCATAGCAAGGAGGGTGTGTTCCCAGAACCAACAGTGGGGTCAACAGCTTTCTGATTCTCCACCTTCCTTGTGGCCTGGGTACCGGCTGGCTCTCTTGGCAGCTCAGGTCTGTGGCGTTCTGGGTCATTCCCCAAGCTCAGCCTACATTCCATTCTTCTAGCTCTTTAAATGATTTTGTAAGCACCTGGTTCTGTGTGTTAAATTCCCTGTGTAAAACTAGCCAGAGAGGTTTGAGATATCTGCAAATGAACCGTGACTGATACACGAGGATGCCCCAAGTAATTCTAAGATGCCTGCAGCTACCCTTGGAGTGTGAGTCAGGGTGAAGCAGGAAAGAGATGGAACCTTTAAAGTATTTACCTGAGGAGCACTTAATGAAAGGACTATCGAGAGGGGTGTAAGTTGGGGAAAGGGACCAGTAAGCAGTGCTGAGTGGGAGCTGGCTCATAAGAGCTCTGGAGAGCTGAATGTTAAATTGTCAGAAATTTGGGAGCTGAGTGTTAAACGCAGCCAGTAATAAAAGTTTATTTTATTTTTTAAGCTAGTTTATTGAGGTGTGTTTGATGTGTAAAAAGCTGTCCATGTTTAATGTGTACAACTCGATGAGCTTGGGGATGAGTATACACCGGGAAACCATCACCACCATCAAGGCCATAGACATATGGGTCATCCACCAAAGTTTCCTCCCGCCCCTCTTTATTATTACTTGTGTGTGAGAGTGTGTGTGTGTGTGTGTGTGTGTGTGTGTGTGGTAAGAGTGCTTAACATAAGATATACCCTCTTAGCACATTTTAAGTATACAATACGCTGTTGTTGACTATAGGCATTGTGCTGTGTAGTTGATCTCCGTAAGTTATCTTGCATAGTTATTAAAATGTTGATTATATAATCTTAGAGTTGTATTTTTAAAAGGTAAAAAAAACCCCATCACTTTCTAATTATTTTACTACATTACTCTTATCTATGCTCTTGGGGTTATTTTTGTCTATTGGATCTGGATGGTGGAAATTCTATATAATGGTGAGCGAGTACACATCTCTCCCCAACTCTGTGTTCAGTTGACATCATGCTGGTGGCTTGAAATCGGCCAGGGTGCAAGCACTGACAGCACGGAAACTGGCAAATGCTGCAAGTCAAACCTTGGTTTATGTTTCGTTGATTGCCTAGACTTAAGGAAGTGATGGAGGAAATGTTGATAATGCAGATTAAGTGCACTTAAAATTGTGTATCGTGTCTGTAGCTGTTCCATTGTGAATAGCATAAAACTTTGAGGAAACGCTTTTCCAGTATTCAAACACTATTATTTGACTCAGAAAAAGTTTCTTGTGTCACTGATGAACATGAAGTTCTGACATACCTCTCCGTTGTTTCGTCTTTGCCTTACTCGTTAACATGAGTGAAAATATCACCCAGCGTTCATGTCAGGACCACACTCAGTTGTTCACCACTTGCAACCACAGATTGGCTACAGATAGAAGAGGTTGGCAAAAATCAGCTGAAGACTTTTGAATCTTTAGCAGTTCTAAAAGACTTTGGAGAATCCATGAGGTATATAGGGTTTCAATAAAGAGTATTTTATATTTTGTGATTATTTGTAAATTGTGTGGTACACATTCTTTGTGTGAGTCAGAATTATAACAGGGTTAGAATTATGATAAACTTAATATATATGTATATGCATACTTTCCACCTCCCCTCCCCCTAGAGAACCAGTTGTCAGACATTTACCAGCAGGTGCCACAGCTAACAAGGGATGGTCAGGCACCAAGGGAAGCCATCTTCCCTATACCATGCCTAGGCCTAAAAGGGCAGGGATAGGGGTCAGTGCTACTGTATCCTGGTGAGAGCCGAAGGAATGCAGCCACTCCCAGAACCACAGGGAGGTGCAGAGGGTGCAAAATACCTTTGGTTCTCACTCCTCCCACCCTCTGGTCTCCTGCCAGTGCCTTCTATTGGCTGAGTCCAACTGGCAGCCTGAGCAAAGGAGCCTCCTGAGTGATGCCATGCACCTCGGGGCAGCCTCTGGGGCAGAGAGCACGGCTGGGGAAGGACAGTGACCAGCACAGCAGGTAGAAGAGTGGCCTGGAAATAGCAGAGAGGCACCTAGACATGGCCCGTGTTGCTTTCTGGCCCTGAGGTGTGAGGGGCAGGGCCCGGCACAGGAGCATGAGCAGTCAACACCACTGGCGGGGACAGCAGGGGAAGCACTATCCCCCAGGCAGAGGGCACGAGGAGGGGGAGGGAACTTGCCAGGGGAAGTTGAGAGGAAGGAGAATAACCATCATCACAGGTCTTGACCTCGATAGCTCCTTTGATTCCAGGAGCTTAAATAGGGCGTTTGGATTTGAATTGCTTTAAAGTTTTTAAACAAAATCTCAGTTTACTGTTTCCATCCTGTCCCTCAGCTGGGATGATGTGAGATGTTGGCTCCTCCTGCTGTCATACCTTCCACGACACCTAACATGGATTATCAGTCAGTAAAGATGGTGTTTCTGTGTTTGGTGGCATAAATCATTGACTCCCTGTTAAAAACATTCATGCAACCTAGATGGGGTAAATGAGTAGCACTCTCCTATGGACTGAATGTTTGAGTCCTCCCCCACCCCACTCCGCCCCCAAATTCATATACCATATTGAAGCCCTGACCCCCAACAGGAAGGTATTTGGAGGTGGGGCCTTTGGGAGGTAATAGGGTTTAGAGGAGGTCATGAGAGTGGGGGCCTCCATGATGGGATTAGTGCCCAGCCATGAAGACACCCATCAATAAGAGCCTTCCAATTTGGGGGAGACCCCTTTTCTTGGAAGTCATATACTTGCCCTGATGCTTTTATTTTACTTTGGCTGTATTTGGGAGAGGGGTTGGAGGGGTAGTTGGGGTGAGGCAGTAGCCCTTATTGCCTGGAGTGGCGTGGTGTGGGAGATGCTGTTGTGGCCTTGGGAGTGGAAAGCTACAATTAATTTCTTGGTGGTGTATCCGTGGGCACTCGAGAGCTTTCATAGCCCATCCTCAAGGGAAGTGAGTTTTGGGGGTTGGCCCAAGGGAGCTAGCTGGCTGCTTGTGGGACAGGAGCTCATTTGTACGTTGTTTAGAAATTCTTGTTATTCTTGGAAGCTTAAAAGTTTGGGACTGGCAGAGACTTTTTAAGATGATCCAGTTCTCCCCAGCTTGCCAGCCTTCCCTCCCTGTTTGTGTCTCAGTGGCCCCATCCATACAGAGGGACCACAGGGACATTGACAAAATTTCCTTCCCTCAGGGCATGCCTCTCCAAGTCCTGACCATGGTGGCCAATGTCCCCTCAAGGCTAGGTCAACCATAGCTTGACCCCATTTCCCCTGCCACATTTGCCCCATCTTTCTGCTCCCCTTCATTTGGACTCACTGTCTTCAATTCCTTTCCTCCTCTTTTTTCTTAATCCCACTCCAGTCAGGCTTTTGTACGCACCCTCCCCACACAAACTTCCCTTGTCCAGGTCTCCATGATCCTGTCGCCAAGCCCCAGCGAGTGTTTGGGGCCTCATCTCCCTTGACCGTTGTGAGCACCCAACAGAGCCCATCACTCCCTCCTCCCTGACCCCCCCCAGGGGGGTCCTCACTCATGTTCCAGGACCCACCCGGCACTCTTGGGGTCCCTTCCACCCCTCCTCAGTCTCTGCTGCTGGCTTCCCATCTTCTTGGCCATCTCTGAGGGCCCAGGTCCCAGTGCTGGGGCCGCTTCTCCCTCTATACCCACTCGGCTGCCCTTGGTGAGCTCAGCCAGGCTCCGGGCTTTCAGGGCCATCTTTATGTGCTGAGAACTTCCAAAGCTCACTCTCTCCAGTCTCTTTCCAGAACTCCAGACTCCTTGTCCACCTGCTCACTAGATGTCTGCACTGGGGTGACACTACCCTCCAAACCTCCTCTTCTCTTCAGTGCAAGGCCTGGCAATGCCCTCCTTCCCGGTGCTCAAGCTCCATGTCTCGGGGCCTCCCTGACTCTCTCAACCCCGCATCCCGGCTGTCCACAAGCCGGGTTGGCTCCGCTTTGCAAACAGGTCCCTAATCCGAAGACCTCCGGTGCTCAGCTAGCGCCCCGGTCCCAGGGACCTCCCACTTCCCTGGCTCTGCTGGACCTCCCGCCGGCCGCCTCCCCAGCTCTCCGCCTCACCCCGCCCACCCCTCACCGCCAGCACTTTGGAAGGTCACCTGTTCAGTGTGGCATTTGGGTAACCTTCGGGAAATTCAGCATCTGCAACTTCCAACCCACCTTCCCAGGACCTACACCACCTTCCCTGCTGGGCGTGTCCCTCCTCAGCACACCGGTACCCTTTCTTCCTGGGTGGTCAGCTCTGGGTTGGGGTGGGGGGCAGCTTCCTGCCGCCTTCCTTCCTCGCTCTATCCTCAGTTCCTGAAACCAGGGCCGGCGCGGAACAAACACTTGCCCAGGGAAGCAGCTCGCAGTGGGGAGGCCTTCCCCCAAGACAAGCAGAGGTGGAACAGGAGCCAGCTTTGGAAAATGACATGTTTTTATTGCTATGTTTGCAGTGGCTTCTTAGCACAGTAAGAATGTCCCCGCTGGCCCCCCGCCCTCACCCAGCCCCACCTCTCCAGCTGATGTCAGGGTGTGGGGGAAGCCTTTCTGGGGTCCACTCGGCTGCCTTGGGATTGGACGTGACACAGACGTGGGTTAAGTCAAGCTGCTACATGGAAGACTTGAGACGTGGAAAGTGCATCAGCCTTAGGCTCACAGGTGGGAGCCATGCCTGGGATCCCTTCCCTGGCTGGTGCCCGCCTCAGATCCCCACAGTCTGCCAGCCAGGGGACCGGGTGTGGGCAAGCCTGAGCATGCCAGGTGAGCAGCCGCAGATCCCCCGGGACAGAACCCCGCATCTGTTCACCCCGCCAACTTGTGGGCGGGTGGGGGGTGTGGGGACAGAGACACCACTTGCCAAGGCATGCTGCTCCCCTCCCCCCCAGCCCCACCGTCATCCCCAGCCCTGCCCGCCTCCAGCTGTACCTTTCCTGTTGACTTGACCCCCTTCCAGGCGCAGAAGTACATCAGCACTCAGCAGGCCAGTAGACACAGCGTCACTTCCCAGTTGAGGGCCCCTGGCACCCCCAGCCCCCCACCCCCATCCCGGGGAGCTGCAAGACTTTGTTCCTGGGGGAGGGAGAGCCCATGAGGGCTGTGCCAACAGAGGGCAAAGGGACGAGGAGCTGTCCCAGGGGCGGTGCTCCCCCTCGTGCAGCCCTGCAGTCCAGCTGGTCCCTCCTGGGCCCCGACACCCGCAGACTCGGGTCACGTGTGGAGCCCAGAGAGAGGCACAGGTGGGCCCGGCCCAGAGGTGCCTGACTCCCTCCCAGAACTCGAGGAGAGGGGACCGGCAGTCAGCAGGCTGGTCACAGGTGACGTTGGCCCGACTGGCACCGGCCTGGGCTTCGAGGTGCTTGGGGCACCCTTGGGGCGGGACAGCTTGGCGGGAAACAGTCACATGCCTGGCAGCCTTAGGAATCGGGCTGAGGCTGTCTGGGCATGTGCACCGGGGAGCTCGAGCTGCACCGGGCTAAGAGGAGGAACGTCGAGCAAAGACTTCATTGGCTAAGCAGCCTATGGGGTGTCTGGGGCCCGAGGCAGGGCCAGCTCAGAGGGACCCAACCGTGTAGGTGTGTCTTTGTGCAGGTGCACTGGGATTACAAAGCACTCTAAGGGTGGAGCTTCATAAGGGAGTGTTCATTGGCTAGAGAACCTGTAGGGTCTCCAAGGTCTCTGGGTGTGAACCAATCAAGAGTCAGTAGGCATTACCAGGTGGTGTGTTTGCGCAGGTGCTCTGGGTGTTCGGAGTTGAATTGCACACTAAGGGGTGGGGCTTTGTGAGGGGGCGCTTTGTTCTTCAGCGACCCACGGAGGGGGCAGGAGAATTCAAGATGGAGTCTGGGGCGGTTGGAGGAGGAGCAATGAAGGCAGCAGATGAAGAAGGCAGCAGACGAAGGTGCAAGTGCCATGGCCATTGTGGTGGGTGCAGCAGGTGGCGGCCAGGGTGCTCCAGGTTGTCCTGGCGGCCCCGGTGGCCGTGGTGACCCTGTTGACCCTGGTGACCGTGGTGACGCCGGAGGCACGGGTGATCCCCGAGGCCCTGGCGTCACAGGAGAGGCAGGTGCCACAGCCGGAGGTGTTCCCCAGATTGAACAGGCACCCTACGCACCAGGGCCTGGCAGAAACGCAGCACCCGCGGCTGGAGGTCCGGGTAACCAACTGCGCCAGTTGTATCCTTTTCTAGGAGGTCCAGTGGGCTGGGCGGCCAGGGGATGGGCTGGAGGTGGTTTGAGGGGGCCTGCAGGCGGGTGGGAGCTGAAAGGGAAGCAGGATGAAACTCAGGGCGGCTGGAGGGTATGGGCCAGTGGTGGCCTGGGCTGATAGAGGATGGCACTGGTGGGAAAAACAGCCTGAGGAGAACCGGGGAGCAGAGGCAGTGCTGTCCAGGGTGGCCTAAATGTATAGGGTGGGAGATCGTGGACTGCCTGAGGGATGGCCTGGGGGGAAGGCGGACCTCAGTGAGGAGGAGGTCTGAGGCACAGGCAGAATCGGATGGTGCCTTAACCATATCTCCACCAGCATCCTCACTGTGCCTTTTCCGTCACCCATGGAGGCGGAGATCGCCCATCGGTTCCTGACTCGAAATGCTGAACTCCGAGGGCCAGTTCAGAAGGAGCTCAGTGTGAATGGCAGCATCCTGACTGTGTCAGTTCTAGAATGGGCTGGGGAGGAGGTGGTGGCAGGTGGCCAGGGCCAGTCTCAGCCCAGGGGGACCTGTAGTGGAGACAGAGAGACAAGAAAGGGTTAAGCCTAAGGAAGAAGTGCGGTGCTCTGGAATTGTCACTGTTGAGGAGGCAGAGCAAGGAACGAGGAACGTGCCCTTCCTCCATTCTGACTTGAATTTTCTTTTGCCCTCCCTTTTAGCCGATTGACTGCTGAAGACCCTGGTCAACTCCGAATTTCAGTCACCACTTGTCTTGACCAGCTTTTCCTGGTGATGCGGACCATGCAGCGCTTTGGGCCCCCCGTTTCCCGCTAAGCCTGGGCTGGGAAAAGGGGGCTAAGGTCTAACCTCCTGTCCCGTCCTAGGCAGTGTATCCTTTCCTAGGGCAAAGATTCCTGCAGTAGTTGCCACTTTATTCTGGGAGCCTAATCTTTTGCTTTTACTGGCCCTTGGGCGCTCAGGGTCCACTTGTTCTGTTTGGTGCTTAAATGTTTGTTACAGCAGGAAATAAAACTGAGCTACTATTCCGTGTCCGAGTTCCTTTCCGGCTACTGCACCTCCTCATATTCTTGCCTTTGTCCTCAGGTTGGAGGGGAGGTTCCAGGATTCAGATATTCCGGTAGGGCAAGGCAAGTGAAGACATTTAGGAAATGGAAGAACATGGGTCCTGTCGCTCATATAAACTACTGTCAACCTTTTGGAGTATTTTCTTAGTTTTATAGTTACATTTATACATTAATGTGTAACACCAGAATACTAAGTAGGAATTTGTGGCTTACTGGCCTCGATTCAGATCTGTGAAGAAAAGTGCTGGAACAACTGGTTAAGTGTTTGGGGTGAGGGGATTAGCTCCCTCTGAACTATGCTGTAGCCTGCAACCTTGAGAAACTCCCTAGTCTAATAGCTCCTTTGTAGAATCCATCGGATTTTCTATATAGGTGATCATGTCTGCAGATCTTCGACGCAAATGATCCATAACCTCTCTATAAATCAAAATTGGGGTGAGTCTATTATGAGCCAGATCTGAGGACTAGCCTGGGGCCTTCCTTCCCCAAGGAAGGAAGGGCACCAAAGAAGTGGGGTGTACAGAGTGGTTATATACCATCAAAGAGCATGTATCACATATGATTGGAATGTCCCTTTTACAACAATCACAAGATTGCCTAGCCGGCACAGCGATTCACACAGCAATTGATGAACACAGCAGGTAGCAGGTCTGTGGTCTCGAGCTGGGTGGTCACAGCAGGTCAGCAATCAACCCATAGCCTACGGAAAGATGCTTATCCTTAAGGAAATGCTGGTGTGGGGGAAGTTACATCTTTCTTTATCTTAAAGGGCTTTGTTCTTGTCTTTGGGACATAGTAAATACTTAAAGCAGATATACAACGCATGCTCAATGGCCACATCAGGCTCTTTTGGAAAAACAAGGTCAGGCCAAATTAGTTTTACACCAAATGGCTTCCTCATATACTCCAATATATCCTATTGCTTGTCATTTATTTATCAAGATAAAGTCAGTTTTTCTTCTTTCTTTCCAATATGGATGCCTTTTATCACTTGATTTCTCTCATCATGGGTTGGGTTTTCCCGCTGCTCTGCATGCCTGGTAATTTTAGATTGGATGCCAGGCATTGTGATTTTTCCCTTGGGTGCGGGATACCTTTGTATTCCTCAACATCTTCATGAGCTTTGTTCTGGGATGCTATTAAATGACTTGGAAACAGTTGGATCCTTCTGGGTCTTGCTTTGGAGATGTGCTGTGTGGGACCAGGGCAGCTTTCAGTGTCAGAGTCATTTAATTAACTGTCAATCTTCAATGTTTGGGGAGGCTGTAGTTGGAAACAAAGACTCACACTATCAGTTCAAGTGGTAGTAAAATCCATCTGGACGTTTAATTGGCATTTTCTGTTAAAACTAAAGATGTGCATACACTTTGACCCACCTTTGGGAATCTCTTATAGAGAAACTCTTGTATACGTGATGTGGGACCAGAATTGGCCACCTCAAGATGTGTCTCTTGACCTTATTATCACTGAAAGAGGCTTTGACTTTCCCTACCCCCACTAACTGTCTGATGGAATTTGGAATGGAAGGCCTGTCCCCAGGACAGGCCTTCGCTATGGGTAACTCTGGGTATCAATAGACTGGGAGGGTCTTTGCTGGGCCCATTCTTATCAAAGTTCTGTTTACCAAAGATTTACATTTGTAAGGGAAATCTCCATTTGTAAAGGTATCTCCTCTGTACTGGGAAGAGGGGTGGATGACCTCATCTCTAGAAACTTGTCATTGTGGAAGGGGAGGCCCTAAATCTGCATAATAACCTTACTGTGCTTTTCTGGTAGTCTCCCATAGCTGACCCAACCCCTAATATCCTCGTTTGTCTATTTAAGAGGAGAACCTCTGCCAGTTTGTCGAGAGGTACTCAGTTTCCCCGAGTCTCTCCCATGTATGCATGTTATACAGCTTTGTTTGATTCTCCTGCTATTCGGCCTCATGTCAATTTAATTTGTAGCCAAGCCAGAAAGGACCCAGAGTGGGTAGAGAATACTCTTTCTCTCCTTCAGTGGCAAGGCAGAATTGACCACAGTATTAATTACCGCATGGTTTGTCATTGTGAAAAATCGGAAAGAATGTGCATCAACAGGAAAAGGCTCAATAAATCCTGGTAAGTCTACCCTGGTGAAGTAGCATGTGGCAGTTAAAGAAAGAGCAAGGTAGATAGCTGGGGTACTAATATGGAAAGAGATTAAAACAAGAACTCTGGGTATGGCTCATTCCTGGTTTTCAGCACATTCTCACCAAGTGAACATGTGGGGAAATGCATAGTAACTCCCTAGAAGAAGCCACCCCTACTGTCAAGAATGCTCCTCACTGGACAACAGCATTAGGGAAGGAAACTGTCAGTATTTAGATTTCAGATTTCCATGTTGTTGAAGGGGAGGAAAAGTACTCTCTACCCTCTCCGGGTCCTTTCTGGCCAGGCTACAAATTAAATTGACATGAGACTGAATAGCAGGAGAAAATCAATCAAAGCTTTATAACATGTATACATGGGAGAGACCAGGGAAACTGAGTTTCTCTCTTGACAAAATGGCGGAAGTTCTCCTCGTAAATAGACAAAGGAGGATATTGGGGGTTAGGGGTGTCAGCTATGGGGGATTACCAGAAAAGTATAGTAAACAAGAGTATGCAGATTTAAGTCCTCGCCTTCTACACTGGTAAGAGTTTCTAGAGATAAAGTCATCCCCCTTCTTCCTGGCACAGAGAGGGAGATACCTTTACAAATGGAGATTTCCCTTACAAATGTAAATGCCTGGTAAACAGAACTTTGATAAGAATGGGCCCAGGAAAGGCCCTCCCAGTCTATCAATACCCAGAGTTAAATTCTCTTAGGCAGTTAGGGGGGAAGTCAAAGTTTCTTTAAGAGTCTTTTGTTTTTTAAAATAATCAAGGTAAAGAGACATATTTTGAGGTGGCCAATTCTGATCCCCCACATTGTTTAAATACTTTCATAAAGAATTATTACTTTTGAAATAGGTGTTTTTCCTTTGGAAAATAATAGTCTGTTCTACTTTTTACTTTAAAACCATTTACTTACAAACTTTCATTCAACAAAGGTTTGTGGGGGAGGACTGGGGAGAGGACACACCCCCTGGAGTGGATGTGGACCTTCCGAGTCAGGGAGGGAAGCTGCTGGCCCAGTCGGCCAGGAGCAGGGCCCATGCTCTATTAACTTAAGGAATAATCTTTCCTAGTCTTGTTTTGTTAAAACATTAGAAATGGATTTTGAATTTGATGTAATGTCTGTGCCATTGTAGAGGACATCTGTGGGTTTTGTCACTCAGCATCCATTCCCTTTCGCCTGGTACCAGTATCCTTATTTCCTCCTAGAAAACCCCTATTTTCCTTCCCCTCAGCAGTTATGATTCTGGTCGAGTTGACTTAACCTCTGATTCCAGGGGTGGGCAAGTGGCTCAGGCCTGGCCCATTAAAGCACTGCTTTCCTGTGGCCATGGTGACCTCATCCAAGCCAGTGACATTTTGGGAGCTGCAGGCAGGCAGGCTGGCACTGGACAGAGGGGAAACAAGAGCAGGAAGGCAAACCTCAGAGAATCAAATCCTGGATCCAGCCACGCCTGAAGACAGGAAACTGCCCCCTAACCATTCAGCTACACAGACCCAGAAATTCTCCCTTTGGCTTAAGCCAACGTGAATATTTTTAATTTTTTTTTTCACCTGCGATAGAAAAGTCTTGACTATTATTGAATTGAGGAACTATAGTTTTATTTCTTATTTAACCTACTACTGTGGTCTGAGAACGTGGCCCTCCTTGCCTTTAACAGAGAGACTGGCCTATTTTTTTTTTTACTAAGGGATTGGCTCTTTGCTGATACGTCATCAAGCCATATTGTGGTAGAAAAGGAGACAGAAGAGTCTTTTGTGGGTAAGAATCCAAGAAGGAGGGGAGGGACTGCCAGGGGCAGCTGAAGGAAAGGGATGAGAAGAAGGGGCACTGAGACCAGCCCTTTCCAGATGGGGCTCCCAAAACTGTCCCAGAATTGTGGGGTGAGATCACCCGGGACACTGGACTTTAGACTGAGCCTCCCTCCCTCACTCAGCAAAGTCCAGAATCAGTCCACCACTTTGGCCCCACGGACGGACTGCTGAAGCTGCTGGCGGCTTCAACACCTAAATCAGGTCATGAAACTCCTCTGTTCCAAACCCTCCCTGGGCTCCCCTCTCACTGGGAGACGAAGCCAAGGTCCTTAGGGTGGCCTACAGAGTCCGATGTGATTCGGCCCGCTTCCTCTCTGGCCCCCTCCCCTCCCCTCTCCACCTTGCTCACCCTGATCCAGCCACATTGGCCTCCTCCCCTTTCTGAAATGCACCAGGCCCGCGTCTACCTCAGCGCTTTTGCACTGGCTTTTTTTGTGTCTGGAACGCTATTCCTCTAGAGTTCCACACGCATCACTGAAATGTCACCCTCTCAGCGAGGCTTTTTGGGCCAGCCTATTTTAAATTGCACCCTACTTTCTCCTCACCTGCATTACTCAACAGGTGTGCGGAGTAAGAGGTAGGTAAATGCATCATGATGGAGATACAGCGGGGACAGGAAGGGGTTGCCAGATTTTAAGGAGTTTGGGTGCATTGGAGCCACTGGGGGGGTTGAACACAGAGACGACATGATCTGCCTTACATCTTCGCAGGTTCTCTCCACCTCCCGCATTGAGCATAGACTGAGGGAGGCCAGGGCAGAATGCCAGTGAGTGTGGTTCACAACATCCCTGGGGGGACAGGTATTTACAGATGGAGACGGTGAGGTGGAGGTAAATAAAATAAATAAGTGGTTGGGAGTATAAATAGCAAGGAAGGCAGGGAACTGTTGCAACACCTGGACACAAGGGCAGGAGGCTTTGGGGCTCAATCCTTGGGCGGATTCACCCTCTACACCCACTCACTGCTTCCCTTGGTGAGTTCATTCAAGCTGATGGCTTTAAATAGAATCTACATGTGCTGCTATCTCCCAAAGATCTATCTCCAGTGCAGACCACTTTCCGGAACTCCAGACTCCTATATCCAACTACAAACTAGACATCTCTACTTGGGTGTGAAATAGACATGTCAAATCAACATGTGCCAAAGTGGTCTCCTCTATTCCACTGTTCAGCCATAACAATAGTACCAAGTGAAATAGCATAATATAAGCTACAGGAACCTGATAAAAACCTTAAATATGCATTTATTAAAATATATGTTTAACAAAATACTGCAATTTCAAATTAATGATTGTGTTTATATACAGAATAAGATGTTAGAATCAGAGCTTCTTAATAAAGCAAGAAGGGACCCTGGTGATCACTTTCTCCAACCTCTTCCTTTTACAGATAAGGAAACTAATTTCTAGGATTTTGATGTCTTCCTAGTTCCCACTAAAGTGCAACATTATCTCCATGCCATTGCTTGCAGAAATTATATTATATTACTCAGTAAAGTCATAGGAAATGCATGTATTAGTCAATGGTACTACCACCTCCCAAATTCAGAAATTCAGATCCTGAGGCTCTACACAGGACCTACTCAAGGTGGTGCCAAGATCACTTCCAGGAGGTACTCCTAACTGAGAGCCAGAAATTGGTTAAGGTAAGGAGCGATGTTAGTAGTGTAAAATTGGAGCGTCCCTATCCCCCATCTCCCTACTCCAAGCTGCACCTCCCAGGGTGCATACTATTTGGCAGACATGCCCACCACTCTGTCAGATAAAGACCTGATGACATTGCGAAGTTGGGATTAGCTCCAGAGACCCTCCAAAATACATAATTCCCCACAGATTATTCCAGTGTTTGGACTGGGGACATTTTTTTTTTGAGGAAGATTGGCCCTGTGCTAACATCTGTTGCCAATCTTCCTCATTTTCTTTTGTTTTTCTCCCCAAAGCCCCAGTACATAGTTGTGTATCATAGTTGTAGAGTTGTAGTTCTTCTATGTGGGACGCCACCTCAGCATGGCCTGATGAGTGGTGAGTAGGACCGCGCCCAGGATCTGAACCGGCAAACCCCAGGCCGTTGAAGCAGAACACGCGAACTTAACCGCCACGCCACTGGGCCGGCCTGGAACTGGGGACACTTTTTAATACCCACTTGCATCTGTAGACTCTGCTGTGCTAAGACTGTGCCCTGAGGGTCAGAGAAATCTCCAACTACGCTGGGCAGTTTTAGGCAGCTTGTTTCCCCTGCGTCCTGCCTTATTAAACTTTTCAGCAAAAGCATGCAGGCAGACTGCTAAAAAAATTATCTCCTTTTACTTCCATTCACCCAAACGTGCCCTACACCAACTTTCCCATCTCGTTTGATGGCAGATCCACCTTTCCAGTCTGCTCAGGCCAAAATCCTTGGTGTTATCTGGACTCCCAATTCATCGAAACCCTATTGGCTCTATCTTCAAAATAGATCCAGAGCCAACGAGTTCATATGGTCTTGAATGCTACCACCACCTAGACCTAAGCCACTGGCAACTCTTGCATGGGTTACTACAATGGCCTTCTCACTGGGCTCCCTGATTCTACTCTGCTCGCCTCCCTCAGTCTATTCTCCACACAGCAGCCAGAGGGATTCTCCCTAAAACATGTCAGATCATGCCACCCCTCTGCTCAAAACACTCTAATGAGTTGTCAACACTCATCTCTCAGTGAATGATAAAACAAGTAGACAGAAAATCAGTAAAGATATAGATGATTTGAACAATACTATCAATGAAATCTACCTATTCAAAATTTATAGAACACACCACCCAACAACAGCAGAATACATTATTTTCAAGCACACATGAATCAAGATAGACCATATGCTGGGCCATAAAACAAGTCTCAATACATTTAAAAGGATTGAAATCAACAGAGCATGTTCTTTGACCACAATGGAATTAAATGCAAAATAAATTTCTTTTGAATCTTAGTAAAGAATCACAAACAATACTGTCTTAGTCTGCTCGGGCTGCCATAACAAAATACCATAGACTGGGTGGATTAAACAGCAGAAATTTATTTTCTCACAGTTCTGGAGGTTGAAAGTCCAAGATCAGGGTGCCAGCATGGTCAGTTTCTCATGAGGAATCTCTTCCTGGCTTGCAGATGACTTCCTCCTTGCTGTGTCCTCACATGATGAAGAGAGAGAGAGAGCTCTGGTGTCTCTTCCTCTTCTTATAAGGGTACCAGCCCTATTGGATTATGGCCCCACCCTTATGACCTCATTTAACCTTAATTACCTTCTTAAAGTCTCTATCTCCAAATGCAGTCATATTGGGGGTTAGGGCTTCAACATATGAATTTTAGTGGGGGCGGAGACACAATTCATTCCATAGCAAACACACAGTAAAATAACGCATGGTCAAAGAAGAAATCATAAAGGAAATCAGACAATATTTTAAACAAAATGTACACAAATCACAACATACCAAAATTTTGAGGATGCAGGCAAAGCAGTACTTAGGGGAAAATTTATAGATTTAAACATTTATATTAGAAAGTATGAAGGGTCCAAGATCAATGATCTAAGCTTTCACTTTAAGAAGCTAGAAAAAGAAGTGCAAATTAAACCCAAGGCCAGCAGAAGGGAAAAAGTAACAAGTATAAGAGCTGAAATTAATGAAATAGAAAATGAAGAGATAATAGAGTAAATATATCCACCAAAAGCTGATTTTTGGAAAAGATCAATAAAGTTGATAAGCCAATAGCAAAATTGATCAAGAAAAGAAGGGAGAAGACACAAATTACCAATATATGAATTTTAAAAAGGAACATCAGATCCTCCAGGCATTAAAAGGATAATCAAGGAGTATCATAAACAGCTTTGTGCCAATAAACTCAACAACTTGGATGAAGTGAACAAATGCCTTGAAAGACAAAGATTGCTAAAACTGACACAAGAAGAAAAAAGAATATCTGAGGAGCTCTATATTAATTTAAAAAAATGATAAAAATCTTCCCACAAAGAAAGCTCCAGGCTGGATGCTACATTGGTTAATTCTATCAAACATTTAAGGAAGAAACTGTGCAAGCCTCACACAATTCTGAAAGAGAGGAATGGGAACAATATCACTCTGAAACAAAAACCAAAGATATCACAAAGAGAATTTCAGACCAATATCCCTTATAAGCATAGAGGAAAAGATCCTTAACAAAAATTTTATAAATCAAATTCAAAGATATTGCAACAGGATAATACATTATGATCAAATATGGATTATTCTAGAAATGCAAGGTTGTTCTAACATATTAAGTCAATCAACATGATTCATCATATTAACAGAATAAAGGAGACAATCCATATGATTATCAAAATAGACGCAAAAAAGCACATTGACACAATTCAGTACCCAATCATGATTTAAAACAAAGTAGCAAACTAGGAATAGAGGGGAACTTTCTCAAGCTGATAAAGGGTTTTTATGAAAAACCTCCAAGTTGAGCAAGTGGCAGCTGCTGCCTATTATATCAGGAGTAGAAGTCTGGACACACTGCATCTTGGTATTGGAGTCACCAAGGAAAACGCAAGGCAGTCAAGCACTGGAGGGAACACTTGACTCACATAGAGAAGAGACAGAGCAAGATCACTCCAGTGGTGGGGGTCAGTCCCCATGGCCATTGGGTCCCTCCTAGCAGCTGATGTAGGGCCATTGGCCTGAATGCACCATCTTGTGCTGCAGAATAAACGAAGGACCCCACCTCTTCCCTGCAGGGGACAGATATAGCAATGAAGTTGGCCAGGTGCTATATGCTGCACATACTTAAGCAGAACTAAGGGCTACATATTGAGTCTGAAACTGGGAAAGATATTTCCACACAAGGTGATAAGTCCAGCATAGGCCATGAGGGTGCTTTATCTCTTAGTAAGGAAGTGCTCCATTCCAAAGGCCACATTCTTATGTGGCTGAGTGGGGGTCAAAATACCGCATGCAAGAGACTGCCTTTTCCAACACTATAACTGGCATCATATTTAAAAGTGAAAAACAGAGTGTTTTCCCTGTGAGATTAGAAACAAGGAGAGTGATGTTACCAAAATGGTGAAATAGGAATTTTCTACTGTCTTCCCCCTTAAGAACAATTTTGATATCTAGTCACAGACAAGAATGCCTTTGGGGAAGTCCGGGAGTCCAGCAGAGAAGTTCCAGCAAAAGAAGCCCAAGATCAGATGCATTGAAGAGGATAAGAGGAACAGTTTCACTTTACCTGTGTCACTCCTCCCTCAGGGTGGCACATCTCAGTGCCACGAGAGATTGTCTCAGCCAGTGATTTCTCCCACGGGACAAAGTGAGAATGTATGAGTAAGCACCTGGCTTCTCCAGCTGTGTGAGATGCTGCCAAAGAGACCCACTTCTTTCTCATCCCATCCAGAATACCGGGAGTGCTGCATGACTAGGGGGCAGGGAGCAGCTGGAAGAAGAGTACCCAGGATTCTTGGAAGGCATCATAGGGATGTGAATCCTACTAACCACATCAAGGACTCAATCAGGAAGCCAGCCCATGAGCCACTGGGGATGCCTCACCTGCAGATCCCCCCAGCTGGCCCATGGGCACCCTCAATGCTTCGCTGACCTCACCCACACATACCCCACCCCAATGGACAGCTCCCTGTGCATGCACCTGGGGACAGCAAGCATGAGCCTTTGTAGACAGCTAGAGAGCACGCACAGAAAGCTGGCCAGACTCTGGGATTGGGAGACAGCATACAAACTTGAGCATTCAGCACTGCCCTAGGGAAAGCAAACAGAAGGCTGTCAGCACCCAGTATGGCTTTTGAGAGAAGGCATACAATCTTAATCATTCTCCCTCAAGAGGAAACAAGAAGTGTGGAGCAGGAGTATCCATAGAAAACATCTGAGAAAACCTCAGAGTCCCTAACAGAACTGATGAAAGGTATTTCTCTCCCGAAGTCAGTCAGTAAAGACTAGAGGAGGTGACTGCTTCTTCAAATGTGAAGACAGCAAAGCAAGACATGAAAAATCAAGGAAACATGACAAAGGAACACAATAATTTCCTGGTAACTGACACCGAAGAAACAGAGACCTGCAATTTGCCCAATAAAGAATTAAAAATACTTGCTTTCAGGAAGCTCAGTGAGCTACAAGAAAAGACAGAAAGAAAATTCAACAAAATCAGAAAAATAATGCGTGAACAAGATGAGAGGTTTAGCAGAGAGAGAAATCATAAAAAAAGAACCAAACAAAATTTTGGAGCTGAAGAATACAATGAACAAAATGAAAAATGCAATACAGAAGAGCCTCAACAGCAGACTTGATCAAGCAGACAAAAAAAATCTGTGAAGTACAAGACACGACCTTTGAAACTATCCAGTCAGAGGAGAACAAAGAAAAAAGAACGAAAAAGAGTGGAGAAAGCCTACGTGAAATATGGGATACCATTAAGAGAAACAATCTATGCATTATTGGATAGCTAGGAGCTAAAGAGAAGGAGAAAGGAGCAGAAAGCTTGTTTAAAGAAATAGTGGCTGAGTAGCCCACACAGGGGACACTCCTGGAATATTTGGAACTGGTGATGAGAGGGACGCACACTGCTGGGCCTCATAAGGCATCACTTACATAAGGTCACCTCTCCAAGATCAGGAGATGTAGCTGACCTGTCTAATACATAGATATAAGCACAGGGAAAGAGGCAAAATGAGGAGTCAAAGGAATACCTCCCAAGTAGGGGAACAGGACAAAACTCCATGCAGAAAAAGAACTAAATGAAACAGAAATAAACTATCTACCTGACAAAGAGTTCAAACAAAGAGTCATAAGGATGCTCACTGATATTGGGAGAAGAATGGATGAACTCAGTGAGAATGTCAACAAAGCATTGGAAAATATAAAAAAGAACCAATCAGAACTGAAGAATACAATACTGGAAATGAAAAAGTCACTAGAGGGACTCAATAGCAGAGTAGAGGATACAGAAGAATGGATCAGTGAGCTGGATGAAAGACTAGAGGAAATCACCCAAGCTGAACAGGTAAAAGAAAAAGGAATTAAAAAGAACTAGGACAGTCTAAGGGAACTCTGGGACAACATCAAGGGCACTGACATCCGTGTTATAGGTGTCCCAGAAGGAGAAGAGAGAGACAAAGGGGCAGAGAATCCATTTGAAGAAATAATAGCTGAAAAATTTCCTAATCTAAGGAAGGAAACAGACATCAGGTACAGGAAGCACAGAGAGTACCAAACAAGATAAACCCAAAGAGGCCCACACCGAGACACATCATAATTAAAATGTCCAGAATTAAAGATAAAGAGAGAATCCTAAAAGCCACAAGAGAAAGGCAACAAGGTCCACACAAAGGAAACCCCATAAGGCTATCAGCTGACTTCTCAGCAGAAACCTTACAGGCTAGAAGGGAGTGGCATGATATATTTAAAGTGCTGAAAGGAAAAAACCTACAGCCAAGAATACTCTACCGGGCAAGATTGTCATTCAGGATGGAAGGAGAGAGAAAGAGTTTCCCAGACAAGCAAAAACTAAAGGAGATTATCACCAGGAAACCAGTCCTACAAGAAATGCTAAAGGACCTATTTAAGTGGAAAAGAGAAGACCACAAATAGAAATAAGAAAATTATCCAAAAAAAAAAAAAAAAGCAACAAAATCACTGGTAAAGGCAAACATACAATTAAGGTAGCAGATCAACCACCTATGAAGCTAATATGAAGGTCAAAAGACAAAAGTACTAAAATTATCTATTTCCATGATAAGAGGGTAATGGACACACATGCACAAGAAAGAGGTTAGGTATGATATCAAAAACATAAAATGTGGGAGGACGGGAGTAAAAGAGTAGAGTTTTTAGCAAGAGGTCAAACTAAAGAGACCATCAACTCAATATGGACTGCTATATACGTAGGTTATTATCTATGAACCTCATGGTAATCACAAACCAGACGCCTATGATAAATACACAAAAAATTAAGAGAAATTTATTCTCTCACAGTTCAGGAGGCCAAGAGTCTGAAATTAAAGTGTCAGCAGGGTTGATTCCTACTGGAGGCTCTGAGGGAGAGTCAATTCCGTGCCTCTCTCCTAACTTCTGCTGCTTGCCTGCAGTGCTTGGCATTCTTTGGCTTGTAGAAGCATCACTCCAACTCTTCCTCTGTCTTCACCTGGCCTTCTCCTCTCTCTGTCTCTGTGTGTTCACGTGACTTTCTTATAAAGACACCAGTCATCAGATTAGGGCCACCCTAACCCAGTACAACCTCATCTTAGCTAATTACATCGGCAAAGACCTTATTTCCAAATTAGGTCACATTCACAGGCACTTCAACGGGGTTAGGACTTCAACACGTCTTTTGGGGAGGACACAATCCAATCCATAATAGTCCTCCATCATTTCCCATTTCACTTAGAATACAAGCCCTTAGTATGACCTCTGAGGCCCTCCACCATCTGGTCTCTGTCAACTCTCTTGCCCCTCTCCTACTATTCTCCTCTTGACTCACTCTGCTCCAGCCACACTGGTCTCCCCATTCTCCCCCACCTCCTTCAAGTCTTTGCTCCAATGTCACCCTCACAATGAAGCCTACCCCAGCCACCCCATTTAACATTGAAAACCACTCCCCCAGCTCTCCCTATCCTTTCCCCTTGCTTTATTTCACCATCTTCCCATACACTACATATTGTAGTTATTTGTTTTGTTTCTGGACTGTCTCTCCCCATTAGTATGTGATCTCCACGGAGGCATGGAACAGTGCCTAGCAATAAATGTTCCTTGAATTATTGAATAAAGTTAATAGAGAAAATGTAAGAACATATCCTTGTGACCTAGGAGTGCGGAAGGATTTCCTAAACATGGTCTAAAACCAGTAAGGGATTAATATCAAGAAAATATTTTTGAAATACCCTGCTGATCATCAAGAAGATAACAGTAACCTCAGTTTTTTAAGTGGGCAAAGAATATGAACAGACTAGTTACAGAAAAGGAACCCCCCCAAAGGTCACGAGGATACAGTGGTAGTGGAGATGGGTACAGTCGTAGCAGAGAGCAGCCTGGCACGACTGAGTCAAATGAAGTATGCCCATCCCTAAACCCCAGCAATTCTGCTCCTGGGAAATTGTCACCTACCCCCTAAGGAGTATGTAGGAGGATGTTCATCACAGCATTGTTTGTGGAGGTGGGAGTCAGAGCCACCTAGATGTCCCACTGACTTTCACTTCTGCTTTTTTTTAGACCCTTAGGTGGGTCTGGTTAATTCATGATCTTCCTCTTATGATGTGGATATTAACAGGAGTCAACACACTAGACTATTGCTCAGTATGTTCTTTGGGGTTTCCTTCATCTATCTGACCAGGCTGTCCACGTCTACTCTACCTACCCATGAGAATCCAGTTCTGTACTGAGACTTTTTTTTTTTTCAGTGATGATGATCAAAACCTATTTGCTAAACTTAAAACTAAAAACTGTAAAGACCTCTGCTCAAGGCTCCACCTTTGCGACTCCCACAGGGGAAACTGGGACAGAGAATTTGTTTAGCCATCTATAATTGCTTGTGAGACTTTAAGTCCCGTTTAGCTTTCGTTCAAGAGCATGTCTCGGCCCCCCTAGTCCTGCTCTCCACTGCCCATTACTCAGAGAATCGACTGGCCTGCTCTCCTTTCCTCATGTTTACCTGTTACTCTGTTCTGAATCTTAATCACTTCTGTAGCCTCCTGAAAAAAAAAATGTTGCTCTACAATTTGGACGTCCTGAATCCTTTGCTCTCTAAGGAGCTCACTGACACAATCCACCCATTCCTGCCGACCGTTCCTTTTCATTCCTTTCAAATAGGTCTAGTTTACCATCTGCAAGCTTTGACATGTCTGCCGTAATGTGTGTTTCAACCTAAATATCATCTTTATTACTGATAAAACTGATTGGAAAGAATGTGGCTTAGGTGGGAGAGCCAAGTGAACTTGCTAACTTCCTTCTGGCCAGCCTAGACCTTGGGACAGCCCACCTAAAGGAAGCATTGGGGCTTAGGACTGATGTACTACGATGCAATTCTGATGCTAACTACCTGGAGTTAGGTCAAAGTTCACAGGTTGAGACCACAGTCCTCCACAAGACTCCTCTCACTTTAGACAACAGTTGCAAGCTCTGGGATTCTCAGACCATCCACACTTCTGAACGACTGGCTAAAAATTTGGGGGTTTGCACTACACCCTCAGGTTCAACAATTCATTAGAACAACTCACAGAACTCAGGAAAACACTATACTTACTGTTACGATTTTATCACAGAGGCTGCAAATCAGGACCAGCCAGTGAAGAGATGCGAGGTCTGGGGGAGTCCAAAACACAAAACTTGCATGTCCTCAGGATATGTCACTCTACCAGCACTTCACTGTGTATCATCAACCAGAGCTCTCCTGAGCTTCAACGTCCAGAGTGTCTCATTGGGGTTTCATCACATAGGCATGATTGGTCGCATCACTGGCCATGTGACTGAACTCAATCTCCAGGTGCCCTCTCCTTCCTGGGGGTCAGGCTGATATCACTTGGTTCAAAGCCCCAACCCTCTAATCACATAATGGGTCTTTCTGGCATGGCCAGCCCCCACCTTGAAACTGTCTAAGGGTCTACCATGAGTCACTTCGTTTAGCATAAACTCAGATGTGGTCCAAGAGGCCCCCCATGAATAACAAAGACACTCCTATCACTGGGGAAATTCCAAGGATTTAGAGGTTACCTTCAGGGTACAGGGACAAAGGCCAGCCAAATGCTTTATTATACAACACATACTTACCCAGGTTATTGCCTGCCACTGGTACTGGTGGAGATGGAAGGAGAAAGACACCAAATCCTTTGCACCCAGCACTACAGAAATGCTGAGGAGAGTTCTTCAGGCTGAAGGGAAATAATAACAGGTGACAACCTGGCTTTACAGGAAAGGATGTGGTGCACTGAAAATGGTATATATATGGATAAACATAAAAGAGTATTTCTTTGCTTTCTTAAATTATTTAAAGGATATTGGCTATTAAATGTAGAAATGATAATTTACTATGAAGTATATAATAACATATGCAGAAGCAAAATGCCTGACAGCAATGGCACAAAAGATAGAAGGAGTAAATGACATTATGCTACTGTAAGGTTCTTAGGTTATAAATAAAGTTCAGAGATTATTAAATCAAGGTAGACAGTGATAAATTAAGGATGCATATTGTAATCCCTGGAGCAACCACTAAAACTACAAAAAACTGTGAATCAAAAAAGCCAATAGAAGGGAATTACACTTCTCATTAAGATGTAGAAAGATGGAAGAGAATGTTTCTCCTAACTCACCAACAACACAAAAAAACCAGATAATGTACAAAATAATTTTTCTTGAGCCCATCAAAGAGCTGAGGTGGCTAGGTAACCAGGTGACCTGAATCCCAAAGAGTGACAAGCTCCTCCGAGTAGAGAGGAGACTCAGGAACTCTTTCACCATTGGCAGTGCATGGGAGGAAGAGGCGATGGCCAAAACCAGGTGGGAAGAAAACAGCTCAAATGTTAACAAATGGAGCAGGTTCAAGAGAGATTGTACCGAGAGGAAGCAGAGACAGCACAGACGGACAACTCTTTCAAGTTTTGCTGTAAGGGAAGGAGAAAAATAGTGCCGTAGCTGTGAGAAATGATCAGAAATTGAGCAGAACTGTGTCATATGGTCACTGCCAGCTGCAGGGGAGGCTGGGAATGTGAATATTAGCTTTGACATGCTGTCGCATGGGAAAGGGAGATGGGATGGATGCTGACATAGCCTTCAGTGTGCTACAGTGGAACTTAGTTCTTGACTTTCAGCTCTCTGGAGCAGGTCCCATGAAATCTGGCTATCCTTTGTTACCCCTTATGATAAATAGCCTTTTAGTAGAGCTGTTTATACAGATTTCTATTTCTTATACGTGAGAGAGCTTAATGAGGAGAGAGAGAGAGGGTGGCACAGCTGGGTGGCTCTCAAGCCAGTCCCATCTCAAAGGAGCAGGGTTGTTCTTGGGAGGGGTGGGAGTTGTGTCTGGAAGTACCGAAGGAAGCAAGGAGAATGCCAACCCCACCTCCCCAACCTGAAGGACAGGAGCAGCTTCCTTCTTGGGTGTGCCAGCGATGTCCTCAGGAGACAGCTGGATTTCAGTCAAAGCCAGACATGGACGAAAGCTGAGAAAAGTTGCTGAGATGTGGGGGAACTTGTTGATTATAGAAAGGGCCCAGGCGGATGGCTGGGACTAAGTGAACTTATTGTTTCAGCCCAAGGTGCAGAAAGGAAAACCAAGAAAGATCAATGTCATGAAGACCTTCCTATCATGCCAGCAGAATTCCAGGGGTGGAGGGCTCAGTCACAAACGGTCATAACATTTAGCAAGACTTGCGGTAGAAGAAATTCAAGCCTCAGATGAGGTGTTCTTAACGGCTCCTTCCAGCTCTAATATTCTATAATTCTAAGTCAAGTCCTTAAGAGTCATCTTAACTTCTGTCTTCTCAAATAAGTAGAATGATTGTCACCCATGGTTAGAGTTTTGTCACCAGCTAACTGCCCCAAGGAACTCAAAGGAGGTCTTGAAAGCACTTAACTGTTTCTCCAAAGTGTTTTTTCAGTCACGTTAAGAGATGCAATCACCAACCACCGTGAACCGGTCCAAACCCCACTGCAAGAGCGATGCATGCACAGATGGGCTGAGAAGTGCCCAAGAGACTACCTTTGCTTCATTTTGATGTTAAGATCTCCGCCCTAGGAGGAGCTTAGGCCTTATAACCACAACACGTGATGTATGTGAAAGCATGTTTTCCAACTGAGCCTGTGCAAGTGAATAGCCACCTGTCCCTTTTGAATATTCATTCCCCATCTGAAATAAAAGGCCCCTCCTTTCCCTTGCTCGGGGAGCCATGGCTTTGGAAATAATTCCCTGTGGGCTCCTTATTTGCTGCAAATAAACGTTACTTTGTGTGACAACTACTTCCGGTGCAGGCTTTGATTTCAACTCACCAAGAAGCAGACCCACTTTGGTTGGGGAACAGATTGACTCACGGCGAAATGGGGAGGTCTGGGCAAAATTTGCCACAATTCCAGCATGTGACCACAGAAGGACCTGGTGTGGTCACCATGCCCTAGGGCCTGGTCCTCAGCTGGGCCGGTTCCAAAGTCCAGCCGCATCACAGCTGTTATCAGCCCAGACAACTTTAATCAGATGGAGCAACTGACTCATGCAACCAAGTTCATGGGCACTGACGTATAAAGCCCCGGTAGCAAATATCAGTAGCCATGAGAACAGTAACTGCCAGGTAGACCTGCTAGTCAGCTGACTGTGGTAGAAATGCTACAGGGGCTTCAGAGAGGCCCTCGGAGTGACTCAGTGGCCTGTCTCCAGAGGGTGACCCTTCTTTAACTTGAGCTGCCTGTTTACCTCCTAACCTAGAATCTAAATCATCACTTGACTGAAACATTGAATTCACCTGGGACGTGCCCCGCCCCCCTCCACCTGCTATATTCACCTATCATCTGAGGCCTCATTCCCTGAGGTTCCCAGAGCTTCCTCCTTTGTTTGGCTCTCACTTGCATCATCCTTCCCCAAAGTGTACTGGAGACCAACAGCCTTAAAAAATAAATATAAAAGTAAATTTTTAACTCGGTAATCCTACCTTTTGGAATCTATCTTGAGGAAATAACTATTCAGGCAAAGACCTATATAGAAATCCACTGAATCATTACTTATAATAGGGAAAAAATGGAAATAGTGAATGTTCAATTACATTATAGTACTTCTTTTATGCATCCAATTAAATGTTTTTGAAGAATTTTTAGAAAGAAGAAAAGCTCATGTTAAATGAAAATAATTCAGGAAAAAATTTAATCCTGAACTTGCAAAAATTATACATTATATACTATTGTTATGCATTTAATATACAAATGCAAGTATAAAACTAAGAAAATATCCCAAAATACTGCCAGTAGTTAATACTGAATGACAGGGCACAATTCATTTTCATTTTCTTTTATTTCCTAAATTGTCTTCAATTACTTTGTACTTCTACCTGAATCCCAGAACCTCCCCTCCAACACAAGGACAAAGGCAAGAAAATGTGGAGGCGCAGTAGCTTAAAAGGAACTCAGACCCAGAACAGTAGTTCAGTTTTATTTTCTGCAGTAGCAAACATTTAAGCATCCCCTCCTCCAGCAACAGGGAAACAATAAGGCAGAGAGTGCCCAAAGGCCAATACAAGCAAACAATGATAAAGTGGCAACTACTGCAGGAATCAGCGCCCTAGGGAAGGATGCACTGCCTAAATGGGACAGAAGATTAGTCTTAGTCCCCTTTTGCCAGCCGAGGCTTAGTGGAAAAATGGGGAAACAAACTGCTGCATGGTCCGAACCAACAGGGAAAGCTGGTGGAGACGTGAGGTGATGGAAATTCGGAGTTGGCCAGGGTCTTCAGCAGCCAGTCACCTAAGAGTAAGGGAAAGAGAAAATGAAGTTAAATGTGATAACTCTGCAGCTCTCTCTCTCTGCCCCCTCAGGTGGTGACAGGCCCAGTGTACCATGTCTAGCTCCTTAGCCCTAACCTTTGGGTGTTTCCAATTCACAGGCTCCCTCGGGAGACTGAACCCAGCCACCTGCCACCACCCCCTACTTTTGCCTCTTTTAGAACTAACACAGCTAGGATATTGCAGGACACTGTGAATCCTTCCAAACTGCCCCTCGGTGGAGTTGGACATGTGGGGCCAGGGTCTGGCGGGCCATCTCTGTCTCCATGGGTGACAGGAAAAGCATCCTGAGAGCGCTGGTGGAGGTTCGGTTAAGGCACCATCCAATACCGACTCTGCCTGGGCCTCAGGCTTCCTCCTCATCAATCTGAGGCCTGCTTCCCCTCAGGCCGCTCTCACCCATCTCGGTCTGCTGCCCTCCTTCTCGGTTCCTCAGGCCATCTCCCCTCCATCTCTTGGGCCAACAGTGGGCCATCCCCCCAGGCCAGCCCCTCCTGCCGCCCTGGTCCCCCCCCTCCCCTTTCCCTTCATACCTCCAGGTTGACCCCCTCCCCCGCCCCGTCCCACTGTCTCCCCTAGATCCGTCCCCCTGGCCACCCGCCCACTCTTCAAATAGGATACAACTGGAGCAGTCGGCTTCCCGGCCTTCTGGCTGTAGGCCCGGCATGCCCGGCCACTCCTAATGAAGCATGTGCACCAGGCCAGGGCCCGGCGTGTCCACCCGGCCCTGGCAAGGCATCTCCGCCCGGTCCGGGAGCATGTGGTGCCCGTGCGACCTGAGGGCCACCACCAGCTGCGGCACCCGCCTCTCCCGCACTGGCTCCGTCAGGGCCCTGATGGCCTCCGGGGCCATCTGGGCCGCCAGGGTTACCTGGGCCGCCCTAGCCTCCAGCACAGCCAGCCGCCCCGCCTGCAACTTAGTCTCCGGCCTCCATGGCTCCTCAAGCCTTCACTTCCGCACTCCGAACGCAGGCTGAACCGCTGGCGTGTGACATCACTTGGGTTCGCAGCGCGCCTGGGCCAACAGGTCAGCCTGCCTTTCCCCTGTAGATTTGTCTCCTGCGTGTGCCAGGCACGTGACTGTTTCCCACCAAGCCTGCCCCGCCCCAAGCGTGCGCCGTGCACCTCGAAGGACAGGCCAGTGCAAGCCAGGCCGACTTCACCTATGACCAGCCTGCTGACCGCTGGTCCCCTGTCCTCGAGTTCTGGGAGGGAGTCAGGCACCTCTGGGCCGGGCCCGCCTGTGCCTCTCTCTGGGCTCCACACGTGGCCCCAGTCTGTGGGTGTCCGGGCCCAGGAGGGACCAGCTGGACTGCAGGGCTGCACGAGGGGGAGCACCGCCCCTGGGACAGCTCCTCGTCCCTTTGCCCTCTGTTGGCACAGCCCTCATGGGCTCTCCCTCCCCCAGGAACAAAGTCTTGCAGCTCCCCGGGGTGGGGGTGGGGGGCTGGAGGTGGCAGGGGCCCTCAACTGGGAGGTGACCCTGTGTCTACTGGCCTGCTGGGTGCTGGTGTACTTCTGCATCTGGAAGGAGGTCAAGTCAACAGGAAAGGTACAGCTGGAGGCAGGCAGGGCTGGAAATGACGGTGGGGCTGGGGGGGGAGGGGGGCAGCCTTGCCTGGGGGAGAGGTGTCTTTGCCAGGGACCACTGTTGCAACAGGAGGCGACAGGGCCAGGGTCAGGGCCTGAGTAAGGGGAAGGTACTTCAGGCCAGTCAGGCAGATACTGGATGCCCACCCCACGCCTGGATAGTCCTCCACACCCTCCAAATCCAGGCCCAGAAGCCTTCCCTCCTGAGGGGGAGAGGCCAAGGCAGTAGCTGCCCCTTCCCTGTGTCGGACATCCCCGTCCCTGCCCCCCCCACCCCAATTCTCTCTATTCCTCACTCACTATCTGAGTCTGTGTTGATGGTCTGGGTGGACCTGGTCTATGGCTGCCTGTCTCACCTACGTCTCTGGGCTTGGGGACCCAGGGGGGAGTCGAGACGCATGCCCTCCTCAGAAGCTCCCCGTCAGGTTACAGAGACATAGGTAAGAAAGGTTGAGCAATGGAAGAAGACTCACTAGACGAAGGCTGGAATAGATGGTGAGGAGCCAAACCACAGAATCCACCACAGGCCTTCCTTTAGCTGCTCGGCACCCAGACGTACTTTTCTTCTAAGACACAACAGTAGCTAACACTTACTATGTTCCAGGCCCTCTTCCAAGCGGTTTACATGTTTTAAACCATTATGTACGTTTTCAGACAATAATAGCAACAACACTGTCCTGCCTACCACAACGCAGCCGCCCTCCAAACAAGGAAAAATACGCTCACTCTCCACAACAGGGGAGACTCAGAGCCCCATCCACCTCAGGGTGGTGTTCCGTCCACCTCTAGCTCCTTCCCGATGTCGTGTGGAGAACCTATAATAAACTGGGGACTAAATCGTAAAGTTAACTTCTACCAACACAACCTCTACAACATAGTAGAGAGAAGGTGGGGAGGGGAGGAATTTGGCTAATACGAATGAAAAGATACACAAAATAACAAAAGAATAAAATGAACGTGAGCATTGCAGTCCTCATTTCTGCACTAGACGTAAGGCCAGAGTTGGTATTGTTTTGATTCTTGCCTCTACTACCATTCCCTGTGCCCTTTGCCCTCAGCGGACATCCCAGCTGCTTAGGACGGGGCGACCCAAGCCTTCATTCCTGAGGGGGCTGAGCCCTTGCTGGTCCTGTCCGTAAGGACCTGCTGCCATCCTCCACTAAATTTCACCTGCCTACATAGCAGGGCTAGGAGGTGCTCCCCAAAGTTCTGTGGGTCTCGGACATACTTTCCCGAACCTCGATGTGTAGCAGCAGTTCTCTCCTCTGGATCGTTGGGAGGCATTTCCCCAGCCAACACAATAAGCCCCTCTGGTTTGTTGGCTCAATGGCACGAGGACCCCAACTGGCCGGGGAAATGCCTCAAACCCAGTTCAGTAGAGCCTTTGTGTGGAGACTGCGATGGTCAATCAGACTTTAGTACATCCATCGATGGCATTGCTGGCAAAACCACGGCAAGGGGAGGGCAGGTACATATACAGAAAAAGTCTCTATTCCAGAGGGAAAAACTTGCTGCCCCCTGCTTGGTGGAAGGCATCCAACGTAATCAAACTAATAACCTCTTAGCGGTTGCTGTTAGTAAGTTGGGCACGCAGCAGTAGCAGTACCCAGATCATCAGACCAACAGACTGAAACAACTACGGTTAATGAGCTAAGGGCTCTAGTGGAAAAAGTAGAAAACATGCAAGAACAAATGGATAATGTAATCAAAGAGATGGAAAATCAAATAGAGAATCAAAAAGAAACGCTAGAGATCAAAACTACTGTAATAGAAACAGAGAATGCCTTTGATGGGCTCATGAGTAGACTGGACACGACTGAGGAAAGAGTCTCCGAGCTTGAGGATATGTCAATAAAAACTTTCAACACTGAAAAGCAAAGAGAAAAAGGATGGGAAAAAACCAGAATAGACTGTCCATGGACTTAGGGACAACTACAAAAGGGGTAACATATTTGTAATGGGAATACCGGAAGGAGATGAAAGAGAGAAGGAACAGAAGAAATATCTGACGCAATAATGACTGAGAAATTTCCCCAAATTAATGTCGGGCACCAAACCACGTTTCCAGGAAGCTCAGAGAACGTCCAGCAGGACAAACGTCCCAAAAAACTACACGTGGGCATAACATATTTGAACTGCAGAGGAAGATAAAGAAAACATCTTGAAAGAAGCCACAGGAAAGAGACATCTTACCTTTAGAGGAGCAGAGATAAGAATTACATCCAACTTCTCTTCAGAACCATGCAAGCAAGAAGAGAAGAGAGTGGAGTGAAACATTTAAAGTGTTGAGAGAAAAAACCCCACCAACCTAGAATTCTGTATCCTACGAAATTATCCTTCAAAAGTGAAGGAGAAATAGACTTTCTCAGATAAACAAAAATTGAGTGAGCCAGTAGACCTGCCTTGCAAGAAACGTTAAAAGAAATTCTTTGGAGACAAGGAAAATGGCCAGAAACTCAGATCTACATAAAGGAAGGAAGAGCATTAGTAAAGGATAGGTGAAAGTAAAAATAAAAACATTGTTTTGTTATTCTTAATGGATCTAACAGACAACAGTTTGTTCAAGATAATAATAGCAACAGTATATTCGATGATTACAGTTTATGTATAAGTGAAATGAATAACAACAATGATACAAGGGGTGGGAGGCAGGACTTAGAAACACTTTGTTATAAGGTACTTGCACTACCCGTGAAGCAGTACTGTGCTGTTTGAAAGTGGACTTGGATTAGTTGTAAATGTATATTGCAAACTCTAGGGCAACCGTTCAAAACAAAGGTTAAAAAAAAAGAAGTATTATTGATATGCCTAAGAAAAGAAAGTGGAATCATAGAAAGAGCTCAATTAAAACCACCAAAGACAGGAAAAGAATGGAAGACAAAAAGAGTGGAAGAACAGAGAACAAGGGCAATACATAGAAAACAGTAATAAACGTGGTAAATATTATTCCAACTTTATCAGTACTCACTTTAAAGGTCAATAGTGTAACTACACCAATGAAAAGGCAGAGATTATCAGAGTGGATCAAAAAACAAGACCCAACTATATGTTGTCTACAAGAAACTCATTTTAACTACAAAGACCCGTACAGATTAAAAGTAACAGGATGGAGAAAGTTATACCATGCTATCACTAACCAAAAGATAGCTGGAGTAGCTATATTAATTTCAGACTGAGCTAGCTTCAGAGCCAGGAAAATTACAAGGGATAAGGAGAGGCATTACATAACGATAAAGGGGTCAATTACCCAGAAAGGCATAACAATCCTTAATGTGTATGTACCTAACCACAGAGCATCAAAATACGTGAGGCAAAAACTGATAGAACTGCAAGGAGAAAACAGATGACTCCACGATTATAGTTGGTGTTATAGAATGAATGTTTGTGTCCCTCTAAAATTCATATGTTGAAGCCCAATCCCCAACGTGATAGTATTTGGAGGTGGGACCTTCGGGAGGTGACTAAGTCACGAGGGCAGAGCCCTCGTGAATAGCGTGAGTGCCCTTATAAAAGAGGCCCCAGAGAGCTTTCTTGCTCCCTTTCACCAGGTGAAGACACAGCAAAAGGACAGCCATCTATGAACCAGGAAGCAGGTGCTCACCAGACACCAAATCTGACAGCACCTTGATCTTGGACTTCCCAGCCTCCAGAACGGTGAGAGCTAAGCGTCTGTTGTTTATAAGCCACGCAGTCTGTGGTATTTTGGTATGGCAGCCCACATAGACTAAGATAGTTGGAGAATTCGATGCCCATCTATCAGAAATGGACAGGTGCAGGAGGCAGAAAATCACTAAGGACATCGTTAAACTCAACAGCAACATCAATCAACTATAATTGACACGCAGAGACTACTTTGTACAACAAGAGCAGAATACATATTCTTCTCAAGCTCACATGGAACACTCATCAAGATTAACCACATTCTGTGCCATAAAACACGAGTCAACAAATTTAAAAGAATAGAAGTCATACGATATCTGTTCTCAGACCACGACAGAATTAAACTAGAAATCAATAACAGAAAGATAAGTGTAAAACTCCCATAATACTCGGAGAGCAAATGACTCACGGACAGATAAGACACGGGTCAAGAGAGAAATCTCAAGAGAAATTTAAAAATATTTTTACCTAAATGAAAGTGGAAATGCAACTTATCACAATTTTGGGATGAAGCAAAATCAGTGCTTAGAGGGAAGTTTATAGCATTAAACGCAAACATGAGAAAGAAGAAAGATTTAGAATCAAAAATCTGAGTTTCCTTCTTAGGAAACTAGAAAAAGAAGAGCAAATTAAATCCGAAGTAAGCCAAAGAAAAAATTATAAGAGTTAGAGCAGAAATCAATGAAATTGGAAACAGGAAATCAATAGAGAAGATCAACAAAACCAAAAGCTGGTTCTTTGAAAAAACTCAGTAAAATCTCTAAGCCTCTACCCAGGCTGACTAAGGAAGGAAAAGAAAGAAGGCACAAACTACTAATATCAGAAATGAAAGAGAGGATCACTACAGATCCCATGGACATTAAAAGGATAATAATGGAATACTATGAGCAATTCTATGCCCACAAATTTGATAACCACATGAAATGGACCAATTTCTTTCTTTCTTTTTTGGTGGGGAAGATTGGCCCTGAGCTAACATCTGTGCCCATCTTCCTCTATTTTGTACGTGGGACGCCGCCACAGCATGGCTTGATGAGTGGTGCGTAGGTTCGCGCCCAGGATTCGAACCTGCGAGCCCTGGGCCGCGGAAGCGGAGCGCACAAACTTACCCACTACGCCTCCGGGCCGGCCCTTGCACCAATTTCTTGAAAGACACGATCTGCCAAAACTCACACAAGAAGACACAGACGATCTGCATAGGCCTATATCCATTAAAGGAATTGAATCAACAGTTAAAAACCATCCCAAACAGAAAACAGCAGGCCCAAATGGGTTCACTGGTAAATTATACCAAGCATTTAAGGAAGAAATTATACCAATTCTCCAAACTCTCTTCCAGAAGACAGAAGCACATCCTCTAAGTCCAGCATTACCCTAATACCAAAACCAGGCAAATACCGCATAAAAAAAGAAAACCAGAGACCATTATCTCTCACAAACACAGGTGCAAAAATCCTCAACAAAATATCGTAAAGTCAAACCCAGCAAGGTAGAAGAAGAATTATACACCGCTAAAAAGTGACATTTATCCCAGGCATGCAAGGAGGGCTCAACAGTCGAAAATCAATCAATGTAATCCATCACATCAACAGGCTAAAGAAGAAAAATCATACGATCATATCAAGATGCAGACAAAGCGTTTGGCAAAATCCAACATTCATGATAAAACCTCTCAGCAAACCAGGACTGGAAGGGAACTTCCTAAACTTGGTAAAGAACATCTATAAAAAACCTACAGCTAACATCACACTTAATCGAGAGGAACTAGAAGCTTTCCTGCTAAGATCAAGAACTTGCGAGGATCCTCCCTCTCACCACTCCTTTCCAACATTGCAGTGGAAGTCCTAGCTAATACAATAAGACGAGAAAAGGAAATAAAACGCATACAGATTGAAAAAGAAGAAATAAAACTGTCTTTGCAGATGACATGATTGTCTATGTAGAAAATCCAAAAGAATTGAGAAAACAACTCTTGGAATTAATAAGCAATTATAGCAAGGTTGCAGGATACAAGGTTAATACATAAAAATCAATTTCTTTCCCATAAACCAGCAACTGACAAGTGGAAGGTGAAATTAAAAACATGTTAAAAACCATTTACATTAAGTTACATTAAACTAAAAACCATTTACATTAGCACCCAAAAAATGAAACACTTAGGTTTAAATTTAACAAAATATGTACAACATCTATATGAAGAAAACTACAGAACTCTGATAAAAACAATCAAAGAAGTAAATAAATGGAGAGGTATTCCGTGTTCATGCATAAGAAGACTCAATAGTGACGAGATGTCAGTGCTTCCCAAGTCAATCCCAATCAAAATCCCAGCAAGTCATTTTGTGAATATCGACAAACTGATTCTAAAGTTTATATGGAGAGGCAGAAGACCCATAATAGCCAGCATAATATTGAAGGAAAGGAACAAAGTTGGAGGACTGACACTACCCAACTTCAAGACTTACCATAAAGCTAAAGTAATCAAGACAGTATGGTGTTGGGGAAAGAACTGACAAATAGGTCAGTGGAACAGAATAGCGAGCTCAGAGCACAGCAAAGGAAACCATCAACACAACGAAAAGACAAACTAGCAACTGGGAGAAGATATTTGCAAATCGTATATCTGATAAGGGGTTAATATCCAAAGTATATAAAGTACTCATACAACTCAACCACACACACACACAAAAAACCAACAACCCAATTAAAAAATGGGCAAAGGATCTGAAGAGACCTTTTTCCAAGAGGACGTGCAAATGGTCAAAAGGCGCGTGAAAAGATGTTCAGCGTCACTAATTATTAGGGAAATGCAAATCAAAACTACAATGAGATCTCACCTCACGCCTATCTGAACGGCTCCAATTAACATGACAAGAAGCAACAAGTGCGGGAAAGGCTGTGGAGAAGAGGGAACCCTCTTACACTGCTGGTGGGAATGTAAAGCGGTGCAGTCACTATGGAAAACAGTATAGAGATCCTCAAAATTTAAGAATAGAACTACTACATGATCCAGCTGTTCCACTTCCAGTATCTATCCAAAGAACACGAAAACACTAAGTCAAAAAGATATATGCACCCCTAGGTTCACTGCGGCATCATCCACAATAGCCAAGACTTGGAAACACCCTAAGTGCCCACCAACGGATGAATGGATAAAGAAGATGTGGTATGTGTACATAATGGAATACGACTCAGCCATAAAAAAGATGAAATCTTGCCATTTGCGACAACATGGATGGACCTTGTGGGTATAACGCTAAGCGAAATAAGCCAGACAGAGAAACTCACGTACCGTATGATCTCACTCATAAGTGGTAGATAGGAAAAAAAAAAAAAAAAACCAATAACAACGACCACCAAACATATAGATACAGAGATTAGATTGGTGGTTACCAGAGGGGAAGGGGGGAGGGAGGAGGGTGAAAGGGGTAATAGGGCACATGTGTATGGTTACGGAGGGTAATTAGTCCTTGGGTAGTGACAAAAAGGTCTCTTTTAAAAAAACTGAGCTGTAAAGGCTGAAACAGCAAGAAAACGAAGAAAGAGAAAACAAAGGTGATAATGAAAATAAAGAGGCGATCTGGAGACAAGGATGACAACAATTCCAATTCCGCTGCAAAAAACTGGTTTTAACAACGAGGTTTCTTGTCTATAAAGCATTTAAATCCCATTACAAATCACACTACTACTAAATTTCCTTAAAAAAAAAAATGAAATTCAGTACTCTAGAAGATTTAGATTTCTTTAGACTGTTCTCATGTACTCCATACCCTACTGTATGTGTCTGTAGACAGTCTTGTCCTTTCGTGTAGTTTTCAGTAGCCACTGACTTTGTCCATGGGCGGCCTGAACCTGGCCTTGACAGGTATAGAAGGTTCTTGTCGGTTTCTGAGGACGGCAGGCTTTTCTGGTTCACGTGCATTTGATGCAACCTCAACCAAGCAACCATTGTTCTGTTAACTAAATATGACCGTGGTTGCAAAATCCTGTAACTGTTTTGAAAGGAAAATCTGGGTCCCGGCATCTATCCATACCTGGACATGGGCAGGGAAGAGTGGGCATGAGGGGCCCTGCTGGGCAGGCCTGTACCCTGTCTCTCCCCTGTCCCACCTCCACCTCACCTGAGGGACCCCAGCTTCGACCAGTCAGGCTTGAGACAGTAGATGATGCCGTCCAAGGCGCCAGGCAGCAGCACTCCACGCACCAGCAGCACGAGGACCACGCAGGGGAATGTAGCCGTGAAGTACACCACCTGGGGGGCCAAGCTGCTCGGAGGGGCCCTGCAGCACCCACCTCCCCCTCTGAGGCCCCCGCCTGAACAGGATGGCCGGGCAGGCCATGGTCCCCGGCTACTGGACGGTGTGTTCAGAAGCAAGGAGGGAGGCCAGTCAGCAGAGCCCTCCCCCCACCTTCTACTCCTCAGAGCCATGGCTCCTCCCAAAGGAAGCTGGGTGCTGGGCTGGAGCACCAGCAGCCTCATGGCAAGCACAGGTCAGCTGCAGAGGGAGGGGACAGGCAGGGCCCTCCCCAGGCAGGGAGTGGGACATCAGCATAGGGGCAGGTCCCATGCCTCCCGTGCCACCGACTCCAGGTCATCCTCTGCACAGAGGTGGGGTCCTTGGTAGTTGGGATTAGAAGTGGGCCAGCCAGAGGCAGAGGCAAGAGCAAGACGGTCGACAAAGGCCTCTGCCTCCCGTCCAAGCGGGGCCACCCGGCTCAGCAAGACGGTCACAGGCACACTGTCTTATTATGCGTCTGTCCACACATTTGTCTCCGTAACCTCACAGGGAGCCCCTGAGGGAGGGCACGTGTCTAGACTCCCCCGTGGGTCCCCAGGGTCAGAGAAGCAGGTGAGACAGACGGCCATAGACCAGGTCCACCCAGACCATCAACACAGACACAGATAGTGAGTGAGGAATAGAGAGAATCGGGGGGGGGGGGGGGGGGGGGCAGGGACGGGATGTCCGACACAGGGAAGGGGCAGCTACTGCCTTGGCCTCTCCCCCTCAGGAGGGAAGGCTGCTGGGCCTGGATTTGGAGGGTGGGGAGGTCTATCCAGCCGTGGGGTGGGGATCAAGTGGCCTGGACTGAAGTACCTGCCCCCTCCTCAGGCCCTGGCCCTGTCACCTCCCGTTGCAACAGTGGTCCCTGGCAGAGACACCCCTCCCCCAGGCAATGCTGCCTCCCTCCCCCTCAGCCCCGCCGTCATCTCCAGCGCTGCCCGCCTCCAGCCGTACCTTTCCTGTTGACTTGACCCCCTTCCAGGCGCAGAAGTACATCAGCACTCAGCAGGCCAGCAGACACAGGGTCACCTCCCAGTTGAGGGCCCCTGGCACCCCCAGCCCCCCACCCCCATCCCGGGGAGCTGCAAGACTTTGTTCCTGGGGGAGGGAGAGCCCATGAGGGCTGTGCCACCAGAGGGCAAAGGGACGAGGAGCTGTCCCAGGGGCGGTGCTCCCCCTCGTGCAGCCCTGCAGTCCAGCTGGTCCCTCCTGGGCCCCGACACCCACAGACTGGGGCCACGTGTGGAGCCCAGAGAGAGGCACAGGCGGGCCCGGCCCAGAGGTGCCTGACTCCCTCCCAGAACTCGAGGACAGGGGACCGGCGGTCGGCAGACTGGCACCGGCCTGGGCTTCAAGGAGCACGTGGAGCCCTTGCGGCCGGAAACAGTCACGTGCCCAGCGGCCTCAGGGGCGACGCCCGGAACACAGCTCTCTTCCCGGGATTCCCAGGAAGCCACCAGGAGGGGCTGTTCGCACAGGCGCACTGAGGTTACGCAGCCCTCTATGGGGCGGAGCTTCACGAGGGACTCCTCATTGGCTAGCAGGCTACAGGGTCTCTGGGCCGGCTTGGCGGGAACCAGTCGCACTCTGACGGACTGCGAGCGAGTCTGTTTGCGCAGGCGCACTGGAGATCCCGAGTTGCCTTGCGCGAAAGGGTGGGACTTGGTGAGAGGGCCTCAGTCCCTGAGCGGCGGGCTGAGAGGGCGGGCGGGTCCGAGTTGGACTCTGAGGGGAGGAACGGAGCGGCGGCAGCTATGCAGGCTGCAGACGAAGGTGGCGGTGGTGCGGCTGGTGCAGGGGGTGGCCCCAGCGGCCCTGAAGGCCTGGGTGGCCCTGGAGGCCCTAACAGCGTTCTGGAAGGTCAGGGTGGGCCTGTCAGTCCTGGTGGCCCTGGCGGTCCCAGTGACCAAGTTGGCCCTGGCGGCCCTGACAGCCCGAGTGGCCAGGGTGGCCCTGGTGGCCCGGGCAGCCCGGGCAGCCCTGGAGGCGAGGAGACGGTGGGATCCGCAGCCGTAGGTGCCCCCAACGTCGCACGGGCCGCACATGCTTCAGGGCCCGGCGGAGACGCAGCACCAGTGGATGCAGGATCAGAAAACCGGCGGATGGTCTTGTATCCTTTCCAATGAGCCCCTGGGGCCTGGTGGCCAGGGGATGGGCCAGGGACATCCCAGTAGGCCAGGGACAGGGCACAGGGCAGCCGGGTGGAGACAAAAAGGGGAGCAGTGAGGGGATCCTGAGGTAGCTTGACTGGGGGGTGGGGGCGAGGGTGGGGAAACAGGCCTGAAGGAGTGGGGGAGGTGGGACAGGGTGAACTGAGTGAGGAGGGAGGCAGGCAGACCCGGTGGCCTGAGCTGGCAGGACTGGGTGTGTGGGGGGACGGTGGGGGCGGACGGCCTGAGGGGGAGCTGGGGTGAAGGCCAGCCTCTGAGACCTAAGGAAGTCTCAGGCACCGGCCAGTTCAGTAGCACGTGATGCCTTAACCGTGCCTCCGCCAGCACACTCACCGTGCCTTTCCGGTCCCCCCTGGAGGCGGAGATGGCCCTCAGGGCCATGGCCCCAGCTGCCCGACGCCCCCCGCAGGCGGTTCAAAAGGAGTTCACAGTGAACGGCAGCGTCCTGGCTGTGTCAGTTCCGGAAGGAGCCGAGATGGGGGTGGCGGCAAGTGCTCAGGGCCTGAGAGCCAATCTCGGCCGGAGGGGCTCTGTGATGGATACGGGGAGACCCTCGAGTGTTAGGGCTCAGGAGAGGGTGGGGCGTGCTGGGTGTGAGAGAGAGTCATCACCTTTAACTTGATGTTTTCCCCTCACTTTTAGCAGGTGGACTGCTGACGACCCTGGCCTCCTCCAAATTTCCGTCAACTCCTTCCTGGACCAGCTTTCCTTGGTGGTACAGAACATTCGGTACTTTGGGCCCCCACCTCCGCTAAGCTTAGGCTGAAAAAGGGGACGGAGGCCTAACCTTGTGTCCCCTGCTAAGCAAGGCACAGGGAACTGATACTTGGAGTAATTGCCTCTTTATTATTGGGGTCTAATTTTTTCCCTGTATAGACGATTGGTATCTCTTGGTACACTTGTTTTGTTTCCCTGTTGCTGGAGGAGGGGATGATTAAATGTTTGTTACAGCGGAAAATAAAACTGTGCTTCTCTTTTGTGTCTGAGTTTCTTTTCGACTCCTGCACCTCCAGATTTTCTTGTCTTTGTCCTCGTGGCAGATGGGCTGGTAGGTTCTGGGATTCTTGTAGTCCAGCAGCACCAGGTAATGGAAGACAATTTAGGAAAATGAAAATCAAGTCCTGTGTTCACTGCTAGATACTGTCAACATTTTGGAATATTTTCTTTGTTGTATTTGTACATTAAATGTATAACAAATATAATGTATAAGTTTTTAAGTTTAACATAAATTTTTTTCCTGACTTTCTTTCATTTAACATACTAACTAACTTTTCCATTTTCTGAAAACCCTTTAAAAAAAGATTATCTCTTGCATAAAGTGCATTATAATGTAATGTTGGGCAGTTAAATTGTTCTCAATTTTGCCCCTATTATAGATAATGATCCAATGCAATTCTTGTACAAATGTCTTTGCACGAATGGTTCTTTCCTTTAGATAGATTATAAGAGGTAGAATTACTGACAAATATTTTCTTTTCTATTTATTTTCTTAAGCTTCTTGGTCTACAGTACACAAATGCTCTCCAGAAAATATTCCCTCCCGCCAGAATTCTGGTCCCTCACCCACAGCTATGTCACCGTTAGGTTGGCTTCCTGCCAAAATATAAAACTTATTTTGTATGAGAGAAGTAGACCACACAGAAACGCTAGAATAGGAATTTTGTGGCTTACTGGCCTTGTTTCAGATGAGGGAAGAAGTGCTGGGACAATTGGCTAAGTGTTTTGGGGGGGACAGCTCCCTCTAAATAACTTGTATCTTGGAACCTTGCTAAACTTAGGAATTAGGTCTAGTAACTTGTAGATTCCATCACATTTTCTACATAGATAATCATATCTGTAAGCAAAGGCAGTTTTATTTCTTCCTTTACAATTCGGATGCCTTTCATTGGTTAATATCTCTCCTCATTATGGGGTTGTATTATCCTTTGCATGCCTGATAATTTTAGATTGGATGCCAGGCATTGTGTATTTTATCTTTGGTGCTGTGTATTTTTGTATTCCTGAGCACATTCTTAAGCTTTGTTCTGGGATGCTGTTAAATTATTTGGAAACAGTTTGATTCCTTTGAGTCCTGCTTTTAAGAATCACTCAATGGGACCAGGGCAGCTTTCAGTGTTGGAGTCATTTTTTTCCACGCTCCTGAGGCAAGACCCTTCTGAGCACTCTGCCCAATGCCTCCTGAATTATGAGGTTTGCCATTCTGGCCAGGGGATGGAGACGGGAGGGGGAAACACCACTAGTCCCTGTCCTGCTTGAGTGCTGGGCCTAGTTACCTTTCATCCTTTGGGGGGAGGGGTCCTTTGCCTGGCTTCCCTCGGGGAGTGTCCTCCCACACTTTTGCTGGTCAGTGGTCTGCAGAATGCTCCAGCGGGACCTCCTGCAGATATGCAGGGTTCTCTCCCTCTGCCACTCTCTTCTCTCTGGTCCTCTGCCCTGTAAACTCAATCTCCCGGGCATTCAGTTCTGTCTCCTCAGGTCATGGATTATGCTGGGCTCCTCCTGGAAATGCTCTCACCAGACACTAAGCCGGGGCAATTTCAGGGCTCATCTCATTTCTGTCCCTTCTCCCAGATCATTGTCCTTGATTACCCGATAGCCAGTGTCTGCAAAACTTTTGTTTCATATACTTTGTGTGCTTTTGGGGGATGTTTCAAGTGTGAGGATAAATTCGGTCCCTGTTATTCCATATGCCTGAACAGAGTCTGCCCTTGCAGAACTTGGAGAGTTCTGACATTGTGGCTGAAAGGAGAGAAATATTGTTCATGATGATGGTGGTGGTGGTCATGATGATGATGACAATGAAGATAATGAAAATGGTGATAAAGAATCTCACCTGACTAGATGCAGCAGCTGTAATGTCTGGATCTGGTTTTTTTTCCTCTCTTTTTCTCTCCCTCTCTTCTTTCTTTCTTTAATTCCTCATGTTTAGATATTGAATATGGATGGAGCAGCTAGACTGCAGAGCTTCACAAAGGGGAGCACCGCCCCTGGGACAGCTCCCCGTCCCTTTGCCCTCTGTTGGCACAGCCCTCATGGGCTCTCCCTCCCCCAGGAACAAAGTCTTGCCGATCCCCAGGGTGGGGGTGGGGGGCTGGAGGTGCCAGGGGCCCTCAACTGGGAGATTACCCTATGTCCGCTGGCCTGCTGGGCTCTGGTGTACTTCTGCGTCTGGAAGGGGGTCACGTCAACAGGAAAGGTACAGCTGGAGGCAGGCAGGGCAGTGGATGACGGTAGGGCTGGGGGGGAGGGGAGCAGCATCCCTGGGGAGTGGTGTCTCTGTCCCCACACCCCCCTCTGCCCACAGGTTGGTGGGGTGAACAGATGCGGTGTTCTGTCCCGGGGGATCTGCGGCTGCTCACCTGGCATGCTCAGGCTTGCCCACACCCGGTCCCCTGGCTGGCAGACTGTGGGGATCTGAGGCGGGCACCAGCCAGGGAAGGGATCCCAGGCATGGCTCCCACCTGTGAGCCTAAGGCTGATGTACTTTCCACGTCTCAAGTCTTCCATGTAGCAGCTTGACTTAACCCACGTCTGTGTCACGTCCAATCCCAAGGCAGCCGAGTGGACCCCAGAAAGGCTTCCCCCACACCCTGACATCAGCTGGAGAGGTGGGGCTGGGTGAGGGCGGGGGGCCAGCGGGGACATTCTTACTATGCTAAGAAGCGACTGCAAACATAGCAATAAAAACGTCATTTTCCAAAGCTGGCTTCTGCTCCACCTCTGCTTGTCTTGTGGGGAGGGGGTGAGACGGGGATACAGGAGGGGGAGGCCTCCCCACTGCGAGCTCCTTCCCTGGGCAAGTATTTGTTTTGCGCCCAGCCAGGTTCCAGGAACCGAGGATAGAGTGGGGAAGGAAGCTGGCAGGAAGCCCTTTCCTGCAGAGTTGACCACCTGGGGAGAAAGGGTACTGGTGTGCTGAGGAGGGACACGCCCAACAGGGAAGGTGTGTGAGGAGATTCAAGAGAAAACAAAGGAAAGCCCTGTTAGCATGTCAAAGCCACAGATTTTGGGAAAGACTTGATGTGTAGGATGAAGAGTCCTGTCAAGGAGGACCTCCAGGCTTTGGCATAACTGGGTCATACTGAAATGGGGCCATCAAGGGAAAAAACGGGCTGGGCAGGGTGACAAATGAAGAGCTCTGCTTTGACCTGCTAAGGAGCTCCTTCCTGTGTTTTCTACATATCTCTGGAATCTCTGGTCACCGTTATCCACAGGCTGCCTGTTCTTGCGCCTTTATATTTCCATAGACATTTTTTCACACCTCAGATTGTGCTGAGCCTCTGGGCTCCTGCACCCCCTGGTGCCCTCTGACTTCGTGCTGCTAGGGTGGACACCTCTGTACCCAGTGCCACCACTCCCCTCCAGCTGCCTGCACATCTTCCTTTTTCTGCCTCTACTGAGCCTGTGCACAGGGTGGGCCTGGAAGTGCAGGGGAGTTCACACACCTGGACGCAGCTCTCTGCTGATGCAGCCAAGAGTCACAGGATAAATGCCTCAGTCTCTTAACCTTTGGAGGGACAATTCTAAGGTGCAAGTGACTGTTGAATTAATTAAATGAAATAGGAGTGGACAGATGAGCATTGATGTATTAAGCTCTTGTGACATATCTCAGTGAAGTGTTGGGGCCCAGGGAAGGCCACCCCAAAATATCCCACAATAGCATATTGATTATTTTGAATTAGTTACTTGAGAAGCAACAAGGGCATTCTGACCCTCCTGCCCCTGTTCCCCCTGAAAGCAGGAAATACATCTCCCTGCATCCCTATCACCAGAGGCAGGGAATTCCAGGCAAATGAAGCTCCATAAACAAACCTTGTTACTTTACTACCTCAAACCCGAACTTTTGTTATTCCTCGCTATTGACGTACCCCAAACCAAAGTGTCAATTTTTCACAAATTTCTTGTTTCTTTGTATAAAAGATATATATGCTGCCTGCTTTGTTCACTCTCCGAGCATCACCTTCATGATTCTCCCATGCACACGTAATTAAGTTGAGTTTTTCTCCTGTTAATCTGGTCTTGTGTCAATTTTATGATTAGTCCAGCCAGAAGACCACAAGAAGAGAAGAAAGGGGATTTTCCCCACTCCAACAGAAGGATGGGAGGGAAGTGTGTGAGGGAATACATCCACATTTATGCTACATATTTCTGTATTATATGAATTGTTTATAATGAGAAGATAATTATGTATTATACACGCAATAAAATAAAAATGAAAATACTGGAAGGAAACTTAGATGAACTTTATTTGATTTTTGGCAGGGAAAAGACTTTTCTAAGCCTACTAACAATGGAATAATAATAACCAATAACATTTATTGAATGGTTCCCATGTTCCGGTTACCGTTCTAAGCACCAAACATAAATGAGCTCGTTTCATCCGGAAATACACCAACATTTTCACTGTGGTTATCTTTAGTAGTGAGATGATTGATTTTTATCTTCTTTTCCAAATTGCCCATATTTTCTCTATTTTTGACAGTGAGCATGGATTACTTTTGTAAGCAGGAAAAAAACTAAGAAAGTTATTCAGCAATTGTTGTTTGGAAAAACTTCTAATTAGTTCCCAAATGAACAACTTTGTTGAAGCTTTAATTATCCTGGTCAATTCATTGGAGGCTGATCTTTCCTTCGAAAGTGCTTCTAATTGGCACCTTTTTTTGATGCAATTAGGAGGACTGTGATGAAGTCCCTGAAGTCATCAAGGCTCGGGCCCAGGCTAACCACTGTGAGGCCAGTTTGGCACAACCCTGCCTGTCTCCATGACTTTGAGAATTGGTTCCAAAAAGCAATGCTTTCTAAATCCCCCCCCCCCCACAATGCTCATCCTACCTGGAAAGTTATTCCTCCAGAGGGCAACTGACAGTTTGCTTCATCAGCATTTCATCAATATTACACAAGGAAATATTTTGCTCTTCTGCCCCTTCCAAGCACTCACATATACGTGCACATGTGTGCGTGAACATAAAAAATACACGCACGCGCAGCTAGATACTCAGGAGGTGCTCAGCACATCATGGCCCTTCCTCTCCATAGCACCAGTCCTCCCCTCAACACTTCTGGCTATGTAGCAGTCAAGGACTTCGAGTTTCTGAATTACAGAAGACTTGTTTGGAATGTAGTAAATATATTTAAAAACACATTGGGCATAATCTGTAATGACTAAGGCTAAGGGATGACAGGGCCAAGGCGTATAAATTCAAGGAAGATGATTGTTAAATCAAAAAGGATCTCTTTGCCGGTTGCCAGATACTCAACATCTTTCTTGAATTCCTCAGCTTTGAATCAGTATAGCCACCTGAGCTTGGATATCCTGCAGGCCCCCGGAACCCAACCAGCCCCCAACTGACCTCACTATGTTTCCCCCACTCCCCAAATGTTTCCCTCTCCTTTGTTTACTATCTTGGTGACAGGTACGTCCACAGCCTCCCACTCTCATCTCACCTCTCATCTAATCAATCCCCCTTAATATGTGCTAGCCACCCTCCCTAGGCCACCTTAGGCCAGGTTGGCATCATCTCTTACTTTACAGATTCCTGGACCCCTTCCCTCTGGAAACAACCTCCCCAACCACTAGGGAGGGAAGTAGGTTATCATCACTTCACCTCTGACCTCCCCCCCACCCTGCCCAAACACCCACAGGGGCCCCGGGCATAGCGCCGGACCCAAGCCCTGTCCCGCCCTGCCTGGGAGTCTCCCTCCTCCTTGGGGTCCCCTGTGCTGCCAGGCTCCCACCCAGTACGTGCATGTGTGCATGTGTATGTATGTGCTTGTGCAGGGATGCCCAGGTTGGCGCTGTCACAGACTGCAAGGTCATGGTAGACTGGAACCCGAGGCTTTACTCCTGTCAGCAACATTCCAATTAGACTTGCTGTAAGTGGGAACTGGACCAAGGCAGGCATCAAAAAGGAGTCAAGGACTAAATGTCATTTGAGCTGGGTCTTAAGGAAGAGTGAAGGCTGATAGGAGCGGCCAAAGATGGGAGAGGGCGTTCTAAGCAAGGAGACCAATCAGTACCTTTACCTTTGCAAACTCTTTATTATGGAACCCACACAGCTACACACAAGGAGAGAGAAGAGTATTTTAAAAAGCCCACCTACCCTTCACTCAGCTGCAACACTTGTCAATGTCTCACTAGTTTATTTTGAAAGCAGGGAAGAATTTAGGGGTGAGAGCAGTGGTAGCTAATGTTTCTTGAAGTGATAAAAGAAGAGGCAGCCACCTAAGCTTGTCCAAATAAAGGGGTACCCATGCACGCCTTTATAAGGGTGTCACATGCCCTGAAACATAGGGCCGGTGTGGGGCTGCAGCAGGGTGTTGTCAATAACAAGCAGCTACTGTTTTGGTCGCTGTCTCTCTCACTCTCACTCCTGTCCTCTCTCTCTCTCCAAAGCCACATGGATTTAACTTAGTAATCACTTCACCCTCCCTTTGATCAACCTGGATTCACCATCTGAGTTCCCTGCAAGGACCTCATAATTGTGTCCCCTCTTCCTCCCAACCCTCCAGGCTACAACCTTTCCCAGCTCAGAGGGCACAGAAGGAAGTGCAGCCTGAGGGGGAGAGGGCAACGTGGAAGGACCCAGTACTGTACCAAGCTGTGGCTAATCCTTGCTGCTATTGATTCAGCACCCTGCATGCCCAGCGCTGGGCCAGGGGTATCTTTCTATGCGTTGTCCCATACAATCCTCACCACAATCCCAGGAGGTATGGAATAATATTACCCCATTTGATAGCAACATGGGCCTACATTTCAGCAGAGCATGGATAGCACTGGACTGTCACCAGGAATTTGCTGATCTGTAAACCTCCTGGATAGTGGATTCTTCTCTGTTGTCACTATCTTCTCTCATGGCCTTGACATTGACCAAAAAGCAAGTGGGGCTGGGCACTAGGAAAGATGATCCACATAGTCCTTACCCTCCAAGATCTGCCACCCCCTCTGGTGGCTCTGGGGGCTTCTTTGCTATAGAAGATGGATCATCACCTAGGCATGATGAGAGAGGTGGTAGGAGCCGCGAATTGAGGAGAGCAGGCAAGGTTGGAAATAGCTGATGCTCATGGTGTTTTCTGTGCATCAGTTAGGAATGCTTTTTGGGCTTAAACTGTAAGGAAATGTATTGTTGACTGAATATGAAGTCTAGAGGAAGGTGGTCATGGTGTTGGTTTAGTTGTTCAATGAATGGTCATCAAGGACCCAGGCCCTCTCCTTCCTGATCCTTTTAGTAGCAATGTGGGTGTTCCTAGGTTTAGTGGTGGGACAAATCACTCTTTCTTGTGAATGAATAGCTCGTAACCATTGTATTAAAATAAGTGGTTTTGGTGCCTAATCCCCCAGACTAATTTGTGAGCTTCTTGAGGGTAGGGACTGTGTCTTGTGCTTTTCTGTATCTCCAGTGCCGTGCCCAGTGCCTGGTACTCACAGGTGCTCACTCATCCATTCATTCAAGAATTATTTCCTGCTAAGTGCCATGATGTAGGGAAACACAGGGATCCATGGCACTTAGCCCAGACTGTGGGGTGGAAGTGTGGTGCGCAAGCACTTTCTTGAGATCATTACACCTGATCTGAGTCCCTGAATCACAGAGCCCTCGGCTCAGCAGGATATTGAAGGCTTTCATTCCATTAGCAACGGAGGTCAGGTCGGAAGATATTCTTATGCCAAAGCTCATGGGGGTCCACAGTTCAATTCCTGCTTATCAAACACTTATTATGTGCCAGATGCTGGGGTGACAGAGATTAATCATAGTTCTTGCCTTCAAGGAGCCTCCAGGCCAGTCAGAAAGACAGACAAACAATTTCAGTACTAGGTGATGAGTAAGCATATGGGGCCACAGAGGAGGGGCACCTCCCCAAGCCTGGCAGGTCGAGTTGAAGGAGGCCCAGTCTGCACAGGCTGCTAGGAACAAGTGGCCCTTAAACCAATGGAAGGATGAGGAGGCCCAGAGGTCAGAAGTGGGTCAGATCATGAAATGCCTTAGTGAGGATGGTGAGCTGAATGAGGGTGCAGCAGATCACAGGCCCCCAGCACTGCTGCTGCTTTGATTTGCATTGTTGTCTCAAATGATCTCTAGGCCATTTTCTGGTGATGCAGGATTCAGTTTCTGGGCTGGCTCTGCCTTTCCACCTCTTCACTTTACATAGTTTGGACCTGGGAGCTCCTTGTATTTCTATCCTTGCTGGCTCTTTGGCCAGAGAAGGGGATGGTAAGGTCCAGGTGCACGCAGAACTACGGAGCAGCCCTCAGAGGGAGGAGTGGAGCCACAAGGTATGCAGTGAGATGACCGACTGGGTTCTTGAAAGGGGGCCAGGTTGGTCCTGGTGGAACCCATCTTTCCCTTCACCTTGCATTGGGCTGCTGCCTCATCTGGTTGTGGCTCCCCAGGAGTCTCCTGAGGGCACCCTTGACTTCCTTGTTTCTCAGACTATAGATCATGGGATAGAGCATAGGAGTGACATTGGTGTAGATTAAGGACACGATTTTGTCCTGTTCTGGGGTGTAGCATGACTTGGGGCGAATGTAGATGAATATTGCACAGCCATAGTGCATAAGAGAGACTAGCAGGTGCCCAGCACAGGTGGAGAAGGCTTTCCTCCTGCCCTCAGCTGAGTGGATTCGGAGGATGGCAGTGATAATGAATCCATAGGACAGCAGGATCAGCAAGCAAGGAATCAACAGGATAAGCATGCAGACCAGAAAGACTGCAATCTCATTGCCTCTTGTGTCCGAGCAGGCCAGGAATAACACAGCAGGGATGTCACAGAAGAAATGATTGATCTCATGGGACTGACAAAAGGGCAGGAGGAATATCAGTGTGGTAAGGGTGAGTGAGAGTGCAAAGCCGCTGACACACGCCAGAGCTAGCATCTGCAGACAGAGGGCCCTGGTGACGATAAGTGTATAGCGCAGGGGGTTGCAGATGGCCACGAAGCGGTCATAAGCCATCACAGCCAGGAGGAAACACTCTGCTCCACCCAGGGCAATGAAGAGGTGCATTTGCAAGGCACAACTCAGGAAGGGCATCCGTTGGCTGCCGGACAGGAAATTGGCCAGCATGTTGGGGACAATGACCAATATATAGCAAATTTCAATGGCGGACAGGTTGCGAAGAAAGAAATACATGGGAGTCTGGAGGCAGCAGTCAATGAGGGTGACAAGCACAATAGTTGTGTGCCCTGCTAGGGTGATAAGATGCATGATTAGAAAGAGTCCAAAAAAGAAGATTTGTAGTTCGGCCAGGTCCTCAAAGCCCAAGATAATAAACTCAGAGTTTAAGCTGCGGTTTTTCTGCAATGAGGCCATCCTACATTCTCCTCTGTAGAACTCTTGGGCTGGAGAAGACAATTTTCGTGGGAGACCCTAGAGCCCTTTCCACAGATGGAAGTGTAGCCACCTCTTCAGGACCTCCAACCCCCTTTACCAGGCCCGGCCTTTGTCTTCATTCTATTAGTTTTTTGAATTCTGCCCTCTGTTCACTGAGAATGAAGAACTGCTCAATGTGATGTTGCTTTAGCCTACCTGTTGAGTTATCACAAAAACGAAATGAGACGAATGAAGTTGTTTACATAGACCCTAACCATGGTCTTTCTCTTTACATCTTGAAGAGTTGCCTCAGGGTGGGGGTGGGGGAGCTGAGCTTGATGTTACTAAATAGGTTTAAGCAGAGACTGGGCCCGCAGGGTCCTTAATGCTGTAGGGAATTCCCCGAGGATGTAGTCTGGTGAGTTGATCTTAAAGACACTTTTGGCTTTGTGCATCGGCTATATTGTCCCTCCCTTACCACTCCCCCAAACTGCTAGGATTCCTGCAGTTGAAGGGCTGTGAACAGGATGCCCAGAGAGGAAGGAGCATAACCAGCAGAAATTGCTGCTTCTTCTGTTTCAGCACTCCTCAGCTGCAGGGAGGCCCCGGCTTGTGTATCACCTCCTTCCAGACACCTCTCCTGACCCCTAGGCTGAGTTATTCCCTCCCTAAGGTTCCCATACCACTCTGGGCTTCCCCAACCATATGATTTACCACTGAGTCCTGTAATTCTTTGATTATTTCTCTGTCTACCCCAACAGCCTGTGAGCTTCATGATAGCAAGAAGAATGTCTTATTCAGACTCTCAGACAGTGGCTGGCACATATTATACACACATATTGATACACATATTGGTGTATAAATAGATATTTGTTGAATAAATGCCTATTGCTCAATTCTACATCCTCTACTTATGTAAGTAGAAGGTCAGGCATTGAGTAGGTGGTGACTAACACATATGCTTGAATGAATGGTTGAATGAGAGCAGGGAATCTTTGCCTTATTGGGGATGGCTGAGGTCATGATCATCCAGGGAGGGCGCAGAGTGAGAAGAGCAGTGGCAAAGGGGGGGGCCAAGTCACATAGTGGGAGCAAGCAGGGCAGAGCTAGGAGAGGCGGGCTGGGAACGACAACTCTCAGGACAATGGGGGCTTGAGGGCCTGGTGGGACAATAGCCTTGGCTGGACTGTGTCCAGAATGTGGGGGTGAGGGGCCAAGACCCAGCAGCTTCCTGGCCTTTGGGGGACATGTCTCCTGCTTTCTCCCCTCGGCAGGACCCAACTTATTAGTAGGAAGCCTTGTGTTTAGCCTTCAACTTCCTCCTGTGCATCCCTCCTCACAGCAGAAGAGAGGAGATTTCTAGATTCTAGAGATCTAACAAATCTAGAATCAGTAGGAGTTAAGGGCCCCGTGGAAGTAGAGTCGTCACCTAAGGGACAGGAGCTCACTTAGGGGCGTACCACTTCTACTGGGGCCACTGAGACCCAAAGTGGGTTCAGTGAACCCTGAAAACCCATTCCAATGACAGCTTCGCTCGGCCTAGAGAGTGGTTGTGATTTCAGCTTTGCAGCCACTTGCATGTTACACTGAGTAGTATTTTGGCTTTTATTGACCTAATGGGCACCTGGGGTCTTTGAGCTGGACGGGTTCCTAAGGGCAACTTGCCTCTCCTTACTTCAGGAAATCTTCCCTGGCTGACCCACACCCTGCTCCCCCCACCCAATTGGCCCTGCCCAGAAATCACAGTAAGCCCCCACCTGCCTGTAGTCTCCTGTCCTGGCAGAGCACACAGCCCAGCCTGGCTTCCCTCCTCTGCCACCTCCCCACTCTCAGACTCCCTGGAGCCCAATGGTCCCTTGAAAACTGTGAGTGAGAGGAGCTTTCCGAGCTCATGTTTATCTTCCTTGGACTCAGACCTTGGCTTTAGCTTTGCCACACCAAATCACTTCCACTCTTTTTCCTATGACAGCACTGCAGAAATGTGGAGATTGTTCTGTTTTATTTGGGCCCTAAACCTTGAAAATACTGAAAAACACAAAAATGGAAGTCAAAGTCACACATGATCCAAACAATTAAAAAGTGAAAAGTGAAAGTCAGTGGGAAAGCTTCTGCTTCTATAGTCATCCCTCCACTCTCCCAGAGAGAGCCGTTCTCAGCAGTGAGGTTCAGTTCCTCCCCTGCTTTGTCCTGTGCATATAAACACCCACACTTCACACACATGCACATGCACACACACATATACACACTCCTACACATGTACACAAAAACATACTCACAAACATACACACACTCACACATACAAACAGAAACACACACTCACACACATACATACACACATATATGGACACACACAATATGCACATGCATGCATATATTAACAGATACACATGCACACACACATAGACACATATTCATACACTCACACATGTATATACATAAACATTCACCACACTGACACATTAAAAAGCTTGAATGGGATCATAGCATACAAATTTACTGCCCTTAGTGCTGTCACTGAATCAAATGTGGGGGAGAGGTTTTCAGTCAGTGCATGTTGACTTACTTCATTCTTTTTAATTGCTGCAGCCTACAGTATGGAGGCACTATAATGTAATTAATTATAATGAAATAATAATAACAAATAAAATATATAAATCAAAGTAAATAAAACATAATCGGAAGAAATGATAATTTAATCTCTTTTATTACTTTGGCGTTGAAGTGGTTTCTATTTGTTTCTGATCACACTCCATAGTACAAAGCATGTCCCTACATGGAACATAGAGAGTGGACCCACTGTGTGTCCTTCCTGCTCTTTTCTCACGTCCCTTGAATGCTCCTGGAGAAGAGATCTGGTGTTACCTGGGAGAGGCAGATCAGTGCACGAAGTGGAAATCCAGGGAGAAGCCCTGTCGGAGATTCCTCTGTTACCATCAGCTGCTGGTGAGAAGCCTGAGAGGGAGGAACAGCCCATATTCAGAGAAGCGTTGGGGGGGCCCAGTGGCCTGGACCTGGCATAGCTTCCTAGAGCCCAGAAGGTAGCTTTCCTGTCTGTCTGGACCACAGGGAGCAAGCCCTTGGAAGTATTGCCTGACGGCTGTTAGGAAGGGAGTGTGCTTAGAGGAGTTGCCACCTTCTGTCACTCTCATTAAATAGCAGTGAAGGCAGGACTCAGGAAGTCCTAGAGGAGAGGTCAGGAAGGAGGCTGTCCCTGTGGTCCACCCCACTGAGGGGAGTGCCTTCCCCAGGTCACAGAGCTGAACACAAACCCAAACCCAATTACTGACATTTTCTTTGTAAAAAATACAGTATAGGTCTTGACAATGTTATTTAATTCAGATCTGCTGAAACTGCAACCCCCACCGTGCAATCACCAGCATGTGACTGGGCCTAGGGCTGATTTTAGAGGCAGAAAACATACAGATTAGGCTGGGTTCGAATCAAGGAATCAAGTCTTGCTAGGAAGGAACGGAAAGTGGGCAATGGAGCCCAAGATTGGCGGCCTTTTAAGCCCCCTCAACCCCCAACGCTGAGATTCTGATTCTTTGTGATGACTTCGAGAGGGCATAATCAGGGCTATCAGGGCCTCCATTTTTTAATCTGCAAAGTCTGAGTCATCGAAGTAGCTTCACTGAGTGAAGTGAGGAATGAGTTATGGAACCTTGAGAATGCTACTACTCAGCTGACCTAACCTTCCGTCTAATACTTTCATCTCCCCAGTCCTGGCCTAGTGTAGCCCAATGTCCAGCCTGCACCATGGTCTGCATCTTAGTAAAGCAGGACCCAAGTCACTTCTGGAGTCCCCTGATGATGCTTTGTTTGCATTCATCAAGCAATCAATGCGCTGCAGCTGCCCTGGGGCTGCCTACCATAGGGCTGCCTTTTGCTCACCTTCATTGCCCATGGGTTTGCTCAGAAAAGCCTCCTGACCACTACTGCCCTTTTCAGGGATACCAGTGCCCAGGCCATAGCCATTGCCATGTCTTGGAGTATTCCAGTCCTTGGAGGGCCAGCGCAGTGCTGGGTTCTAGGCAGCAGCAGGGAGAAGGCCCTCTCTCCAGCATTTTGCCACACCCTGAAACAGAAAACAAGACCCCCAAAGGGCCCTGTTTATGCTTAGAATCACATACAATCCCCCTTGAATCATTCCAGTAGTTTCTGCCCCTGATCTTGCCCCAGAGGGGCTCCCAATAGTCCAAGATGGATGTGTGGCACTTTTCCAGCCCCTCCACCTATCTTCCTCTTTTGCCTCTCTGGCCCCTCTCTCCTCTTGGCCACAGTTTCTAACACAAGAGCTCTTCTGCTTCCTAATGGAGACCAAGGCCATGGGGCACCTCCTCAATGGGATCTTGCCCTGCACGTGTGGTAAAGGGAAAGAGAGGGACCTGGAAAACAAAGTCACTGAGCCTGCCTGAGATAAGCTGGCTTAGCAGAAACCAGCAGAAGCCCAAGAGAGAGACCTGGTCTGGAGGAAGAGGTTAAGGCCACAGCAGATGTTTGGCAAGGCCAGTGGACACACCACAGTGGCCCAGGGCCGAGAGTGCCTGCTTTTTCACCAGGTAGTGCGCACCCTCACTTTAGTACTAGGATCACTTAGACATGGGGTTCGAAGGGAGGTATGAAAGGTAAGAGGTTTTAAACATAAATTTAACAATTTGAAAGACAAGCATCTCAAATGAAACCTAAGCAACTGGAATTGCCACCTTTGCAAATGCCTACATATTCTAAAGCAGTGATGGCTCAGCTACCACATCAGTCAAAATTACCCAGATTTTCTGTATCTTCCTCTGGTTAGATATCACAGATTCGGATAGGATCTTGGCTAACATAGCACTGATTTCTGAGACTATCATGCTGCTTGGACTGGACACTGGCTTGCTTTCTAAATTTAGTGGCTATAGGGCCAGGGGTAGATATTCATGTGCATCCTATTAACTATTTGGACTCTTTAAAAGGGAAAATCCTGGGTGAGTTGGCACTGAAATAACCTAGTTGCTGAGGCCCTGAATGAGCAGCACCCATTCCTGTGGATGGCAGCCCAGACTGCAGAACTCTGGCTCCACTAACTATCCAAAACCTCTCGGTCTGAGCAGAAGGGAGGTTGAAGAGAGTGATTTGGGACTTCAGCTTCTTTCAGTTTTAGCTCACAAGATCAAAAGACTTTTATTTTGGGCTTTTCTTTTTTTGTGTGAGGAAGACCAGGCCTGAGCTAACATCCGTCGCCAATCCTCCTCTTTTTGCTGAGGAAGACTAGCCCTGGGCTAACATCCATGCCCATCTTCCTCTACTTTATATGGGACGCCGCCACAGCGTGGCTGACAAGCGGTGCATCGGCGGGCGCCCGGGATCCGAACCTGTGAACCCTGGCTGCCAAGTGTGGACTAAACTGCTGCACCACCGGGCCGGTCCCTGGGCTTTTCTCTAGTGTCTTTAAACTTCAACTTGCAAAGAGAATTTTGAACTTTATTGTCTCCCCAGGAAATTCATCATGAGTTTATATTTGGGATATCTTGTATGTTGGACTTTTATTATTAGAGTATCTTATGATCATTTGATCTTGTTGCAGAACCTCAGATGCCAATGCTATGTTGGCCAATGGTGGCTGGAAATAATTAGAATGAGAAAATAGAATAAGGAGTAAACTTTTGGGTGTGGGTACACCATAGACTAATAGTTAAGCCCAATGGGTTAAGAGGTATAAAAATCTGTGAAATGTTGGGTGGGTGTGTTGGGGGATAACTATTTTCTCCCCTGGTTTCCTCTAGGAAGGAGATGCCCCGTGAAGATGCAGTGAAAGAAGCTGTTGATGGGTAGCATCCATAGGTCCACATTTCTTCATTAAGTGATTAATTTGTCAAAAGTTCTGAGTGTGGGGGATTTGGTCTCTTTCTCCTTCTCTTTCCACTCAGCTGGGTGGGAGCCAGCAATAGTGGAGATGTGAGCCCACTCTGCAGACCCCAAACCTTCCTCCAATGGCTTGTTCCAAGTCTAGACTGTTGGGGGGTGGGGGCGTGTAGGAAATTAGCAAGCTCCTAGAGCAAGCTGCATCCACCAAGCAGCCCATACCAGCGTAAAGGTTGTGTTTTGCTTCCCCATCTGCTGGGGCTTTTGCAATATTTCTCAACTGGTTCAGAGCTCTGGCAGGGAAGAGGTATGCTATTTATCGGCCCTTCTCTACTCCTCCAAATTTTCAGCTTAAGTGCTAATATTTGTATTTAAATTTCTTAGAAATTGTGGTGTCAAGTATGCAGCGATGCAGTCCTGATTGGGAGTCCCAGAATTCCTTCAGTTTCTTAGCTAGCACTCTAGTCCCCAGAGTGAACTCCACCCCACTTCTTCACCACATTGGCTGTGGGCCCCACACCTGCCTGGGACTGTGAAGGGGCCACACCCTCCACCCCATCAGCCCGGACTTTTCTCCATGAACTGCGTGCATGTATTTGGTTAGAACGTGATGAAACCATCTGGTTGATTGTTTATCTTCAACAATCTCTTCATGTTTTGAAAAAGTTAGCTACAGATTGATAGGTTCTCTTTATTTTCTTGACTTGTGTTTGGGCAACCACCAAGAATTCCATAGTTCGAACTACCTGAAGGTAGGTAAGTACTGGAGTTCTAGGTCCACCAGGCACCTGCTCATTTCCTTTCATTCTCTTCCTTCCTTCAGATGCTAAGATTCCACAGATCTTGGGGTCAGGGGTGGTTTGGTCTCAGCCAGTCTAGAATTTGGAGTTAATGGGGATACCTTATCACCTAGTTTTGTTGTGGGTTGTTAAAATCAAAAAGAAATGGAGACCGACCTTGAAAGTTCCCTGAGCAGACAGAACCAGTTTAGTCATACAAACAAAACTTAACTTATTTTGCAAGACTAACTTGACCTGGGTCATCTCTTGCTATGTCTCTGGGAGTCATAAACAAAACTTGAACTGTTTCCCAAGATTGATATGAGGTAACCAGTGGCCAATTCCTATAATTTAAGAAAATTCTATTATAACCTAAATCACTATGAAGAATAAGTTATCACTGCTTCCTCACTCTATAAGCTGTTTTATAACAATATACTCCTGAGCCTCATGCCATGTTTTGGTTTAAGTGCTCCCGGTTTGCAAACTGTCTTTTCTATGTATGCACTATAAACTTTTACTAATTATTACTTTGGTGAGTCATTGGTTTTACTTCAGCTGTTTCTCAACCTTTGACAAGATGTTGCCCTGGGTTTTTGGTTTTCCTATCCTATTTTCTATCTCTGTCTCTCTTTTTAGGGGGTCAGGAAGGGTTGTGATGATTCAAAAATGATGTTATCACTACTGCTGCCACTTTTCCAGTGTCTAGAAATTGTATTATTTCCGTATCAGAATAATTAATTAATGTTTTAACGTTGATACAACAAAACACAGAAACAATTAGAAGTTCTGGGCAAAATAGTGACTTGAGGACATGGATCTAAGGCTTCTCTCCAGATTTCCCCTGAAACAACAAATGAAATACAAATTATAGGGGGAGCGGGTTCAGCAGCAAACAGCAGCAGCCTCTTACTGGAAACTGTGAGGAACTGCTGCCAGCTGTTTTTTAGAGGAGTGCTTTCCAACTCTTTTTGGTGAAGGAACTTTCTTTTTAAAAAATATTTCCAATCTATAAAGGATTGATACTTTTGTAAAATACAATAGAATTTAGTAGTAAAATTAACTGAAAAAAGACATACTAAATGCAAGCCCATATTTTTTATTATTAGATTCAACAGACTTAAACTCACTCTTACTTAACACAGCCCAGGAACAGTTTGCAGACCATCATCAATTTGCAGACCAATTCGTTTCCTAGGACTGCCATAGGTTCTGGGTGGACAGAATTTGGGGGGACATTATTCAACCCACTGCACGGACCATCACTGTTTTGTTCAGTAGCTCTTGTGTAGAGGGTACAAGACTATTTTAAAGGCAGAGTCAGCCTGTAGCTCTCTGCATAGGAAAGCAGAGCTCCTTGTGGAATCACACCCACTAACTGAGGAAGGCCAGGGCTAGGAGGTGAGGTTGGTCTATGTGGCAACCGGAGGAAGGAGACCATCTGGCCCCACCAGCACCTCTGGAAGCCCAGCCTTCTGAGAAGAAGTCCATGTGAGTCTTTATTCCCACCTAATACTGGTTGCACTTGGTGATGCCAGAGAAAGAGCTGGGCACTGCCATGGAGTGGCTTTCTCAGGGGAAATGTGCCCAACCTGTCTACTGGTTGCCACACTAAGATAGTAAAAGAACCTCTGTGTTGCCATTGTCCTGGGCTCCAGCCTCACCTCCCTCATTACTCTTCACATTTATCCAATCTCTTAGCTGGCAAAGTAGAACGACATGGAGTCTAAACATTTTTTTTCCATCTTTCTTCACCCTGCCTGAAAGATTGGAACATACTGTCTGATGCAGCCTTCTTAACTCCTAATTCCAGTAGACACAGACCTCCTTCTGAAGGATGAGCAAACAGATGCACCAGTTAGGATTCCGTTGGTCAAAAGTAGCAGAAACCAACCCCTACTAGCCCAGGAAACCATGGGAATTTATTATAAGAATACCAGGTCAGGGGGAAGGTAGTTGTCTTCCAGAAACCCAGGACAGGCCTGCAGCCAGGCCTTAGGAAGAAAGCAGAACCAGAGGCTCAGACACCATTAGGATTCCCTCCTCTCTGCCTCTCATCTTTGTGGATCTACTTCATTCCTCCATTTCTCTGAAGACAAGTTGTGACCGGGAACCAGGCAAGGAAAGGGTTACTGAGAATCTGCTCAAAAACTAACATGGTCTGTCAAATGTTTTCCAGACAAGGAGAAAACTAAATGTGCTATTTTCCAGAGGTTGATGTCCCCGTTTTTGCAGATGTTGCCATCCTACAGTGAAACTTACATGGTTGCAGCAAGATCCCTGGAGTTTGCTCTAACTTCAAGTGTCCAAAAGTTACTATGGATCTGTTATATAATAGTACCTTGAACTCGCCATGTAATGGCCTGTACATGCATCCTGACTGGACCAAGTTGTTACACAGTTATAATGCAGCCTCTGCACTCTGGTGTATAAAGCCTCCACCAGCACTAGGTTTGGGGGGGACACTGCTTTGGGAGCTATCCCCGGTGTTCTCCATTGCTTGTGTGAGCAATAAACCTTTTCTTCACCCACTTCAGCCTTGGTTGTGCTTTTTGGCTCTCACCAAGAGACAGACCCACTGTGTTCAGCTACAAAGTTTCTTCTACATCACCTACCTGAATGGTGGCAAACATGGCTACCAATAGCTCCCAAATTTACAGGTGACAATCCAGGTAGGAGATAACTTCAAAACCCTCCTGCTCTAGAACATCCTCAGAACTCTCTGTCTGTCTCAAATCTCCACTAAGAGGCCAGAAGAGCTGGCCAATGAGAACGGTAGGAGGAGATGCTGGGAATACAGATGTTGGCCAGCTCACCTGAAGCACATCATGTGCATGACATTGATCTCAAGATACAGCAGTCAACAGAGACCTCGGTGTCTTGCTCCTTGCTCCACTTTCCCCTATGCTGTCATCTAGCGGTGAAGGCTGCCTCATTGCCACCACACCCTCATGCCATGTCACATCCCAGGCCACCACAAGGAGAAACAAAAAGGGAGGGTCATGGCATGAAAGAGCAGCCTAAGAGTAAGGCAATGAGCTCCTCAAGGTTGACCAGCAAACATACAATATCTTTCTTCCACTTACTATTTCCATGTTTCCTTTCTAGATCATAAGCTCTCAATTCTGGAATGAGCATTTATTGAGTGTTCCTCTGTCTCCACCTAGTGGCAGCTATGCCTCTAGTGTCCCTGTGAGTTCTCCAATCAGGCTCAACATTCAGTCATTGAATAAATGAGTAAAGAGAGCAAAAGGTGCTAGAACGGCTTTGAGATTGAAAGACGGTGTCTTCCAGACCTGAGCACCTATCTCCAGGGAAGGATTTCCAAATAGGAGATGCTGAACACAGGTTTGGGAGAGAGTCTAAACCATCTTCAGGTTGCTTGCAGCTCGGGCTGTTCCATAGCCTTGACTTGTTCTCTCTGCAATGCACAGGGTAAGACCAACAGGAAGCCCCTCAATTGAGATGCACAAATAGCTTCCTGGCAAGTTGGCCTGTCTTTTCCTCCTTCAGTACTTTCTCCCCTGGCCATTGGGACCCTCCTTGCCTCCCCACTGTTGAGCTTGGTGTGCCCGTTTTATTTTTTACTATGAATCACTCTTAGCCTTTATTTGTTCTTGAAGTACTTGGCGAAGAGATTTGATGATGTCTCATGTTGATTTTACAAGGGAGTTCTAAGAGATTTTTTTTATTGTTGTGACAATTTTTGAAACATTTTATTAGGCTGGCCTGGTGGCATAGTGGTTAAGTTCACATGCTCTGCTTGGGCAGCCCAGGGTTTGCAGGTTTGGATCCTTGGTTTGGACATACACCACTCATCAAGGCATGCTGTGGTGGCGTCCCACATACAAAAGAAAGGAAGATGGGCACAGATATTAGCTCAAGGCCAATCTTCCTTGTGAAAAAGAAAAAAAGTATGTCAAATAAATAAAATTAAAAGAAATTTATTGAGTCACATTGGTTTATAACATTATATAAATTTCAGGTGCACATCATTATATATCAGTTTCTGTATACATTGCATAGTGTTCACCACCAATAGTCTATTTTTTTTTTTTTTTTTTTTTTTTTTTTTTTTTTTTTTTTTTTTTGTGGGGAAGACCAGCCCTGAGCTAACATCTGTTGCCAATCCTCCCCTTTTTTTGCTGAGGAAGACTGGCCCTGGGCTAACATCCGTGCCCATCTTCCTCCACTTTATATGGGACGCCGCCACGGCATAGCAGACAGGCGGTGTGTCGGCGGGCGCTCGGGATCCGAACTCGCGAACCCCGGGCTGCCAAGCGCGGACTAAACCGCTGCGCCACCGGGCGGCCCCTAATAGTCTATTTTTAATCCATCACCATACACATGTGTCCCTTTACCCCTTTCACTCTCCCCTCACCCACTTCCCCTCTGGTAACCACCATGTGTTCTCCATATCTACATGCTTGTTTATCTTCTACATATGAGTAAAGTTATACAGTAATTGTTTTTCTCTGTCTGACTTATTTTGCTTAGCACAATACCCTCAAGGTCCATCCATGTTGTCACAAATGACACGATTTTTGTCTTTTTCTGGCTTAGTAGTATTCCATTGTGTATATATACCACATCTTCTTTATCCATTCATCCATTGATGGGCATTTGGGTTGCTTCCATGTCTTGGCTATTGTCAAAAATGCTGCAGTGAACGTAGTGATGCACAAATCTCTTTGAATTGTTGATTTCATGTTCTTTGGATAAATACCCAGAAGTGTAATAGCTGGCTCATATGGTATTTTTCTTTTCAATTTTTTGAGAAATCTTTACTGTTTTCCATAGTGGCTGCACCAGTTTGCATTCCCACCAGCAGTGTATGAGGGTTCCCTTTTCTCCACATCCTCTTCAACACTTGTTATTTCTTGTCTTTTTAATAATAGCCATTCTAATGGGTGTGAGGTGATATCTCATTGTAGTTTTGATTTGCATTTCCCTAATAATTAGTGATGTTGAACATCTTTTCATGTGCCTGTTGGCCATCTGTATATCTTTTTTGGAAAATATCTGTTCATATTCTCTGTCCATTTTTTGATCGGGTTGTTTGTTTTTTTGTTGTTGAGTTTTATGAGTTCTTTGTATATTTTGGATATTAATCCCATATCAGATATATGATTTGCAAATATCTTCCCCCAATTGGTAGGCTGTCTTTTTGTGTTGCTGATGGTTTCCTTTGCCATGCAGAAGCTTTTTAGTTTGATGTAGTCCCATTTGTTTACTTTTTCTTTTGTTTCCCTTGACTGAGGAGACAAGGTATTAAAAAAAAACCCTGCTAACACCAATGTCAAAGAGCATACTACCTATGTTTTTTCCCTAGGAGTTTTATGGTTTTAGGTCTTACATTCAAGTATTTAATCCATTTTGAGTTAATTTTGGTGCATGGTATAAGATAATGGTCTACTTTTATTCTTTTGCATGTGGCTGTCCAATTTTCCCAACACCATTTATTGAAGAGAATTTCCTTTCTCCATTGTATGTTCTTGGCTCCTTTGTTGAAAATTAGCTTTCCTTAGATGTGCAGGTTTATTTCTGGGCTCTCAATTCTGTTCCATTGATCTGTGTGTCTGTTTTTGTGCCAGTACCATGCTGTTTTGATTACTATAGCTTTGTAGTATATTTTGAAATCAGGGAATGTGATACCTCCAGCTTTGTTTTTTTTCTCTCAAGATTGCTTTGGCTATTCAGGGTCTTTTGTTGTTCCATATAAATTTTAGGATTCTTTGTTCTATTTCCATGAAAAATTTCATTGGTATTCTGATTGGGATTGCATTGAATCTGTAGGTTGATTTAGCTAATACGGAAATTTTAACTGTGTTAATTCTGCCAATCCATGAACATGGAATATCTTCCCATTTCTTTATGTCTTCTTCAATTTCTTTCACTAATGTCTTATAGTTTTCAGTGTATAGGTCTTTCACCTCCTTGGTTAAATTTATCCTTAGATATTTTATTATTTTTGCTGCAATTGTAAATAGGATTGTATTCTTGAGATCTATTTCTGCTAGTTCATTGTTAGTGTATAGAAATGTGACTGACTTTCTTATGTTGATTTTGTACCCTGCAACTTTACTGTATTTGTTAATTGTTTCTAATAGTTTTCTGGTGGATTCTTTAGGGTTTTCTATATATAAAATCATGTCATCTACAAAGAGTTACAGTTTTACTTCTTCCTTTCCAGTTTGGATCCCTTTTATTTCTTTTTCTTGCCTGATTGCTCTGGCCAGGACTTTCAATACTATGCTGAATAAGAGGGGAGGGAATGTGCATCCTTGTCTTGTTCCTGTTCTTAGAGGGATAGCTTTCAGTTTTTCCCCATTGAGAATGATGTGGGCTGTGGGTTTGTCATATATGGCCTTTGTTATGTTGAGGTACTTTCCTTCTATACCCATTTTATTGAGGTGTTTTTTTTTTTATCATGAATGGACCTTGAATCTTGTCAGATGCTTCCTCTGCATCTATTGAGATGATCATGTGGTTTTTCTTCTTCATTTTGTTAATGTGGTGTATCACATTGATTGATTTGTGGTTGTTGAACCATCCCTGCATCCCTGGAATAAATCCCACTTGATTGTGGTGCATGATCCTTTTAATGTATTGTTGTATTTGATTTTATAATATTTTGTTGAGATATTTGCATCGATGTTCATCAGCGATGTTGGCCTGTAATTTTCCTTTTTTGTTTTGTCCTTGTCTGGTTTTGGTATCAGGGTAATGTTGGCCTTGTAGAATGAGTTAGGAAGCATCCCATCCTCTTCAATTTTGCTGAAGAGTTTGAGAAGGATGGATATTAAATCTTCTTAGAATGTTTGGTAGAATTCACCAGAGAAGCTGTCTGGTCCTGGGCTTTTGTTTTGGGGGAGGTTTTTGATTACTGTTTCAATCTCTTTACTTGTGATTTGTATATTCTGATTCTTTATTTCTTCTTGGTTCAGTTTTGGAAGGTCATATGATTCTCGAAATTTATCCAATTCTTCTAGGTTATCCAATTTGTTGGCATATAGCTTTTCACAGTATTCTCTTATAATCCTTTGTATTTCTGTGGTGTCCCTTGTAATTTATCCTATTTCATTTCTGATTTTATTTTCTTGAGCCTTCTCTTTTTTTCTTAGTGAGTCTAGCTAAAGGTTTGTCAATTTTGTTTATCTTTTCAAAGAACCAGTCCTTAGTTTCATTGATCCTTTCTATTGTCTTTTTAGTCTCTATCTCACTTATTACTGCTCTGATTTTTATTATTTTCTTCCATCTACTGACTTTGGGCTTTGTTTGTTCTTCTTTTTGTAGTTCTTTTACATAAAGTGTTAGACTGTTTATTTGAGTTTTTTTGTTTGTTTGTTTCTTGAGGTAGGCCTGTATTACTATAAACTTTCCTCCTAGCACTGTTCTTTCTGCATCCTGTAAGCTTTGGCATGTTGTATTTTCATTTTCCATTGTCTCCAGCTACTTTTTAATTTCTCCTTTGATTTCTTCATTGATTCAATAGTTGTTCAGTAGCATGTTGTTTAGTCTCCACCTATTTGTGACTTTTCCAGCTTTCTTCTTGTAGTTGATTTCTAGTTTCATACCATTGCAGTTGGAAAAGATGCTGGCTAATGCTTGACATAATTTCAATCTTAAATTTATTGAGGCTTGCCTTATTTACCAACATATGGTCTATCTTTGAGAATGTTCCATGTGCACTTGAGAAGCATGTATACTCCACTACCTTTGGATGGAATATTCTATATATATCTATCAAGTCCATCTGGTCTAGTGTTTCATTTAAGGCCAGTGTTTCCTTGACTTTCTGTCTGGATGATCTATTCATTGACATAAGTGGGGTGTTAAGGTCCTCTACTAATATTATGTTGCTGTCAGTTTCCCCCTTTAGATTTGTTAATAGTTGCTTTAACTACTTTTGTGCTCCTATGTTAGGAGCATATATATATTAATAAATGTTATGTTGATTCTTGTCTGCTTCAAGTGTCTGTGTTTGGTCCTCTATTAATTTATAAACTCTTACACAGACCCTGGCACAGAGGAAGTGCATAGTAAATGATGGCCGTCAGTATAACCATTCTGGTGTCTGGACAAGAGTCACTTGTTCCTGAAAGGATTCTGAAATGCAGCTTTGGACAAGGAATGCAGAAGTCCTGTGTGTTGGGCTGTGACGTTGCAGGAGGAACTTGTTACTTATTGTCATTCTTTGGCTCAAACTGTTAATCTGTTTGCTCCACCAGAACCACAGTTACAATTGTGTCTACCCATAAAGGCTACTCACAACTACAGTAGTGTGGTTGGCGTATACCTCTAATTGTTTCTGCTGAGGTTCTCTTGCCAAGATCCTTTTGTATTTCCTAAGTCTCTCTCTGCTTAATAAGGCAGAGGTAACCCCTAATTCAGCTCTCCCCTTCCAAACCCAGTTGCAGATTGGAAAGTTTGGGTTATTTTCCTGAGCCATGTCATGAATCACATGACTCTGGGATGTGTCTCTCTCTTCCTAGAGTGTAAGTCTAGCTAGAGATGCGCCAGCAGCATCAGAGTCCATTTGGTTGGCCTTTGTGTGTCTCTAGCAAGAGGACTGGACTTTCTTACTACCTATCTTGACTTCACTGCAGCCCTGAACTGTTGGCAATAGGGTAGCAGCCAGAGGTTGTAGGTTATCTCAGATTCAGAGGAGTCTGAAGTCCTTAGCAAGCTTATGCCTAGAGGAATGTCCTTTGCACCTGTCCCAGGTGGACCTCAGAATCTTGGGACCAACTGGTCAGGAAATGTTGATAGTTATGAAAAAAGAGTGAAATTTAGCCTACACCCCTGGGGAAAAAGTACTCCCCTCAGCCCACATGTTCATTGTCTACTACACTGCCTGCTTTTCAGAAGTACAAGGGAACTACCTATCAGGAATCCAGTCCCTGAAGAAGCTACCAGGAAATAATTCATTGACTATTGATATATACAGCTCTTAGATCCTGAAGGCTATTTTAATGCCTTTACTATTGAACTCCTCAAGTCACTATTGATTGGGCCTGTTGGCCTCTGTCTGAAGGAAAGCACTCACTGAGCAGAGACCATAGTTCTTTCCATCCCTCAGTTGAACTAAAAGACAATGCTTTAGGTAAGTGAAGACATTACAGTTGTCCAAAGCATTGTTGAAATTGGGCAAAACACTTTATGATTTGACAAGAGAAGGGTTACAAAAGTCTCATTATGTTCATCCCAAAGCAGATTTAATCTTAGGAAAACAAAGTTTGGCTCAAAGTCAGAGCAGGAAGGGGCTCTCTTTCTGATTTTCTTTATCACCTTCACTGAGTGTTTGGGCTCCTTCCGTGAAGGAGACCTGGCTACAAAGCTGAGAGAAGCCCAGTTGATTTGAGCTGGCTGCTCATCCCATCTCACAGAAGGAATTTAGTGATGATTCTGTCTTATGCCCATGGGGCTGGAATGCCACTCCTGGAAATACATGCCACCTATGGTGTCCTTGGTGAAGAGCATGTTGGGCCTTTTCCTTGGGGATGATGCTGCCAACGGCTCAATGGTGCAGGGTACTTTTGAGTGCAAAGAAGCTGCTGTCCTTAGCCCTCCAGATGGAGTCCCCAAAACAGAAGGCTCAGTCTGCTCACACAAGCACAGCTGCATAAGGTGAGGGTGGGCCCTGATCGCAACAAGAAGTGACCACCTTCCAAAATGGGTAGCCTGTTCTGTGCCCTAGGATATGGCAGCAGCCTCTTCACCAGGAGCTTGTTGTGGAACAAGTCCCATCAGTGGCTTTTGAAAGGTTGTGTGGTCTTAGTGCCTGCTCTTCAAACTCAGGTATGCACACTGCTGAGGGTAAATGAAATTTTCTCAAGGAATGTGCTGGCAGGAGTAGTTTTAAATTATGAATATTTACAGTGAATCAGAAATCATATCTTTGCAACTATGTAAACTTTTAAAAAATTTCAAATGCTAGTTTAAAAATGTGTGTATGTGTGTGTGTGTGTGTGTGTGTGTGTGTGTGAGAGAGAGAGAGAGAGAGAGAGAGAGAGAGACATAGTTTCACAAAATTCTTTTGGAGGGAAGTGCCCAGCCTTTGAGGCTCTAACTGGAACTGGCCTCAGACATCTCATTTGTCTGCTCTGTGACTGGAGCACAGCAAATGGCTATGACAATCCATCCAAGAGTGCCTCATGGGAAAGTTAATTTGCTCCCCCACATCTGCTGTGAGCTCCTGCTTTGTTCAGGCCATATGCTTGGTCCCAGGGGCAAAGATGGGAACTGCTGCCAGGACCCCTCACGGCTTTTAGAATCCAATGCCATGAAGGTATGCAAAGTAAGAATTGTGAAGAGCTGCAGTCACATGACCAAGATGTGGCTAAACAGCCCTGGGTAAGAGCAAGGAGAACTCCTTTTCTTGACAAATCCTGGCTGTCAGAAGACTTTGGGGGTACACAAGAGGGAGAGGGGGCAGGCTGGTTTCTCTAGGACTGGGGCGAATAGTTTTCTCTTTCATTCTGACTTTGGGACCCTACAATTATTAAGCATCTGAAAAACGGTCTATGTCTGTTTCTTCTCTCATTCCTGCATTAGGACTAAAGTTGAAAGCCACCAGGAAATGAGCAAGCTGCACTTGAAGCCAGTGGTTCTCAAACTTTAGAGGCATCAGAACCACCCACAGGGCTCCTTATAACACAGATTACTGGGCTCCACCCCCAGAGTTTCTGACTCAGTGGGCCTGGTGTGAGGCCTGAGAATCTGCATCTCTACTAAGTCCCAGAGGACTCTGATGCTGCTGGTCTATGGATCCCATTTTGAGAAGCACTGCTCTGGCCACATGCATCTGTCTGTGGTAACTGAGATAAGCTAGGCATGAACTGAGTTAGTCCCTTCCACTTTGGTGCCTCCCTCCACCCAACTGTCCTCGTCCGAGATTGGGATAGGAGGATTTTCTCACCCTGTAGATGGTGAGCAGAGAGTGTTGTATTCACCTTTGTCTCTTTTCTCTCCCCTCCTTCTCTCTGACTGGCTGTAGAAGGAACTGACTGGCTAGTTTCCACTCATTCTTCACATCTCAGCTGAGATGTCACTTCTTCCCTGATCAGAATGGGTTAGGTACCTTCCTGGATGCCTTTGTAGGGCCTGGAACTTCCCCCACTCTACTACATGGCACATTAGATTACAATTGTCCATTTTCTTTTCTGTCACTCCCATCAGATTGTGAACCCCTTGAGGGCAGGGACTGTGTCCAGGAGGCTGCTAGTAGTGAGTCTTGGTGTGAGGTAATGAATTCTTGGACTCTAGAAACATGAGAGGAAGGGATGGATATGAGAGACATTGTAAAGGAATAGTCTTCCTAGTGCCTGCTCCACAATAGGTGTCTGTAACACTTATACAATTAATTGGACACATTAACAGAGCTTGCTGACTGATGCAATATGGAGGGTAAGTTGGAGAAGGGATCTAACATTTGGTGAGCCCCTAGTATGTGTCAGACAGATAGAGACAGCAAAGTCAAAAACGACATTGGCTTAGAGGGGTGTAGGGCAAACGAATGAGTCTGACATTGCTCACGTGGTATTTAAGGTGATAGCAAATGCCCAAATGGAGATGCACATCTGGAGGTTTAGTGATTATAAATTACAGCACAGTAGTTAGGAGCAGAGTCAAGAGCACAAACACAGGAGTCAAACACATGCTGGCGGCCACATCAGGATCTCAGATCTCAGCACGCCAGTGCAAGGGACGTCAGTCCAGACCTTGCCAACCAAAGAGAATATTTGCAACAAAGCCCAGAGCAGAGCCGCCCTGGCCTGCCAGCCCCACCCACTCATCCACATGTACATAAGAGTCAGAGGGGAACAAAGAGACAGCCAGCAGGGCAGTCATTAGGGTCCCTCCCCTGGATAGCCTGATCTTCATACCCTCTCTTTCTCCTTTCTCTCTTCTCTACCCTGAAGAGTTATGATCTGCTGGTTGAAGACGTGGGAGGAAATCATTGCAGGTCTTTCAGTCCCAGCCTCAGGGTGAGAAGGGACACAAGACCTTGAGTGGTGAGTTTCAGTGAATAAAACAAAATTGTCCTGAGGACACTTTCCTGTGCCACCACACAGTCATCCTCCTGCCCCTGAATGACAAGGCAGTCAGTTTCCACCTGTAGTCAGGTCTCATTTAGTTTGGAGGGGAAGCTCATCGGAGGCTCATTGGCCAGAAGGCTCAGTGGATCCTTTGCTCTCTCTTCCTCAAATATTGTGTTCACATAAGTTCTTTTTGCTAGAGGATTGACTTTTTATTTTCCCGGCAGAGGATGCAGGGATGGGGGTGGGCTACTGAAGCTGCTGGTGGCTTAGAGGCTGAAAACTTCAGAGATGAGCTTGTGTCAAGGGTTGCTGCACTTTAACCAACCTCATAGTATAATCAATGCATTCCTTGCTTACAAAGAGCTGATTCGTCTGCTTTCTCTCCCCACCTGTAGCTAAGGATAGAGGAAGTGAATTACCAGGAAATTGGAAACCACATCAATGTGACTGAATTCATTCTTGTAGGACTGTCCAAGCACCCCACATCCCAGAGTGTTCTCTTCTGAGCACTGATGTTTCTCTATAACAGTAACTTTGGCAGGAAACAGTGCAACCATTTTCCTGGTAGGAGTCAATTCCCAGCTCCCCACTCTGATGTATGTTTTCCTCAGCAACTTTTCTTTATTGGTTTTCCTGTTTTCTACCAGTGTTGTCCCACTGACCATGGCAAGCTCTCTGCAGAACTTCCCCACCATCTCCTACAGTTCCTGCTTTGCCCACCTCGCCATTCAAGCCTTCTTGGCACTGGCTGAGTGTTTTCTTCTTGCCATTATGGCTTCTGACCAATTTGCGGCTATCTCTGACCCACTCAGGTACAGCCTGGTCATGTCTTCTTGAGTATACATTGTAACGGCTGGCCTTCCTGCTCACTATTAGGCCCATTCTGCTCTTCCTTATCAGTTTCTATTTGCAGAATTCGGTCAGTCACTTCTCCTGTGAAGTCCAAGCTATCTGCAAATTGCAGTGTTCCAAATCCATTTCCCTAGAGGTTCTGATGATGGTCCCTTTAATTTTCATCTTTATCTCTCACCTTTGTGTCCTCAGTGCTGTCCCAAGAATCCCCCCAACTCAGGCCAGGCTTAAAGTCTTTTCCACATGTGGCTCTCACCTGGTCGTGGTCACCATCTACTTTGGGACACTCATATATATTTATGTGAGACCCAAGACCAAAAAGTCTTAAGATGGGGACAAAATTGTTTCTATATCTTATGATGCAGTGACCCTAACCCTAATACTAAATTCCCTCATCTACACCCTGAGAAATAAGGATGTGAAAACTCCTCTCAGGATAGTAATTTGTAGGGCCAAGTCCTGATGCCTCAATCACGTGACAGTGTGTTGGGTGGTAGGACAGCACTAGGGCTTTAGCTGCCCTGGCCACTTTGCATCTGTGAGTGACACTTCTGAAATAGGAAAGGACTTGCAAACCATCTAAATAATGGAAGAAATCATATGAGAACACAGATTTGATGGCATAAAAATATAAAACTGCTGTATGTCACATGCATCTTAAAAATAAAATACAAGTTACACACGAGGAGATAGGTTTGCAAGATGTATAACAGAAAAATAATCAATAGTCTTCATATATATAACCTCTTGCAAATAATTAAGACAGAAGATAAATACTCCAATAAGAAAATAGCCAAAGAACATAAACATGCAATTCAGGAAAGAAAAAATAAACATTCACATTTAAGCAGCACCAAATATCACTTTTCATTTATCATATTAACAAAAATGAAAAACATTTATAGTATGTAATGTTGGTGAGAATTTGGGAAAATACCAGTGGGGGCATGTAAATTGGTACAGAATTTTGGAGGCAAATTCAGTAGCTATAAAAAGGAAACATTTGGGTGACCCATTTAGTTGCAGAGCTGGCTCTCAGCTGGAAGTAGCCTTGCTCTGCTCTGCTCTGAGAGCACTTGGGTGGGTCTGCAAGCCCAATGGCTCCAAAAATATCCACATGGGAACAAGATGTCAATCTCTTCTTTTTGCAGACTCCCACAGACTGTACATGTGAGGTGCTTGCCCCTGCACCCTTCCCAACATCAGGAGAACTTTGGGGAGGAGGAAGGTGGTTTCTCCCCAAAGGCAACTCCTCCACCTTTGAAATGGCACCTCTTGGCAATCTCTGTGGGGAGGTGATTGGTCCTGAATAGGTGATCTTTTTTATTTAGAATGGGAGATATTTTGATGACCTTTCTTTTCATAGCTGTGGACTTTAGTCATCAGTTCCAGGAAAATAGGAAAGGCCCACTGTTTTGAACTGAGTGCTTATGTATCCCCTAAATTTGTGTGTTAAAGCCTAAACCCTCAGTGTGATGATATTTGGAGATGGGGCACTGGTCCGATGAGATTAGTGCCCTTATAAGAAGAGGGGAGACACCAGAGCTCACTCTCTCTCTCTCTCTCCCCCTTTCTCCCTCCCTCCCTCTCTTTCCCTTACTGTGTGGACACAGTGAGAAGACAGCCATCTACAAGCCAGGATGATAGCTCTCACCAGAAACTGAACCAACTGGTACCTTGATCTTGGACTTCCTAGTTTCTAGAACTGTGAAAAATAAATGTCTGTTGTTTAAGCCACATAGTCTGTGGTATTTTGTTAGAGCAGCTCGAGATGACTAAGACACTTGGCATCTCATGTCATCGTGCCACCTCAATGCATCCATGTCACAGAAATACTGATACATGTTGTAATGTGTTTGTGCAAGAATGCTTGTTAAAGCATTGTTTGGACTTGTGTGAATTTTGAATAAAAGCCCTAAACGTCCATCAATAGAGTAATGTTTAAATAAATTACAGTATATCCATACTATGGAACATTGTGCCACTAAGGATGGCCTACTCTATAGGTCTTTCATTCTTCTGAGAAAGTTACCTGGCTATTGGGATATATCCTTGTCATGATGATGGCAGAAATGCAAGAAGGATGACAATGATGCTTCCTAAGGCTTAGGATCAAATTATCTCATTGTTACTTTTTCTCAGAAGAAACCATGAGTAGCACAACACATTTCAATCATGGTAGAGAAATAACCAAAAACAGATATAAAAAAATAACCGTAATATCTGTAAAGATTGGGGTTAGTTTCAGAGGAAAAAAGTCCATTTTGGCAAGTTTAGGGAGAAAGAGGTTTTTTACAGAGGTATTAAATAAGCTTATATGATTGTTGGGAGAGCTGAAGAAATGAACTCCAGCCTGGTTTTCCAGAAACAAATTACCAACCAGAGTTGGGCTATCAAGGTGAGATGCTGGTTGTGTTGCAACCAGGCAGCTGCCAGCTCCACAACCAGCTGGTCTGTTGTGATCTTCCCTGGCAAGATGGCTCACCCTCTGACTCTCTCCCACCTGATTCAGTCTCAAATTAAGGTCTTGTTTGAGTGCATCTGATTAAAAGAACCTAAATCACATCTGGAAACCTACCTGCAAAGGAGTCTGGGAAGACACACTGGAAGGAGCTTGGAGTACTCAGTATATTCCCATTGTCAGAAGACACAGAGAATATGTTGGGATTTATCCTCCCACACGTTTTGTCTACACATCTATACATATAGATGCACCTCTCTGATGTCATCTTTCTCCACTCTTCCTATTGTGTACTACTCGGTCTTTCTTTCTGTCCCCTAGAAATACCAAGCTCATTCTCACTTTAGGATCATTGCAATTACTGTTTCTTCTGTTTAGAACCCTCCTGACCCAGACCTTCATTTGGCTGCATCCCTCCCTTCCTTTCTCCCTTCCTTCCTTCTTTCCTCCCCCTCCCTCCCTCCTTCCCTTCTTTCCTAATTTTTGTGTGTAAAATATTTCAAACATACACAAAGTTTTAGAGAATAGTGTAACAATCAGTCATGTATCCACCACACAACTTTAATAACCTTAATATTTACAATATTTGGTTTAGAATTTTCTGATAGCATGACTACTTTAAAATGAATAGCCATTGTACCAAAAAAAGACACTACAAACAAATGAAAAGGTAAGCCACAGACTGAAAGAAGATATTTGCTATGCATCAAACCGACGAAGCATTAGTAGCTATATTCTAGAATATAAAGAATTCCTATCTTCCAAAAGGCTCCTCTGCTAACGGCCCACTGAGCAGAACTTAATCACATGACCACTCCTAGTGGCAAGAGAGACCAGAAAATATTGTCTTTTTCTGGGTTGCCATGTGCCGCAGTCTTGCTAAAGGTTTCTAACTCACTCGTTTGTCAAAGAACATATTTTAAAAAACCCCTGTCTTGTTTCTTTGCTTTCTATTTCCTTAATATCTGCTCTTTATATTTACTTCCTTACTCTTTCTTTAGGTTTATTCTGTAGATGTTTTACTAGCTTCTTGAGTTGAGTACAATTTATTTTCAGTCTTTCATGATTTTTTGGACCTTTTAAAAATTTTAAATTTTTTATTGTGAAATAATTTTAGACTTACAGAAGAGCTGCAAAGATAGTACAGAGAATTCCCGTATACCCTTTAACAACCTTCCCCTAAAGTTAGCATCTTACATAATCACGGTACACTTATCAAAAGGAAGAAATTAACTATTTTCCCTTTCAACAAATCCTTGGAAGGGAGTAGCTAAGTCCAGCCCACCCTCAAAGGGAGGAAAACTAAGCTCCATTTCCTGAAGGGGGGAGTATCAAAGAATTTGTGGACATATGTTAAAACCGCTACAGTAATTAATAAACATTTTAGGGGAGATATTTGAAGCTATGCAACTATCCTGTTTCTCCTTAAAGTTTCACTCCCTAATTTTAGCCTCCACTGGTGGATCTTGCTGGCAGCTGTTATTACTCTGGTGTCCTATTGATGATTTTCTATTTCCTCTATTCCAGTCTTTCACGATTTTTAAATACATGTATTTAAGGCTACAACTTTCTTTCTGAGACTCACTGCCTTCTATAAGTTTGGTGTGCAGTACTTTCATTAACATTCAGTTTTAAATATTTCATAATGTCTACCATTATCAGCTCTTTTACCAATCAGTCATTCAGAAGTGCATTTTAAGGTTCTAAACATACATGTGTTTGACTTTAAACTATCATTTTAAAGTTGTTTCAAATTTAATCATATAAAGGTCAGAGAACATAGTCTGGAGGATGTTGATTCTTTGAAGTTTGTTGAAACTTCTTTTGTGACCTAGCATGTGGTCAATTATTATAATTGTCCCCTGTGTACTTGGAAAAAAACCCTGTGTTCTCTATGTAGTGGGCGCAGGGTTTTTACATCTTTCAGATTGTTGTTTAAATCTTCTATGTCCTTACCAATATTTTGTGCTTGATCTGTCTGTTTCTGGTAGAGGTAAATGCACTATGATTTATATTTTTTTCTTGTGAGTGGAAGTGTTTATTTCCTTTTTGCATACAAAAATATGCAAATGTGGTCATATTAAACATCCTATGAGGACAGTGCAGATTTCTTAGTTTCTTCTTTGTTTTGGCTCCTCCTTGCCCCACCGCCCTGCCCATCTGCATTCCACCTCCATGTCACCCCTCCAACCCCACGGCCAGGTAACCTGTAACCTATGCTAACAACCTAGTTAGTGTCCTTCAATATAATCAAATGCAGACATCTATCTATATACACATACAAATATATAGGTATTTTTGTTATTTGTGTCTCATAAAATTGAGCTCACATTATACACATTTTGGGCATCTTTTTTTCCTTACTTAGTGACTAATATACATCTCTCCAAATCAATTGTCATAGTTCTGGTTCATTCTTTTTAATGCCTGCATAATATTTACAGATGTTGATTGAACCAATCCCCCTCTGTTGGTCATTCACTTTATTTCCAGTTTTTTGTCACCATGAGAAAAGTGGCAATAAAAACATCCTTTTCACCTACATCTTTCCATCTGAAATGGACCCAGTGTGCAGACTCACTACCAACATTTAAAAGATCAGCAACTCTTATTGCTGTCAGGGATGCAGAGGAAAAAGTATTCTGGTCCATTTCAAGTGGAAATGGGAGCTACCCAGCTTTTTTAGAAAGCAATTGGGCAATAGCTCTCCCTACTGGGAATCATCCCCAGAGAATGAAAATTGCCTCTCTACTAGGTCATGTTGATGCACTGCAGAGGGATAAAAAGAGACAGAGAGCTGCTAACATGCCGTTAATGGCAGTTAAGAGCCAGAGCATCTGGTGGGAGAGGGCAGTGGAGGAGAGGGTCCTCTCCTGTTATGCTCAGGTCAGGGACCTGGTGGAAAAACCTGGGAGTCTGAAATATGAGATGGTGCTACATGGGGGGATGCGCCTAAGGATGTTGGCTCTGCAGAGCCCCCTGGGCTCTCACACTGGCAGAGGGGGTCCACCCTTTCCCAGTAGAGCTGGCACTTCTGCTATGCTGGAAGATACTCCAGAGATTGCCCCTTTGCAAGGCAACAGATGCCTTCTTAGGAGCTCCTTCCACTTCCTCTCCTGGCTGACAGGCCAACAGCTAGGATTAAATAGCAGATCACCTGGCTGGGATAGGCAATTCTCATAGGGAGGAAAGAGGCCATACACAGAAAGAGTGGCAGAATAGCTAGCACATACTGGATAAGTAATAATTAATTGGTTTAGGGGAACTTTCTCAGGACACAGGATTTAATACCTTGGCAAGACCTCAGAATATGGGCAGACTGGTTGCCAGGGTGGCTCTTAGAAGCCTAGAGAAAGCCATGGCTTATACTGAGTGACATGGAAATGCCAGAGTTGCCCTGGCAGGTGGTAGAGTAAGGTATAGAGAGGGCAAGGGTGGTGGGCATGCTGGAATCAGTGGTGTAGGAATTGCCTCACATGGAGTCGACCATGAGCATTGCTTCCCAACCCCAAGTTCAAAGGTCATGTTGGGAGCTTAAAAGAAGCCACGGTGAGAGTTTATGCTCCAGAAATCAACAAATACCAAAATCAGCTCTCACTCCAAACCTGGCTGTTTAACATTTACCAGAACACTATCAGCTGGAATGGACGTATTATATAAGGCCAGGAGACTTCCCAGAATATGGATTCTGTGGGAGGGCCAAGAGGACACCTGCTTCCCAAAGGATGTTGGGATTGAGCAAGTAAGAGGGCACTGGTATCACTCAGAAGCTCAGTGGTGCCCTCCTCTGAGGCCAGGACTGACCATAGGAAAGGTGGTCACAGGGCTGGGCCCTGTGTTGTGATCTATCAGGATGATGGGCCCCTGGCATAATAGAATCCAGGGGGCAGCATATAGCAACTGCAAATCAAGAGGCCACCATTACCGTAATGACTGCCAATGGAGGACCAATCGAGTGGGCTTGACCTGTAGGGAGTCGTGGAGGTGGTTAATAGTGCATGGCATCCCTAGGGGCAAAGCAGATGGGCAGCCAATGAACATGCTTCTTGATATATATCATCAAAAGAAGGCAAGAATGGAGGAGCAGCCATCACCATACAAAGTCTCTATTCCTGGCTCGGTTCCCAGTCCTGAGCCAATTTTCAGACCCAGAACCCACTGACTGGTGGCTAGGTCCCCAGGAGGAAGGAGCCTACAACACTGTGACAAGCATACAGTTTGATGATACTCCCAGTCCTTCCCCAAGGGGACCTATGGCTGTTGACTCAGGTGACTGTACACTGGGGAGAGGGGTTGATGGAGAAGAGGTAATAAGTGGAGTCTTGACCAAGGTCTGGCTTATAGTGAGCCTGCCGTATCCAACCAGTGGTCATTTACCCAGTTCCCAAGTGTATAATTGGAATTGACACATTTGGCAATGGGAGTAACCCTTACATTGGGTCCTTGGCATATGGGGTAAGAGCTATCACAGTGGGAAAGGCCAAGTAGAAGCCTCTGAAACTGCACCCTGCCCACCTTGGGCAATAGAGTGAATCAAAGACAATATGACCATCTGAAGGAGGACGAAAGGATCCAAACTTGGTTTATGAATGGGTTGTCTCAGTATTTGGGTACAAGCACAAAGTGGATGACAGCTGCATTCTAGCCACACCCAGGGGTGCCCTTCAAAGACAGTGGGGAGGGAAGATCTTTCTAATGGGAAGAGCATGAGTGGTCCACCTCATCATCCACTTTGTGGGGAAGGAGAAGTGGCCCCAGGTAGGAATATCTCTGTATCTATGTATCTACCTATCTATCTCATCTGTCTATTTATCATCTATCTATCTATCTATCTATCTATCTATCTATCTATCTATCTATCTATCTATCTACCTATAATCTATCTATCTATCTAGAGTTGAATGACGGTCACCCAAAAGGTAACGTCCCCCAGAACCTGTGAATGGGAGCCTACTTGGAAATAGGATCTTTGCCAGTGTAACTAAGGTAAAGATCTCGAGATGAGATCATCTTGGATTATCCATGTGGGCCCTAAATCCAATAATAGGTGTTCTTGTATGAGACAGAAGAGGCAAAGACACAGAAACATAGAAGCCGTGTGAAGACAGAGAGAGATTGGAGTGATGTGGTCACAAGCCAAGGAACCCCTGGAGCCACCAGAAGCTCAAAGAGACAGGTAGGATCCTCCCCTTCCTCCCTTAGAGACTCTGGAGGGAGTGCAACCCTGCCAATACCTTGATTTTGGACTTTTGGCCTCCAGAATTGTGAGAGAATAAATTTCTGTTTTCAGCCACTCAGTTTGTGGTAATGTTATGGCATCTCTGTAATATATATTACAGATACATATATAAATAAAACACAGGTGTATTTGTATATGCATATCTGTAATATATATTATATAATAATATATTATTATATTTATATTCAAATTATATATAATTTTTATATTTTATATATATTAATATAATATATATTGGCAGTGCCTAATGTCTTGATCATTCAGTCAGGGGCCTGAAGAGAAAGGACTGGAAGATTTGGCACAAGGAAGAGGTCTGGAGTGGAGGCTTGTGGATAGACAGCTGGTAGCGGGCATGAAGTATGAAGTTTCTTGAATCACAAGCAAACACCCAGCAGAAAGCATCTACCATGGGAGAGGAACTGTACAGTAAGCAGACAAATTGACTTGGCCAGCTGATGTTAGCTACCCTTTGTCATGGGCGACCCCAAACTGTCCCGATGGGCCCACGCAACAAGTGGCCCCAGAGGTCCAGATAGAGGCCCAAGAGTAAAGACTCCCACTTACCAAGGCTGACCCATGTAGTGCTGCCTCTGGATGTCCAACTTGCCAGCAACAGGGACTGATACTGAGACACGATTCCTTGAAGACACCAACTGGACACTCAGTGCCAATCGACTACACTGGGCCCCTTCCATCCTAAAATGGCAGGCAGTGTGTCCTCAATGGGATAGGTATGAAAAATAGTTCATTAGATCTACATGCGATGATCTCTAAGTTCTTTTGTGTAAAAAGCAAGGTGCAGTACAGCAAATATAGTCTGCTACACTTGTGCAGAACAAAAGGATATCTATTCCTACATGCTTGTGTCTGCATGGAATAGCTTTGGAAGGATATATAAAAATCTGATTAATGATCTGGGGAGGAAGATTGGAGGTCAAGTGTAAGGGAGAGACTTACTTTTCATAGTACACCTTTGTGCACAGTTTGAATTTTGTTTTTTACTACGTGTACATGTCACCTCTAAAGTAAAAATTACAAAACCACTCTTGCCTTAAAAGAGAGAAAAAAATGGGAAGGACCCAGTTGAACAGGAGAGGGAAGGGTAGTCAGTAGTGAAGGCAGCAGGAGGTGGGGCCAAAGGCAAGGTGAAAGGATGGGCCTTGGATAGAAAAGCTCAGGCCTACGGGTGATGGGATGGAGGGAGAGAGGTGAGGCAGGATGGCAGGGTGAGTGTTGGGTACCAGGGAGAAGGGCCAGTCAGCTGCCCTTGCTTTTCTCTAGGAAGTGAAGAGCCAGGTCTTCTTCTGAGGGGGGGTGGGGTGGGGAAGCAGAGTCCCAGGAATGGAGAGAGCACAGAAGGTGTGAAAACTGCTCTTGGGATTCTTTCGGTGAGGGAGGATACCATAACCGTGAGAGGCTTCAATTTGATCAATGTTTTTAAGATGGGTGCTGGGTATACGAGACTTTGCTGTATCCTTCATTATCCCTTTCGATATGTCTGACATCAAACCATTGGGGGGCCAGGAGAGGGAGTTAGCCAGAGATGGGCAGGGCCTGTGAGGGCCTGCCTGAGATGGGAGAGTATGAATTTATGGTGCACCCAATCTGCCCTGCTCTGTAACCTTCTTCCGCAGGGTAGGCTTCAAGGTGCAGGCTCAGGGAAATCAGACATCCGAGTTCCCGGGGCAAGAGGTGTTCACGCACTCTAGGTTTCTATTCTAGGAAGTCATCCAGAGTAGGATGTGCAGGGCAGAGGTAATGGAAGCCAGAGGAGTTTAAATGGGAAAGAGAGGAGGGGAGATACTTAGGGGGTGGAGGCCAGTGGAGATGAGAAATTCTAACACTGAAGGCCTTATAGAAACCCAGGAAGAGGCCACTCCTGTCACGTCACAGCACTCAGCTCTGGGAAGCTCGGAACAAGTAAGTTCAGGGAAAAATATGACAAACAATTGGCATCTTCCCCCCACTCCACCACCTGCTGCCCCCAGTGTTAGATATTTGGTGTGTGTCCTTCCAGGCCTTTAAAAAATATGTATACCTCCACATATGTATCCACAAACAACATAGGGGACTTGGGAGGTGCATTTTTAATTTACAAATTGTAGCTTACCCTATGTCTTATTCTGCACCTTGTTTTGCAGTCATCACAATGCTTTTGATATACATAAGTCAAAATATAATGATGTACACCTGAAATTTATATGTTATGAACCAATGTGACCTCAATTAAAAAAAAGAATGCTTTTGCAATCTAGTTAACACAGCCTCATTCATTCCTTTTCACTGCTGCATTTTAATCTACTGGATGAATATGCCCCATTGCATCTATCCATGTCCTCTTTGATGGGAATTTAGATTGTTCTTAGTTTTTCCTATCACCAAAATCCTTGGGCATGTGTCCCTATACACATCATGTACCAGCGTTTCTCTAGGAGATATACTTGGCAGTCATGGATCTGCTGGGTCACAGAGAGAATGGGCATTTTAAGTCGTAGTACTTTCAGTTCAAGGCCAGGCTCTGGAGCCAGATTGCCTCAATTCAATCCTGTTGTTGATATGACTCACAAGCTGAATGACTCTGAGCAAACTGCAGACCCTCTCTGTGCCTGTTTCCTCACCTATTGATGGAGATAATAGTACATACTTCAACCACAGGATTGTTTCGGGGTTTAATTAATACTTATCTACAGTGTTTAGAAGAGTGCCAGGAGCCTGAGTATTGTATAATTTGCTATTCATAGATTCTGCAGATTATCCTGCCAAGTGGCTGTCCTAATTTACCTACCTACCAGCAGTGTGCAAAACCACTGGCTTGCTCGTAATCTTGGAAAGTTTTGCAAATCTGATGAGTGAAAAATGATTTGTGTTTTCAGTTTGCATCTCCTGATTATTGATGGTGAGCATTAGAATTCCGTCCGTTTTGAGGATCGGTAAACTAGGGCCTGTGGCCCTAATGCAGCTGGCCAGTAAAGCTGTATTGGAGCAGATTAGTTTACATACTGGTTAGGGCAGAGGCGAGTAGCAGTTGCAACGGATCACGTGGCCTGCAAAGCCAAAACTATTTCCTGTCTGATCCTTCACAGACAAGCTTTCCAACACTGCTTACTGCCTGTTTGCATCCCCTGCCTGTTCGCCTAGTGGATTGTTAGTCTCGTTTGGGAATACAGGTTGCAACAATTTTCTGCCCTAGCATGCTTCACATTCATTACTGTATTGAGTCCTCACAAGCCCAGGAGGGAAGGCCTGCTGCTTCCGTGTTTTAGAGACGGGAAACTGAGGCTCGGAGGTGTAGGCACCAGAAGAGATGAGGTCACAGCCTTGGAACCTGGAATTCAGCTCCTCCGCCCTCCACAACCACCCTTTCAATGGCTGATGTCCTGGCAACCGCATGCCCTCAGCTGTCATTGGCGGGAGTCCTCAAAGGACCGGGCACGAGACCCATGCTGATTGGTGGGCTCTGGGGCGCATGCGCACTGCTGTTAGGTTTGTGGCGTTCCATTCCCACCTAAACAGCTTGGACCGCGGAGGCTCTGAGGGCCACAGTGGCCTGGCTGAGGGGGTCCCCACGAGGTGGCAGGGGCGGTGGCAGCCTAGGTGGAGGGTGGCCTTGATGAGGGGACTCCAAGGTGGCGAGGGCAAGGCTGCCTGGGTCCACAAGTTCCAGATCCTTTGAAGTGAGTGGTACATATTCCACACCTCTTCCCACAGTCTTGGTCTGGGAGGGCTGGGGCCTGGCCTCAGCTAGAGGCTCCTCCCCGACTCTGCTCTCTTTTGCAGGTTGAACACAGCATCTCCCCCACACAGAAGCCTCTGGTACCTTTTGAATCCAGGAGTTACAGCCACGCTGATTCCCCCGTTCTCTGTTGCTGCTTCTCATCAGAAGACCCGGTCATGCTGCCCTGCCAGGGCTTCCCTCTTTCCTGAGGTTTAGCAGGGCTTTTGTCCCCTGTTTACTGCAGTTTTAAATTAAAGTACTTCTCGGATTCTGTGGTCTGCCTTCTCTCTATGGGGGAGCCTGGTGGGCCATAGTGACCTGGATCTGGGGAGCATGTGGCTTGGCCCCTACATGCACTACAGTGTTCTTCCTCATTCCCTCTTTCCAGGGTCTCATCACCATCCTCACCTTCCTCTCAGCAGGAACTAATTGCCTTCTTCTAGAGCTCTAGCCCCTCTCTGCTCTCATTTGGATCTTCATCCTGGTTCTCCCCTCTCTCCCCTTTTCTGCCATGTGTCAGTTAGCCTCTCCTCTATGGTCATTTCAGCAGCTATTCCACAATACAGTAGACTCATCTTACCCCTTCCCAGGCCCAGTCCTCTTTCTGGATTCATTATCTCCCACTGGTACCACCACATGCATGGACCACTTAGCCAGAACCTCCAAATTGTCCTCATTTCCTCTTTCACCCTCACCTGTCACTTCTTTCCTGTTTCAGTAGAGGAGTGGAGGCAGAAGTCACAACATAGGGAGATGCGGAGCAAAAAGGGGAACATGAATCTGTTCTGCTTGCTCTGGGACAACTTGGGGGAACTGCCAACAGGCAATTAGAAATGGATGGTCAAGGGGCCAGGGGTTTCATATCCTTATGTCCCAGCCACCACTGCCACTGCCAATCTGGGCCCAGATCCCACCCTGCCACCTCCTCAGTGCCCCATGTCATCCCAGACTGCCCTAGGAATGGCAGGCACGCTGGCCACTGTCCCCTTGTATCTGTGTGCTGGCGCCACTGTATCTCCTTTGCTCACACTACATGCTCCATTGTCCCATCAGACTTCACTTATATAACACAAGCTCAAATATGAAATTATTAAGAATTCAGACAGCAATAGCAGAGCATTGCACCAAGTGTGTGGGGTCCTTCTGACAGCAGGGGCCCATGAAAAGGTCACACACCCAGGAAGTCAGCCCTGGTCACATCTAATGACATCTAACAACAAGGGAGGCTGGGTATAGGTCTCTAGCTGGATGATAATACACACAAGTAAAACTTGAAAGTGTTTTATTTCCAAAAGGAAGAAAGGGAGACTAGACACTGGAGGGTAATTTGAAGTCAGCCAGAAGGGGAGGATGGCAGATACACAGTCTCTGGTCTGCAACAACAAAATGAAGCCCTCTGGGCAGGAATAATCTGAGTACTCTTCCCCAGCAGTGGGGCAAGGTCCTTGGTTGGCCCATCAGGCAGCCCCTGGATCTATCCTCTGGGAAAGACTCACTTGTCCTCACATTGTCCTCTGTAGCCACTGACTTTGCTATCTGGGGATCTTTCCTCATCCATCTATCCCCTAGGGCCACTCTTGAAGTGAATATTGGAGAGTATGCCCTTCTTGGAGGCTACATGGTGTTGGCGACCTGCTATCTACTGGTGCAGGGTTGGGGACTCCCCAGACAGTTGCTTTATGGTTTGAACAATCGCTGTTTTGGGGAGGCCCAGCTTGTAGTTTCTTTGGCAATGTAGTTCCCTCTAAAGATTGGTAGACTTCCAGCCAGTTCAGCACACACAAATTACTAATCTAGATTTAGTTCTTAAGTCTGAAATCTTTTATTTGCTCATCTCTGTGCTGGCCTGTGTCTTTTTCTAACAATGACTGGCAGCTGTCTTGAGGCCATCTGAAAGTGTGTGCTCAGATGGGAATGAAACACTCTTAAGTTGGTTTTAACTGCTTGGCTGGCTCGCACAGTCTTATCTCCTCTTCAGTAGGCTGATTCCAAGTCACCTTTACAAATTGCTGGCATTGGAGCTTCAGAAGTGGTTAGCTTTCTCCACCGGTAAGGTTCCAAATTATTGGACTACGAATCAACAAAGGTTTCAGGTCTCAGGCAGAGAGCACTACCCTTAGAAGAAATGCATTCCTTTCCAGCTTTGCTTGTAGACTGTCAACTCCAGCCTGAGTTCATTCTTCTCTTGTAGTGTTTCTCTGAAAGTGCCAAGAAGCTGCCGACACATCCCCAACATTTTGATTCTTTCTACTATTTCCCCCAACACTTCAGCCTTGGACAGCATGTTGTCTGCCTCCCAAGGTCCTGTAGGAGGCAGCTGTTTTATCTTAAACTTTACTGAGAAATTCTTCACGTACAACAAACTGCATCCATTTAAAGTGCACACTTTAAAGAGTTCTTAAAATTGTGTATGCCCACAAAATCACCACCAGAATAACATCAGAACGTTTTCATCATCCCCAAAAGATTCTGCATGACCGTTTGCTGTAGTTCTTTCCCATCACCCCCAACCCACAAGGACCACTGAGTTTCTGTCTTTCGCTCTAGATTCATTTGCCTTTTATATAAGTGGAATCATGCAGTGTGTAGTCTTATGTGTCTGACCACTTTCACTTGGCATAAAGACTTTAACATTCACCCATGGCATAGTATTTACCAATAGGTTGTTCTTTTTATCACTGAGTATGATGTGGACATGCCACATTTGAATTGTTTCCATTTCATGGCTATTGTGAATAAAGCTGCTATGAACATTCATGTACAAATTTTGGTGTGGACATTTTCCTGTATATTGGATAAATTTATAGGAGTGAAATGGCTGGCATCTTTGGTAAGTGTAGGTTTAACCTTTTAGGAAACAAGCAGTCTGTACCATTTTGCGCCCTGACCAGCAATGTGTGAGAGTTCCAGTTCCTCCACATCCTTGTCAACACTTGGTATGGTCAAGTCTTTTTCATTTTAGCCATTCTAATAAGTATGTAGAAGTTTCTCATTGTGGGTTTAACATGCATTTCCCTGATGACAAGTGATGCCAGGTCTGGTGTAGATGATGATGAAGGTAGCTGATGTCAACTGGACGAGTTATTTTCTCTACAGTGGTGGTGGCGGTGGGGAGCAGCGCACACCAGCTTTAGCATCTGCCCAGGAGCTGGGCTGGTAGTCGAACCAGTGGGATAGGGCCTAGGGCTCTCCCAAGCTGACTGCCACTTCCTCTTTGGCTGGGGAGAAGGCTTGAGGGGACAGGAAAAAGGAGGCACTGACCTGCTCCTTTCCACTGGGGTCCAGATACATTTCTTTCAACTAAGCCTCAGTGTCTTTCACTTTTCCCCCACTGGAACTGGAAAGCTCAGTGCCAAGCCACAGCCTGTGGTATACATGTTTACAGCAACATCTTTGTGCAGGAATTGGTCTGAATGTGGAACAGAGAGGTCCTGCAGAGGCTGGAAGCAGGGCTGGCAAAACCAGTCACTAAGGGCTGTTGTTCATGCCTTCCTGCCTCTCCTTTCAATATGTTTCTCTTTCCCTACCCTGGTTGCCAGTGGCCCCATGCCTCCCAGGGCAGTGCTCCAGTGCTATACTTCTTCCTCCAATCAGAACTTGCCTAGATGTCTTAGCTGCCAGAAACCCCAGTTGGAAAGTATCTGCTAAAACTTATTCACTCAGAAAGCAGTTGACTGTGTTACCCACCAAGGGATAACCATTTGAGTCAGCATCAAAGCCTTGGCCTAAGGAATCCAGCATGTCTTCTCAAGTGAGGCTATTATTATTTATTATATTACATAAAACTATAACATCAAAATATTGTTTTGCAATTTGTAATTCTATGATTCATTTTCACTCCTATAATGTTTTACAGATGATAAAATAACTAAAATAAAACACTTTATATTTTAGTCCCTTTAACTGCACTTTTTTCCCTACTGTTTGAATAAGGGGTCCCACATTTTCATTTTGCACTGGGCCCTGCTAGTTAGGTAGCCAGCCCTGAATGTGATTAAGTTCTGCCAAAGGGATATGAGCATAAACAATGTGTGCAATTACTGGTCATATGTTTTGAAAGGAAAATGCTTTTTAAACTTCTACTTCCTGTCTGCTGCACCTGCCCTCTCCCTGACCCCTTGTCACTGGTGGGGAAACAGCAACAGCTGGAACAGTTGGAGCTGTGTTGGAACTGGAGATAAAAGTCACATATTAGGTACAGCACAGTCAATACGCCAGCCAGGTTCCCTGGATTATCTCATTCAGCAGAACTTCCCACCTGCCAGGGACGGCCTTCCTGCTCACCTCTGTTTGAGAAATTAACTTCCATTTTCTTGGTGTACTTTAGGGTCTTTGTTAGAGTTGCTTAGCCAGAGAGCAGGATCTGACAGAGACAGCATCTTTCATATATCTTCTTAGCTTCTTCCTTTTATTAATAGAACTTTCCTCCTGGGATTTAAAAAATTGAGATATAATACACATAACATAAAATTCACCAGTTTAAAATGTACAATTCAGTGGTTTTTAGTATATTCACAGAGTTTTGCAGCCATCACCACTATCTAGTTTCAGAACACATTCACTACCCCTGAAAGGAACCCCCATGCCCATTAACAGTCACTATTCATTCCTCTCTCCCACTGGAAACCACTAATCTGTTTCTGTCTCTATGGATTTGCCTATTCTGGGCATTTCATATGAATGGAATCATACAATATGTGGCCTTTTGAGTCTAGCTTCTTTCGCTTAGCATAGTTTTCAAGCTTCATCCATGTGGTAGCACATGTCAGTGCATCATTCCTTTTTATGGCAAAATAATATCATATTCCACTGTGTGGATAGACCACATTTTATTTACCCATTCGCCCGTTGATGAACATTTGAGTTGTTTTCCCTTTTTGGCTCTTATGGATAATGCTGCTATGAACATTTGTGTGCATGTTTTATTGCAGACATATATTTTTGTTATGGACTCAGTGTCCCCCCAAATTCATATCTTGAAGCCCTAACCCCCAATATCATGGTATTTGAAGGTGGGGCCTTTGATTTAGGTTTAGATGAGGTCATGAAGGTGAGGTCCTCATGATGAGATTAGTGCCCTTATACGAAGAGACCAAAGAACTTACTTTGTCTCTCTCTGCTTTGTGAGAACACAGCAAGAAGATGGCTGTGTGCAAGCCAGGGAGAGGGCACTCACCAGAAACTTAATCAGCTGGCACTTTGATCTTGGACTTTCCACCCTAGAGAACTGTGAGAAATAAATGTCTGTTGTTTAAGCTCCCTAGTCTGTGGTATTTTGCTAAAGCAGTCCAAGCTGACCTATACAATTTTCAATGCTTTGTTATTATAAAATGTCCTTCTTGGTCTCTAGCAACAATTTTTATCTTAAAGTCTATTTTGTTTGACATTAATATATGCATTCCAGCTCTCTTTGGTTACTCTTTGCATGGTATATCTTTTTCCATTTTTTACTTTCAACCTATTTGTGTCTTTGAGTCTCAAGTGTGTCTCTTGTAAACAGCGTATAGTTGGATTTTTTAAAAAATTCGTTCTCCCTATTTGTGCCTTTTAATTAGAGTATTTAATCCATTTATACTCAATGTAATTACTAATAAGGTAGGATTTACATTTACTGTTTTGCTATTCGTTTTCTATATGTCATATATATTTTTTGTTCCCCTATTCCTTCATTACTGCCTTCTTTTTTGTTAAATATTTTCAAATGACCATTTAAATTATCTTGTTTCTTTTACTAAAGTTTTGAGTTATTTTCTTAGTGGTTAGCCTCGTGATTACAAATAGCATCTTAACTTTTAACAGTCTATTTCAAATTTATACCAATTTAATTTCAATAGCATATACAAATTGCTCCTGTATAGCTCCCTCCCTTTCCCCTTATTTGTGCTATTTTTTGTCATGCACATTACATATATAAGTTTGTCAACATAGTTTTATAATTATTGCTTTATGCAGTGGTTTTTTTGAATCAGAGGGAAGAAAAGAGTTACAAACAAAAGTACAATTATACTGTCCTTTATGTTTACCTCTGTAGTTACCTTTAGATACTTTTTTGTTTCTTTGCAAGTCTCATAGTTTTGTTGAAAACTGGACACTTTAAATATTATAATGTGTCAACTCTGGAAATCAGATTCTGCCCCCTTCACAGGATTTATTGTTGCTACTGTTTGTTTCATGAGTTTTCTGAACAAATCCTGTAAAATCTGTATTCTTTGTCATGTGTGGCCACTGGAGTCTCTGCTTGGTTAGCTTAGTGGTCAGGTAATGATTAGACTGATATTTCCTTCAATTCCTGGAACCAGTATGTCTCCCAGTCTTTGCCAATGAGCTCTTTGTGCAGGTTGGAGCACGCCTTCACCGCTCAGCAGGCAGTTTACAACTCCGTCTTAGCCTTCACTTCCTGCTTGAGCAAAGCTTCAAGTTTAGCCAGCGTTGAGAGCTTAGGCCCTCTCAGCTTAGGGCCTCAGCCCTGGGCATGCACATAGCCCTATGCATGTTTGTGGCCTTTTGGATTCTTAGGAATATGTCATAGGTTTTCAAAGCCCCCTATGGACATCTCATTTCCCAGCTTTTCCTTTTAAGCTTTTTGGTTAGCCAATTGTTTTCCCCAACTGTTAGCCACTGCCTCAGGTGCCCACAGTGTTAAACAATTGGCTCTGATTGTTTCTGACATCCCCCTTTACCAGGGAAAGGCTGTTCTTACCGGGTGAGCTCCAACTCTAGTCAAATAAAGACAGCCTATGAATGGTGTCTTCCAGGGAACCAGCAGATAAGTCAAGTAATGATGATTGTCTCAGAATGGGACTTTGAAGGATCTCCAGCCCCGTTCTACCCTCTCCAGTGGCTGCTAGGCCTCTGGTTTTCACCATGATAGCAGAGGCTACTGCAGAGCTGGGGAGACGTGGATAGGAATGGGACAAGTTAAAATGCCACAAACCTCACTGTTCTTACTGAGATTCAACTGATGATGCTGGCCTGTGGACCACTTAGAGAACCACTAGATGGAGACGAGGTCTGTGAATGGGGAATAGAGTGAGGCTAACTGTCCTCTACTGTGGTACAAACACACAATTGGCCTCCTTTTTCTTCTTTACTAAGTTCTGACCACTGAGCCAATGGGCGTATGAGAAAGAGGGGTGTTTTCTGTCTTTGTTGGAGGTTGAAGGATGGGCCTGCCCCAAGGGACCTCTCAGTGTCTTTTCAAATCAGTTCCTACAATGGGAAACACCTTTTCTAAATATAGTTTATTTTAAAGTCCTGTTTACCCAGTGGGATAGGAGGAGTACATTGGAAAATATGAAAACGTTGCTTCTTCCCAAGGGCAATTACACCATTTGTCTCTAACAAGCACTTCTGGGAATTGCCCTCTCAAAGTCTTAAGAGTCCCTGAAGCTCCTTGGTTTTCATTCTTCCAACAGCACTTGCAGCCTCTTCTTGCTACCTCATGTACACAGTTTCCGCTCTCCTGCTCTCGTGGTTCAAGGCTCCAGGGAGTTCCCTGGGTTCCTTGTCAGGAAATTCCTAGTGAGAGGTGGGTGAAAAGGACAGCTGGTTCACATGGGTAGCCAAGTGAGGGGGCTGGGTGCATACTCAGCTATAAGAACTTGGGTCTTGGCAGTTTGCCTTCCCAGGAATTAAGGAAAGTTTTGTCCCTCTTTCTCTGCTGGGCTGATGAAGTGGGCCATCCCCATTTCTTTTGGTCTGCAGACCTGTGCCAGGCATGCTGCCTCTTGTATGTTATGGAAACATGTGAGGGTTTGAGGCTCCTGAACTTGGGGAGGGTTACCAAGGTCCATTGGACACTAGGTGAAGGGGTCATACTGGGGAGCTGCAGCAAACTGAGCACAAGAAAGAGAGAGACAGGAAGCATAGGGAAGCCACAGGATTCCTGCTGCTCATGAGTCAGGAGACCTGGTCTGGGGGCCAAAGCTGCTGTCCAAGCCAGGCATGGTCCCAGGCAGAGCACAGCAGAGACAGCTGACATTCTATCCATTCCATCTGTCCATGCTGCCCACGTGTACTGCTTGCCTAACCTGAGTCAAGAGCTGGCTAAGAGGTGGGGTGCCAGAGAGCTCATGGATGCTTCCAGGAATACCCATGGGAGTCGTGCTGAGTCAATATCTGCAGGTGGGAGGTCACCTGGGCCAGAAAGTGACAGAACCCTGGAGGCAAAAGCTGGACTCTGTGTCAATGCTGTGCACCTCTAGTTTTACTAGCATGCATACACGTGTGGTATGTGTGTGTGCCTGTGCACATATACATATCATGTGTGTTTAGATATTAGCACATGCACATGGAACCACACACATGTGTGTGTGGAGCTCACACTCTCAGTGACCCTGACCCATGCAGAAGACTGGCATTTGTTGCATGCTGGCAGCTTACAGGTGACTTTTCAAATGTACAGAGAACTCGGTGTGTGAACAGTAGACGAATGATCTGCCTGAGGGAGGGTGGACTGCTCTCCATTCCAGTGGCCGATGAGAATGGAGGGGGATCTGGAGTATATTTGAATAGGACAGCAGCCCCTTCCTGAGACACTGTAGGAGGGAGACTTATGGGTGGGGTGGAGGCTCCAAGAACAGGAGACTCTGGGCCTGGGCATGAGGAGCTCAGGAAGGAAGTGAAGGAAGGCTTCTGGGCAGAGGCTTTAACTTGCGCCAGGAATGCCAGCCAGTGTTTCCTCAGGGACAGGGGACTGAACAAAATGCTTCCTTGGCAGAGGAGCAGGGTGGGGTTGACACTGAGGACAAGAAGCCCATGGGTATGCCATGGGCTGCTGAGCTGGCCCTGGTCGCTCTGTGGCATGTGGGGGGCTTAGAGGTCTGTCCTGGGGTGCCAGGGCCGTGAGCAGAAGCGGTCTTGTCCTCCCTGCACAGCCAGCCAAGCTGGGCCTTCCAAATGACCCTTAAGGAGGAGCCCTGGCCAGGATATGTCGAGGCTGAGCCTCCAGGCCTCCATCAGTGATAAGGTTCTGGTGGCAGCTGTGTAAAAGCGCAGGGTGGAAGGGAGGGAGGCTGGGGCAAAGCTGGCCATGAGTCTGGGAGGAGCCTCAAAAGGGCCTCTAGGGAGGGGACACCCAGTGAGGACACTGGAACCCACGGCCTGGTCCTCCCCTGTGGCAGGTCCCAAGTCCAGCTGTATCTGCGGCACCTAGACAGGGTTAGTCAGGCTCTGAGCAACTGGCTCCTGTGAGCAAGCCCACAGACCCCAACACAAGAAGCCCTGTGATTAGGTGGACTGGGCATTGGGGACTCAATGGGTGGGTGGACACCCGTGGAGGGGGCAAACCTGTCATCTTATTTTAGACTTCTTGCATCTGTTGAATTTACTGTACAGGAGACATAGAGTGCACACCAGACCCTGGGCCCCAGGGTCCACCAACTCAGCTGATTTTCACCTTCCTGGGACCTCCTCCTCCCTCACCCTCCACGGAGGGAACAGGCCTGGTGGCGGCTGCTTCTACCTCCACTGCTGCTGCTCCCACAGCCTTCTCTCCTTCATTGGAGGAGCTTTATTCTGACAGCCTCTCATACCTGTCTGTGCCTCTAAAGCTTCTCTACCCCAAACACACAGGAGGCAGGGTGCAGGCAGCGGACTGTATAAAAATCCATGAATGTATATTCCATAGCTATTTTAACCAGTCCCCTATATATAGATCTTTATGCTGTTTCTCATTTTTCATTATTAACAGTGCTGAAATGAATATTCTGGTACATTTGTTTTTGTGCCAAAGATTTTTAGAAGGGAAATTATTGAGTCAAAGAGTAAGTAAGCTCTTTTTAAAGTGTTTGATACAGATTACCAAGTTGCTCCCCAAAAAGGTTGCACCAATTTACACTCTAACCAATTGTGTATGAAACTGACTGTTTTCCTATATCCCACCCCAAACAGAATATGTTCAGTCTTTTACGTCTTTGCCCATATAGTAACTAAAATCATTTCCCAATATGGGTCCACTTTCCTTTCAATTTTAATGTAATTGAACAATAATGTGTGTAACATTTGGCCAGTGCCATCTCTTCTTCTGAGAACTGTCCATTCACATCCTTTGCCTGTTTTCTATTTGGGACATTCATGTTTTTCACATTGATTGGTAAGTGCTCTTTACATGTTTAGAATATCTAATCTTTATCATAATTGGAAAATACTTTTCCTCCTCATTGTTTGATTTTAACTGTTCACAGTCCTTTTTTATGCATAAGTTTAAAAAAATTCAAACGTATTTAAATGATCATTTTTTAAATTATGATTTCTGGATTTTGTGTCCTATGAAAAGCTCTACCCAAGATAAAATTATAAAAATGTTCACTCACAACATCTTCCAGCACTTTAGAATTTTAATCTACTGGGAATTTATTTTCGTGAGAAAGGACATTGGGATGTAACTTTATTTTCTCTCCAAAGTGTTAGTCAGGTGTCCCAACACCATTTATTGAATAATCCATATTCCTCCACTGAGCTGAAATGTCATCTTCACCAAATTCTAATTCCCCATCTGGGTTTATTGTTGCACATTTACTCAACTAGCTAATATAGGTTGGGTGATTCCAGGATGGCCTTTTTGGGGAAATTACCTAAAGAATTCAGTAGGGAAGGTACACAATGGGGTGATAGGAGAGAGAGAGAGGGAGACAGAGAGACTCTTACAGAGGAAACCTTTTGGCATGCTGGGAGGAAAGCTGGTAGAACTCTCAGCTGGGTGACATTTTGGAGGGATCTACGGTTCTCCTAGTCTTCCAAATAATCTCAGATATCCCCATGACAATGGTGAGGAAACCACTCTTTGCTAACTGGTGCTTTTGCATTTGTGACAGAGACATGGTGAGGTTGGGAGTCCAACTACCATTGTAATTTAGTAACTTTCAGAATCCTTTTCTGAGCTGGGTTTTCTTGGCATCTCCATCCTTTGGCCACATGCAATAAGGGACCCCATCAGCAAGGTCGGGGAGAGGCCGGAAGGTTCCTTCTGGGTCTGGAGGCAATAATGTCAAAATTGAAGTTGTGGCTCACAGGCTCTAGGTTACCCAAGACCATCAGAAGTGACTGTCTATCCTGGGCTCCCCTTTTAAAATGCTTTCATGGCAGCCTCATCCCAAACCCCAGAGTCTGCCCTCAGAGAACACGTGGTCCAGTTGCCCACTGGTGACAGCTGGGTTTGCTGCTTCCTTCTCCTGCAAAGTGAATCGGAATCTCTTTGCCTTCCCCAACCTGACCCAATAAGTAATCACAAATCACCCAAATCACCCCGCATTTCCTCAGTCTGTTGCCTGAAATCCACCAACTGTTCTAATCTGTATGAGTCGGAGAACTTCAGCTGTAAGTGACAAAGCACAGCTCTAACTAAACGAGGGGGCTCACTGGAGGGACACAGAGGAGCTCACAGAATTGAAGTTAGGAGCTGAATAGTGAAGTATCGGGAAGGACAGGAACCAGAGCACATCTGGGGAATCTCGTTGGCAGGAACTCAGACTGGCTCTCTCCAAGGAGCTGCTCTCAGCTACTCAGCTCCAACCACTTTCCATCTCTATGTGTCTCTGCTCCACTTTCAAATTCCCTGAAGAGAGACTCTGATGGGTGCAATTTGGGTTACCTTCCCAAGGGTTCAGGAAGAGGACGGGAAGAGAATGACAGAGAGGAGGTTGGGGTCAATGGATTACAAGGGTCCACCATGTGAACACTGAAGTCTCAGAATGAGGCAGGAGTGGGACGAAGAAGGGACTGTGAGCCTGCAGCAAAGTCCTCGTAAATACACGAGGAGAGAATGGTTGAGAGACAGTGATGGGCAAGGGGACTGCACAGCATGAGCCTCAAAGGGAAGAGTGTTCTTTTTAAATTGTTTCTATGAGTTTTCTTTATTGTGGTGAAATTCACATAACATAAATTAAACATTTTAAAGTGTACATATCAGTGGCATTTAGTACATTCACAATGTTGTGCAACCACTGCCTCTATCTAGTTTGAAACATTTTGATCAGTCAGAAAAGAGATCCTGTACCCATTAAGCAGTCACTCTCCATTCCCCCTCCCCCGTGCCCCTGGCAGCCTCTAGTCTACTTTTTGTTTCTGTGGATTTGCCTCTTCTGAATATTTCATATAAATGGAATCATACAATATATGGCCTTTTGTGTCTGGGTTCGTTCACTTAGCATAATGTTTTCAATATTTTCATCCATGTTTCAGCAGGCATAAGTAGTTCATTAATTTTCACATCTGAATAATATTCCATTAGATGGATATACCACATTCTGTTTACCCATTCATCAGTTGATGTATATGTAAGTTTTTTCCACCTCTTGGCTGTTATGAATAGTGCTTCTATGAACATTCATGTGCAAGTTTTTATTTGAACACCTGTTTTGAGTTCTTTTGGTGTGTACCTAGGAATGGAATTGCTGGTTCATACAATAATGTTATATTTAACTTATTCAAGAACTACCATTATATTCAATGCCAAAACTTTTCTACAGTCTTAATCATAAGTGTCTAACTAAATGAAGTGTACAACTGCTCCATCTTTTTCAAGATTGTTTGGTGATTTGGGGTTTCTTGAAGTTCCCTATGAATTTTTGGATCAGTTTTTCCATTTCTGCAAAAAAGGCCCTTGAGATTTTGATAAAGATTGCATTGAATCTGTAGACCACTTTGTGAATACTGCTATCTTAACAATATTAAGTCTTCCAATCCATATACATACGAAGTCTTTCCATTTATTTAGGGCTTCTTTAATTTCTTTGAGCAATGTTTTGTAGCTTTCAACGTGCAAGTCTTGCATCTACTTGGTTAAATTTATTCCTAAGTATTTTCATCTTTTTGTTGCTATTATAGATGCTATTATTTTCTTAATTTCATTTTTGAATTGTTCATTGATAGCATATAGGATTACAACTGATTTTTGTGTGTGTGTGCAACTTTGCTGAATTTGATAATTAGGTCTAGTAGGGCTTTTTTTGTGGATTCTTTAGGTTTTTATATATAAGATCAAATCATCTGTGAACAGAGATAATTGTACTTCTTTCCTTCTAATTTAGATGGTTTTTCTTGCCTAGTTGCTCTGGCTAGAAATTCCAGTACAATGTTGAATAAAAGTGGTGAAAGTGGGCATCCTTGTCTTGTTCCTGATCTCAGAGGAAAAGCTTTCAGCTTTTCACTGTTGAGGATGATGTTAGCTGTGGGTTTGTCATATATGGCATTCGTTATGTTGAGGTACATTCCCTCTCTACCCACTTTGTTGAGAATTTTAAAAATCACAAGTGGATGTTTAATTTTGTCAAATGCTTTTTCTGCATCTATTGAGATGATCATGTGGTTTTTATTCTTCATTTTGTTAATGTGATGTATTGCGTTGATTGATTTGTGGATGTTGAGCCATCCTTGAATCCCTGGAATAAATCCCACTTGATCATGGTGCATGATCCTTTTAATGCATTGTTGAATTTGGTTTGCTAATATTTTGTTGGGAATTTTTGCATCTATGTTCATCAGGGATATTGGCCTGTAATTTTCTCTTTTGTAGGGTCTTTTTCTTGTTTTGGTATCATGGTAATGCTGGCCTTGTAAAATGAGTTTGGAAGCATTCCTTCCTCTTTAATTTTTTGGAATAGTTTGAGAAGAATAGTTATTAACTCTTCTTTGAATGTATGGTAGAATTCACCTGTGAAGCCGTCTGGTCCTGGATTTTTTGTTTGTTAGGAGTTTTTGATTACTGATTCAATTTCATTGCTAGTAATCAGTCTATTCAGATTTTCTATTTTTTTCACAATTCAGTCTTGGAAGATTGCATGTTTCCAGGAATTTATCCACTTCTAGGTTGTCCAATTTGTTGGTGTATATTTGTTTATAGTAGTCTCTTATGATCCTTTGTATTTCTGTGGTATTGGTTGTAACTTCTCTTTCATTTCTGATTTTATTTATTTGGGCCCTCTCCTTTTTTCTTGATGAGCCTGGCTAAAGGATTATCAATTTTGTTCATCTTTTCAAAGAACCAGCTCTTAGTTTCATTGATCTTTTCTAATTTTTTGTCTCTATTTCATTTATTTCCACTCTGATCTTTATTATTTCCTTCCTTCTACTAACTTTGGGCATTGTCTGTTCTTCTTTTTCTAGTTCCTTTAAGTGTAACATTAGATTGCTTATTTGAGATTTTTCTTGTTTCTTGGGGTAGGCCAGTATTGCTATGAACTTCCCTTTTAGAACTGCTTTTGCTGCATTCCATAGATTTTGGAATGTTGTTTTTCCATTTTCACTTGTCTCAAGGTATTTTTTGATTTCCTCTTTGAGTTCTTTGTTGACCCACTGGTTGTTTAATAGCATGTTGTTTAGTCTCCATGTATTTGTGTTTTTTCCAGTTTTCCTCTTGTAGTTGATTTCTAGTTTCATACCATGCAGTCAGAAAAGATGCTTGGTATTATTTCAATCTTCTTAAATTAATTGAGACTTGTTTTGTGGCCTAACATGTGCTCTATCCTGGAGAATGTTCCACGTGCACCTGAAAAGAACATGTATTCTGCTATTATGGGATGGAATATTCTGTATATATCTATTAAGTCTGTCTGGTCTAATATGTCATTTAAGGCTGATATTTTCTCATTGATTTTCTGTCTAGATGATCTATCCATTGCTGTAAGTGGGGTGTTAAAGTCTCATGTTATTGTTATATTGCTTTCAATTTCTCCCTTTAGGTCTGTTAATAATTGTTTTATATATTTTGGTGCTCTTATATTGGGTGCATATATATTTATAAATGTTATATCTTTCTGATGTATTGACCCCTTTATCATTATGTAGTGCCCTTCTTTGTCTTTTGTTACAGTCTTTGTTTTAAAGTCTATTTTGTCTGATATGAATATAGCTACACCAGCCTTCTTTTCTTTTCCATTTTCATGGGATATCTTTTCCATCCCTTCACATTTAGTCTGTGTGTGTCCTTACTTCAAAGTGAGTCTCTTGTAGGCAGCACATAGACAAGTCTTGTTTTTTTTTGTCCATTTGGCCACTCTGTCTTTTGATTGGCAAATTTAGTCCATTTACATTTAAAATAATTACTGGAAGGTATGTGCTTATTGCCATTTTGTTAATTGTTTTCTGGATGTTTTTGTAGTTCCTCTCTGTTCCTTTCTTCTTCTCTTTCTCTCTTCCCTTGTGGTTTGATGGCTTTCTTTGGTGTGGTTTAGATTCCTTTCTCATTTTCTTTTGTGTATTTACTGTAAGTTCTTTTCTTTGTGATTACTATGAGCCTCACAGACAACATCCTATGTGTATAACAGTCTGTTTTAAGTTGATAGCAACTTAAATTTGAACACATTCCAAAGCTTAACATTTTTACTCCTCCCTCACGTTTTATATTTCTGATGACACATTTTACATCTTTTTATTTTATGTATCCTTTAACTAATTATTGTAATTTTAGTTAATTTTGCTACTTTTGCCTTTTGACCTTCATACTTAATTCATAAGTGATTGATCCACTACCTTTACTATAAATTTACCTTTTTCCAGTGAAATTATTACTTTCGTATGCTTTCTTATTAATTAGCGTCTTTTCTTTTCAGCTTAGAGAAGTCCCTTTAACATTTCTTGTAAGGCTGGTTTAGTGGTGATGAACTTCTTTAGCTTTTGCTTATCTGGGAAACTGTTAATCTCTCCTTCAATTCTGAATGATAACGTTGCCAGGTAGAAAATTCTTTCCTTTTGGCACTTTGACTATGTCATGCCACTCCCTTCTGGACTGCAAAGTTTCTGCTGAAAAATTTGCTGATAGCTTTATGGGGTTTCCCTTGTATGTAATAAATTGTTTTTCTCTAGCTGCTTTTAAGATTCTCTCTTTATCCTTAACTTTTGACATTTTAATTATAGTCTGTCTTTAGACATACTATAGTTCTCTTTAGATTCATCTTATTTGGAACTCTCTGGGCTTCCTGCACCTGGATGTCTGCTTCCTTCCCCAGGTTAGGAAAGTTTTCAGCCACTATTTCTTCAAATACTTTTTCTGGCCTCTTTTCTCTCTCTTCTCCTTCTGGGATCCCTATAAAGTGTTATTCCACTTGATGTTGTCCCAGAGGTCCCTTAAGATATCCCTGCTTTTTAAAATTATTTTTCATCTTGTTGCTGTCATGAGATCCATTGCTTTGTCTTCCAGCTCACTGATTTGTGCTTTTATTTTATCCATTCTGCTGTTGAACCCCTCTAGTGTGTTTTTGACCTCAGTTATAACTTTTGTTTGGTACTTTCTTATATTTTCTATATCTTTTGAAGTTCTCACTGTATTCATCCATTCTCTTCCTGGGGTCAGTGAGCATCTTTATGACCATTAGTTTGAACTCTTTATCAGGTAAGTTGCTTATCTCTGTTTCATTAAGGTCTTTTTTCTGGGGATTTTTCTTGTCCTTTGGTTTGGGACATATTCCTTTGTCTTCTCATTTTGCCTGACTCTCTGTGTTTGTCTATGTGTATTAGGTGAAACAGCTATCTCTCCCAGTCTTGAAGGAGTGATTGGGTACAAGGTGATCCATGGGGCCCAGAAGTGCAGTTTTCCCTAGCCTCCAGAGCCAGGCTCTCAAGGTGCATCCCTCTTGTGGACTGTGTGCCCTCACTGGCTGTGGCAGGGTGGGCAGGGAATGATGTGCCCACCTGGTGCAGTGTGGTGCAACTATGGCATGGGGTGGGTGGGGATCATGGCACTCACTTGACCCAGTTGTGGTGCTGCTGCTGCTCAGGGAATGTAGGGCACAGTGTGATCATTTGCCCAATTATGGCACAGCTGCTGCACAGGGTGGGCAGGGCTGAAGGTGCTGACCTGGTTGTGGCATAGCTGCTGCATGGGGAGGGTGGAGTGCAGATCACACCCACTGGTGATAGCAGAATAAAGAGAGGGCACTAAAAATGGCTCCTGCCATCTCCATCACCAGCAAGTTAGAATGAGATTGCAAAAAATGGTGCCTGCTAGCGTTTCTGTCCCTGGAGAAATTCACTGCAGATTCCTGCTTCTCCAGCAGCCACTTTAAGATTAGTACATGAATCTCCCTCACATATGGTCTAGGTGCTTTTCAAACTGTTGATTTTGTGCTGGATCTCAGGGCAAGTGGGTCTGTGCATGAACCCTTTAAGAGTGGGTTCTCCATTCCCTACAGTTTTATGTTTCCCTGGACTTAATCTTTGCTGATTTTCAATACCAGATGTTTTGGGGGCTTGCCTTTCTGGTTCTGGACCTAAGGGTTGGGATGCCTGATGGGTGGCACAGTCCCTTCACTCATCAAGGGAAACTTTTGTATTTTGGGGATCCCCTCCTGGCTGCAGGACACTGTGCCTGGTGGGGTCCCAGGTGAGACCGAGTCTCTACCTCTCCTACCCTTCTTGATGGATCTCTTTTATCTCTTGTTGTAGAGGTGCTGTTCATCCAGTTCTCAGGTTCTTTTCAGAGGAAAATTATTCCATAAATAGCTGTAAATTTGTTGTGCCCATGGGAGGAGGTGAGTTCAGGATTTTCCTAAGCTGCCACCTTGAACATTCTGTTCCTAATCTTTTTTAAGGTAGGTGTTTACAACTATAAATTTCCCTCTGAGCACTGCTTTCACTGCATCCCATAAGTTTTGGTATGTTGTTTCTTCATTTTCATTCATCTCAATGTATTTTCTAATTTCCCTTGTGATTTCTTCTTTCACCTATTGATTAAGAATGTATTATTTCATTTCCACATATTTGTAAATTTTCCAATTTTCCTTCTCATTAATTTTTAGTTTCATTCCATTGTGGTTGCAGATCATACTATGTATGATTTCAATCTTTTAAAATTTATTGAGTCTTGTTTTGTGGCTTAACACATTGTCTATTCTGGAGAATGTTCCATGTATACTTAAGAAGAATGTGTATTCTGCTGTTGCGGGGTGGTGCATTCTGTATGTGTAGCTTAGGTCTAGTTGGTTTATATGTTGTTCAAGCCCTCTATTTCTTTATTGATCTTCTGTTTGATAGTTCTATTCATTATTGAAAGTAGAGTATTGAAGTCTCTGACTATTATTGTGGAACTGGCTATCTCTCCCTTCAATTCTGTCAATGTTTCCTTCATATATTTTGGAATTTGTTAGGTGTTTATATGTTTACAATAGTTATACCTTTTTGATGAATTTACCCTTTTATCATTATATAATGTTTTTTGTCTCATAACAATTTTTGACATAAAGTCTATTTTATCTGATATTAGTATAGCCGCTTCAGTTCTCTTTTAGTTATTATTTGAATGGAATATCTTTTTCATCCCTTAACTTTCAACCTATTTGTGTTTTTCAATATAAAGTGCGTCTCTTGTACACAGCATAAAATTGGGTTATGTTTTTTAAATCCATTTTGCCAATCTCTGTTTTTAATTGGAGCATGTAATCCACTTACATTTAAAGTAGTTATTGATAAGAGAGATCTTCCTTTTACAATTTTGCTTTTTCCCCCTACATGTCTTATATCTTTTTTGTCCCTCAATTCCTCCCTTACTGCCTACTTTTGTGTTAGGTAGGTATCTTTTGTTGCCATCTTGATTCCCTTCTCATTTCTTTCACTATATATTTTCTTAGTGGTTACCCCAGGGATTATAATTAACATCTTTTACTTATAACAATCTAGTTTGAATTAATGCCAACTTTGCTTCAGTAGTATACAAACAGTCTATTCTTATATGGCTCCACCTCTCCCTTTTTATATTGTTATTGTCACAATTTACATCTTTATACATTGTGTGCCCATTAGCATTGTTTTAAATCATATATGAAAAAGGAGGAGTTAAAAACCAAAAATACATTAATATTGTCTTTTATTATATTTACCTATGTATTTGCTTTTACTGATGTTCTTTATTTCTTTGTATGACTTCTAGTTACTGTCTAGTGTCCTCTCATTTCAGCCTGAAATACTCCCTTTAGCACTGTTTGTAGGGTAGATCTGCTAGCAATGAATTCTCTCAGATTTAATTTATCAGGGAATGTCTTAATTTCTTCTTCATTTTTTTTTTTTGGTGAGGAAGATTAACCCTGAACTAACAATCCTCTTTTTGCCGGGGGAGATTGGCCCTGGGCTAACATCTGTGCCCATCTTCCTCTACTTTATATGTGGGACACCTGCCACAGCATGACTTGATAAGCAGTGCTGGGTCCACACCCAGGATCTGAACCCACAAACCCTGGGCCGCTGAAGCAGAGCATGTGAACTTAACCACTACACGATCAGGCTGACTCCCTCTTCTTCATTTTTGAAGGATAGTTTTGCCAGATATAGAATTCTTGGCTGACAGATTTTTTTCTTTTAGAACTTTAAATATGTCATTCCACTGACTTTTGGTCTCCATGGATTTTGATGAGAAGTTGTCAGTCTTACTGATCCCTTGTACATGACAAGTTGCTCCTCTTTTGTTGCTTTCAAGATTGTCTGTTTGTCTTTGTATTTTGACAGTTTGATTACAATGTGTCTTGGTGTGGATCTCTTTGTTTTTATTCTACTTGAGATTCAATAAGCATTCCGGATGGGTAGATTCACACTTTCATCAAATTTGGGCAATTTTTGGCTATTATTTCTTCAGATATATTTTTGGCCCCTTTTCTCTCTCTTTTCTTCTTCTAGGACTCCAAGAATGCATATGTTGATATACTTAATAACATCCCACAGGTCTCTTAGACTCTGTTCATTTTTCTTCATTCTTTTTTCCTTTCTGCTCCTCAGACTGAATAATTTTAGTTTATCTGCAAGTTCACTGATTAATTCTTCTGCCTGCTCAAATCTGCTATCATAAATTATTAATTTCAGTTTTTTTACTTTTCAGTTTCACATTTTCTATTTGGTTCCTTTTTATGATTTCTCTCTCTTTATTGATATTCTCTTTGTTGAGACATTGTTCTCCTGGTTTCCTTTAGCTGATTGAACCTATTTAAGAAAGTTAATTTAGTCTTTGTCTAGTTAGTCCAATGTCTGTTTCTCCTCATGAATTTTTTCTGCTAATTTCTTTTCATCCTGTGAACGAGCCATATTTACTTGCTTCTTTGCATTCCTCATACTATTTTCATCAAAAACTGGACATCTTGAATATTGTAATGTGGTAACTCTGGAAATTAGATTCTTCCCCCTCTTCAGGGTTTGTTTTGGTTGCTTTCTGTGGGTTGTGGTTGCTTATTGGTTTGGTGGTTTTTCTAAACTATTTTCCCAAAACTATGTTTTATCTTGTGTGGTCTCTGAAGTCTCTGTTTTTTTTTTTTTTAGCTTTTGGTCAGCTAGTGGTTTGACAGACATTTCCTTAAATACTTGGAGCTGTGGGGGATCAGAATTGGCCACCTCAAGATGTGTCTCTTTACCTTGCTCTGAAGGAGGCTTTGACCTTCACCCCCCCCCCTGCAACTGTCTAAAGGGATTTGGGATGGAAGGCCTGTCCCTGGGACGAGCCATCACCTTGGATAACTCTGAGTATCGATAGACTAGGAGGGTCTTTGCTAAGCCCATTCTTATCAAAGTTCTGTTTACCAAGCATTTACATTTGTAAGGGAAATCTCCATCTCTGTACTGGGAAGAGGGGTGGATGACCTCATCTCTAGAAACTTGTCAGTGTGGAAGGTGAGGCCCTAAATCTGCATAATAAACTTACTGTGCTTTTCTGGTAATCTCTCATAACTGACCCAACCCCCAATATCCTCATTTGTCTATTTAAGAGGAGAATCTCCACCATTTTGTCAAGAGACACAGTTTCCCTGAGTCTCTCCCATGTATACGTGTTACAAAGCTTTGTTTGGTTTTCTCCTGCTATTCAGCCTCATGTCAATTTAATTTGTAGCCCAGCCAGAAAGGACCCAGAGTGGGTAGAGAATGCTCTTTCTCCCCTTCAGTTTGGCGGCTTGGATGAGATAAAAATTCACTGGCTGGATACTCCTCACTCCTGAAACTGCTGCAGCTGAGAGATCCCAGTCCCCTGACAAGAGCCAGCAGGAGGTGAGAGTTCTTACCACGCCAGTCTTCTGGGTCTCTGCCTGCAGGGTCCAGTGGAAGTGAAGGGTGGTGAGTTTTTTTCTCTTTTCTAAATTTAGAATAGAAGGAGAAAATCTTGGTGAGGCTAGCTTCTTGGACTCAGTGACTCTACGATATGATTGGGTACTCACTGGTTGTGATCCTTTTCCTCCTAGAAATAGTCTCTATTTCTGTCTTTGTCACTTGTCATAAGATGCAGGCATCTCCATAAGCCTGTTATCTGGGGCTTTTGTCTGGTTCTATGTCTTGAGAGTTTGACTTTGTGACCATTCTGGTATCTGCCATCCAGAGGATGCGTGTACCAGTGTGCATTTTGGCAGCCAGTCCATAGACTGGGGCTCTGGGACACACTCTTTACCTGGCTGTGTTTGCTGTCAGGAGTTTGTCATAAGGGGTCCCACTTGCTTTCATAAGGGGCCTCTGTCATCTCAACCTTTGTTCTTTCTTGGGCTAGTTTGGGAGTGAAATTCTCTGGATCACTTTTGGGGCTGCCTCTTGCATCCATAGTTAAAAGCTTTGGTGAGTTGCTGACAAGATCAACATCCTATTCATCAATGTGGCCAGATAATGGATTGTTTAAATTGGGAAAATTCTCAATTGGGAGAAAAATTGTGAGAGCTCTCATCATAATTGTTTTTTTATTGGTAATTATGAAAAGGCCAGATTGAAAAGAAAAAGGAAAAAATTTGACTAGCCTTGTACATACCCTAGGTAAGGGAATCCCAAAGGGAAATTTCCTAGGCCAGAGGAGCCTCAGGGGAACTTTGGAGTGAATGGGGGTGGCTGGCATTTTTAATTTGGCTTTAAATTGGAAATAATTGTATGTATAAAGTCTGAACAAATTGCTTGATAAAGAAATGAGAGACTGCCTTAGATGTTTGTTCAGACTTTATAGCAAAACAAAACTAAAAGAAAAGCAGGAAATCAAGCTTCTAAAAGCCCACCAGTTCCCAACTGGACGGCCTCCCCCTCCGAACTCCAGCTGGCTTCATGTTGAGACATGCACAAGCGCTTAACAAAAGGGGCCTAAGAAAAAAAGTAAAAGTGTAAGTTATAAAAGTTGGAATGTTTGAGCTAATTTTATATAAAGAGGTTATATGAACTTTGCTTGAGTATGTTTTAAAATGTCTGACTGGGAATGCATCCCTTGTCCAATATTATAAAACCAAGACCTAGTGATAAAGTCTTAATGAAAAGCTATGATTAGAGGTATAAGAAGTGAAGGAATTCAGATGAAATTTTGTAGAAAAATTGACATTTTTATGGGTTTTTATGTAAAGTGATTATATCTCTTTTTGCCTGATTGTGTTATAGATAGACACTGCATCTCACTGAGAAAAGGGAATGTTTTTACCTGCCTGATTGTAAGACAGCATATAAATCTGCCCTTAAGACAGTGGTAATTAAACTTACAAAAGGGAAGTCAACAGGGTTGCCTGAGCCCACACTATATGAGATAAAAACCAGAGGCTAATATCAGGATAATAAAGTCCACCCCATCAAGGTAAATTGGTTTAGGATTAAATTGTACACTTAAAGAGGTGCAAAGTTTTAAAGGTGAGACACATTTTCCTGAAGTTTTAGAGCATACAAATCTTTAATTCACCTCTTAAGTTAAGATTTTCCCTGATATAAAAAAAGGCAATTGGAAAAAGATGTGGCTGGAAGGGTAGGTGAACTTCTTTGTCATTTAAACCATAACCCAGTTCTTTGGGGAACTGGAAACAACTGTCTTTGTCTTACAAGGCTCTGAAGGGCCAGAGGGAGTGGCCATGGGAGTGCCCTTGCCAGGGGTCTGGCATCTTGCGTGTCTCCTCCACAAATGGTAATGGAGGAGGCTTGAGGCAAGATTTTGATTCATAACTGGGGAACTTTGTGTTATTTCACCTGATTCATGACAGTAACTTTAAAACAATAGCCGTGGAATCTCTTTGAGTGTGTGTCTGTATGTGTGTTGTGTGTGTGTGTGATATTTTACCTCTGGATGGTATGGCTAAAATTAAGAGTTCTGTTTAATTGGCTTAAAGTAAGCACTTCCAAAAATGGTTTCTAAATGCAACTAACCCAAATGTGTTTCAAGTTAACATGATATGGATTAATCTTTGGTAAATGAAAGCTGGTTTAACTTTGTTGGTTTGATTGAAATAGGCATGTACTCTAGAGTTGCCAGTATAAAGTTTTGCTAGGTTAAATTAAATGATAAAAATTCATTGAATATCTGGGTCATTTCCAAACAAGATAAAATATTAGACATTAATTATAAGTTTATCTACTTTTGCATTCTTACTACAGAAAAACTAAAAGGTGTTTTGGGGTCTATTGGTAAACATGTCTTGTGTTTTACTTAGATTACTATAAAGTAACACGTTTCCAGACATTGTGAAAAGTGTTTATAGGTTTGTCAGGCCACCCAATGCTAATGTAATTCATTCTATATGTCCTTCTAGATCCATCTCAAGACCTGCCTGCCCCATGAATTTTTACCATTAGTGGAATGAAGCATAATAATTAATGGAGCATTTTATTTTGTGCTGGGCACTCTTTTGAGTGAGAATATGTATTTACAGATTTAATATCTAAAACATTCTGTGATGGAGATACTGTTATTATCCCCCATTTTCTAGATGAGGAATATCATCAGAGAAGTGATGGGATTCTCACCTTCTGCTTGTGTTGCTATGATTTGTTGGATGGAACTAAAGAGGTTTCCATCACTTCTCAAGAGAACAAAATCTGTAATTAGAAGCTCTTGTCACCAGGTGGCAGTAGATGCACAGGTTGTGACTTCTTGGCACTCAGTAGGCTTGTGAGCCAAGTGGAGAAAGAGATGGGTGTCCCTTCAAACTCCTGCATGGATCATGGTATGCCAACACACTTCCTGGGCCATAGACTTGCCTGCTGACTTCGCAAAGAACATTTCTGGTTCAAGTGAAGAGAGTGGATTCACCGGCATTTCTCAATATGTGCATATGACAGTAATCATGATAGTGTGGCTGAGTGTCTTTTCCAGTGATGGACATAATGGTGGTTCATCCCATGTGCTCTGCGACATGATGGCCTTTGCAGCCTCCTCTTGAGAGGTGGTGTCTGTGCCCCCGATCCTTGAATCTGGACTGGCTTGTGACTGATTGCACCAATGAAGTACAGTGGAAGTGATGCTGTGTGACTTCCAAGGCTGAGTCATGGAAGGTGGTGCAGCTTCTGGGTTGTTCCCTGGACTATGTCCTCTGGAAACCCTGAGCTGCCTGTAAGAAGATGGGTCAGTCTGAGATCGCCACACTGTGAAGCCAAGCTGCATGGGTGGGGGGGGGGCATGTGGAGGTGCTCTGGTCCACAGAGCAGCCTTCCAGTCATCCCAGATAGACAGGAGACATGTGAGTGAGAGACCCCGTGGGGGATTCTGGCCCACACCTGCTTCAGTCTTCCCAGCTGAGGCCCCAGATATCATAGAGCAGAGACAACATGTCCCCACGATGCCCTGTCCTAATTCCTGACCCATGGCATCTGTGTGCACAATGAAATGGTAGTTTTGTTGCAACATAAAGATTTAACAAAAATAGATAAGATTAGGAAGGAGAGAGGGGATGGAAACTAAATGTTTAAAATGCACAACAATTTTAAATGCAGATGAAATGTGCAATTTTCTAGGAGTATATTAATTTCCAAAGTTCACTTAGGAAGATATAGGAAATTTGTTTACACTAAAACCAAAGGGGAAATTTAAAAGGCGGCTGAAGATTTAGTCCAAAGAGAAAGAGAAATCAAGTCCAGATTTTATTTCATCAAAACATCAAGAAACAGAATGTGCCCATGTTGTTTAAAAGGTTAAAGAGCATGGGAAAAGATGGCAACTGTACCAATTTATTCTTTAAAATCAACATGACTGACATCAACCTGGAAGAGAACAGTACACATGTGCATGCACACACATACACACACAGAAAAAAAAAAGAGGAAACAGACATAAATCACCCGTTAAAAGAATATCACACAGTGACTCACCACTCACCCTCCCTTTTTTTCCTTAGCACTTATCACTACTTGAAGTTACAATATATATAAATTTTTTTAGCTCTTCCCCCGCCCCCGTCTCCATGAGGTCAGAGATTTTGTCTGTCTTATTCATGTAGGTGCTCAGTAAATATGGGATGAATGAAGGACTAAAAGAGTGTGTTCACCACACTGTAATTCACTAGATTGGTCGATTGACAAATAAGTATGTGAGGGTGTGTATATACCTATCTTAACTGGTTTCTCATTGTTAGTGTAATTGATGCTCCTTGTAAATTATCAACAATGACAACACAATAGAAAAATGGACAAGGAAGTGAACAGAAATTCATAGGAAGAGAAATACAAGTGGTTTTTGAACATAAGAAGAGACAATCAATTTCACTCATAATTTGAGAAATACAAATTAAACTCACACTGAAATTCCTTTTTGGACTCTCAGATAGCAAATCCAAGAAGATATAAAGATAATTTCCTGTAAAAAGCCCCTCAACTTGCAGTGTTTTATGGACAAGGTTTATTTTTTAACGTTCATGGAATATACGTGTACCATAATGTGATGTATTCCAAAGATGGAAAACTAATTTTTAAGACGCTACCACGACCCTGGTATTGAATCATCCTCAATTAAACAAAGAAGAAACCTATGAGATGTGGCCAAATTCATATTCATAGGACAAACGACAACGTTAAATGGTTTAACTAATTAATAAAAAAGATTCTGTATAAATCAACCAAGCATTCAAGTCCAGAAGCTATAAAAACGACAACAGAAACACAAAAACAAAACACAAAAGGGGGAAACTGATAAAGATAAAAGCAGTAGCACGAGAAAACCATGTAGAATAGGGCAAGGAAACCAAGATCTGGTTCTTTGAGAATACCAACAATATAGATAAAGAAGAAGAATCCAGATAGACAACATTACAAACTACAATCTCATTTGAGAGACAATCTTCTCATTTGAGAAGAAAACAGATATAAAAGTATGGAGGACATTTTTTAAATTCATAAAAGTACTCCATATGGTTTTATGACAATCAGTTTTAAACTCTAGATGGGGTGGGCCATTTTCTAGGAAATTATGGAAAATAATACATGCAACTCAAGAGGAGGTAGAAAAATGAATCTGATCAATCAATAAAGAAGAAATAGAATCAAACATCTGCTTTACCAGAAGACACTAGGTCCTATTCATTCTATTAAACTTTTTTTAGCAAAATATATATTATTTTTATTTAATTCTCAAAGCCCAAGTGACACACAAAAGCACTGAGCAATAAACATAAACAACACTCACAAGTCAGCTAATGGAAGCCAATAGGGACACAAAAGCCATCTCTCATGATAGGACTTTTTGATGGAGCCAGTGATGAAGAGAAAGCCTTCTAATTACAGCCATCTATTCACCATTGTTTTGCAGCACTGATCTTGCATGCCTCTTGTGTATTTTCCATGAACTTAATGTCAATGCTGTTCATCTGATGCCAAAGAAAACCCAGTGAGAGAAATAAACACTAAGGAATAAGATTTTGCCTGTTGGAGTTGAGTTTTGGAGGGCCTCAAAACATTGTAATGCCTAAGATGTTTTATTTTATTTTATTGAGGTCATAATAGTTTATAACATTGTGAAATTTCAGTTGTACATTATTATTTGTCAGTCACCATATACATGTGCCCCTTTACCCCTTATGCCCACCCCCCCAACCCCCTTCCCCTCTGGTAACGACTAATCTATTCTCTTTGTCCATTGTATGTTTATCTTCCACATACGACTGAAAACATATGGTATTTCTCTTTCTCTGTCTGGCTTATTTCACTTAACATCACACCCTCAAGTTCCATCCATGTTGTTGCAAATGGGACTATTTTGTCTTTTTTATGGCTGAGTGGTATTCCATTGTATATATATACCACATCTTCTTTATCCATTCATCAGTTGATGGGCACATGGGTTGCTTCCACATCTTGGCTATTGTGAATAATACTGCAATGAATTTAGGGGTGCATAAGTCTCTTTGAATTGTTAATTTCAAGTCCTTTGGATAAATACCCAGTAGTGGGATAGCTGGGTTGTATGGTATTTCTATTTTTAAGTTTTTGAGTAATCTCCATACTGTTTTCCATAGTGGCTGCACTAGTTTGCATTCCCACCAGCAGTGTATGAGGGTTCCCTTTTCTCTACATCCTCTCCAAAATTTGTTATTTTTTGTCTTGGTAATTATAGCCATTCTAACAGGTGTAAGATGATATCTCATTGTAGTTTTGATTTGCATTTCCCTAATGATTAGTGATGTTGAACATCTTTTCATGTGCCTGTTGGCCATCTGTATATCTGCTTTGGAAAAATGTCTGTTCATATCCTCTGCCCATCTTTTTGACTGGGTTATTTGTTTTTTGTTGCTGAGTTGTATGAGTTCTTTATATATTTTGGAGATTAACCCCTTGTCAGATATATGATTTGAAAATATTTTCTCAAATTGGTGGGTGGTCTTTTGGTTTTGTTCCTCGTTTACTTTGCCTTGCAGAAGCTCCTTCATTTGATGTATTCCTGTTTGTTAATTTTTTCTTTTGTTTCCCTTGCCTGAGTAGACATGGTATTTGAAAAGATTCAGCTAAGACTGATGTCAAAGAGTGTACTGCCTGTATTTTCTTCTAGGAGTTTCATGGTTTCAGGTCTTACCTTCAAGTCTTTAATACATTTTGAGTTAATTTTTGTGTATGGCAAAAGATAATGGTCTACTTTCATTCTTTTGCATGTGGCTGTCCAGTTTTCCCAACACCATATATTGAAGAGACTTTCATTTCTCCATTGTATGTTCTTGGCTCCTGTGTCAAAGATTAGCTGTCCATAGCTGTCCATAGATGTGTGGTTTTATTTCTGGGCTTTCAATTCTGTTCCCTGTTTGTCTGCCATTGCCTGTTTTATCTTGAACAGATCAATTCTGTTGATCTGTGTGTCTGTTTTTGTACCAATACCATGCTGTTTTGATTACTGTAGCTTTATAATATATTTTGAAGTCAGGAATTTTGAGGCCTCCAGCTTTGTTTTTTCCTCAGGATTGCTTTGGCTTTTTGTTCCCCATATGAATTTTAGGATTCTTTGTTCTATTTCCATGAAGAATGTCATTGGGATTGCATTGAATCTGTAGATTGCTTTAGGTAATATGGGCATTTTAACTATGTTTATTCTTCCAATCCATGTTCATGGAATATCATTCCATTTCTTTATGTCATCCTAAATTTCTTTCAATAATGTCTTATAGTTTTCATTGTATAGGTCTTTCACCTCCTTGGTTAAATTTATTCCTAGATATTTTATTCTTTTGTTGCAATTGTAAATGGGATTGTATTCTTGAGTTCTCTTTCTGTTAGTTCGTTATTAGAGTATAGAAAGGCAACTGATTTTTATAAGTTGAGTTTTTACCCTGCAACTCTGCTGTAGTTGTTGATTATTTCTAACAGTTTTCTGATGGATTCTTTAGGGTTTTATATATATAAGATCATGTTGTCTGCAAATAGAGTTTCACTTCTTCCTTGCCAATTTGGAGTCCTTTTATTCCTTTTTCTTGCCTAATTGCTCTGGCCCAAACCTCCAGTACTATGTCAAATAAGAGTGGTGAAAGTGGGCACCCTTGTCTTGTTCCTGTTCTCAGAGGGATGGCTTTCATTTTTCCCCAAATGAGAATGATGTCAGCAGTGGGTTTGTCATATATGGCCTTTATTATGTTGAGGTACTTTGCTTCTATACCCATTTTATTGAGAGTTTTTATCATAAATGGATGTTGGATCTTGTCAAATGCCTTCTCTGCATCAATTGACATGATCATGTGGTTTTTATTCTTCATTTTGTTAATGTGGTGTATCATGTTGATTGATTTGTGGGTGTTGAACCATCCCTGTGTCCCTGGTATAAATCTCACTTGATCATGGTGTATGATCTTTTTGATGTATTGCTGTATTCAGTTTGCCAATATTTTGTTGAGGATTTTTGCATCTATGTTCATCAGTGATATTGGCCTGTAATTTTCCTTCTTTGTATTGTCCTTGTCTGGATTCGGCATCAAGGTGATGTTAGCCTCATAGAATGTGTTCAGAAGTGCCATGTCTTCCTCAATTTTTTGGAATAGTTTGGGAAGGATAGGTATTAAATCTTCTTTGAATGTTTGGTAGAATTCTCCAGAGAAGCCATCTGGTCCTGGACTTTTATCTTTTTGGGAGGTTTTTGACTACTGTTTCAATCTCTTTACTTGTGATTGGTCTATTTAGATTCTCTATTTCTTCTTGATTCAGCTTTGGGAGGTTGTGAGCCTAAGAATGTACCCATTTCTTCTAGATTGTCCAATTTATTGGCATATAGTTTTCCATAGTATTCTTTTGTAATCCTTTGTGTTTCTGTGGTATCTGCTGTAATTTGTCCTCTTTGAATTCTAATTTTCTTTATTTGAGCCTTCTCTCTTTTTTTCTTAGTGAGTCTGGCTAAGGGTTTGTCAATTTTGTTTATCTTCTCAAAGAACCAACTCTTTGTTTCATTGATCCTTTCTGCTGTTTTTTTTAAAATTTCTATTTCATATATTTATGCTCTAATTTTTATTATTTCCCTCCTTCTGCTGACTGTGGGCTTTGTTCTTTTTTTTCTAGTTCTGTTAGGTGTAATTTAAGATTACTTATTTGAGATTTTTCTTGTTTGTTAAGGTGGGCCTGTATTGTTGTGAGTTTCCCTCTTGGGACCAGTTTTGTTGCATTCCATATGAGTTGCTATGGTGTATTTTCATTTTCATTTGTCTCCAGATATTTTTTGATTTATCCTTTAATTTCTTCATTGATCCATTGGTTGTTCAGTAGTATGTTGTTTATTCTCCACATATTTGTCACTTTCCCAGATTTTTTCTTGTAGCTTATTTCTAGTTTCATAGCATTATGGTCAGAAAAGATGCTTGATATGATTTCAATCTTCCTAAATTTATTGAGGCTTGCCTTGTTTCCCAACATATGGTCTATCTTTGAGAATGTTCCATGTGCACTTAAGAAGAATGTGTATTCTGCTGTTTTTGGATGGACTGTTCCATATATATCTATTAAGTCCATCTGGTCTAGTTTCTCATTTAATTCCTCTATTTCCTTGTTGACTTTCTGTCTGGATGATCTATCTATCCACTGATGTAAGTGGGGGTGTTAAAGTCTCCTGCCATTCTTATGTTGCTGTTAATTTCTCCTTTTAGGTCTGTTAATATTTTCTTTATGTACTTTGGTGCTCCTCTATTAGGTACATATATATTTATAAGTGTTATGTCCTCTTGGTGTAGTGCCCTTTTTATCATTATATACTGCCCCTGTTTGTCTGCCATTGCCTTTTTTATCTTGAAGTCTACTTTGTCTGATATAAGTATGGCAACACCCGCTTTCCTTTATTTGCCATTAGCTTGGAGTATCATCTTCCATCCCCTTACTCTGAGCCTGTATTTGTCTTTAGAGCTGAGATGTGTTTCCTGGAGGCAGCATATTGTTGGATCTTGTTTTTTAACCCATCCCACCACTCTGCCTTTTTACTGGAGAATTCAATCCATTTACATTTAGAGTGATTATTGATATATTGTGGCTTAATACTGCCGTTTTATCACTTGTTTTCCAGTTGTTCTGTATTTCCCTTGTTCCTCGCCCCATGCATTTCCAACTGCCAATTCAGCTTGGTGATTCTCTATGACGATTTTCTCTTTTTATCATTTGGGTCCCTGTTCTGATTTTTTGGTTAGTGGTTACCATGAGGTTTGTATAAAAGATCTCATAGATGAGATGGTCCATTTTCTGATAGCCTCTTATTTCCTTAGTCTAACCAGGTTCCATCCCTTTCCTCTTCCCCTTCTGAGTTATTGTTGTTACAACTTATTCTGTTTTTTGTTGCAAGTTTGTGATTAAAATGAAGTGATTATAGCTATTTTTGATGCTTTCCTTCCCTTTATCTTTAATGTTATAATTAAGTGTTTGCTAACCCATTCTGATAGAGAGCTGCAATTTTCTGATTTTGTCTGCCTATTTATCTCCTTGCTTGAGCCTTTGTAAATGCTGTCTTTTTTTTTTTTTCAGGCATGAGGGCCTTCTTGGTTATTTCTTGTATGAAGGGTCTTGTGGCAATGAACTCCCTCAGTTTTTCTTTATCTGGGAAAAATTGTAGTTCTTCATCTTATCTGAAAGATAGTTTCACTGCATAAAGCATTCTTGGCTGAAAGTTTTTGTCTTTCAGAATTTTGAATGTATCATTCCACTGTCTCCTAGCCTGTAAGATTTCTGCTGAGAAATCTACTGAAGGCCTGATAGGGGTTCTTTTGTAGGTTATTTTCTTCTGCCTTGCTGCCATTAATATTTTTTCTTTGTCATTGACTTTTGCCAGTTTTATTAATATATGCCTTGGAGAAGGTCTTTTTACATTAATGTAATTAGAAGTTCTATTAGCTTCATTTACATGTGTTTCCAGCTTCTTCCCCTGGTTTGGGAAGTTCTCAGCTATTATTTCTTTGAACAAGCTCTCTGCTCCTCCCCCCCTTCTCCCTCTGGAATACCTGTAATCCTTATGCTGCATTTCCTAATTGAGTCAGATATTTCTCAGGGAATTTATTCACTTCTTTTTAGTCTTAATTCTCTCTCCTCCTCCATCTGAAGCATTTCTATATTTCTGTCCTCTAAAATACTAATTCTGTCCTCCATAATGTCAGCTCTGTATTTTAAGGATTCCACATTTTTCTTTACCTCATTTATTGTGTTTTTCATCTCCAACATTTCTGATTGTGTTTTTTATAGTTTCAATCTACTTTGTGAAGAATTCTCTCTGTTAATTAATTTTATTCCTGATTTCATTGAACTGTCTTTCTGAGTTTTCTTGTAACTTGTTGAGTTTCTTTATAACTATTTTGAATTCTCTGTCATTTAGATTGTAAATTTCTGTGACTTCAGGATTGATTTCTGGGTACTCTTCATTTTCCTTCTGCTCTGGAGTGTTAATATACTTCATGCTATTTGATGGGGTGGACTTTTGCTGTTGCACAGTGGTAGTATCTGGTCGCAGATTCCACCTGCCATCACTGGGGGTGGGGCAGGAGCTGTGTTTTCTGAGCCTGCTGTGACTGCTGGAAACTGTGCCTGTCCATTGGAAGCTGTGCTGACAGGGCTGGTCTGCATTTGCTTGCTGGCTCCCACTGCTTTACACACATAGGAGCAGGTGCTCTGGTGGGGATCCCCTGCTCTGGCTGACTGGCCGAGCTGGTGCACCAGGTGGGAGAGGGGAGGGGTGCTTTCTTTTGCATGCCCATGATCCTGCATGCTCCCACTCTGTATTCACTATCTGCCCACTTGGGCTGCTCAGCTTAGTGGGGACGCCCCAGCAATTACTTAACTGCCTCAGTGTGGAGCATTCCCATGGGCTGGGAGGCAGTCTGAGAGTGAAAGTGTTCCCATGGAGGGCTGCCTTTTCCCACTTCTCCTCTCAGAGTTTCATGACAGCTGTCATGCAAGGTCCCACACCCTAGATTGCTGCCACTCGGCAGGGAGAGGAGATCTGCTTAACTCCTTCCACTGCCTCCTGGGGGGTCCAGCACCCCCACTTTCAGATACGTGACCTCGTGGATCTCTCAGTTGTCTGTTGTGCTGTGTGAATGTCCTCCATTGGTTTATGAATGTCCTTTTCATTGTATCTTAGGGGAAAGAGACTAAGGGAAGAGCTCACTCTGCCATTATGCTGACGTCACTCTCCCTATTAAACTTTTAAGCAGAGATGATCCAATGTTATTTAATCCATTGCAGAGCATAAAAAAAAAGAAAACTTCCCAATTTAGTCCATTGCTCCTGACATGCCTGAACCTGAGATCAAGCTAGCACATAAAGTGAAAACTTTCTTAAAGTGATAAAGAACTCCTATCTTAAAATAATTTGGCCAACTTAGTACTTAATGTTGAAAAACTATGGGCATTCCCATTAAGATCAGGACAACAACAAGAATCCCCTCCACCATGACTGTCATTTAAAAATTTTTTCAGAATACAAGCCTAGCAATAAAGCAGGAAATTAATGTATTAGGTATTAATATCAGAAAGGAAGGGGAGAAAGTTATGATCATATGTGAATATGATTATCTTTCTGGAAAGGCCAAGACAATCAGCTGAAAAACTACTAGAGGTAAGAGGAACAATCAAACTTATCAAGTGCAAAATAAGTAATGCAAAAACTAATCTTCCTCCAACCCAGGGGAAAAAAACACTACTTAAACTTGGCACTAGAAGAATATCCCAAACACAATAGCAACAAGGATAAAATAGTGCCTCAGCAAGAAATGAAAGGAGCCTGTGTAAGGAGACTGCAGAGCTTATTTTGGGAGAACCGGTGCAAAGGAAGAGATATAATACCTTTTTTAGTGGGAAGATTCAAATTAATCTGTTTGACTAAGGTTTCAGGCATTTAGAACTTGAATACAATCTTTTTTTTTTTTTAATTTGAGAAAAGGCTTTTACTGCTCACTTGGAAGAATAAATGGCAGAGAAGAGCAATAAAAATGTGATCAGTGAGGACATCTTCTACCAGATATTAAAAGATAAAATAATTTAAACAGAGCTCTACTGGCAGACAAATCAACATACAGATCATGTGAGTATACAGCTACTCTCATGATAGAGTGCTACTCCTGGAGCGTGAGGGCAATGGAAGAGATCACAAAGGATTTGTCTACACAAAAATGAAAAGACAAATCAAGTGGGGAAAATAGTTGCCATTAATATAACAAACACTAATATCCTTTGTGATATAATACAAAAATATATTCAATCTTTGTCCATGGTTCCTAACACGGAGCTCCTAAAATCCCTGGAACTTTCTGGGTGATAGTAGCATCTTTGTTCTAATATGGTGACTCTTTGTGGGCCCCTAGATAGTGTTGGGATGGGGGCTGAAGACCAAGCCTTTATTAGGGGCCCAGAACTTTCACTCCTACCCTCACCCTCCAACCTATTATGCCTACATGATGAAACCTCTATAAGAACCCCTAAACAATGGGGTTCAGAGAGCTTCCAGGTTGGTGAGCACATCGACGTGCCAGGAGGATGGAGCAACCAAACTTCATGGGACAGAAGCTCCTGTGCTCAGGACACTTCCAGACAAGGCACATAGGGCAAGGTCTGATACTTAATACATCCAGACCTTGCCCTATGTGCCTCTTCATCTGTTTTTTCACTTGTATCCTGTATAATATTCTTTATAATAAACCAGTAAATGTAAGAAAAGTGTACTCCTGAGTTCTGTGGGCCATTCTAGCAAATTATCAAGGCTGAGGAGGGAGTTGTGGGAACCCCCAACTTATCGCCAGTTGGTCAGAAGTATAGGGGGCTCCTGGGACTTGAAACTGGCATCTAAATGGGGGTGCAGTCTTGTGGGACTGAGCCCTTAACTTGTGGGGTCTCTGCTAACTCTGGGTAGTTAGTGTCAGAACTGAATCGAATTGTTGAACACTCAGTTGGTGTCTAGAGAATCAGAGAATTGGGCTTTGGTGTTGGAAAACACCCCATCCTTCTAACTTAGAAAGCTTATATAAATAATTTAAAAATCCAATCCATTAAGAAATAAAAACAAGATGAATGAAGAACATGAAAAGGCAATTCACAGCAGAAGAAACAAAATGAATGATAAAAATATGGGAAAAAAATCAGCCTCATTAATAATCAAAGAAATCTGGATGGAAAGAATCAAGGTACCATTTTCACTGATCAAAACAGCAATGTGGTAAGGTGGTACTCCTATACTGTGGAGTGAAGTACAATCAACAACCTTTCTGCATGCAAGTTGCCAAACAAATGAAGAAACTTAAAAATATTGAATGCCCCATAATAAACTCTCTGGATAAATTCCTAGAAATGGTATGCGGGGTCAAATGACATATATATTTCAATTTTGATAGATTATGTAAAATTCCTCTTCACATAGGTATACAAAATGAGGTATCTCAGGGCTGGCTTGGTGGCATAGCAGTTGAGTTTGCACATTCCTCTTCAGCAGCCTAGGGCTCATTGGTTTGGATCCTGGGTGCAGACCTACTCACTGCTCATCAAGCCATCCTGAGGCAGTGTCCCACATAGAAGAGCAACAACTCTACAACTATGATACACAACTATGTACTGGGGCTTTGGGGAGAAAAAAGAAAAAAGAGGAAGATTGGCAACGGATGTTAGTGCAGGGCCAATCTTCCTCAAAAAAAGAAGAGGTATCTCCCCATTTATCTGCCTGCCCACCAGCATTTTGTGAGCACAACTGTTCCTCCTCTCACCCCTTCCATCTGCACTGTCCAATATGGTAGCCACAAACCGCATGTTGAGTTTGAGTGGATGAAACTACTGAGTCTGTGAAATGTCCTAACTGAGCTATAAGTGTAAGTGTAAAATACACGATGAAACTCAAAGACTTAGTATCAATAAAGAATACAAAATATCTCATTAATATTTTATATTGATTACATGTTGAAATGATGATATTTTGGATATGATTAGGTTAAACAACGTATATTATTAACATTAATTTGTCCAAGTCTTCTTTTCATCTCCCTTAATAAGTTCCTGAAGTTTTTCTCTTGCCCATTTTCATGTGATATTTATTCCCAGGTATTTCATAGTTTTTATTGTCATTGCAAAGGTGTTTTGTTTACCCTTATTAGTCATTGCTTTTGTTTATGAAGGCTCTTGATTTTCATATATGATCAGTTATATACAGAGCCACCTCACTAAATTCTCTCATCATTTTTCACTTGGATTCTGTTGTGTTTTCCAGGTAAATAGTTGTATCATTCTCAAATAATGATAAATTTATCTTCTTTAAATTTTTATACTTGTATGTTTTTCTTCTCTGATTTTACTGTCCATCTTCAGAATAATGTTAAGTTATAGTGATTCAAGATGATGTCTTTGTTTTGTCCCACACCTTAATGGGGATGCTTCTCATAGTTTTCTCACTAAACACGGTGCTGGATTTTTGGTTGATATAGAAACATCATGTTAAGAGGTATCCGCTTCATCTGATTTTATTGAGAGATTTTTGCAAAGCAAGAATGGATATTGAATTTTGTTAAATACCTCTTCAACATCTGTGGGGATGATCATATGATTTTTCTTTTCTTTTTTTTATTGAGGTTACATTGGTTTATAACATGATATAAATTTCATGTGTACATTACATTTCGATTTCTGTGTAGATTACATCATGTTCACCACCCAAAGACTAATTACCATCCATCATGATCATACGATGTTTTTACTTTTGGTCTATGAAAATGGTGAAATATATTCATAGATTTTCTAATACTGAACCATCCTTACATTCCCCCAGAGAAATCGCACTTGCTTAGGTTGTTTTAATTTTTAAATGAGCTGGTATATTATGTTTGGCTATATTTTATTTAGTATTTTTGGAATGATTTTCTTATCTGTGATTGCATATTTTTGTGCTTTGTTGTTATCAATCTTTCATAACCAAAACTTGGAAATTTTACTTTTTTAATGCCTTAGAATAGTTTAAATAGCATTGGAGTTACCTGCACCTCAAAAGTTTGGTTGAATCCCCCTCTGAATTCAGTTGACCTAGTACTTTTTATGGGGGTTGCTCTTGAACAACATTCTCCATTTCTTCTGTAGGAATAGGTTTTTATTTTTTAAATAGAGTTTCTCTTTTCCAGGATGAGTTTTGGTTATTCATATATTCCTAGAGAAGCAAACATTTTCTCCAGGTCCCCAAACTTATTTGCATAGAGTAGACAAATATTGTTTTATCATTCTTGCAATTTGCTCAGAATCTGTGGTTATCTACTCATTTTCTTTTCTTGTTTTGTGTATTTGTGCTTTCTCCTTTTTTATTGATTATGGTAGCTAACATATCTATTTTATTCTTTTGAAGAGCCTCCTCTAGGATATATTAGTTCTATTATTTTCTAATCAGTTGATTTCTGCTTTTCTCTTTACTTTTTGTTTTGTTCTGTCTTTCCTAGGTTTATTTTTGTTTTGTTTCCTAACCTTTTGAGTTGGATAATTTATTCCTTTATTTTCATGTTTATTAACACAAATAAAATATAAAATGTAAATATAAATATAAAACTTTCTCTCAGCACTGCTCAAACCCTATTTTCAGGCGTCTGAATACCTAGTGCTTTCATTGTCATTATTTTGTAGATAATCTTCCATTTTGGTTTTGGTATATTCTTTGAATCAAAGTTGTTTAAGGCATCATTTTAAATTCTCCAGGTGATAGAGTGGTTATAACTTTTAAAATTAACTTTTATTTTATTTATTTATTTTTACTTTTTTGAATCTATTAAGGTTGTCTCTGTGGTCTTAAATAGGTTCTGCTACCAATTGCAATGTGTGGCGTTCCCCCACACCAAAATGCAATTCTTGGGACACCAGCTGGGTGTCCTACAATTTGACTCAATTCTGACTCTGTCTACCTGGAGATAGCATCTGATCCCACAGGTTAAGATTTCAGTCCTACAAGACTGACCCCCCTCCACTTTAGACTCCAGTTGCAAGCCCAGGTTGTTACTGTGCTTCTGACCAACTGGCTACAGATCAGAGGTTCCCAAGACCTCCTCCATGGGTTCAATTAATTTGCTAGAGTGGCTCACAGAACTCAGAGAAACATTTTACTTATTAGATTGCTGGTTTACTATAAAAGGATATAACTGAGAAACATCCAGGTGGAAGAGATGCATAGGGAAAGGCATGGGGAAAGGGTGGGGGAACTTCCACTCCCTCTCCAGGCATGACACTCTCCCACCACCTCCATGTATTCACCAACCCGGAAGCTCTCTGAACCCCTTCCTTTTGGTTTTCTATGGAGGCTTCATGACATAGCAAAATTGATTAAATCATTGGCCATCATGCCATTGACTCAAACTCTAGCCCCTCTCCCCTCCCCAGAGGTTGGGGGGAGGTACTAAAAGTTCCAACCTTCCAATCACTTGGTTGGTTGCCCTGGCAACCGCCCCCATCCTTAGGTTACCTAAGGGCTTTCCAAAAGTCACCTCATTAATGTTACAAAAGACACCTTGATGCTCTTATCACAGGAAATTCCAAGGGATTTAAGAGCTCTGTGCCAGGAACTGGCTGAAGACATAATATTTCTTGTTATAAATCACAATATCACAGGTCTAATATATAGTCAGTTTTTATGAATGTTCCACAGACCATTGAAAAGAGAAGACGCATTCATTGTTTTAGGGTATAGATTTAGATACATCAATTTGATATACCTTATCAATTACGTTCTTTAGTTCTTCTATATCCTCACTTTGCCCTGTCTATGCTTCAGTTTCTTCATTGGTAAAGTGTGATAATAATAAGACCGTACGTCAAAGGATTGTTGAAAGGAACACATGAGTTAATACGTGGAAGGTGCTTAGGAGAGTGCTTCTGGGCCTATGTGTTCAATAAATGCTTCCAGTTTGGGGATTAATTCATCCATTGGACCTGTGAGACAAGAGAATAAGAATTTACTTCTATGTATATTTTCTTTCTATTTCTTCTTGAGTGTCCTGTCTTTTTTTCCCCTTCCGCCACCTTCCCTCACAAAGGTCTTCCCTTCTTCACCTCCTTCACAAAGGATTTCACTGTTTCACCTCCCCTGACAATTGACTTCCCTCTATCATCTACCCTCACAAAGGCCTTTGAAACTGGGGGCCAACTTGCTTTGACTATACGCAGTTAGTTGTCTGTTTGCAAAAGTAGTTGGATAATGCATTACTAAAGCCCATCATATAGATAACATCTCTGATGCTTGCGTCACCATGGTAATGGGTGAGGTGCTTAAGTTTTTCAGGAACTGAGAGTCGGCTCCTTGTCCAGTTCAGGCTGGTTAAGACCACTGATTCATCAACTGGGCCTGAGCAGAAGACCTACAGGTGACCCTTTGATGTCAAGAAGCTGAAACTGCACCCTCAGATCACAGTAACACTGCCATCTTGTGAACATGCATCCTATGAAGAGCTATGAAGCTTGAGTATGCTTCTGCAGATCATCAATTAGCTCACTTCTCCTTACCTCCAATCATCTATTCCCACACTTCAGACCACCCCGCCCCTTTATCCCATAAATATCCCTAAACCCCATTTTCGGGGTGGGTGGCAGATCTGAGATTTGGTTCTCCCACCTCCTCACTTGGTGGCTTTGTGAACTGAACCCTTTCTCTGCTGCAAACTCATCATCTCAGTGATTGGCATAATAGTGCAGTGGGCAAAACAGACCTGGTTCAGGAACACCTTCTGTCCTTCACTTTCCCTCACAAAGGACTTCCCTCCCTCACTTTCCTCACAAAGGTCTTCACTCCAACACCTCACCTCAAGAAGTACTAACTTCCCTCACTTTCTCTCACAAAGTCCTTCTCTCTCACTTTCACTCAGAACCCTCACTAAAGCATTCTCTCGCGCGCGCGCGCTTCCTCAAAGACCTATCTTCCCTCACTCCTCCCTCTAAAAGTACTAAAATCTTCAAATCCTGTGTCAAATGCCTTCTCTCCCTCAATGGCCTTCACAAAGTACAAACTTCCTTCACCTCCCTTCACAGGGCTTGTTCCTTTCCTCACCAATGCCTTCACTGCTGGACTTAGCTCTCACACTCAATTTCCCTCCATCACATGCCATCACAAAGGTCTTCCCTCCCTTCTCTACCCTCTCAATTCCTCCATCTCTCAAGAGTTCTAACCTTCCTCATCTGCCCCCTCAATTCCTCCATCTCTCAAAGCCCCTCTCAAAGTTCTAACTTTCCTCATCTCCCCCTCAAAAAGACCTTCCCCTCACTCATCTCCTCCCAACAAGTTATGATCTTTTTCACTTCCAGTCACAGAGGCCTTCCCTCCTTCATCTTCCCTAAAAAAGTTCTTTTCTGACTCACTACCTCACACAAAGTCCTTCCCTCTCACACATTCCTTGGAAAGGCCTACCTTCCCTCACCTCCTCTCTCAAAGACCTCCCTCTTGAATGCACCCTCAAAAAGTCCTTCACTCCCTCTTTTCCCCTCATAAAGGACATCCCTTCCTTCACTAAACCCTTCGTTGGCTCACCTCCCATCATGAAGTCATTCCCTCTCTCACCTCCCCTAACAAAGTATAAATCTCTCACAAGTTCCCTCACAAAGACCTTCCCTCCCTCACTTCACCTCAAAAAGGCTTTCACTCCCTTTCCTTCCCTCACAAAATACTAATCTCTCATCTCCCTCAAAAAAAGCCTTTCTTTCCTTACATCCACCACTAATGCATTCTCTGCCTCACCTTCCTTACAGGTCTTTCCTCCCTCACCTGCCCTTACAAAGTATTAACCTCCCTCATCTCCCCCTTTCCTCCCTCACCTCCTTTCACAAGGTACTAACCTCCTTCATGTTCCCTCACAGAAGCTTTTCCTTCTCTCAGTAAGGTCTTCGCTCCCTCACCTCCCCTAACAAAGGCCTTCCCTCCCTCAACTCCCCTTAGAAAGGACTAGTGTTCATCACATCTGCAGACAAAGTACTAGCCTCCCTCACCTCATCTCACAAAGACCTTTCCATTCTTATCTCCATTTGCAAGGGTCTTCCCTCCCTGATCTCTCCTCAAAATGGCATTCCTTTTCCTCATAAATGCCCTCCACCTCTCAACTCCCCTCACAAAGTATTAACATCTCCCACCTGCTCTCACAAAGTCCTTCCCTTCCCTCAACAATGCACCCCTGCCTCACTTACCCTCACAGTGGACTTCACTCCATCACCTTACCTCGCAAAGGTTTTCCCTCACTCATCTCCTCTCTCAATGGTTCCCTTCCTCAAGGCCTTTCACAAGGTACAAACCTCCCTCTTCTCCCCTCATAAAGCACTAACCTCCCTCATCTCCACTCAAAAAGGCCTTCCTTCTTTCACTTCCCCTCAGAAAGTACTAACTTCCCTCATCTCCCCCTACAAAGTGCTTCCCTCCCTTGTTGCACCTAAAAAATACCTTCCATCTCTCACTTTCTCTCAAAACAACCTTCCCTCCTTCACTTCCCCTCACAAAGCCATTTTTCCTTTCCCATTTAAAAACATTATGTGTATTTGCCTGTTTCAGAAACAATTTTATCTAAATGAAAGTGAGCAAATGATTAGGTATTCAGAGATTTGATGCATTGATGTTATATACAGAGAATTTGTTTTTATCTAGGCTACAACCAACCCTTGGTATCATTGGGGATTGGTTCCAGGAACCCCTGAGGATACCAAAATGGTTGGTTGAATCCGCAGATGCAAAATCCTCAGCTATGGAGGGCTGACTGTATCTATCTTCCTCTTAATAATCCTGTTTGATTTTCATTATCTTGAATGCTTTGTCACATCTGAAAGTTGGATTCTTTCTGCTTTTTCCCCATACAGGGAAAATATATTCACATATTTAAAAAAACCTTTAAAAATCCAATTTAAATCAATTTCCAAGGGGGGAAAGCATGCCACTTAGAGTTTATTAAGGGCAAAGGGATAGTCTTCCAGAGAAAATAAAAGTCTGATTAACTGGGATGAGGGATGCCACATCTGTGAAACAAAAATAGGTTGGTATAGGAAAGAACAATTTCAAAATTTAAACTTAAAAATATGACAGTTGAAAGAAAAGACAAATATTTAAATGGGACAAACAGCAAAGTGGATGTATCTGACACATCATTTAATGAACCAAAAGATCAAACCATGGGATTTTGCCAACATGAGATACAAAAGGAAAGGATGTGAAAAAAGTTGAAACATCTAAGATAGATCCAGAAGTGTCAGCATCCATCCTTTAGTGGTCATCAGAGAGAAAAGACAAGGGAGGACGTAAACAAAGAAGTCATGGAATTGAATAAAGACACGAGTCTTGAGGGAAACAGGCGACCCAGTTCCAGCAGGATGAATGAGGATCTTCACAGAGTGAGTTGGAGAAGTTTCCATCATTTATCTAGACTCTAAAACAGTGTATAAACCATAGGGACTCAGATTCCTCATCCATAAAAGTGTTTATAATAGTACCTTTGTCTCAAGCTATAGTGTAGATTAGTGTATCGACATGGAAATCCCTTAAGAAATTTACTGGCACAGAGTAAAAGCAATGATAAAGTATTAGTCAAGTAAAATAACCACTTGGGCACGTTATCACCTCTTCCTATTAAATGAGAAATGATCTGTAAGGGCACTTAGCGTTGACTGGAAGTTGTAAGCTGGAGGCTACCAATTCTGCCATTGAAAGGATTTGGGGCATGAGGGGGACCCAAGTTGGGGCCCTTTGGGTTATTCTCCCCAGGCCATAGAGAGCAAAGTGTTTGTGCCAAGTATTCCCTGGAGATTCAGAGCCTCAATTGCTTTTGCCCCTAAATCATTACACTTATTAACTAACATCTATGTCATGTTTTCTAGAAGCAGGAGCTGCTAGCAGATGTCCTTTTTTGCCCTGTAAAAGGAAGGATTTCTGTGTGAGCTGTATCTAAGTCACCTTAGCCCGTCCTCTGATGCTCACCTCGGAATCACGCTCTCTGGTTGCTAACATCTTTGAGGCCAACTTCCTGGAATGGTAATTTTTAACTTCAGGAGCATTGTGCTATAAGATTACTTTCAAAGACACAACACCAAAGCAAGCCATGATGCACAAGGCAAATTGGCTATGTGCATTTCCAAGTGTGTCCAAGGCAAAAGCATTTCAGAGTGGTAAATAATAACCATCATAGCTATCATTTGTTGACTTCTGTCTATATGCCAGTCATTGTGTCTAATTTAATTCTCCTAAAAGTTCAATGATGGTGACACTATCTGCTTTTCACAAATTTGGAAACACAAGCTCACATAAGTTGAGTGAATTTCTTAACGCAATAGGTAGGTGGGAAGTTTCAGAGCTGGGTTTGAATTCAGACCAATGTTTCTTTGTTTTTTAACTCTATTTTTAACTTTCTCCTTAATAATAAAGTGGACACTTATTAGCAAAGTCCTATGAGACCTCATTGTTGCCGGCCTCTCCAGTGTCAGTCATTTCTCTCCACTCTGCCCCTCTCTCACTGTGCTCCAGCCACACTGGTTGTTTTGCTGTTCATCAACACACTGCCCTGTTCTTATCTTATGGCATTGCTACTTGCTGTTCCTTCTATCTAAAATACTCTTCCTCGAAATCTCCACACTGCCCCACTCCACCTCATTGTTCAGGTCTCAACTCAAATGTCAACTTCTCAGAGATTTCTCTACAACCTCCAGCTATAGCAGCTGTCCCCCACCCCCATCCCCAACACACACACACTCTCAACCACCTGCTCACCCATGAAAATGTAAACTCCTGATGGCAGGAACTTTTGACTTCTCATTCTTCACTGTAAGCCCAGGGCCTACAACTATGTCTGACACATATTAGGCACTGAAGATATATTTATTTCCTGAAACACTGATATCTTTGAAGTGCCATGTTCATATAACATACATATTGGTCCAAGAAGGACAAAGACTGGCTTGAGAGAGCTGGGAAAGGAGACTGGCTTGGGGTTTTATAGAGGTTAGGGGCTGGGGCTGGGGTGAGGGTTCCCGTCCACGGGCTGGGGCTTGTGTAGGTCAACTTTCTGTTAGAGTTCCTTATCAGTTTGCCCATATGTGGGGCAGGAGAAAGGGGAGGAGGAGTGGGGCTTCAAAGCTGTCAGCAGTCAAACATCAAAAAATGGAGTCAGGTTTCATCACACACTACCACCCTCGCCCTCACATCACATGTCTCCTCATCTGGGTTCTGGTAATCTAAACCCTGATGTCACCCGCCCTCTCCTTCCCATCTTTCACCCTCAAAAACACCAAAACCTTCCTCACCTGTGGGTTAAAGTGTCAAGGAGGGAAATCTGTCTTCAGTGCTCAGCCACGACCCAGTCCTTGTACCCAATGTCTGCGTTAACTGTCGACCTGCAAGTCTGACCCCCCGCTCTGCTGGACTATGTGTGTACCCTCTCTTCTCACACACCTGCCTCTTCCCTTTATTCCTCTCTCCCCACCAACAGAGAACTCACAAAGACACATATACACATATCCTTTTCAAAATTTGTTTATTTTATTAATTGTCACGGTTGGAGTACCTTTTGGTGTAAGATTTAGTGTCTATGGGGTGGCTGCTTCTCCAGAGCCTCCCCTAGAGACGCAGAGGATAGTTGTAGTTTTCTGGGCTCTACTATGTATAGAGCACTACTTGTGAAAGCAGTGTTGTCCATGATTTCTTGTTCCTGGACTGCTTTATTTGGATTCTTCTTTTTATGCCTTCTGTGGTAACAGACTAATATTTTCTGCCTTTTTGTTCTCTTTGGATTTCTTGAACTCTGTTGAAGGGCTAATTTTACCCTCTTGAGGAGCTCCTTCAACTGGTAGGGAAAGAGAATGAGCCCAGAAGGACATTAGTTTGGAGGCAGTGGATGGGGGATGCATGGGAAGGGTGGATTTATAAAAGGGATGCAGGCTGAGGAGGGGGTTTGTGCCTGACAAGGACAGGTGGGGTAGATGGGGAAGTAGAGTAGGACCATGGGCAGTGTGATCTGACCTTTTCAATGTCTTTGGTGTTGGGTTGACAAAGGGTCTTCTGATTCATCCTCTTTTTGCTGCTTGCAGCTGGCTGGTTAATGCTTGTGGTTTCCCGTTCACCTCTGCCAAGTCTAAGCCAACAGTGACCTGACCAACAGGGCTCCTGACCTCCCTATATACTATCTCTCCAGGACAATGAAGAGCCATACCCTTCAGCTTTGTTTGGTCAGTGAGAAACTCCTCCCAGCCAATGGTAATCCTGGGGTGGCTTAGACATCACAAGGCACCACCCTACCAAATCTGGTGGTCATGGGGAGTAGAATGTGAGGGAGGTCCAAATTCTCTGGTTAGAGAAAGGGAGCATTTCCTCAACTACCTCCAAAGAGACTTCCCAAAGTGATCCTTCACCTCTCCTTATCTCCATTGCTTCATTGTGGTGGATCACATGGCAGAGAGAAGGTGTTTCCTCCAAGCATCTCCCCATGTCCACCCCATTCAGTGCTTCATTCTGTTCTCTCCCACTCTCCACCACTACCTAGTTTTTGTATGTCTTACCTAAAATTCCTCCAAGCGAATGAGGTCGTATATAAGTCTCAGTAGAGATGTTTATCATCCCACTTCCCTCCAACAACGGTCTTAGAGCCATTCATTACTTGGCAACCTTCCCTGTGTGTGTGTGTGCATGTGTGTGTATATCTGTGTGTACTGGAGATACTTTGGGGAGCCTATATACCCTGCTCATATTTATAAGTTTCTTCTTCCAGGAAGCCTCAGGTTAGTGTCATCAGTGTTACAGGCCTCCCCCATGACCATGGTTGAATTAACCATTTGGTTGTGCCACAAGGGTGCCATACAAATGAGGATTAGGATCTTTTTTGGTGACAGAGGCATAAGCAGCAGCAGCAGCAGCAGCAGCAGCAGCAGCAGCATTTTGCAAGTGTCCTAGTGTATCATTCAGGGTTCTCCAGAGAAACAGAAACAATATGTACAATGAGGAATTGGCTCACATGATTATGGAGGCTGAGAAATCCCACAATTCCTCTCTGCATCCTAGAGGCCTGGGAAAGCTGGTAGTATAATTCAGTCTGAGTCTGAAGGCCTGAGAACCAAGGGAGCCAATGGTATAAATCGCAGTCCAAGGGCAGGAGAAGATATGATGAGATGTCCCGGCTCCAATAGTGGGGCAGAAAAAAGGGGGAAATTTCTCCTCCCTCTGCCTTTTGTCCTATTCAGGCTCTCAACAAATTGGATAATGACCACCCACACTGCAGAAGGCAATCTACTTTACTGAGTCCACCGATTCAAATGCTAATCTCATCTGGAAACACTCTCACAGACACACCCAGAAATAATGTTTAATCTGGGCATCCCACTGCCAGTCAAGTTGACACAAAATTAACCATCACAAGTTGGGTCACACATCACACATCACAAGGGGTCATCACAAGTTGACCCCTTGTCAACTTAGCATTCATACACATATCCTTAAACCATACTTAATCTCAAATAAAAACAATAACAAGGTGATAATTCTACCTCACATGATACAACCATCCTGGATAAAGCTGAAAATGCACTAACAAACCTATTCCCAGAAGAGGAGTTCAAGTCCTTGAGTGATGTTTCCTCTTCTCCTTAATATCCCATAACTTAAATACTATGACATAAAGTTAACAATACTTAAATACTCTGATATAAAGTCAATACATCTTACGTTATATGATAGGAGGATTAGAGAGGGAAGAAAACAGATATTTTACACACACACACACACAAACATATTGATAACAAAATAAGGAGGACATACTCATGACAATTACAGTCCTTGTTTCTGTAACTCGTCACATGGTCCTAGCTGGTATTTATAACTACCTTCTTTCACTATCCATTCCGTATTCCATTTGTCTTCAGCAAGCACCTCAGCTGATTGTGGATCTTTACCTGGTGGGGGGACCCCAACTTTCATTGTTGAAGGGTCTGGGCCATTAGAAGTCCTGCACGGATTGAGTTGTTGTAGTTTTCCATTGACCTTAATCACAGGGCATAATACTAAGGGACTTTATAATAAGAGACACCTTTATATCTCCTGGTCTCCAGACATAGTCTTCCTTACCTCCATTCCCTAGTGTGGAGTAGCAGTCCAATGTCTCTTTGGTAGTCAGAATCAATCACTGCAGCCAGCACAGTTAACTCCCTTCTTTGCCTGTTGATTCACAGAAGCCTTGAGGGGCTCAACGTGGCCGGGTGGCAGCCTTAATTTCCAGTTCAATGGAAGCACTGTTGTGTCTCCTGGCGGAACCATTCCTTCCTCTGCAACTAAGATCTTTAGGCTAGCAGAGCATAAGGTCGCAGGGACAGGAAGCAAAAATTTTGCTAGTGGGTCACTAGGTGTAATAGTGAGTGGTTCCACCACCATTTCGGCCCCTTGGTTCCTGGACCCATGAATCCTTACTCTTGGAGAAACAGCCCTCCAGAGAACCTCGCCCCAGCCCTGTAAGGTATTGTCACCTAGCTGGCACTGTAACTGAGTCTTCAAAAGGCCGTTCCATCATTCTGTCAAGCCAGCTGCTTCGGGATGGTGGGGAACATGGTAAGAACAGTGAATTCCATGAGCGTGGGCCCATTGCCACACTTCTTTTACTGTGAAGTGAGTTCCTTCAGCAGAAGCCATGTTGTGTGGAATACCGTGAAGAAAGATAAGATATTTTGTAAGTCTGTGGATGGTAGTTTGGGCAGAAGCACCATGTGCAGGGAAGGCAAATCCATATCCAGAGTAAGTGTCTATTCCAGTAAGGACAAAACGCTGCCCCTTCCCTGATGGAAGTGGTCCGATGTAATCAACCTGCCACCAGGTAGTTGGCTGATCACCCTGGTGAATGGTGCCATGTTGGGGGCTCAGTGTTGGTCTGTTGCTGGCAGATTGGACACTCAGTGGCTATAGCCAGGTCAGTCTTGGTGAGTGACAGTCCATGTTGCCGAGTCCATGCATCACCTCCACCCCTGTCACCGTGGCCACTTTGTTCACCAGCCCATTGGGCAAACACAGGACTGGCTGGGGAAATAGGCATCCCATCTACTTGAATATGAAAATCCTCCTCTGCTGAGGTCACCCTTTGGTGAACACTCACACAGGACACAGATATCATCACATTTTTTGCCCAGGGAGGCCTATCCATGTACCTCTTCTTCAGACTTCCCTGTCACCCATTTTCCAATCGTGTTCCTTCAAAGTCCCTGACCTCCAGCCAGACCATTGGTCAGAGCCCATGGATTGGTATATATGGGCCACAGGTCTGGCTGTTTCTCCTTCCAAGCAAAGTGAACAACCAGGCTCACTGCTTGAAATTCTGCCCATTGGGAGGATTTCCCTTCACCATGGTCCTTCAGGGAGGTCCCAGAGTAGAGCTGCAGTGCTGCAGCTGTCCACCTGTGGGTGGTGACTGCACGTGGTGCAGAACCATTGCAAACCAGGCTCAAGTCTTCTGTTCCTCTGCCAACTGATCAGAGGGAACTCCCCCATGAGGCCATAGGTGCAGACTGGGGGAGAGAGAGTCGTGTAGCAGGAGCAGGGACCATGGCCATTCGGACCACTTCTTCATGGAACTTACTGGTGCCTTCAGGCCCTGCTCGGGCCTGATTATGTCCATACCACTTCCATTTGAGGATGGAGTGCTGCTGTGCACCCCCAACTTTATGGCTTGGTCAGATAACACTCAGTTCATGAGGGGCAGCTCAAGTCGCATGGTAACTTGGTGGCCCACGGTTAGGCATTCAGTCTCTACTGAGGCACAGTAGCTGGGGCCAAAGCTGTTTCTCCAAAGGAGAGTAGTTAACTGCAGATGATGGCAGAGCCTTGCTCCCAAATCCTGTAGGGGCCTGCCAGAAGCTCCAAACAGCATGCCTATTCACCACTGATACTTCAGACACCATTGGATCTGTTGGATCATGTGGCCCAAGAGGCAGAGTAGGTTGCACAGCAGCCTGGACCTGTTGCAGAGCCTGTTCTTGTCCTGGGCCCCACACAAACCCAGCAGCTTTTCAGGTCACTTGGTAAACAGACCACAGTAACACATCCAAATGGGGAATACTTTGCCTCCCCAAATCCAAAGGGGCCTGGTAGGCCTTGTGACTCTTTTCTGGTATAAGAGGGGCCAGATGCAGCAACTTACCTTAACTTCACCTTAGAAGGGATATCTCGACATGCCCCACACCACTGGACCCCTAGAAATTTCATTGAGGTAGAAGGCCCCTGAATTTTTGTCGAATTTATTTCCCACCCTCTGACATGCAGCTGTCTTACTAGTAAGTCTGGAGCAGTTGCTACTTCTTGCTCACTAGGCCCGATCAGCATTTCGTCATCAATGTGGTGGACCAGCACAATATCTTGTGGAAGGGAAAGGCGCTCAAGATCCCTGCAAGCTAAATGATGACATAGGAGTGGAGAGTTGATACACCCCTGAGGTAGGATGGGGAAGGTGTATTGCTGCCCTTGCCAGCTTAAAGCAAATTGCCTCTGGTGGCCTCATGGACAGGGATGGAGAAAAAGGCATTTGCCAGCTCAGTAACTGCATACCAGGTCACAGCAGAGATGTTAATTTGCTCAAGCAATGTAACCACATCTGGTACAGCAGCCGCCATTGAAGTCACCACGTGGTTAAGCTTACGGTAATCCACTGTCATTCTCCAAGATCCATTTGTCTTCTGCACCAAATAGGCCAAACAGGTGAGTTCAATGGCCATATGGAGGGAATCACCACTCCTGCCTCTGTCGAGTCCTTGATGGTGGCACTAATCTCTGAAATCCCCCGGGTATGCAGTATTCCTTTTGGTGTACTCTTTTCCTAGGTAGAGGTAGTTCTAGCGGCTTCCACTTGGCCCTCACTCCACAGGTCAGGGAACCAATGTGGGGATTCTGCCAGCTGCTAAGAATGTCTATTTCAATTATGTGTTCTGGGACTGGGGAAATAACCAGAAAATGGATTCAGGAACCCACTGGGCCCACTGTGAATCGGACCTAAGCTAAAACTCCATTGATCACCTGACCTCCATAACCTCTTGCTCTGATCGGTGGACCAGTGAGTGATGCTTTGGGTCTCCTGGAATTAGCATCAGTTCAGAACCAGTGTCCAGTGGTCCCTGAAAGGACTGATTATTTCCTTTTCCCCAATTCAAAATCACACTGATAAAAAGCTATATGTCCCTTTGGGGAAGGCTGGGAGAAAGACTGACAGTATACATTTTTGGGAATGAACTGAGGTCTTTCCTCAAGCAAATCTACCTCCCTTCATCCAAGGAGTTCTGGTCTATAAACTAGCTCAAGTCTGGGGCTTGACTAGGGGACTGTGACTCTCTGTTTCTATGATTCAAGTTAGACTTTTGTTCACTATGTCTAAAACTCCTGTGCTTACAGAGATCAAGTAAAAATTTAATAGGCTTCTGTTATGTACTGAATTGTGTTCCCCCAAAATTCATATGTTGAAGCCCTAACCCCCAATGGGACTATATTTGGAGACAGGGCCTTTAGAGAGGTAAATAAGGTCAAGTGAGTCACAGGGTGAGGCCCTAATCCAATATGACTGGTGTCCTTATAAGACTAGGGACACTAAAGATACAGGCACACAGAGAAAAGGCCATGTGCGGACTTAGCGAGATTTCAGCCATCTTCAAGCCAAGGAGAGAGGCCTCAGGCAAAAGCAACCCTATTGTCACTAGATGTCACTGGACATCTAGCCTCCAGAATTGTAAGACAATAAATTTCTGTTGTTTAAGCCATGCAGTCTGCGGCATTTCGTCATGGTAGCCCTAGGTAAAGAACACAGCTTTCTACCTATTTCACTTCTAGGAACATCATGATCAACTAGCCAACATCATAGGTCTCCGTGGGTCAGAGTATTCTGATTGCTGCCTCGACTCTGCTATCCATCATGGTAACCACACCCACCTTGCCTTCGGCTATTGAGTGCCACCACTTGGCCCCCGCTACCCCCAGAATCTAATTACTCCCATTGCATTTAGATTTCTGAGATCAGCAGCAGCAATTTCCACTGTAAGTTCTGGCCTACAGACAAGAGTGGCCGTGTAGCTCTTCAAACATACTGGGTCTCCCCTCACAAATTTATTTCCCACAGTTGTGGTGAAAGGTGTGTCCTCTGGACCCTCCCAGAGTGGATCAGTAGGTATTAAATGACACATCCACTCTCATGTGCCAATCTCATTAAGCTTTTGAATCCCTCCCTCTACAGTATACCAAGGCAGGTCTGGCATTTCAAGTTAATTTACCGTGGGCCACGTTTTGGTCCATGTTTCAGCCAAAACAACCAAAGAAACTGTTAGAGCACTTTCTAACTCCCCAAGCTGCAACACTGAATGCAGAATCACTGCTTGGTGGGCCCATATCAATAAATTTGGCCTGATTCAACTTTATGTTCCTTCCACCATTATCCCATGCCCTTAATATCCATTCCCACACATATTCCCCAGATTTGTCTGTATAAATTAGAAAAATCATGCAGTTCTTTTGGAGGATAGCACACCTCCTCATAGGTCACACATTGTACCTTACCTTTAGGGGCCTGCTATGACTTGAGTCTAGCTATAAGTCTAGAAGAAAAAAGAGGGGAGTGGAAGTGGGTCCTAAGGAGAAACAGCAGTGTCTTGTAGGCAAATACCGCAGGGGAGGCTATTACAGTTTCCTCGGGCAATGCAGGTTTAATGTCCTCAGACAGGGGTGGAGAGGTTGCTTCCACTGGCAAAGAAGACTCATCAGAATTTGGGGGTTCAAAGTCCCCAGCTTCATCAGTGTCTTCCCATATATTCCCATCCCAATTTTCACCCACACTTTGACACTTAACACTCTACAAGGTTGGGAATTCAATTTTCATTGCAGTTCAGCCACTCTCAGGATGACATTCTGGATTTGGTTTTCAGAAAACTCAGCTCTGTGGCTACAGGAGATAAAGATCTCTTTCAGGGCAGATACAGAAGCTTTCATGTCATTTATGTGACACTTGAGCTAGGAATTCAAATCCCTGAGCTCATCCTTTTTCTCCCTTCACTTTGTCCAATGACATTAAACAGCCAACTCATTATGTTCACTAGTTTGACAAAAATGTTCTAAAGTTTCATATACATGGCCACCCAGAACCTTGCCTCTTTTTAGTGTTTGATTAGTAGTATCCAATGGCAATATTTTGCATATCTCGATTGCCACATCATGTCATGGACTATCAGTGTCCTCTTTATGACTGGAAATAAGAGTCATCAGTGTCTTTAAATCTAATCTGACTGGAGAACCAATTCCAGAAACCTCAGAACCAATTAAGAAAACTCATTCTTAAGATTCTGTTCTTCTAGAACCTCTGTTGGTACCAAAATCTGTATTAGTCAGGGTTCTCCAAAAAAGCAGAACCAATGGAGTGTGTGTGTGTATGTGTGTGTTGTTGTGTGTATGTGTATGTGTGTATAGAAAGAGAGAGAGAGAGAGAGATTGTAAGGAATTGGCTCACAGGATTGCATAGGAGGACAAGCCCAGATTTTGCAGTGTAGGCCACCAGACTGGAGGCTTAGGGAAGAGTTGATGTTGCAGTTCAAGCCCAAAGAAAGTCTGATGGCAGAATCCTCTCTTCCTCAGGGGAAGTCAGTTTTTTTCAGGGTAAACCCTTCAACTGATTGGATGAGACCCACCCACATTATGGGGAATAATGTGTTTTACTGAAAATCTACTGATTAAAATGTTAACCTCATCTGAAAATACCTTCTCAGAAATACCTAGGAAAATGGTTAGCAAAATAACTGGGTACCATGGCCTAGCAAAGTTGACACACAAAGTTAGGTATCAGAGTTCCTTAAATATGACAGCAAATCACTGCCACAAAAGAAAAAAAACCAGACAAATTGTATGCCATCCAAATCAAAAACTTGTGCATCAAAAGACTCTATCTAGAAGGCGAAAGGACAACCCACAAGATGGGAGAAACATTCACAAATCACATTCCTGATAAGGGCCTATTTTCCAGAATGCATATAGAACTCAACAACAAAAAGACAGGCAACCCAGTTAAAAAGTGGACAAAGGACTTGAGTAGACATTTCTCCAAAGGGCAGATGTATAAATGGCCAAGAAGCACATGAAAAGATGCTCAATATCATTAGCCATTAGGGAAATGCAAATCAAAATCACCAGGAGCAACCACTTCACACCCACAAGGACGGCTATTGTTAACAAAACAAAACACATGGAAGATGATTTTCGGCGAGGATGTGGAGAAATTGGGATCCTCATATGCTGCTGCTGGGAATGCAATATGGTAGACCCGCTGTAGAAATCAGTCGGGCAGTTCCTCCATAAGTTAACTTTAGAGTTACCGCAAGACCACATAATCCCACTCCCAGATATCTACCCCAAAGCATTGCAAACAGGTGTTAAATTTATTCCTAGGTACTTTGTAATTTTTGTTGCAATTGTAAATGGGATTGTATTCTTGATTTCTCTTTCTTCCAGTTCGTTGTTTGTGTATAGAAATGCAACTGATTTTTGTATGTTGATTTTGTACCCTGCAACTTTACTGTACTCGTTATTTCTAATAGTTTTTTTGGTGGGTTCTTTAGGGTTTTCTATGTATGGAATCATGTCATCCGCAAATGGGGACAGTTATTGATTTGCTCAGCTGAGCACACCTTGCTCACACAGGGGATACTAGGAGAGGAGTTGGAGAGAAGACAATGTTTTCAGTCTTGGATATATTTGAGTTTGAGGTGCACGTGGAACCTCCAGGTGAAGACGTCCAAGAGGCAATTGGATACTCCTACCTGGAGTTTAGCAGCATCTCCACTCTTGTATCATTTCTATTATATCATATTAAAGTTTTGCATCATCCCTAACCCCGTTTTTATTTTCTGAATAAAGCACAGTAATCAACTTTGCACATTTTCTTTCAAAGAGCACACAAAATCGGTTATCTGTGCCTCAGGGAGTTGTAGATTTAACTGGATCTTGAGTACCACCCGTATTTTGAGTGACTTTTCTGCAGCCTCCAGCACCTGTTTTTATATGGCCCCACGTAATAAATGCACGAAAAGCAGCCATGTCTTATCACCATTCGCCTGGGGTAGGACTCCCATCGTGACAAGATCTTCATATTTTTCCACTTCTGATCCTGGGGCAGAAAAATCTCACAAAGGTAACCAGTTCATAAAGCAGCTCTTCTCCCAGAAACTTCTTATGAGATGTGGCTTCGAGCAATTAAGGCTCTTTTAAACCCCAGACCCTTCCCCCACCCTTATCTGAGGCTGTCATTGGGTGTCCAGCACTCCAGAGCTCCAACCCTTCTCTGAGGCTACATGTTCGTGAAAAATGTTCTCCATCATCACGGTCCTCTTCCAGAAAATTTGTGGCAGCTTCTCAGTGCTGTGTGAGTTATAAAGGGTAAAGTAATTTTTATTTCTGAAAGTAGTGCACACTAGGCAACCTGAAAACCCTCCTGCTACCAAGCTCTTTAAGAGGCTGGATAAAATTGAACAGATGTCCCTGTCAATGCATATACGATGAGCTTGCCATGGAAGTTGACTCTCGGGTGTCAAAAAACAAAGAGGAACCTGAAGAGCAGATCAATGGGCACTTGAGTGTGTGTGAGGCAGGTAGGATTTAGCGACCATCAGGGAGAGGAGAAAAGCCTTGGCACCTCACCTCCCAAGGGCTGTACAGTCAATTAAGGGGTGGAGTAGAAAAAAAAGTCTGCCCATCGCTATGGGGAGATGACAAAGGAGTTTGGTCTCTTCATGGGTCCTGGTGGAAGAAAATAAAATGCCTCCCCTGATAATTTGTAACTCTAGGGCCATGCTCCTGCTGGTCTAGGGTTGGAATTGATGCCTCTTGTTTAGTCCAGGAAACCCCAAGCTCATAAGTTAATGCAAAACAATATACCACTGCAGCAGTACCCCTAGGTCTCCTGGCGGGAGTAAACACACACAACCCCTCTGGAGAGACACATCCTCAGTTCAGACCTCACAGAAGTCCCACAGATAAAGCTCTGCTCGAGAAATCCCTAAACTCACAATCAAAATTGTAAAACACATAAGGAAAAAAAAATCTGTGATTATCAGCAATGACGAGCAGGATTAGACCACCAAGAACTTCCGATAACAGAACTAACAGAGAGTACAAAATACGTTTGTTTAAGGTACTTAAAGAAAATAAGGAAAGAACAAGATTCTGTGGAAAAAAGAAGAGGCTGGTTTTTAAAAGAACCAGGTGGAACTTCTAGAAATGAAAAGCAATATGTCCAGTGACATCAAAAGCTCAGGGGATGGGTTTAAAAGCAGATTCATCTGCTTCAGTGAGCTGGAAGATAGAGCCAAGGAAATTATTCAGAAGGCAACAAGGCGAGATAGAAAACATATAAAAGGTTAAGAAATATTGGGGGGGGGGGAGCATGCAAAGGTCCAAAAAAATAGCTACTAGGAATGACAGAATCAGAAAATAGGGAGAGTAGGCGTAAGCCAATATTCAAAGGGATACTGGCTGGAAATTTTCCAGATTTGACAAAAGATGTGATTCCTCATATTCTGAAAGCACAAGCCACACACAGAATCAATAAAACCAAATCGTGTGGAAACTACAGGCCAACAAAGACAAGGGGAAGATCTTAAAAGCAAACTAGAAAGAAAAGGCACAGTACTATCAAATGGATAATAAACGGACAGCAGATTTCTCACCAGCCAAACAAAACTGAAATCATATCACTAATGTACCCGGGGGAAAAAAAAAGTTTAGCAGGAATGTCATACGCAACTAAACTATCATTCGAGGATGAGGGTGAAGTAAGGCTATTCTTGAACAAAGATTGAGAGGGTTGGCCACTCACAAACCCTCGCTAAAAGAACAGCTTAAAGATGTTCTTCCATTATAGGTAAATTGAACAGAGAAGAAAGAAGTAAGAGGCAACAGAGGAATGGTGAACAAAGAAATTGGTGACCATGGCCATGAGTCTAAAAAAGAATAGACTGTATAAATCAGTATAACTGATAAATTTGTAACTAAATGTTGGACAACATTGACTTGTAAGACTTGGTCCTTGTATTATTTGGGATGAAATTGGAGGTGATGATTAACTTAAGACTTGATAAAATGATAAAAATGGAAGGACCTTGATCATCTCAGATCCAATAGTGTCCCGCATATGAAAGATTCGAAATCTTAAATTTGTCTGAAACTAATTAACTGCAAGTTAGCCAGAATATATCCCAGGGGTAAAAAACAACCATTCAAAACCAAATGAGAGATTTCTTTGTAAAAGACAGCGGAGTGAAGAAAGATCAAAGACTCTCCCTTCCCCCATCATACTTAATAGATAAATAATAAATGGTAAAAAGCAGGAGAAGAAGAGGAGGAGGAAGAGGAGAACGATGAAAGGGAGGGAGGGAAGGAAAGGAGGGAGAAAAGCAGGAAAGTATCTTCCAAGGAACAAAGAGAGAGAGAGAGAGAGACTCTGGTGAGGAGACTGGTGTGTTTAACATACTTCTTACCCTGCTCCCATCCCCCAGAAGCAATGCTAAAGAAAAAAATGTGAATCAGTTAAATCTTGGGAATGAGCTCGAAGACCCTCTAACTTGAAGAGAAATGGACTGAGGGAATACATAGGAAAAAATCAAGAAAATACCTTTGTGAACAGAAGCCCTCACTTGCCACTGTTAGATTTCACCAGCAGTAGGAAGGCTCCCAATTCTTTCCATTTTCCAGGGCACTCTGCTGAGTTGGGAGAATAAGCCAAATCCCTCAGAGTAGGTTACACCCTTGCATGGGTGGAGAATTCACTCACACAATGTTAGAGCAAATAGAAAGTCTAGATAGTGCTTCCCATGATCGAAATAAAAAATAAATGGTATAAGCAACTAGGACAACAATCTACAGGGAGAGATAGGGAGAGGGAAAGGAAAACAAAGAGAGAGTGAGAGTGGGGGCCGGGGGGGGGGGGAGAGAGAGAGAGAGAGAGAGAAACAAAAGACTAATATACAAGAAAACAAACTGAGAACCCAAAGAACCACAAAGCAGATCAAATAAATAAATTATGAAGGGCAAGGCACAGAAGACACATGCATAAAAATTGAAATAAGAGCGCGGAGGAAGGACTTTAGATGATCACACTGATGTTGATCCAACATCAAGATAATTTACACGCCTTAAGTAAAGAGCCAAATAAGTGGAATAGAAAAATATCCACAGCTACCATATGAGAAAAGTTTCCAGAAATAAAGGAAGAATTGAATCTGCCCCTCAAAAGAACACACTCTCTACCAGGAAAAATCGATACAGGACTATCTATGCTGAGATATATTCTAGTTGTGTTATGGTACTTCAAGAAAGAATTCTTCAAGAACTTAGGCACAAAAAAGCAATCACTTACAGGGGAACAAACTGATTCCATTTAAATATAAAAGTAAAATGTAGCATCTCCAGAATGGTTCTGGTTCTGAGTAAGACGCAGCAAGCACACGCTACTGAATGCAGCTGTAAAACATGGACAGGGTGCATGGAACAGCTATTTGAGGATGCTGGAAAGCAAATGGAAGTAGGCAGATTGGGGAAGACCACAATTTGAAGTACCACTGAAACAGTGGTGAATTTACCTTTTTTTTTTTTTTCCCTTCCATATCCTCGGTTCAGCGTAGCCTGAAAGTTAGATGTGGGCAATGGCGTGGACAGAGAGAGCTCTAGTTTTGACTTGAAGCGAGGGAAAGCGGAAGGGTAACTCTCAGGGAGAGTGAAGGAAATTCCCAGTTTTTCTTTCTTCTCTCTTTTCTCCATTCTCTCATGTTCCAGTCCACAGGCAATCCTGTGGCAGCAGTGGTGGTGACAGAGGCAGCAGTGACAGTGGCAGCTGCAGGGGCCTTGAGGTGTGTAAAACTCTGAAGGAAGGTAATCTTCCTCTCTGATTGTAGGAGCTGTGGTCCCAAGAGGGTGGAGGCATACACACATGACTTTTTCTTCCTCTCTTGGTCTTCCTGCTGTATGACACCAGAAGAAGGCCAAGGTGCAGGAAGTGTGTGGCAGAGAAGGGTCACTAAGACTGCAGCTTCCTGGCTAGAAGATTGAAAAGGGGAAGCTCAGGGAACCAAAGGGACTGGGGAGATTGCAGAGAGGGAGGAGCTCAGGAGAGTAAACCCATGAAGCTGCGGATGAACTTCTGGGCCCACCCGCAAGCTGTGTATTCATGGATGTGATCCTACCTAACATACCAAAGACTTTGAGAACGGAACTAAGGGACAGACCTCACCAGCTCCCAGACTGCTGATCATGCTTAACAGAACGAAATAGCATTGCAAAGTCTTTGCAAATAGAACTGACATTAAAACCACAAACCGTAGAGGGCTGGTCAGAACATGTGGCCTGAACCCAAATGAGGGGGGGAAATGAACAGAGCCTCGAGGACCTGTGGAAATACAACAAAAGAGCCAACAGTTGTCTCATTGGAGTGTCAGAGGAGAGGAGAAAGAAGGTGGGGCTGAAAAAATATTCACAGAAATAATGGCTGAAACTTTTCCAGGTGTGGCAAAAGACGTCAACCTACAGACTTAAGAAGCTGAGTGAACCCCAAACAGAATAAGCCTAAAGGAATCCACACCGAGACACATCACAGTCAAACTTCTGAAAACTAAAGATCTAGAAAAAAATCTTGAGGGCAGCAAGAGAGAAATGACACCTTACCTGTAGGGAAAAGCAAGTAGAATGGCAGTGGATTTCTCACCAGAAACCATGGCGGTCAGAAGGAAGTGGCACAACACTTCTCAAGTGGTGCAAGAAAAAAACCCAGAATCCTCTGCAAAGTGAAATTATCCTTCAAGAATGCAGGGGAAATCAAGACATTCTCAGATGAAGGGAAAGTAGGAGAACGTGTTGCCAACAGACCTACCCTTATCCCACGGAGGGAAGTTTTCCATACGAGAATCCTCTAGGCATGTGGAAAACTCTGGCCGAGAGTGATGTGCTCACCCGTTCCCTCTAATATGGACATTTATCATGCTGCCTGATATTGGGAGGGGACACCTCAGCATTTCCCCGTTAGCTCCTAGTACAAGTCCGGTCTGGTTGCTGGCTCCAACCCCTCCACTGAAATTGCTCTTGCCAAAACCCCCAGCAACACTTGCATTGCCTAACTCAGTGAATATGTTTTAATTCTTAGCATTCCGGAACTCAGCAACTGTTCCTGAGTTTGTCACTTGCTCTGCCGCTGTCCTTCTGTCTTCCTTCCGACCCCTCGCCCTCTTCTCCTTCTGGTTCGATTCTCTCCCAGCCCTCTCTTTTCTTCTGTGCAGACACTCCTCCAGTGGCCTTCCAAGAATTTTTAAGGCCTGCCCCTTAAAAGAAGTTGTCCTTGGCCCCCTTCAATGTTCTCTCTATGCACTCTCCCTGCCTGATCTCACTACATCCATGTCCTCAGGAACTATCCTGTTGACTGCCAAATCTATACCTCCAGCCCCGACCTCGCTCTTGAACTCCCAAGCCATTTATCCTTCATCTCCATCTGGATATCCCACAGGCATCTCAAGTCTCACATACTCCAAACTGAACTCATCTTCCCACCAATACCTGGACCTTCTCCTTCGGCCCATATCTCCAGTAATGGCTCCAAAGACCATAGTCGCCTCACCCTGCCCTCAGGCAAGTCATGCCAGAGCCTTTCCTATCCCTCCCTCACCAATGCGCTACTTTTTCACTTGGCTAACTTCTACTCACCCTTCAAGTTTCAGTTTGGACACCAATTTCTCCAGGAATATTTCCCCAACCCCACAAGTCTGTGTAAGTTCCTCCTCCTATGTGTTCCCACAGCACCTTGAACTTCCCCTCTCATAGCACCTATGACAGTAGAGTGTTGTAATTGTCAGGTCCCTTGTCTGTATCTTCCACCAGACTATGTGCAGGGACCTGATCTATTTTGCTCATTGCTGTTTCCTCAATGCCTAGCACCCTCCCAGGCATATAGTAGGCACTCAACAAATATTTGTTGAAGGAATGAACAATGAATCGTCAAGTCTCCAGCTAGGTTCAGCAGTATCAGAAATATGTAGTGAGCACCTGTTATGTGCCATTTTACTACCTAATTTCTTAAATTGAATCTGTCCCCCAGCGTTATCTACCAATGCCACCCTCTTGGTTGAGATACCTATCATTTCTTCACTGAAATACTGCAGCGGCTTTCTAACTCCAGTCTCAATCCTCTCTGCTCTATTCTCTACCCAGCTGCCAGAATGATCTTTCTGGAAACTAATCAAGTCATGCCACTCCTGAGCTTAATGACCACAGTGGGTTCACTACAGCCTACAAGGTATTCCAAAACCTGAGCATAGCATAACAGAACCTCCATGTCTTGGCTCCTGCCTGCCTCTTCTCCAGCCACATCAATCAATCACCACTCTCCCACAGGCACCCTACTCTCCAGCCTTGAGGAACTAATTGCAGGTCCTCCCAGATACCTTGGTTTCTCATCATGCTACAGATCCCTTCACACACACACATTGTCCCCAAGTGGCTTGCCTGACCCACTCCTATGCTTTCAACAAAATGTTTATTGACCATTCATTATACACCATGACCAAGTGGGATTTATCCCATGAATGTAAGGTTGGTTCAGCATATGAAAATCAATTAATGTAATACGCCATATTAATAGAATGTGGGGGAGGGGGACACCTCATGATCATCTCATAGATGTGCGGGGGCGGGGGGGGGGAAGCATTTGACAAAATCCAAAATCCCTTTCATGAAAAGAAATTCAACAAAATAGGACGAGGAGGGAACTTCCTCAACCTGATAAAGAGCATCTATGAAAAACCCACAGATAACATCATACTTAATGGTGAAAGACTGGGTGCTTTCCTCCTAGCATCAGGAACAAGAGAAGGATGTCTGTTCTTGACACTTCTATTCAACATCGAACTCAAAGTTCTAGTCAGTGCAATGAGGCCGGAAAAATAAATCAAAGGCATCCAAATCGGAAAGGCACAAGTAAAACTATCTCTACTGGTAGACCACATTCATATATATATATATATATGGATATGTAAAACATTAAAGAATCCACCAAAAACACACAACAACCTATTTGAATACACATTAGATGAGCCCAGCAAAGTTGCAGGATCCCATATCAACGTGCAACAATCGGTTGTATTTCTACACACTAGCAATGAACAATCTGAAAATGAGGTTAAGAAAAATAATTCCTTTACAGTATCACTAAAAAGAATAAAATACTGAGGAATAAATTTAACAAAAGACGTGCAAGACTCGTACTCTGAAAACCGAAAAACATCGCGGAAAGAAATCAAAGAGGACGTAAATAAAACGGCATCCCGTGCTAGTGGATTGAACATTTAATATCGTCAGGATGGCCATAATCCCCAATGCAATATACAGATTCAATGCCATGCCTGTTAGAGTCTACCTGGCTTCTTTGTAAAATTTGACAAGTTGATGGTAAAATTCATATGGAAACGCAAGGGATGCAGATATCCAAAACAATCTTGAGAAAGAACAACAAAGTTGGAGGACTCACACTTCCCTGTTTCAGAATTTAGTATAAAGCTTCAGTTGTCGAAACTATGTGGTACTGGCATAAGGTTGCACATGTGGATCAATGGAATAGAATTAAGAGTCCAGAAATAAACGCATATATCTCTTTACGGGCACGTACCCCAAAGCATCGCAAACAGGTGTTCCCACAGAACCCTGTACGGGAACCTTCACTGCCCCGCTAGTCACAATAGCCACAAGGCGGAAATCACCCAAATGTCCATCCACTGATGAACGGATGGATATACACAACGTGTGGTCTCTCCATACAACGGCACACTATTCGGCCCCGAAAAGGAACGGAGCGCCGATTCGTGCCGCCACGCGCATGAACGTTAGTGGAAACAGGACGCTAAGTGCAAGCAGCCAGACACAAAAGGCCACCTCTTTACTGTATGACTCCATCTGTAGGAAGTCTCCAGAATAGGCAAACCTCTCTGGGCAGGAAGCCGAGGAGTGGTTGCCCGGGTGCTGGGGGTGCGGGGCGGGGCGCGGGGTAGGGGTGCGGGTGGGGCCAGTGGGGAGAGGCCGACTGCCTGACGGGGACAGGGGTTTCTTTTCGGGGTGGCGCCCACCTTTTGGACCTGGGTAGTTGTGACGGTCGCCCGACGGCGCGAGTGCCCACCTGGTGGCACTGGATCATCCACGTGTGTCGTCTCTCTCCGTCCACGGTCCCATCTGGTGGAAAGGGAGCGTTCCCTCACAGAGAGGGTCCAGGGCGCGGGGAGAGCAGGCTCGCGCCAGCGCCCTTTCTCTGCAGGCCCAGGCCCGCCATTTCCGGGGGCCAATGGGAATGCAGTGACGTCATCGGATCTACGTGTCACCGGGCGTGCGCCCCGACCAATGGGGGGCCAGTGCGTGGTCACTTGGATACGGCGTAGGGCCTCAGTACTGGCTGTCTCCAGAGCTTGGGACCCGCCCACCCATCTCACCTCACCTTGCCTCACCTCACCGCACCGCACCGCACCGCACCTCACCACACCTTACTGGACTGAACCTTACCTCACCTTACCGGACTGGACTGACCTGAACCTCATCCCACCGCAGAACAGCACCACACAAGAGCTCGTCCCGTCTGAGGAGAAGGCGCCGCCCACGCCCAGCATGCCGGGCAATCGGAGCCGTCGGCGGCGTCGGCGGCGTCGCCGTCGTCGAGGGTCGTCTGGTGGCCAGAGTCGCCCCCGCTCCCGCACCGACCGAGCAGAGGTATCGTTCTCCGTGAGCCACGTGGAGCGCTTCCTGCTGGAGGGTCGCTACGCCCGGCGCCTGAGCCCCTCCGCCCCGGTCTTCCTGGAGGCAGTCGTCCAGTACCTGACGGCCAAGATCCTGGAGCTGGCGAACAACGAGGCCCACAACAGCGGCAGGAGGCGCATCACCCCCGAGCTTGTGGACATGGCGGTCCACAACGACTCGCTGCTCAGCGGCTTTTTTGGGTCTACGACCATATCCCAGGTGGCCCCCGCCCGGGAGTAGCTGGGTCCCCGGGCCTCGGTCGGCCGTCCATCCGTCCGTCGGGCGCCAGGCCCGCTCACAGCCCCGGGGCGGCCCCAGCCTGTCCGCTGCCTTGGGCACAGTCATGGGAAATCAATAAAGTGTTTCAGGAACCCGTGTGTGTGCTTCGGTCACTCTGCGCGGGAGGTGCTGGTGCTGGGGCCTGCCTCCTGGGAGGGGTGGGGGCCGGCGGGGGTCTGGCTGGGGGCGGCGGGGAGGAGTCGGGGATGACAGAGAGGAGCGGTGGACAGTGCGGGGTGGGGGGTGGGGCCCCGCGTGCGAGAGGCTGGCTGCGGTGGGCTCGGGGGCGAGGCTGGGGTGCGGAAGACCCCGCCATCGGCCCTGAGCGAGTCAGAGCCCGGCCCAGCGCCCAGAAGGACGGTGTTCGCTGGCGTGGAGCTCCAGACCGGGACTGCGGCGTCGTGGGCCGGTGAACGTGCAATGGCGACCGGGGGTGGCGGGTGCGGGACGCGGGGGGAGGAGGTGGACAGAGGCTTCTTGGCAAGGACGCCAATGGGGCAGGGGCTTTGACGAGGGGAAGATGGAGGAGGGCCGACACGCGAGGAAGGATTGGCGGTCGGGCTTGGGGCCACTCGGATCCCGAGTTGAGTTTTGCCCACGCTCCCTTAGAGACGCTGGGAGACGCCCCTAGCAACCTGGGCAAAGGAGCTGTGCCCTGGCATCAGGGGGCGCCCGGCCAGGTCCCGCCCCCGGACTCCCGATTTGCATACACACCTCGCAGCCGGGCCAGGCCCCGCCCCAGGATTTCGGATTTGCATATGCAGCTTGCACAGGGCAAGGCTCCTCCATTCAACAGTCCGGCGCATGGACCTTGCCCCTGGAAAGGCATTGCCCCAGAACCCTTAACTTGCATACGTACCTTGCGCTGGACCGGGCTCCGCCTCTGATCACTGGATTTGCATATCACCAAGGAAAGGGCGCCTTAGGCTCTGAAAGGCAGAGTAACAACTGAGTCTGAGACCCGTGTTTTTGAATTAATGCTATTTCTTTATCCCTCACGTAGTTTGAATTTGATTAGTGAGAACTTTTATGCCTACTCCTTCCCTGCTAGGGTACTAGTCTTTTACCGAACTTTAATGTCTTCATTGTTTTATAGTGAGAGCATAACGCTTGCCCTCCGTTTCAGAATAGCGATTAGAAGACTTACAGAGAAATTATATTATATACCCGTATAAGTGTATATGCAGATATGTGTATATATATAATATATATAACATAAAGTGTATGTTTAAAATATATTAAAAAAATATAGTTTGCTAAAGTAAGGCTTTACCAAGTATTACGGATAGTACTATACACAGTCCATGATACTGTGCTATTTCTTTTTTGTTTTTTATTTTATTTTTCATATTATACAATAAAATCCACCTCTTTTTGGAGCCCAGTTCTATGAGTTTAACATATGTGTAGATGTGTGTATCCGCCACCACGTTCAGGACACGGAACAGCTCCATCAACCCAGAAAAGTCCCTAGTGTGGTATGACTGTTGAATGAAAGACGTATTTGACGATGGGAACAAGTAAGCGGAGAAGCCAGATCCACTCTTTTGGACAATATGACGATTGGTATTATCCACAGCATTACTAGAGCTTACCAGACCACTGAATCGTAAACTCTTCTTCGGTTCATTCTGAAGCAAGACCCTGGCCTGTGATTTAATGTTGGAAACTCACATTTCCTGTTAATTAGTTGAGTCAGTGGTTTAAATGCCAAACTTGATGCTATTACCTTTTTTGTTTGTTTTGTTTCATTTTTGAGGATTGTATTTTTGTTGTTGTTGAAAGTTTAATAAGGTTCTTGTTCCAACTGTACAAAATATGATCATCCTCAAAGCCACTAGGGGCCAGAGCCAAACTCATACTACTATTCATCCCTTTTTATAGAAGAGGAACTTCAGACACAGAGAGGTTAAGTAATTGAGAGAGGAAGGAAGGTGGAGGTCAGTGCTTGAGGTCTAGTACCAAGTAGCAGATGTGAGGAGAGGGCATTAGGATGTAAATAAGAGATGAGTCAAGGGGTCTGCACCTAGGAAGTTCAGAAATCGGTCAGGAGGTAGAGAGCACAGAGGATGGAGGTTACCAGTCCGGGACAGAGGATATGAAGATCTGGTGGCTGCTGTCTCTTCTGACCGGGGAGGTGTTTACACTGTACAAGTGCCGGATCGCTGGCTTCGGTGGCTGCGCCAGACTCCCCCTTCTCCCCACCGACCTTCCCTGCCGGGCAGGTCATAGATGAACTCTTTCCCAGATTTCCTCAGTGAAAGACTTCATTGTACTCTGGAGCAGATTTTAGGTAGGGTGTGAGATTCTGTGAACTCGTATAACTTTCCAACTAGGTCGTAGGCTTATATCTTTCCTATTAGATCAGACATCAGAATTGGCTTTAATGACAAGTGATTCTAGGATCCCTACATTATATACTCTGATCCTCATCTGGTCATTTGAATTGATACAGGGGTGTAGAGTGTAACATGGAATTAAAATATGCTAAATGTGCCCATAAACGTTGAAGATGAGTGGTTTGTATGAATCCATGGGCAGAAGGCAACAGTGTGGACCTTGAAGTCAAAGATGCCTAGATTTGAGTTCTAATTCCATAGCATACGTGTTTTTCTCTTATCGCTCCCACGTTTTCATTGAGTCTCTCTGTATTCTGAAAGCATTTCTCATGCGAGTCTTCCTTGTAATTTATATGATTTTCCGTAGTGTTGACTTATCTCTGTTGCTTATGTTGGTTTAATCTGTAATAGTCTGATTTCTTTCCTTACCTCCTCTCCCTAATCCATTTACTTTATTTTCTTAACTTTCTAATTTGTCCCATTTTTAATCTGTGCATTCTCAGACAGGTCTTTCCTCTGCTCAGAAACTTTTTATTTCCAGCTTTAGATTTGATTATTTCTTCTGTTTGTTGAATGGTAGGCTATTCTACAGGAACATCAAATATCAACGTTAGCTTTCCACTGCCTGTAAAATATTTTCTAGTTCATCTTCATCAACCATTTGATTTTATATGCCAATACGTTGTTCTTAAATTATTTGAGACCCATTTTTTTCATCCATAAAGTGGAGATTACACCAACCTTATTTTATGCATCTCATTTTCACCTAACTTTGTTCTCTCCTTATGACGTCCTAGTACTGTTGCAAACAAGCCTCGTTTTCCAAAACAAGCTCAGGAAGTTTATTCTGTGTTTTGTGGATTATTTTCAAAGATATACTCTTTTTCTGAGTTCACTAGCTGCTCTTCCTTTCTCTTGTTCTTTATTAATTTTTTACTTAAGCTTCACATTCGTTGTTTTTCTCTTGCTCAGTTTTGGGAAATATTGGGATTTGTCCAGGTTAATTTTCTTTAGCTAGATTGAGTTAACTACCTTTAGTTCTACTGTGTGTCTGTGTGTGTCTTAGTCTACTCTCCTTTTGATACCTGCAGTAATAGTTTAGCTTGAATAGAATTCCAGCGGTTTTCACTTCATATTACTCTGTACTACTGATATGGCTGCTTTATCCTCTCCCCTCTGCCTGTCTGCCATTATGAATTAATATGCTACCTAGCAAATAAAATTTACTACTATGTACTACTAGCGAGTTTCTTCATACTGCTTCCTCCACCTCATGTACTTTTAAGTAATATCTTTCCACAATTCACTTTGATTATTTACAAAGGAAGTTTCACATAGGTTCAATTTTTTGATTGCCTTAGACTCATTTATTTATTCAGCAATTATTTATTGAATGCCTACTGTATGTCACCCACTGTCTAGGTGCTGGGCATAGAAAGCTGAACAAGACAGACAAGGCCCTTAAGTGTACACTTTAGTGGAGGAGACAATTAAACAAACAAAACAAGAAAAATATCATATAGGAATTAATGACTTATAGACAATTAAAAGAGGGAAACATAATAGCAAGTAATTGGGCAGTTACCACATATTGGATGATCAGAAAAGGCCTCTCTGAGGAGGTCACAGTTAAGCTGAGCTCTGAATGATGAGAACATTAACCTTGGATTCTGCTATCTTCTTCTAAGAGTGTTGATATTTGTTCTAGTAATCTGTTCAATTACTGGTTAATCACCTTGAACTTTCTGACCATTATACATCATGATCAATCAAGTGGGATTCATTCCTGGAATGCAGAGATGGTTCAGCATACAAAAAACAATCAATGCAATACACCGCATTAACAGAATGAAGGGACAAAAACACACACAATCATTTCAATGGATGCACAAAAGCATTTGACAAAATTCAACACAATTTCACGATAAAAAACACTCAACAAACTAGAAGTAGGAGGAAACTACCTCCACATAATACGAGCCATGTATGGAAAGCCCACAGTGAACATCATACTCAAGGGTGAAAGACTGAGAGCTCTTCTTCTAAGACCAGGAGCAAAGCGAGGAAGCCCGCTTTCACCACTTCTATTCAACAAAGTACTGGAAGCTCTAATCAGAGCAATTAGGCAAGAAAAAGAAATAAAAGGCATCCAAAACGGAAATGAAGAAGTAAAATTTTCTCTGTTTGCAGATGATATGCTTTCATACGAAGAAAAGATTAAATAGTCTACAAAAAACTGTAGAAGTAATAAATGAGTTCAGTAAATTTCCTCAACTTTTCTTCTTTCTAAGTAGTTTCCAAACTCCTCAGCATACTTGGAAATCTCATATGAATCCTGTCTAGATTGACAGCAAACTCTTAAATGACTGGAGACAATATCAGATAGGGTCTGAACAAAATAGAGTACAGTGTACTTTCTGCAAGCTACCTTTTTCTCCTACTTTGAAAACCAGGACACTATACCATCATCTTTTCTTTTATGAGACTGTGTCAGACACTTTAATGCACTGCACAGCAGTTATTTCCCCTTCTTTGCTAACAGAAACCCCAGTTTGTGTGTGTGGCAGAAATGTACTCAACCTCAAGTGAGACACTTGCTTTTCCAGCCTCTGTTGCAGCTAGGGACAGCCATTTGACACAGATACCTACCTTTTTGTTACTCCATGATTTCTCAACGGTTACTATAAAGACTCATCTTTTGCTTCTGCCTCTCCTCTTACCTCTAAGTGAATCTGCTCATATTCCTCCCTCTTTCCAAGCCGCTACTTGTAAAATCCATCCTACCCAAATTTCTGATACAATTCCGACTGAGGAAGTATATTGAGAGCCTACTATACTAATCTAGCATTATCTCATTTAATCCTCAAAAATACTGTATGAGGTTGTAAAAATTGTTCTCCACATTTTACAAGAGAAAAGCAATGAGGCTCAGAAAGGTGAAGATACTTGATATTAAGTGGCAAAGCCAGGAATTAAACATAGTTTATCTCACATCAAAGCTCATGCTTTCCCCACTATGATATACAATCTCCACTCCTTCTTCCCCTGTCTTCCAATTCCAGTGGGGCTTAAAACCATGTTGCCCTAGTCTGAGTCAGAACAAAGTATCTCAGCTCTTACACTTTCCTTTAACTTGTCAATCTCTCTCCCAGGAGCTGGAGTCCAGTTCTTTCCAAAATCCCTGAGGATAGATTTTGATGTTGCAAATTAACTACCTAGAGTACTAGGGATTATTGTCAACTAAAAAGGCTAGGCAAGCAATAAGGGATGAGATGATATACTAATATTCATACTGATACGAATACTACTAATAGAAAAATTATATGGGGGAAGAGGCAAAGAGGGTTACAGAACCAGAAAAAAAGAGGTAAGGAGAAAGGGAGGAAACAAATGGAAAGTAGTCAAGTTGGATCCATAAGAGCACTCATGTGAACTTACACTTGCAGATGGTTTATTTAAAGAGACTATTCAAAATAGAGACCGACTCTCCCTCTCCCACAAATATCGTTCCCCCAGCCTCTCAAGATTTATCAAGTACAAAAGCTCAATATCTCTGTATAACTTATGAGGATGGACTAGATTCTCATGACTGCTTCTCAGACCTGTACCCCTCCAACTGAACCAGATTCTGGAACCGGCCATGGCAACATCAGGAGAACAACTCCTCTGGTACCCAATCCTGAGTCAGAAGAACCAGTCTCAACAGTGCAAGGAAGATGGTGGCACCTTGTCACATCTGGCTTGCCAGGGAGTGGAGAAACATGGCATGAATGTGTATGCATGGACGGGGGCAGCTAGAGTACGAAGACTATGTGAGTATTCGTCTGGATCCTTTCAGCTGAAAGTGACAGAAATTCAACTCAAAGTTGGCCAAGCAAAAATAGGAAGTTATTGGCTCACATTACTGTAATGACCAGGTAAATCTGGCGTCTAGGGACTACAATAATGTTACTAAGTCATTTTGTTTCTTTCTCTCTTGCTCTCACTCTCTGAATCTGTCCCTTTTTCCTTTTTCTCTGTGTCACTCTCAATCTCTTCTCTCTACCTCTCTGTATAAATTTGACTCATTCTCTCCTACTGCAGAAATGTTTCTTCTTTGCAGTGTGAAAGGGAAATTGAGGGAAAGAAGAGAGGCTTGGCCGCAGGGAACTGAAGGCTTTCATCATCTCCTGTTCGGCAGCCAGAAAAGAAAGAAAGAACTCATATATTACATATATTCATGTATAACATCCCATAAAATGTTCCAATTGGCCTGGAATGGTAATACGACCACTTCTGTGGCCAGAAAGGCAGGTTCCTATGATGGAAAGCCCCACCCAAGCTACATGAAACTGGGTATAAAGCAGTTCTCCAAGGAAAGGGTGATGCTGTTACCAGAAGAGTCAACTGGATGCTGAACAGACAGCATATATGTTGTAAAATGTGGTTAATGATATTCATCATTTTTAAGTAACCCAAGTACTACTGCTCTAGGATGTCCTCTTCTGACACCAACATCAGCCATCTTATCCCTTGCATTAGAAGCACTAGAAATATCATCTCTTCAGTCTTCCCTACAAACCATGACCCTAAAAATTTATAAATTGAGCCAGCCCTGATGGCCTAGTGGTTCAAGTTCGGCACACTCTGCTTCAGCAGCCCAGGTTTGGTTCTCGGGCACAGAACCACAACACTCGGCTGTCAGTAGCCACACTGTGGTGGCGGCTCACATAGAAGAACTAGAAGGACCTACAACTAGGATATACAACTATGTGCTGGAGCTTTGGGGAGGGAAAACAAAGAGAGAGAGAGAGAGGAAAATTGGCAACACATGTTAGCTCAGGGTGAATCTTTCCCAGCAAAAAGAAATAAAAATAAAAATTTATAAATTGTTGTATCTCACCATGGAGCCAGGAAACTTCTTGGGATTGACCATGAAGTTTTTAACAGATGGAAAGAAGACGGTAGCTAAAGGCCCTTTTGCACTGAGAACACATGCAAGGCAACCACCTTCCCCTTCACCTATGATAACTGGGCTTCTAAAATGGGCACAGCCTTGAAGCCCTGATTTATCTACTATAACATTAACTTCCCCAGATACATGGAGCATAAAATAGAGGTGACTGGAGGAAAACTATCCCAGACGGAAGCTCCGAGATGCAAAAAGGAATGAAGAACAGAGAAAATGCTAAACATAGGAGCAAATACAATATCAATGAATATTGAATTTTCCAAGCAATAATTATTATTACTTGAAGGGTTTGAAATATATGTGGAGAGAATTAAAACACACAAAACAACAGCATATATATTAGGTAAGGTCCCAGCAGGAAACAGATGGCCCACTCAAATGAGGTAATTTGAAGGTAGATTAATAAAAGAACTATTTACAAAGGTGTATTCAGGGTGTATGGAAACCACATAGGACAGTGCAATGTACGTACAGCTAATAAAAACGGGGATGCATTACCAGTCTTGGGCTTAATGGCACAAGAGGGGGAGCAATTACCAGAATATAAAGGAAGAAGGAAGACAGGGCCACCTGACTGAGAGCTTCAGTCAGGGAGGCAGCCAAATCACTGAACCTGCATGGAGGGAGCCAGAGGAATAAGCACTCTGGCTTTACTTTCCTGACTCCCTCCAATTGCTGCTGGTGCCCACTAGTCAAAACTCAACTTAAGCTAGAAGGCGAGGGAACCCATCGATGAAAACCATACGAGTTAGCCTCCTGAGGTTGGGTGAGTAGTGCAGAAAAAAAGTGGATCTGTGGATTCTGATGTCTGATCTAATAGGAAAGATATAAGCCTACGACCTAGTTGGAAAGTTATACGAGTTCACAGAATCTCACACCCTACCTAAAATCTGCTCCAGAGTACAATGAAGTCTTTCACTGAGGAAATCTGGGAAAGAGTTCATCTATGACCTGCCCGGCAGGGAAGGTCGGTGGGGAGAAGGGGGAGTCTGGCGCAGCCACCGAAGCCAGCGATCCGGCACTTGTACAGTGTAAACACCTCCCCGGTCAGAAGAGACAGCAGCCACCAGATCTTCATATCCTCTGTCCCGGACTGGTAACCTCCATCCTCTGTGCTCTCTACCTCCTGACCGATTTCTGAACTTCCTAGGTGCAGACCCCTTGACTCATCTCTTATTTACATCCTAATGCCCTCTCCTCACATCTGCTACTTGGTACTAGACCTCAAGCACTGACCTCCACCTTCCTTCCTCTCTCAATTACTTAACCTCTCTGTGTCTGAAGTTCCTCTTCTATAAAAAGGGATGAATAGTAGTATGAGTTTGGCTCTGGCCCCTAGTGGCTTTGAGGATGATCATATTTTGTACAGTTGGAACAAGAACCTTATTAAACTTTCAACAACAACAAAAATACAATCCTCAAAAATGAAACAAAACAAACAAAAAAGGTAATAGCATCAAGTTTGGCATTTAAACCACTGACTCAACTAATTAACAGGAAATGTGAGTTTCCAACATTAAATCACAGGCCAGGGTCTTGCTTCAGAATGAACCGAAGAAGAGTTTACGATTCAGTGGTCTGGTAAGCTCTAGTAATGCTGTGGATAATACCAATCGTCATATTGTCCAAAAGAGTGGATCTGGCTTCTCCGCTTACTTGTTCCCATCGTCAAATACGTCTTTCATTCAACAGTCATACCACACTAGGGACTTTTCTGGGTTGATGGAGCTGTTCCGTGTCCTGAACGTGGTGGCGGATACACACATCTACACATATGTTAAACTCATAGAACTGGGCTCCAAAAAGAGGTGGATTTTATTGTATAATATGAAAAATAAAATAAAAAACAAAAAAGAAATAGCACAGTATCATGGACTGTGTATAGTACTATCCGTAATACTTGGTAAAGCCTTACTTTAGCAAACTATATTTTTTTAATATATTTTAAACATACACTTTATGTTATATATATTATATATATACACATATCTGCATATACACTTATACGGGTATATAATATAATTTCTCTGTAAGTCTTCTAATCGCTATTCTGAAACGGAGGGCAAGCGTTATGCTCTCACTATAAAACAATGAAGACATTAAAGTTCGGTAAAAGACTAGTACCCTAGCAGGGAAGGAGTAGGCATAAAAGTTCTCACTAATCAAATTCAAACTACGTGAGGGATAAAGAAATAGCATTAATTCAAAAACACGGGTCTCAGACTCAGTTGTTACTCTGTCTTTCAGAGCCTAAGGCGCCCTTTCCTTGGTGATATGCAAATCCAGTGATCAGAGGCGGAGCCCGGTCCAGCGCAAGGTACGTATGCAAGTTAAGGGTTCTGGGGCAATGCCTTTCCAGGGGCAAGGTCCATGCGCCGGACTGTTGAATGGAGGAGCCTTGCCCTGTGCAAGCTGCATATGCAAATCCGAAATCCTGGGGCGGGGCCTGGCCCGGCTGCGAGGTGTGTATGCAAATCGGGAGTCCGGGGGCGGGACCTGGCCGGGCGCCCCCTGATGCCAGGGCACAGCTCCTTTGCCCAGGTTGCTAGGGGCGTCTCCCAGCGTCTCTAAGGGAGCGTGGGCAAAACTCAACTCGGGATCCGAGTGGCCCCAAGCCCGACCGCCAATCCTTCCTCGCGTGTCGGCCCTCCTCCATCTTCCCCTCGTCAAAGCCCCTGCCCCATTGGCGTCCTTGCCAAGAAGCCTCTGTCCACCTCCTCCCCCCGCGTCCCGCACCCGCCACCCCCGGTCGCCATTGCACGTTCACCGGCCCACGACGCCGCAGTCCCGGTCTGGAGCTCCACGCCAGCGAACACCGTCCTTCTGGGCGCTGGGCCGGGCTCTGACTCGCTCAGGGCCGATGGCGGGGTCTTCCGCACCCCAGCCTCGCCCCCGAGCCCACCGCAGCCAGCCTCTCGCACGCGGGGCCCCACCCCCCACCCCGCACTGTCCACCGCTCCTCTCTGTCATCCCCGACTCCTCCCCGCCGCCCCCAGCCAGACCCCCGCCGGCCCCCACCCCTCCCAGGAGGCAGGCCCCAGCACCAGCACCTCCCGCGCAGAGTGACCGAAGCACACACACGGGTTCCTGAAACACTTTATTGATTTCCCATGACTGTGCCCAAGGCAGCGGACAGGCTGGGGCCGCCCCGGGGCTGTGAGCGGGCCTGGCGCCCGACGGACGGATGGACGGCCGACCGAGGCCCGGGGACCCAGCTACTCCCGGGCGGGGGCCACCTGGGATATGGTCGTAGACCCAAAAAAGCCGCTGAGCAGCGAGTCGTTGTGGACCGCCATGTCCACAAGCTCGGGGGTGATGCGCCTCCTGCCGCTGTTGTGGGCCTCGTTGTTCGCCAGCTCCAGGATCTTGGCCGTCAGGTACTGGACGACTGCCTCCAGGAAGACCGGGGCGGAGGGGCTCAGGCGCCGGGCGTAGCGACCCTCCAGCAGGAAGCGCTCCACGTGGCTCACGGAGAACGATACCTCTGCTCGGTCGGTGCGGGAGCGGGGGCGACTCTGGCCACCAGACGACCCTCGACGACGGCGACGCCGCCGACGCCGCCGACGGCTCCGATTGCCCGGCATGCTGGGCGTGGGCGGCGCCTTCTCCTCAGACGGGACGAGCTCTTGTGTGGTGCTGTTCTGCGGTGGGATGAGGTTCAGGTCAGTCCAGTCCGGTAAGGTGAGGTAAGGTTCAGTCCAGTAAGGTGTGGTGAGGTGCGGTGCGGTGCGGTGCGGTGAGGTGAGGCAAGGTGAGGTGAGATGGGTGGGCGGGTCCCAAGCTCTGGAGACAGCCAGTACTGAGGCCCTACGCCGTATCCAAGTGACCACGCACTGGCCCCCCATTGGTCGGGGCGCACGCCCGGTGACACGTAGATCCGATGACGTCACTGCATTCCCATTGGCCCCCGGAAATGGCGGGCCTGGGCCTGCAGAGAAAGGGCGCTGGCGCGAGCCTGCTCTCCCCGCGCCCTGGACCCTCTCTGTGAGGGAACGCTCCCTTTCCACCAGATGGGACCGTGGACGGAGAGAGACGACACACGTGGATGATCCAGTGCCACCAGGTGGGCACTCGCGCCGTCGGGCGACCGTCACAACTACCCAGGTCCAAAAGGTGGGCGCCACCCCGAAAAGAAACCCCTGTCCCCGTCAGGCAGTCGGCCTCTCCCCACTGGCCCCACCCGCACCCCTACCCCGCGCCCCGCCCCGCACCCCCAGCACCCGGGCAACCACTCCTCGGCTTCCTGCCCAGAGAGGTTTGCCTATTCTGGAGACTTCCTACAGATGGAGTCATACAGTAAAGAGGTGGCCTTTTGTGTCTGGCTGCTTGCACTTAGCGTCCTGTTTCCACTAACGTTCATGCGCGTGGCGGCACGAATCGGCGCTCCGTTCCTTTTCGGGGCCGAATAGTGTGCCGTTGTATGGAGAGACCACACGTTGTGTATATCCATCCGTTCATCAGTGGATGGACATTTGGGTGATTTCCGCCTTGTGGCTATTGTGACTAGCGGGGCAGTGAAGGTTCCCGTACAGGGTTCTGTGGGAACACCTGTTTGCGATGCTTTGGGGTACGTGCCCGTAAAGAGATATATGCGTTTATTTCTGGACTCTTAATTCTATTCCATTGATCCACATGTGCAACCTTATGCCAGTACCACATAGTTTCGACAACTGAAGCTTTATACTAAATTCTGAAACAGGGAAGTGTGAGTCCTCCAACTTTGTTGTTCTTTCTCAAGATTGTTTTGGATATCTGCATCCCTTGCGTTTCCATATGAATTTTACCATCAACTTGTCAAATTTTACAAAGAAGCCAGGTAGACTCTAACAGGCATGGCATTGAATCTGTATATTGCATTGGGGATTATGGCCATCCTGACGATATTAAATGTTCAATCCACTAGCACGGGATGCCGTTTTATTTACGTCCTCTTTGATTTCTTTCCGCGATGTTTTTCGGTTTTCAGAGTACGAGTCTTGCACGTCTTTTGTTAAATTTATTCCTCAGTATTTTATTCTTTTTAGTGATACTGTAAAGGAATTATTTTTCTTAACCTCATTTTCAGATTGTTCATTGCTAGTGTGTAGAAATACAACCGATTGTTGCACGTTGATATGGGATCCTGCAACTTTGCTGGGCTCATCTAATGTGTATTCAAATAGGTTGTTGTGTGTTTTTGGTGGATTCTTTAATGTTTTACATATCCATATATATATATATATATGAATGTGGTCTACCAGTAGAGATAGTTTTACTTGTGCCTTTCCGATTTGGATGCCTTTGATTTATTTTTCCGGCCTCATTGCACTGACTAGAACTTTGAGTTCGATGTTGAATAGAAGTGTCAAGAACAGACATCCTTCTCTTGTTCCTGATGCTAGGAGGAAAGCACCCAGTCTTTCACCATTAAGTATGATGTTATCTGTGGGTTTTTCATAGATGCTCTTTATCAGGTTGAGGAAGTTCCCTCCTCGTCCTATTTTGTTGAATTTCTTTTCATGAAAGGGATTTTGGATTTTGTCAAATGCTTCCCCCCCCCCCCGCCCCCGCACATCTATGAGATGATCATGAGGTGTCCCCCTCCCCCACATTCTATTAATATGGCGTATTACATTAATTGATTTTCATATGCTGAACCAACCTTACATTCATGGGATAAATCCCACTTGGTCATGGTGTATAATGAATGGTCAATAAACATTTTGTTGAAAGCATAGGAGTGGGTCAGGCAAGCCACTTGGGGACAATGTGTGTGTGTGAAGGGATCTGTAGCATGATGAGAAACCAAGGTATCTGGGAGGACCTGCAATTAGTTCCTCAAGGCTGGAGAGTAGGGTGCCTGTGGGAGAGTGGTGATTGATTGATGTGGCTGGAGAAGAGGCAGGCAGGAGCCAAGACATGGAGGTTCTGTTATGCTATGCTCAGGTTTTGGAATACCTTGTAGGCTGTAGTGAACCCACTGTGGTCATTAAGCTCAGGAGTGGCATGACTTGATTAGTTTCCAGAAAGATCATTCTGGCAGCTGGGTAGAGAATAGAGCAGAGAGGATTGAGACTGGAGTTAGAAAGCCGCTGCAGTATTTCAGTGAAGAAATGATAGGTATCTCAACCAAGAGGGTGGCATTGGTAGATAACGCTGGGGGACAGATTCAATTTAAGAAATTAGGTAGTAAAATGGCACATAACAGGTGCTCACTACATATTTCTGATACTGCTGAACCTAGCTGGAGACTTGACGATTCATTGTTCATTCCTTCAACAAATATTTGTTGAGTGCCTACTATATGCCTGGGAGGGTGCTAGGCATTGAGGAAACAGCAATGAGCAAAATAGATCAGGTCCCTGCACATAGTCTGGTGGAAGATACAGACAAGGGACCTGACAATTACAACACTCTACTGTCATAGGTGCTATGAGAGGGGAAGTTCAAGGTGCTGTGGGAACACATAGGAGGAGGAACTTACACAGACTTGTGGGGTTGGGGAAATATTCCTGGAGAAATTGGTGTCCAAACTGAAACTTGAAGGGTGAGTAGAAGTTAGCCAAGTGAAAAAGTAGCGCATTGGTGAGGGAGGGATAGGAAAGGCTCTGGCATGACTTGCCTGAGGGCAGGGTGAGGCGACTATGGTCTTTGGAGCCATTACTGGAGATATGGGCCGAAGGAGAAGGTCCAGGTATTGGTGGGAAGATGAGTTCAGTTTGGAGTATGTGAGACTTGAGATGCCTGTGGGATATCCAGATGGAGATGAAGGATAAATGGCTTGGGAGTTCAAGAGCGAGGTCGGGGCTGGAGGTATAGATTTGGCAGTCAACAGGATAGTTCCTGAGGACATGGATGTAGTGAGATCAGGCAGGGAGAGTGCATAGAGAGAACATTGAAGGGGGCCAAGGACAACTTCTTTTAAGGGGCAGGCCTTAAAAATTCTTGGAAGGCCACTGGAGGAGTGTCTGCACAGAAGAAAAGAGAGGGCTGGGAGAGAATCGAACCAGAAGGAGAAGAGGGCGAGGGGTCGGAAGGAAGACAGAAGGACAGCGGCAGAGCAAGTGACAAACTCAGGAACAGTTGCTGAGTTCCGGAATGCTAAGAATTAAAACATATTCACTGAGTTAGGCAATGCAAGTGTTGCTGGGGGTTTTGGCAAGAGCAATTTCAGTGGAGGGGTTGGAGCCAGCAACCAGACCGGACTTGTACTAGGAGCTAACGGGGAAATGCTGAGGTGTCCCCTCCCAATATCAGGCAGCATGATAAATGTCCATATTAGAGGGAACGGGTGAGCACATCACTCTCGGCCAGAGTTTTCCACATGCCTAGAGGATTCTCGTATGGAAAACTTCCCTCCGTGGGATAAGGGTAGGTCTGTTGGCAACACGTTCTCCTACTTTCCCTTCATCTGAGAATGTCTTGATTTCCCCTGCATTCTTGAAGGATAATTTCACTTTGCAGAGGATTCTGGGTTTTTTTCTTGCACCACTTGAGAAGTGTTGTGCCACTTCCTTCTGACCGCCATGGTTTCTGGTGAGAAATCCACTGCCATTCTACTTGCTTTTCCCTACAGGTAAGGTGTCATTTCTCTCTTGCTGCCCTCAAGATTTTTTTCTAGATCTTTAGTTTTCAGAAGTTTGACTGTGATGTGTCTCGGTGTGGATTCCTTTAGGCTTATTCTGTTTGGGGTTCACTCAGCTTCTTAAGTCTGTAGGTTGACGTCTTTTGCCACACCTGGAAAAGTTTCAGCCATTATTTCTGTGAATATTTTTTCAGCCCCACCTTCTTTCTCCTCTCCTCTGACACTCCAATGAGACAACTGTTGGCTCTTTTGTTGTATTTCCACAGGTCCTCGAGGCTCTGTTCATTTCCCCCCCTCATTTGGGTTCAGGCCACATGTTCTGACCAGCCCTCTACGGTTTGTGGTTTTAATGTCAGTTCTATTTGCAAAGACTTTGCAATGCTATTTCGTTCTGTTAAGCATGATCAGCAGTCTGGGAGCTGGTGAGGTCTGTCCCTTAGTTCCGTTCTCAAAGTCTTTGGTATGTTAGGTAGGATCACATCCATGAATACACAGCTTGCGGGTGGGCCCAGAAGTTCATCCGCAGCTTCATGGGTTTACTCTCCTGAGCTCCTCCCTCTCTGCAATCTCCCCAGTCCCTTTGGTTCCCTGAGCTTCCCCTTTTCAATCTTCTAGCCAGGAAGCTGCAGTCTTAGTGACCCTTCTCTGCCACACACTTCCTGCACCTTGGCCTTCTTCTGGTGTCATACAGCAGGAAGACCAAGAGAGGAAGAAAAAGTCATGTGTGTATGCCTCCACCCTCTTGGGACCACAGCTCCTACAATCAGAGAGGAAGATTACCTTCCTTCAGAGTTTTACACACCTCAAGGCCCCTGCAGCTGCCACTGTCACTGCTGCCTCTGTCACCACCACTGCTGCCACAGGATTGCCTGTGGACTGGAACATGAGAGAATGGAGAAAAGAGAGAAGAAAGAAAAACTGGGAATTTCCTTCACTCTCCCTGAGAGTTACCCTTCCGCTTTCCCTCGCTTCAAGTCAAAACTAGAGCTCTCTCTGTCCACGCCATTGCCCACATCTAACTTTCAGGCTACGCTGAACCGAGGATATGGAAGGGAAAAAAAAAAAAAAGGTAAATTCACCACTGTTTCAGTGGTACTTCAAATTGTGGTCTTCCCCAATCTGCCTACTTCCATTTGCTTTCCAGCATCCTCAAATAGCTGTTCCATGCACCCTGTCCATGTTTTACAGCTGCATTCAGTAGCGTGTGCTTGCTGCGTCTTACTCAGAACCAGAACCATTCTGGAGATGCTACATTTTACTTTTATATTTAAATGGAATCAGTTTGTTCCCCTGTAAGTGATTGCTTTTTTGTGCCTAAGTTCTTGAAGAATTCTTTCTTGAAGTACCATAACACAACTAGAATATATCTCAGCATAGATAGTCCTGTATCGATTTTTCCTGGTAGAGAGTGTGTTCTTTTGAGGGGCAGATTCAATTCTTCCTTTATTTCTGGAAACTTTTCTCATATGGTAGCTGTGGATATTTTTCTATTCCACTTATTTGGCTCTTTACTTAAGGCGTGTAAATTATCTTGATGTTGGATCAACATCAGTGTGATCATCTAAAGTCCTTCCTCCGCGCTCTTATTTCAATTTTTATGCATGTGTCTTCTGTGCCTTGCCCTTCATAATTTATTTATTTGATCTGCTTTGTGGTTCTTTGGGTTCTCAGTTTGTTTTCTTGTATATTAGTCTTTTGTTTCTCTCTCTCTCTCTCTCTCTCCCCCCCCCCCGGCCCCCACTCTCACTCTCTCTTTGTTTTCCTTTCCCTCTCCCTATCTCTCCCTGTAGATTGTTGTCCTAGTTGCTTATACCATTTATTTTTTATTTCGATCATGGGAAGCACTATCTAGACTTTCTATTTGCTCTAACATTGTGTGAGTGAATTCTCCACCCATGCAAGGGTGTAACCTACTCTGAGGGATTTGGCTTATTCTCCCAACTCAGCAGAGTGCCCTGGAAAATGGAAAGAATTGGGAGCCTTCCTACTGCTGGTGAAATCTAACAGTGGCAAGTGAGGGCTTCTGTTCACAAAGGTATTTTCTTGATTTTTTCCTATGTATTCCCTCAGTCCATTTCTCTTCAAGTTAGAGGGTCTTCGAGCTCATTCCCAAGATTTAACTGATTCACATTTTTTTCTTTAGCATTGCTTCTGGGGGATGGGAGCAGGGTAAGAAGTATGTTAAACACACCAGTCTCCTCACCAGAGTCTCTCTCTCTCTCTCTCTTTGTTCCTTGGAAGATACTTTCCTGCTTTTCTCCCTCCTTTCCTTCCCTCCCTCCCTTTCATCGTTCTCCTCTTCCTCCTCCTCTTCTTCTCCTGCTTTTTACCATTTATTATTTATCTATTAAGTATGATGGGGGAAGGGAGAGTCTTTGATCTTTCTTCACTCCGCTGTCTTTTACAAAGAAATCTCTCATTTGGTTTTGAATGGTTGTTTTTTACCCCTGGGATATATTCTGGCTAACTTGCAGTTAATTAGTTTCAGACAAATTTAAGATTTCGAATCTTTCATATGCGGGACACTATTGGATCTGAGATGATCAAGGTCCTTCCATTTTTATCATTTTATCAAGTCTTAAGTTAATCATCACCTCCAATTTCATCCCAAATAATACAAGGACCAAGTCTTACAAGTCAATGTTGTCCAACATTTAGTTACAAATTTATCAGTTATACTGATTTATACAGTCTATTCTTTTTTAGACTCATGGCCATGGTCACCAATTTCTTTGTTCACCATTCCTCTGTTGCCTCTTACTTCTTTCTTCTCTGTTCAATTTACCTATAATGGAAGAACATCTTTAAGCTGTTCTTTTAGCGAGGGTTTGTGAGTGGCCAACCCTCTCAATCTTTGTTCAAGAATAGCCTTACTTCACCCTCATCCTCGAATGATAGTTTAGTTGCGTATGACATTCCTGCTAAACTTTTTTTTTCCCCCGGGTACATTAGTGATATGATTTCAGTTTTGTTTGGCTGGTGAGAAATCTGCTGTCCGTTTATTATCCATTTGATAGTACTGTGCCTTTTCTTTCTAGTTTGCTTTTAAGATCTTCCCCTTGTCTTTGTTGGCCTGTAGTTTCCACACGATTTGGTTTTATTGATTCTGTGTGTGGCTTGTGCTTTCAGAATATGAGGAATCACATCTTTTGTCAAATCTGGAAAATTTCCAGCCAGTATCCCTTTGAATATTGGCTTACGCCTACTCTCCCTATTTTCTGATTCTGTCATTCCTAGTAGCTATTTTTTTGGACCTTTGCATGCTCCCCCCCCCCCCAATATTTCTTAACCTTTTATATGTTTTCTATCTCGCCTTGTTGCCTTCTGAATAATTTCCTTGGCTCTATCTTCCAGCTCACTGAAGCAGATGAATCTGCTTTTAAACCCATCCCCTGAGCTTTTGATGTCACTGGACATATTGCTTTTCATTTCTAGAAGTTCCACCTGGTTCTTTTAAAAACCAGCCTCTTCTTTTTTCCACAGAATCTTGTTCTTTCCTTATTTTCTTTAAGTACCTTAAACAAACGTATTTTGTACTCTCTGTTAGTTCTGTTATCGGAAGTTCTTGGTGGTCTAATCCTGCTCGTCATTGCTGATAATCACAGATTTTTTTTTCCTTATGTGTTTTACAATTTTGATTGTGAGTTTAGGGATTTCTCGAGCAGAGCTTTATCTGTGGGACTTCTGTGAGGTCTGAACTGAGGATGTGTCTCTCCAGAGGGGTTGTGTGTGTTTACTCCCGCCAGGAGACCTAGGGGTACTGCTGCAGTGGTATATTGTTTTGCATTAACTTATGAGCTTGGGGTTTCCTGGACTAAACAAGAGGCATCAATTCCAACCCTAGACCAGCAGGAGCATGGCCCTAGAGTTACAAATTATCAGGGGAGGCATTTTATTTTCTTCCACCAGGACCCATGAAGAGACCAAACTCCTTTGTCATCTCCCCATAGCGATGGGCAGACTTTTTTTTCTACTCCACCCCTTAATTGACTGTACAGCCCTTGGGAGGTGAGGTGCCAAGGCTTTTCTCCTCTCCCTGATGGTCGCTAAATCCTACCTGCCTCACACACACTCAAGTGCCCATTGATCTGCTCTTCAGGTTCCTCTTTGTTTTTTGACACCCGAGAGTCAACTTCCATGGCAAGCTCATCGTATATGCATTGACAGGGACATCTGTTCAATTTTATCCAGCCTCTTAAAGAGCTTGGTAGCAGGAGGGTTTTCAGGTTGCCTAGTGTGCACTACTTTCAGAAATAAAAATTACTTTACCCTTTATAACTCACACAGCACTGAGAAGCTGCCACAAATTTTCTGGAAGAGGACCGTGATGATGGAGAACATTTTTCACGAACATGTAGCCTCAGAGAAGGGTTGGAGCTCTGGAGTGCTGGACACCCAATGACAGCCTCAGATAAGGGTGGGGGAAGGGTCTGGGGTTTAAAAGAGCCTTAATTGCTCGAAGCCACATCTCATAAGAAGTTTCTGGGAGAAGAGCTGCTTTATGAACTGGTTACCTTTGTGAGATTTTTCTGCCCCAGGATCAGAAGTGGAAAAATATGAAGATCTTGTCACGATGGGAGTCCTACCCCAGGCGAATGGTGATAAGACATGGCTGCTTTTCGTGCATTTATTACGTGGGGCCATATAAAAACAGGTGCTGGAGGCTGCAGAAAAGTCACTCAAAATACGGGTGGTACTCAAGATCCAGTTAAATCTACAACTCCCTGAGGCACAGATAACCGATTTTGTGTGCTCTTTGAAAGAAAATGTGCAAAGTTGATTACTGTGCTTTATTCAGAAAATAAAAACGGGGTTAGGGATGATGCAAAACTTTAATATGATATAATAGAAATGATACAAGAGTGGAGATGCTGCTAAACTCCAGGTAGGAGTATCCAATTGCCTCTTGGACGTCTTCACCTGGAGGTTCCACGTGCACCTCAAACTCAAATATATCCAAGACTGAAAACATTGTCTTCTCTCCAACTCCTCTCCTAGTATCCCCTGTGTGAGCAAGGTGTGCTCAGCTGAGCAAATCAATAACTGTCCCCATTTGCGGATGACATGATTCCATACATAGAAAACCCTAAAGAACCCACCAAAAAAACTATTAGAAATAACGAGTACAGTAAAGTTGCAGGGTACAAAATCAACATACAAAAATCAGTTGCATTTCTATACACAAACAACGAACTGGAAGAAAGAGAAATCAAGAATACAATCCCATTTACAATTGCAACAAAAATTACAAAGTACCTAGGAATAAATTTAACACCTGTTTGCAATGCTTTGGGGTAGATATCTGGGAGTGGGATTATGTGGTCTTGCGGTAACTCTAAAGTTAACTTATGGAGGAACTGCCCGACTGATTTCTACAGCGGGTCTACCATATTGCATTCCCAGCAGCAGCATATGAGGATCCCAATTTCTCCACATCCTCGCCGAAAATCATCTTCCATGTGTTTTGTTTTGTTAACAATAGCCGTCCTTGTGGGTGTGAAGTGGTTGCTCCTGGTGATTTTGATTTGCATTTCCCTAATGGCTAATGATATTGAGCATCTTTTCATGTGCTTCTTGGCCATTTATACATCTGCCCTTTGGAGAAATGTCTACTCAAGTCCTTTGTCCACTTTTTAACTGGGTTGCCTGTCTTTTTGTTGTTGAGTTCTATATGCATTCTGGAAAATAGGCCCTTATCAGGAATGTGATTTGTGAATGTTTCTCCCATCTTGTGGGTTGTCCTTTCGCCTTCTAGATAGAGTCTTTTGATGCACAAGTTTTTGATTTGGATGGCATACAATTTGTCTGGTTTTTTTTCTTTTGTGGCAGTGATTTGCTGTCATATTTAAGGAACTCTGATACCTAACTTTGTGTGTCAACTTTGCTAGGCCATGGTACCCAGTTATTTTGCTAACCATTTTCCTAGGTATTTCTGAGAAGGTATTTTCAGATGAGGTTAACATTTTAATCAGTAGATTTTCAGTAAAACACATTATTCCCCATAATGTGGGTGGGTCTCATCCAATCAGTTGAAGGGTTTACCCTGAAAAAAACTGACTTCCCCTGAGGAAGAGAGGATTCTGCCATCAGACTTTCTTTGGGCTTGAACTGCAACATCAACTCTTCCCTAAGCCTCCAGTCTGGTGGCCTACACTGCAAAATCTGGGCTTGTCCTCCTATGCAATCCTGTGAGCCAATTCCTTACAATCTCTCTCTCTCTCTCTCTTTCTATACACACATACACATACACACAACAACACACACATACACACACACACTCCATTGGTTCTGCTTTTTTGGAGAACCCTGACTAATACAGATTTTGGTACCAACAGAGGTTCTAGAAGAACAGAATCTTAAGAATGAGTTTTCTTAATTGGTTCTGAGGTTTCTGGAATTGGTTCTCCAGTCAGATTAGATTTAAAGACACTGATGACTCTTATTTCCAGTCATAAAGAGGACACTGATAGTCCATGACATGATGTGGCAATCGAGATATGCAAAATATTGCCATTGGATACTACTAATCAAACACTAAAAAGAGGCAAGGTTCTGGGTGGCCATGTATATGAAACTTTAGAACATTTTTGTCAAACTAGTGAACATAATGAGTTGGCTGTTTAATGTCATTGGACAAAGTGAAGGGAGAAAAAGGATGAGCTCAGGGATTTGAATTCCTAGCTCAAGTGTCACATAAATGACATGAAAGCTTCTGTATCTGCCCTGAAAGAGATCTTTATCTCCTGTAGCCACAGAGCTGAGTTTTCTGAAAACCAAATCCAGAATGTCATCCTGAGAGTGGCTGAACTGCAATGAAAATTGAATTCCCAACCTTGTAGAGTGTTAAGTGTCAAAGTGTGGGTGAAAATTGGGATGGGAATATATGGGAAGACACTGATGAAGCTGGGGACTTTGAACCCCCAAATTCTGATGAGTCTTCTTTGCCAGTGGAAGCAACCTCTCCACCCCTGTCTGAGGACATTAAACCTGCATTGCCCGAGGAAACTGTAATAGCCTCCCCTGCGGTATTTGCCTACAAGACACTGCTGTTTCTCCTTAGGACCCACTTCCACTCCCCTCTTTTTTCTTCTAGACTTATAGCTAGACTCAAGTCATAGCAGGCCCCTAAAGGTAAGGTACAATGTGTGACCTATGAGGAGGTGTGCTATCCTCCAAAAGAACTGCATGATTTTTCTAATTTATACAGACAAATCTGGGGAATATGTGTGGGAATGGATATTAAGGGCATGGGATAATGGTGGAAGGAACATAAAGTTGAATCAGGCCAAATTTATTGATATGGGCCCACCAAGCAGTGATTCTGCATTCAGTGTTGCAGCTTGGGGAGTTAGAAAGTGCTCTAACAGTTTCTTTGGTTGTTTTGGCTGAAACATGGACCAAAACGTGGCCCACGGTAAATTAACTTGAAATGCCAGACCTGCCGTGGTATACTGTAGAGGGAGGGATTCAAAAGCTTAATGAGATTGGCACATGAGAGTGGATGTGTCATTTAATACCTACTGATCCACTCTGGGAGGGTCCAGAGGACACACCTTTCACCACAACTGTGGGAAATAAATTTGTGAGGGGAGACCCAGTATGTTTGAAGAGCTACACGGCCACTCTTGTCTGTAGGCCAGAACTTACAGTGGAAATTGCTGCTGCTGATCTCAGAAATCTAAATGCAATGGGAGTAATTAGATTCTGGGGGTAGCGGGGGCCAAGTGGTGGCACTCAATAGCCGAAGGCAAGGTGGGTGTGGTTACCATGATGGATAGCAGAGTCGAGGCAGCAATCAGAATACTCTGACCCACGGAGACCTATGATGTTGGCTAGTTGATCATGATGTTCCTAGAAGTGAAATAGGTAGAAAGCTGTGTTCTTTACCTAGGGCTACCATGACGAAATGCCGCAGACTGCATGGCTTAAACAACAGAAATTTATTGTCTTACAATTCTGGAGGCTAGATGTCCAGTGACATCTAGTGACAATAGGGTTGCTTTTGCCTGAGGCCTCTCTCCTTGGCTTGAAGATGGCTGAAATCTCGCTAAGTCCGCACATGGCCTTTTCTCTGTGTGCCTGTATCTTTAGTGTCCCTAGTCTTATAAGGACACCAGTCATATTGGATTAGGGCCTCACCCTGTGACTCACTTGACCTTATTTACCTCTCTAAAGGCCCTGTCTCCAAATATAGTCCCATTGGGGGTTAGGGCTTCAACATATGAATTTTGGGGGAACACAATTCAGTACATAACAGAAGCCTATTAAATTTTTACTTGATCTCTGTAAGCACAGGAGTTTTAGACATAGTGAACAAAAGTCTAACTTGAATCATAGAAACAGAGAGTCACAGTCCCCTAGTCAAGCCCCAGACTTGAGCTAGTTTATAGACCAGAACTCCTTGGATGAAGGGAGGTAGATTTGCTTGAGGAAAGACCTCAGTTCATTCCCAAAAATGTATACTGTCAGTCTTTCTCCCAGCCTTCCCCAAAGGGACATATAGCTTTTTATCAGTGTGATTTTGAATTGGGGAAAAGGAAATAATCAGTCCTTTCAGGGACCACTGGACACTGGTTCTGAACTGATGCTAATTCCAGGAGACCCAAAGCATCACTCACTGGTCCACCGATCAGAGCAAGAGGTTATGGAGGTCAGGTGATCAATGGAGTTTTAGCTTAGGTCCGATTCACAGTGGGCCCAGTGGGTTCCTGAATCCATTTTCTGGTTATTTCCCCAGTCCCAGAACACATAATTGAAATAGACATTCTTAGCAGCTGGCAGAATCCCCACATTGGTTCCCTGACCTGTGGAGTGAGGGCCAAGTGGAAGCCGCTAGAACTACCTCTACCTAGGAAAAGAGTACACCAAAAGGAATACTGCATACCCGGGGGATTTCAGAGATTAGTGCCACCATCAAGGACTCGACAGAGGCAGGAGTGGTGATTCCCTCCATATGGCCATTGAACTCACCTGTTTGGCCTATTTGGTGCAGAAGACAAATGGATCTTGGAGAATGACAGTGGATTACCGTAAGCTTAACCACGTGGTGACTTCAATGGCGGCTGCTGTACCAGATGTGGTTACATTGCTTGAGCAAATTAACATCTCTGCTGTGACCTGGTATGCAGTTACTGAGCTGGCAAATGCCTTTTTCTCCATCCCTGTCCATGAGGCCACCAGAGGCAATTTGCTTTAAGCTGGCAAGGGCAGCAATACACCTTCCCCATCCTACCTCAGGGGTGTATCAACTCTCCACTCCTATGTCATCATTTAGCTTGCAGGGATCTTGAGCGCCTTTCCCTTCCACAAGATATTGTGCTGGTCCACCACATTGATGACGAAATGCTGATCGGGCCTAGTGAGCAAGAAGTAGCAACTGCTCCAGACTTACTAGTAAGACAGCTGCATGTCAGAGGGTGGGAAATAAATTCGACAAAAATTCAGGGGCCTTCTACCTCAATGAAATTTCTAGGGGTCCAGTGGTGTGGGGCATGTCGAGATATCCCTTCTAAGGTGAAGTTAAGGTAAGTTGCTGCATCTGGCCCCTCTTATACCAGAAAAGAGTCACAAGGCCTACCAGGCCCCTTTGGATTTGGGGAGGCAAAGTATTCCCCATTTGGATGTGTTACTGTGGTCTGTTTACCAAGTGACCTGAAAAGCTGCTGGGTTTGTGTGGGGCCCAGGACAAGAACAGGCTCTGCAACAGGTCCAGGCTGCTGTGCAACCTACTCTGCCTCTTGGGCCACATGATCCAACAGATCCAATGGTGTCTGAAGTATCAGTGGTGAATAGGCATGCTGTTTGGAGCTTCTGGCAGGCCCCTACAGGATTTGGGAGCAAGGCTCTGCCATCATCTGCAGTTAACTACTCTCCTTTGGAGAAACAGCTTTGGCCCCAGCTACTGTGCCTCAGTAGAGACTGAATGCCTAACCGTGGGCCACCAAGTTACCATGCGACTTGAGCTGCCCCTCATGAACTGAGTGTTATCTGACCAAGCCATAAAGTTGGGGGTGCACAGCAGCACTCCATCCTCAAATGGAAGTGGTATGGACATAATCAGGCCCGAGCAGGGCCTGAAGGCACCAGTAAGTTCCATGAAGAAGTGGTCCGAATGGCCATGGTCCCTGCTCCTGCTACACGACTCTCTCTCCCCCAGTCTGCACCTATGGCCTCATGGGGGAGTTCCCTCTGATCAGTTGGCAGAGGAACAGAAGACTTGAGCCTGGTTTGCAATGGTTCTGCACCACGTGCAGTCACCACCCACAGGTGGACAGCTGCAGCACTGCAGCTCTACTCTGGGACCTCCCTGAAGGACCATGGTGAAGGGAAATCCTCCCAATGGGCAGAATTTCAAGCAGTGAGCCTGGTTGTTCACTTTGCTTGGAAGGAGAAACAGCCAGACCTGTGGCCCATATATACCAATCCATGGGCTCTGACCAATGGTCTGGCTGGAGGTCAGGGACTTTGAAGGAACACGATTGGAAAATGGGTGACAGGGAAGTCTGAAGAAGAGGTACATGGATAGGCCTCCCTGGGCAAAAAATGTGATGATATCTGTGTCCTGTGTGAGTGTTCACCAAAGGGTGACCTCAGCAGAGGAGGATTTTCATATTCAAGTAGATGGGATGCCTATTTCCCCAGCCAGTCCTGTGTTTGCCCAATGGGCTGGTGAACAAAGTGGCCACGGTGACAGGGGTGGAGGTGATGCATGGACTCGGCAACATGGACTGTCACTCACCAAGACTGACCTGGCTATAGCCACTGAGTGTCCAATCTGCCAGCAACAGACCAACACTGAGCCCCCAACATGGCACCATTCACCAGGGTGATCAGCCAACTACCTGGTGGCAGGTTGATTACATCGGACCACTTCCATCAGGGAAGGGGCAGCGTTTTGTCCTTACTGGAATAGACACTTACTCTGGATATGGATTTGCCTTCCCTGCACATGGTGCTTCTGCCCAAACTACCATCCACAGACTTACAAAATATCTTATCTTTCTTCACGGTATTCCACACAACATGGCTTCTGCTGAAGGAACTCACTTCACAGTAAAAGAAGTGTGGCAATGGGCCCACGCTCATGGAATTCACTGTTCTTACCATGTTCCCCACCATCCCGAAGCAGCTGGCTTGACAGAATGATGGAACGGCCTTTTGAAGACTCAGTTACAGTGCCAGCTAGGTGACAATACCTTACAGGGCTGGGGCGAGGTTCTCTGGAGGGCTGTTTCTCCAAGAGTAAGGATTCATGGGTCCAGGAACCAAGGGGCCGAAATGGTGGTGGAACCACTCACTATTACACCTAGTGACCCACTAGCAAAATTTTTGCTTCCTGTCCCTGCGACCTTATGCTCTGCTAGCCTAAAGATCTTAGTTGCAGAGGAAGGAATGGTTCCGCCAGGAGACACAACAGTGCTTCCATTGAACTGGAAATTAAGGCTGCCACCCGGCCACGTTGAGCCCCTCAAGGCTTCTGTGAATCAACAGGCAAAGAAGGGAGTTAACTGTGCTGGCTGCAGTGATTGATTCTGACTACCAAAGAGACATTGGACTGCTACTCCACACTAGGGAATGGAGGTAAGGAAGACTATGTCTGGAGACCAGGAGATATAAAGGTGTCTCTTATTATAAAGTCCCTTAGTATTATGCCCTGTGATTAAGGTCAATGGAAAACTACAACAACTCAATCCGTGCAGGACTTCTAATGGCCCAGACCCTTCAACAATGAAAGTTGGGGTCCCCCCACCAGGTAAAGATCCACAATCAGCTGAGGTGCTTGCTGAAGACAAATGGAATACGGAATGGATAGTGAAAGAAGGTAGTTATAAATACCAGCTAGGACCATGTGACGAGTTACAGAAACAAGGACTGTAATTGTCATGAGTATGTCCTCCTTATTTTGTTATCAATATGTTTGTGTGTGTGTGTGTGTAAAATATCTGTTTTCTTCCCTCTCTAATCCTCCTATCATATAACGTAAGATGTATTGACTTTATATCAGAGTATTTAAGTATTGTTAACTTTATGTCATAGTATTTAAGTTATGGGATATTAAGGAGAAGAGGAAACATCACTCAAGGACTTGAACTCCTCTTCTGGGAATAGGTTTGTTAGTGCATTTTCAGCTTTATCCAGGATGGTTGTATCATGTGAGGTAGAATTATCACCTTGTTATTGTTTTTATTTGAGATTAAGTATGGTTTAAGGATATGTGTATGAATGCTAAGTTGACAAGGGGTCAACTTGTGATGACCCCTTGTGATGTGTGATGTGTGACCCAACTTGTGATGGTTAATTTTGTGTCAACTTGACTGGCAGTGGGATGCCCAGATTAAACATTATTTCTGGGTGTGTCTGTGAGAGTGTTTCCAGATGAGATTAGCATTTGAATCGGTGGACTCAGTAAAGTAGATTGCCTTCTGCAGTGTGGGTGGTCATTATCCAATTTGTTGAGAGCCTGAATAGGACAAAAGGCAGAGGGAGGAGAAATTTCCCCCTTTTTTCTGCCCCACTATTGGAGCCGGGACATCTCATCATATCTTCTCCTGCCCTTGGACTGCGATTTATACCATTGGCTCCCTTGGTTCTCAGGCCTTCAGACTCAGACTGAATTATACTACCAGCTTTCCCAGGCCTCTAGGATGCAGAGAGGAATTGTGGGATTTCTCAGCCTCCATAATCATGTGAGCCAATTCCTCATTGTACATATTGTTTCTGTTTCTCTGGAGAACCCTGAATGATACACTAGGACACTTGCAAAATGCTGCTGCTGCTGCTGCTGCTGCTGCTGCTGCTGCTTATGCCTCTGTCACCAAAAAAGATCCTAATCCTCATTTGTATGGCACCCTTGTGGCACAACCAAATGGTTAATTCAACCATGGTCATGGGGGAGGCCTGTAACACTGATGACACTAACCTGAGGCTTCCTGGAAGAAGAAACTTATAAATATGAGCAGGGTATATAGGCTCCCCAAAGTATCTCCAGTACACACAGATATACACACACATGCACACACACACACAGGGAAGGTTGCCAAGTAATGAATGGCTCTAAGACCGTTGTTGGAGGGAAGTGGGATGATAAACATCTCTACTGAGACTTATATACGACCTCATTCGCTTGGAGGAATTTTAGGTAAGACATACAAAAACTAGGTAGTGGTGGAGAGTGGGAGAGAACAGAATGAAGCACTGAATGGGGTGGACATGGGGAGATGCTTGGAGGAAACACCTTCTCTCTGCCATGTGATCCACCACAATGAAGCAATGGAGATAAGGAGAGGTGAAGGATCACTTTGGGAAGTCTCTTTGGAGGTAGTTGAGGAAATGCTCCCTTTCTCTAACCAGAGAATTTGGACCTCCCTCACATTCTACTCCCCATGACCACCAGATTTGGTAGGGTGGTGCCTTGTGATGTCTAAGCCACCCCAGGATTACCATTGGCTGGGAGGAGTTTCTCACTGACCAAACAAAGCTGAAGGGTATGGCTCTTCATTGTCCTGGAGAGATAGTATATAGGGAGGTCAGGAGCCCTGTTGGTCAGGTCACTGTTGGCTTAGACTTGGCAGAGGTGAACGGGAAACCACAAGCATTAACCAGCCAGCTGCAAGCAGCAAAAAGAGGATGAATCAGAAGACCCTTTGTCAACCCAACACCAAAGACATTGAAAAGGTCAGATCACACTGCCCATGGTCCTACTCTACTTCCCCATCTACCCCACCTGTCCTTGTCAGGCACAAACCCCCTCCTCAGCCTGCATCCCTTTTATAAATCCACCCTTCCCATGCATCCCCCATCCACTGCCTCCAAACTAATGTCCTTCTGGGCTCATTCTCTTTCCCTACCAGTTGAAGGAGCTCCTCAAGAGGGTAAAATTAGCCCTTCAACAGAGTTCAAGAAATCCAAAGAGAACAAAAAGGCAGAAAATATTAGTCTGTTACCACAGAAGGCATAAAAAGAAGAATCCAAATAAAGCAGTCCAGGAACAAGAAATCATGGACAACACTGCTTTCACAAGTAGTGCTCTATACATAGTAGAGCCCAGAAAACTACAACTATCCTCTGCGTCTCTAGGGGAGGCTCTGGAGAAGCAGCCACCCCATAGACACTAAATCTTACACCAAAAGGTACTCCAACCGTGACAATTAATAAAATAAACAAATTTTGAAAAAGATATGTGTATATGTGTCTTTGTGAGTTCTCTGTTGGTGGGGAGAGAGGAATAAAGGGAAGAGGCAGGTGTGTGAGAAGAGAGGGTACACACATAGTCCAGCAGAGCGGGGGGTCAGACTTGCAGGTCGACAGTTAACGCAGACATTGGGTACAAGGACTGGGTCGTGGCTGAGCACTGAAGACAGATTTCCCTCCTTGACACTTTAACCCACAGGTGAGGAAGGTTTTGGTGTTTTTGAGGGTGAAAGATGGGAAGGAGAGGGCGGGTGACATCAGGGTTTAGATTACCAGAACCCAGATGAGGAGACATGTGATGTGAGGGCGAGGGTGGTAGTGTGTGATGAAACCTGACTCCATTTTTTGATGTTTGACTGCTGACAGCTTTGAAGCCCCACTCCTCCTCCCCTTTCTCCTGCCCCACATATGGGCAAACTGATAAGGAACTCTAACAGAAAGTTGACCTACACAAGCCCCAGCCCGTGGACGGGAACCCTCACCCCAGCCCCAGCCCCTAACCTCTATAAAACCCCAAGCCAGTCTCCTTTCCCAGCTCTCTCAAGCCAGTCTTTGTCCTTCTTGGACCAATATGTATGTTATATGAACATGGCACTTCAAAGATATCAGTGTTTCAGGAAATAAATATATCTTCAGTGCCTAATATGTGTCAGACATAGTTGTAGGCCCTGGGCTTACAGTGAAGAATGAGAAGTCAAAAGTTCCTGCCATCAGGAGTTTACATTTTCATGGGTGAGCAGGTGGTTGAGAGTGTGTGTGTGTTGGGGATGGGGGTGGGGGACAGCTGCTATAGCTGGAGGTTGTAGAGAAATCTCTGAGAAGTTGACATTTGAGTTGAGACCTGAACAATGAGGTGGAGTGGGGCAGTGTGGAGATTTCGAGGAAGAGTATTTTAGATAGAAGGAACAGCAAGTAGCAATGCCATAAGATAAGAACAGGGCAGTGTGTTGATGAACAGCAAAACAACCAGTGTGGCTGGAGCACAGTGAGAGAGGGGCAGAGTGGAGAGAAATGACTGACACTGGAGAGGCCGGCAACAATGAGGTCTCATAGGACTTTGCTAATAAGTGTCCACTTTATTATTAAGGAGAAAGTTAAAAATAGAGTTAAAAAACAAAGAAACATTGGTCTGAATTCAAACCCAGCTCTGAAACTTCCCACCTACCTATTGCGTTAAGAAATTCACTCAACTTATGTGAGCTTGTGTTTCCAAATTTGTGAAAAGCAGATAGTGTCACCATCATTGAACTTTTAGGAGAATTAAATTAGACACAATGACTGGCATATAGACAGAAGTCAACAAATGATAGCTATGATGGTTATTATTTACCACTCTGAAATGCTTTTGCCTTGGACACACTTGGAAATGCACATAGCCAATTTGCCTTGTGCATCATGGCTTGCTTTGGTGTTGTGTCTTTGAAAGTAATCTTATAGCACAATGCTCCTGAAGTTAAAAATTACCATTCCAGGAAGTTGGCCTCAAAGATGTTAGCAACCAGAGAGCGTGATTCCGAGGTGAGCATCAGAGGACGGGCTAAGGTGACTTAGATACAGCTCACACAGAAATCCTTCCTTTTACAGGGCAAAAAAGGACATCTGCTAGCAGCTCCTGCTTCTAGAAAACATGACATAGATGTTAGTTAATAAGTGTAATGATTTAGGGGCAAAAGCAATTGAGGCTCTGAATCTCCAGGGAATACTTGGCACAAACACTTTGCTCTCTATGGCCTGGGGAGAATAACCCAAAGGGCCCCAACTTGGGTCCCCCTCATGCCCCAAATCCTTTCAATGGCAGAATTGGTAGCCTCCAGCTTACAACTTCCAGTCAACGCTAAGTGCCCTTACAGATCATTTCTCATTTAATAGGAAGAGGTGATAACGTGCCCAAGTGGTTATTTTACTTGACTAATACTTTATCATTGCTTTTACTCTGTGCCAGTAAATTTCTTAAGGGATTTCCATGTCGATACACTAATCTACACTATAGCTTGAGACAAAGGTACTATTATAAACACTTTTATGGATGAGGAATCTGAGTCCCTATGGTTTATACACTGTTTTAGAGTCTAGATAAATGATGGAAACTTCTCCAACTCACTCTGTGAAGATCCTCATTCATCCTGCTGGAACTGGGTCGCCTGTTTCCCTCAAGACTCGTGTCTTTATTCAATTCCATGACTTCTTTGTTTACGTCCTCCCTTGTCTTTTCTCTCTGATGACCACTAAAGGATGGATGCTGACACTTCTGGATCTATCTTAGATGTTTCAACTTTTTTCACATCCTTTCCTTTTGTATCTCATGTTGGCAAAATCCCATGGTTTGATCTTTTGGTTCATTAAATGATGTGTCAGATACATCCACTTTGCTGTTTGTCCCATTTAAATATTTGTCTTTTCTTTCAACTGTCATATTTTTAAGTTTAAATTTTGAAATTGTTCTTTCCTATACCAACCTATTTTTGTTTCACAGATGTGGCATCCCTCATCCCAGTTAATCAGACTTTTATTTTCTCTGGAAGACTATCCCTTTGCCCTTAATAAACTCTAAGTGGCATGCTTTCCCCCCTTGGAAATTGATTTAAATTGGATTTTTAAAGGTTTTTTTAAATATGTGAATATATTTTCCCTGTATGGGGAAAAAGCAGAAAGAATCCAACTTTCAGATGTGACAAAGCATTCAAGATAATGAAAATCAAACAGGATTATTAAGAGGAAGATAGATACAGTCAGCCCTCCATAGCTGAGGATTTTGCATCTGCGGATTCAACCAACCATTTTGGTATCCTCAGGGGTTCCTGGAACCAATCCCCAATGATACCAAGGGTTGGTTGTAGCCTAGATAAAAACAAATTCTCTGTATATAACATCAATGCATCAAATCTCTGAATACCTAATCATTTGCTCACTTTCATTTAGATAAAATTGTTTCTGAAACAGGCAAATACACATAATGTTTTTAAATGGGAAAGGAAAAATGGCTTTGTGAGGGGAAGTGAAGGAGGGAAGGTTGTTTTGAGAGAAAGTGAGAGATGGAAGGTATTTTTTAGGTGCAACAAGGGAGGGAAGCACTTTGTAGGGGGAGATGAGGGAAGTTAGTACTTTCTGAGGGGAAGTGAAAGAAGGAAGGCCTTTTTGAGTGGAGATGAGGGAGGTTAGTGCTTTATGAGGGGAGAAGAGGGAGGTTTGTACCTTGTGAAAGGCCTTGAGGAAGGGAACCATTGAGAGAGGAGATGAGTGAGGGAAAACCTTTGCGAGGTAAGGTGATGGAGTGAAGTCCACTGTGAGGGTAAGTGAGGCAGGGGTGCATTGTTGAGGGAAGGGAAGGACTTTGTGAGAGCAGGTGGGAGATGTTAATACTTTGTGAGGGGAGTTGAGAGGTGGAGGGCATTTATGAGGAAAAGGAATGCCATTTTGAGGAGAGATCAGGGAGGGAAGACCCTTGCAAATGGAGATAAGAATGGAAAGGTCTTTGTGAGATGAGGTGAGGGAGGCTAGTACTTTGTCTGCAGATGTGATGAACACTAGTCCTTTCTAAGGGGAGTTGAGGGAGGGAAGGCCTTTGTTAGGGGAGGTGAGGGAGCGAAGACCTTACTGAGAGAAGGAAAAGCTTCTGTGAGGGAACATGAAGGAGGTTAGTACCTTGTGAAAGGAGGTGAGGGAGGAAAGGGGGAGATGAGGGAGGTTAATACTTTGTAAGGGCAGGTGAGGGAGGAAAGACCTGTAAGGAAGGTGAGGCAGAGAATGCATTAGTGGTGGATGTAAGGAAAGAAAGGCTTTTTTTGAGGGAGATGAGAGATTAGTATTTTGTGAGGGAAGGAAAGGGAGTGAAAGCCTTTTTGAGGTGAAGTGAGGGAGGGAAGGTCTTTGTGAGGGAACTTGTGAGAGATTTATACTTTGTTAGGGGAGGTGAGAGAGGGAATGACTTCATGATGGGAGGTGAGCCAACGAAGGGTTTAGTGAAGGAAGGGATGTCCTTTATGAGGGGAAAAGAGGGAGTGAAGGACTTTTTGAGGGTGCATTCAAGAGGGAGGTCTTTGAGAGAGGAGGTGAGGGAAGGTAGGCCTTTCCAAGGAATGTGTGAGAGGGAAGGACTTTGTGTGAGGTAGTGAGTCAGAAAAGAACTTTTTTAGGGAAGATGAAGGAGGGAAGGCCTCTGTGACTGGAAGTGAAAAAGATCATAACTTGTTGGGAGGAGATGAGTGAGGGGAAGGTCTTTTTGAGGGGGAGATGAGGAAAGTTAGAACTTTGAGAGGGGCTTTGAGAGATGGAGGAATTGAGGGGGCAGATGAGGAAGGTTAGAACTCTTGAGAGATGGAGGAATTGAGAGGGTAGAGAAGGGAGGGAAGACCTTTGTGATGGCATGTGATGGAGGGAAATTGAGTGTGAGAGCTAAGTCCAGCAGTGAAGGCATTGGTGAGGAAAGGAACAAGCCCTGTGAAGGGAGGTGAAGGAAGTTTGTACTTTGTGAAGGCCATTGAGGGAGAGAAGGCATTTGACACAGGATTTGAAGATTTTAGTACTTTTAGAGGGAGGAGTGAGGGAAGATAGGTCTTTGAGGAAGCGCGCGCGCGAGAGAGAATGCTTTAGTGAGGGTTCTGAGTGAAAGTGAGAGAGAAGGACTTTGTGAGAGAAAGTGAGGGAAGTTAGTACTTCTTGAGGTGAGGTGTTGGAGTGAAGACCTTTGTGAGGAAAGTGAGGGAGGGAAGTCCTTTGTGAGGGAAAGTGAAGGACAGAAGGTGTTCCTGAACCAGGTCTGTTTTGCCCACTGCACTATTATGCCAATCACTGAGATGATGAGTTTGCAGCAGAGAAAGGGTTCAGTTCACAAAGCCACCAAGTGAGGAGGTGGGAGAACCAAATCTCAGATCTGCCACCCACCCCGAAAATGGGGTTTAGGGATATTTATGGGATAAAGGGGCGGGGTGGTCTGAAGTGTGGGAATAGATGATTGGAGGTAAGGAGAAGTGAGCTAATTGATGATCTGCAGAAGCATACTCAAGCTTCATAGCTCTTCATAGGATGCATGTTCACAAGATGGCAGTGTTACTGTGATCTGAGGGTGCAGTTTCAGCTTCTTGACATCAAAGGGTCACCTGTAGGTCTTCTGCTCAGGCCCAGTTGATGAATCAGTGGTCTTAACCAGCCTGAACTGGACAAGGAGCCGACTCTCAGTTCCTGAAAAACTTAAGCACCTCACCCATTACCATGGTGACGCAAGCATCAGAGATGTTATCTATATGATGGGCTTTAGTAATGCATTATCCAACTACTTTTGCAAACAGACAACTAACTGCGTATAGTCAAAGCAAGTTGGCCCCCAGTTTCAAAGGCCTTTGTGAGGGTAGATGATAGAGGGAAGTCAATTGTCAGGGGAGGTGAAACAGTGAAATCCTTTGTGAAGGAGGTGAAGAAGGGAAGACCTTTGTGAGGGAAGGTGGCGGAAGGGGAAAAAAAGACAGGACACTCAAGAAGAAATAGAAAGAAAATATACATAGAAGTAAATTCTTATTCTCTTGTCTCACAGGTCCAATGGATGAATTAATCCCCAAACTGGAAGCATTTATTGAACACATAGGCCCAGAAGCACTCTCCTAAGCACCTTCCACGTATTAACTCATGTGTTCCTTTCAACAATCCTTTGACGTACGGTCTTATTATTATCACACTTTACCAATGAAGAAACTGAAGCATAGACAGGGCAAAGTGAGGATATAGAAGAACTAAAGAACGTAATTGATAAGGTATATCAAATTGATGTATCTAAATCTATACCCTAAAACAATGAATGCGTCTTCTCTTTTCAATGGTCTGTGGAACATTCATAAAAACTGACTATATATTAGACCTGTGATATTGTGATTTATAACAAGAAATATTATGTCTTCAGCCAGTTCCTGGCACAGAGCTCTTAAATCCCTTGGAATTTCCTGTGATAAGAGCATCAAGGTGTCTTTTGTAACATTAATGAGGTGACTTTTGGAAAGCCCTTAGGTAACCTAAGGATGGGGGCGGTTGCCAGGGCAACCAACCAAGTGATTGGAAGGTTGGAACTTTTAGTACCTCCCCCCAACCTCTGGGGAGGGGAGAGGGGCTAGAGTTTGAGTCAATGGCATGATGGCCAATGATTTAATCAATTTTGCTATGTCATGAAGCCTCCATAGAAAACCAAAAGGAAGGGGTTCAGAGAGCTTCCGGGTTGGTGAATACATGGAGGTGGTGGGAGAGTGTCATGCCTGGAGAGGGAGTGGAAGTTCCCCCACCCTTTCCCCATGCCTTTCCCTATGCATCTCTTCCACCTGGATGTTTCTCAGTTATATCCTTTTATAGTAAACCAGCAATCTAATAAGTAAAATGTTTCTCTGAGTTCTGTGAGCCACTCTAGCAAATTAATTGAACCCATGGAGGAGGTCTTGGGAACCTCTGATCTGTAGCCAGTTGGTCAGAAGCACAGTAACAACCTGGGCTTGCAACTGGAGTCTAAAGTGGAGGGGGGTCAGTCTTGTAGGACTGAAATCTTAACCTGTGGGATCAGATGCTATCTCCAGGTAGACAGAGTCAGAATTGAGTCAAATTGTAGGACACCCAGCTGGTGTCCCAAGAATTGCATTTTGGTGTGGGGGAACGCCACACATTGCAATTGGTAGCAGAACCTATTTAAGACCACAGAGACAACCTTAATAGATTCAAAAAAGTAAAAATAAATAAATAAAATAAAAGTTAATTTTAAAAGTTATAACCACTCTATCACCTGGAGAATTTAAAATGATGCCTTAAACAACTTTGATTCAAAGAATATACCAAAACCAAAATGGAAGATTATCTACAAAATAATGACAATGAAAGCACTAGGTATTCAGACGCCTGAAAATAGGGTTTGAGCAGTGCTGAGAGAAAGTTTTATATTTATATTTACATTTTATATTTTATTTGTGTTAATAAACATGAAAATAAAGGAATAAATTATCCAACTCAAAAGGTTAGGAAACAAAACAAAAATAAACCTAGGAAAGACAGAACAAAACAAAAAGTAAAGAGAAAAGCAGAAATCAACTGATTAGAAAATAATAGAACTAATATATCCTAGAGGAGGCTCTTCAAAAGAATAAAATAGATATGTTAGCTACCATAATCAATAAAAAAGGAGAAAGCACAAATACACAAAACAAGAAAAGAAAATGAGTAGATAACCACAGATTCTGAGCAAATTGCAAGAATGATAAAACAATATTTGTCTACTCTATGCAAATAAGTTTGGGGACCTGGAGAAAATGTTTGCTTCTCTAGGAATATATGAATAACCAAAACTCATCCTGGAAAAGAGAAACTCTATTTAAAAAATAAAAACCTATTCCTACAGAAGAAATGGAGAATGTTGTTCAAGAGCAACCCCCATAAAAAGTACTAGGTCAACTGAATTCAGAGGGGGATTCAACCAAACTTTTGAGGTGCAGGTAACTCCAATGCTATTTAAACTATTCTAAGGCATTAAAAAAGTAAAATTTCCAAGTTTTGGTTATGAAAGATTGATAACAACAAAGCACAAAAATATGCAATCACAGATAAGAAAATCATTCCAAAAATACTAAATAAAATATAGCCAAACATAATATACCAGCTCATTTAAAAATTAAAACAACCTAAGCAAGTGCGATTTCTCTGGGGGAATGTAAGGATGGTTCAGTATTAGAAAATCTATGAATATATTTCACCATTTTCATAGACCAAAAGTAAAAACATCGTATGATCATGATGGATGGTAATTAGTCTTTGGGTGGTGAACATGATGTAATCTACACAGAAATCGAAATGTAATGTACACATGAAATTTATATCATGTTATAAACCAATGTAACCTCAATAAAAAAAAGAAAAGAAAAATCATATGATCATCCCCACAGATGTTGAAGAGGTATTTAACAAAATTCAATATCCATTCTTGCTTTGCAAAAATCTCTCAATAAAATCAGATGAAGCGGATACCTCTTAACATGATGTTTCTATATCAACCAAAAATCCAGCACCGTGTTTAGTGAGAAAACTATGAGAAGCATCCCCATTAAGGTGTGGGACAAAACAAAGACATCATCTTGAATCACTATAACTTAACATTATTCTGAAGATGGACAGTAAAATCAGAGAAGAAAAACATACAAGTATAAAAATTTAAAGAAGATAAATTTATCATTATTTGAGAATGATACAACTATTTACCTGGAAAACACAACAGAATCCAAGTGAAAAATGATGAGAGAATTTAGTGAGGTGGCTCTGTATATAACTGATCATATATGAAAATCAAGAGCCTTCATAAACAAAAGCAATGACTAATAAGGGTAAACAAAACACCTTTGCAATGACAATAAAAACTATGAAATACCTGGGAATAAATATCACATGAAAATGGGCAAGAGAAAAACTTCAGGAACTTATTAAGGGAGATGAAAAGAAGACTTGGACAAATTAATGTTAATAATATACGTTGTTTAACCTAATCATATCCAAAATATCATCATTTCAACATGTAATCAATATAAAATATTAATGAGATATTTTGTATTCTTTATTGATACTAAGTCTTTGAGTTTCATCGTGTATTTTACACTTACACTTATAGCTCAGTTAGGACATTTCACAGACTCAGTAGTTTCATCCACTCAAACTCAACATGCGGTTTGTGGCTACCATATTGGACAGTGCAGATGGAAGGGGTGAGAGGAGGAACAGTTGTGCTCACAAAATGCTGGTGGGCAGGCAGATAAATGGGGAGATACCTCTTCTTTTTTTGAGGAAGATTGGCCCTGCACTAACATCCGTTGCCAATCTTCCTCTTTTTTCTTTTTTCTCCCCAAAGCCCCAGTACATAGTTGTGTATCATAGTTGTAGAGTTGTTGCTCTTCTATGTGGGACACTGCCTCAGGATGGCTTGATGAGCAGTGAGTAGGTCTGCACCCAGGATCCAAACCAATGAGCCCTAGGCTGCTGAAGAGGAATGTGCAAACTCAACTGCTATGCCACCAAGCCAGCCCTGAGATACCTCATTTTGTATACCTATGTGAAGAGGAATTTTACATAATCTATCAAAATTGAAATATATATGTCATTTGACCCCGCATACCATTTCTAGGAATTTATCCAGAGAGTTTATTATGGGGCATTCAATATTTTTAAGTTTCTTCATTTGTTTGGCAACTTGCATGCAGAAAGGTTGTTGATTGTACTTCACTCCACAGTATAGGAGTACCACCTTACCACATTGCTGTTTTGATCAGTGAAAATGGTACCTTGATTCTTTCCATCCAGATTTCTTTGATTATTAATGAGGCTGATTTTTTTCCCATATTTTTATCATTCATTTTGTTTCTTCTGCTGTGAATTGCCTTTTCATGTTCTTCATTCATCTTGTTTTTATTTCTTAATGGATTGGATTTTTAAATTATTTATATAAGCTTTCTAAGTTAGAAGGATGGGGTGTTTTCCAACACCAAAGCCCAATTCTCTGATTCTCTAGACACCAACTGAGTGTTCAACAATTCGATTCAGTTCTGACACTAACTACCCAGAGTTAGCAGAGACCCCACAAGTTAAGGGCTCAGTCCCACAAGACTGCACCCCCATTTAGATGCCAGTTTCAAGTCCCAGGAGCCCCCTATACTTCTGACCAACTGGCGATAAGTTGGGGGTTCCCACAACTCCCTCCTCAGCCTTGATAATTTGCTAGAATGGCCCACAGAACTCAGGAGTACACTTTTCTTACATTTAAATTTAAATAAATTTAAGCAGGGGGTCAAAGATATATTCACTGAAAAGCGTAAGACATTATTGAAAGAAATCAAAGAAAACACAAGGAAATGGAAAGATAATCCGTGCTCATGGACTGGAAGAATAAACCTAGTTAAATTGGCCCCATTACCTAAAGCAATGTACAGATTCAATGCAATCCCAATCAGAATCCCAATGACATTCTCCACGGAAAGAGAAGAAAGAATCCTAAAATTTATATGGAACAAAAGACCCCGAATAGCCAAACAATCCTGAGAACAAAGAACAAAGTTGGAGGTATCACACTCCCTGTCTTCAAAATATACTACGAAGCTATAGTAATCAAAACAGCATGGTTCTGGCAGAAAAACAGACACACAGATCCATGGAACAGAATTGAGAGCCCAGAAATAAAACCACACATCTATGGACAGCTAGTCTTTGACAAAGGAGCCAAGAACATACAATGGAGAAAGGAAAGTCTCTTCAAAAAATGCTGTTGGGAAAACTAGACAGCCATGAGCAAAAGAATGAAAGTGGACCATCATCTTACACCATACTCAAAAATTAACTCAAAATGGATTAAAGACTTGAATGTAAGACCCAAAACCATAAAACCCCTAGAAGAAACCATAGGCAGCACGCTCTTTGATCTTGGTCTTAGCAGTACCTTTTCAAATACCATGTCTACTCAGGCAAGGGAAACAAAAGAAAAAATAAACAAATGGGACTACATTAAACCAAAAAGCTTCTGCACAGCAAAGGAAACCATCAACAAAATGAAAAGGCAACCTACCATCTGGGAGAAGATATTTGCAAATCATATATCCGACAAGGGGTTAATTTCCAAAATATATGAAGAACACATACAACTCAATGACAGAAAAATGAACAACTCAATCAAAAAATGGGCAGAGGATATGAACAGACGTTTTTCCAAAGAAGATATACAGATGGCCAACAGGCAGATGAAAAGATGTTCAATATCACTAATTACTAAGGAAATGCAAATCAAAACTACAATGAGATATCACCTTACGCCTGTCAGAATGGCTGTAATTAACAAGACAAGAAATAATAAGTGTTGGAGAGGATGTGGAGAAAAGGGAACCCTCATTCACTTCTGGTGGGAATGGAAACTGGTGCAGCCACTATGGAATACAGTATTGAGATTTCTCAAAAAGTTAAAAATAGAAATACCACATGATCCAGCTGTCCTACTACTGGGTATTTATCCAAAGAACTTGAAATCAACAATTCAGAGATTTATGCACCCCTATGTTCATTGCAGCATTATTCACAATAACCAAGATGTGGAAGCAACCCAAGTGCCCATCAATGGATGAATGGATAAAGAAGATGTGGTATACATACACAATGGAATACTATGCAGCCAGAAAAAGAGACAAAATGGTGCCATTTGCAGACAATGTGGATGGATTTTGAGGATATTAGGCTAAGCGAAATAAGCCAGACAGAGAAAGACAAATACCGTATGATTTCACTCATATGTGGAAGATAAACAAACGAACAAACACGTAGATAAGGAGAACAGATCCGTGGTTACCAGAGGGGAAGGGGATGGGGGTGGGCGAAAGGGGTAACGGGGCACATATGTATGGTGACGGGTAAAAACTAGACTATTGGTGGTGAACACGATGCAGTCTACACAGAAACTAAAACATGATAACATACACCTGAAATTGGCACAATGTTATAAGCCAATATGACTTCAGTAAAATAACTTAAAAAAAAAAACCGGGAGTCATCCTTGACACCTTTGTCTCCCTCAACCCCTCTCTCACAATTAAGCGGACACCAAGTCCAGTAGACTCTACCTTCAAAATGCCTCCCAAATCTGTCGACTTCTCTCCTTGGCATTGCTGCAGGGCTGCAGGGCCCAGGTTCCCGCTCCTCTTGGGAATGACAGGGGTCTCGCCTCTTCCCCCAAGCTTGTGGAACGATCCTGTCTGGAGGAAATTTTTCCCCCTCATGTTTCTATAGAACACTGTTTAATGCTTTGAATTCCTTTTGGGTTCCGGGTTTTAGAATTCCACACAGAAAGAATTTCGGGCTGTTTCCCTCCAGGCTGAAATTAGAATCTTGAGGGTGGCGGAGAGGGCAGGCATGTGTATTGGTGCAAACCCTCTCAAGTGATTCTGATGTGCAGCTCCAGTTAAGAGCCACTGCACAAGACGGTGAGCTGTTTGAGTGTAGGGACTGCGTATTTGTATTCAACTTTGTGTTCATCAAAATACAACACAGCCAATACCTGATACAGAAGGAGTGCTCAGTAAATGTTTAAGTGAATACAAGAACTGGAGAATGAGAGGGTTGAGAGAAATGGATGAAAGGGGTCTTAGGAGTTACTCAGTACAATCCCTTCATTTTTTCAGTTGTTTCAGTGTTGGGATGGATTGAGGCTCCCAGATATTCGTAAGATGTCAAGTTTGGCAACCGTGGCCTAGTTATCCAGCTTCCCTAGGTGTTTTGTAGCAAGGAGGGATTTCGGTTGTCTAGTCTGATGTGTCCAGAAACAGAAATTATTTCTTTTTCCTTTCACAACTCCCATAGCACCAGGAACTTCCCAGAAGAACATGATGAAGAAAACCACTTTCCCTACATACAGTTGTTTTTTGTTTTTTTTTTTTTTTGGTGAGGAAGACCAGCCCTGAGCTAACATTCGTTGCTAATCCTCCTCTTTTTGCTGAGGAAGACGCCCTGGGCTAACATCCGTGCCCGTCTTCCTCTACTTTATTCGGGACGCTGCCATGGCATGGCTGACAAGCAGTGCGTCAGCAGGCGCCTGGGATCCGAACCCGCGAACCCCAGGCTGCCAAGTGCGAACTAAACCGCTGCGCCACTGGGCAGGCCTCCCAACATACAGTTTTTATGGAACTGCCAACGAAGTAGTAGATGTGGCCAGAAGACACCACTTTCCTGGTATCTCCTGAGAACTCTTCTCTCATTGGTTATTTTCACCTGTTTTCTTCTGCAACTTCCTTTTTGTTGGAGCTCACTTTCCATTTTCTCTCTACCTAGACTTGTTGGAAATGCAGGAGCCAATATTTCCCAACCTTCCCCACTCCAAATGTGTATGCGTGTGTCCGCGCCGGCACGCGCACACACACGCACTCCTGGAATCTTGAGGAACTTCCAAAAGGAACTTAAAAGGTGAAGACTTTTATTATTATTATTATTTTATATCTGAAATATAACATTTTGGACACATGGAGGTGCTCTAACCACAAAATTCCTGTCTATCACTGGAAAAGAGCAAGCAGTCTAAGATGGACAGGGACCCACACAATAAGTTATCTTCTCCCATGTGCATTAGACCTAATGTATTTATAAAATGAAAGAGGCAGCTGTGGTGAGGCAGAAATAGTCCTGGACCCAGAGTTAAAAGAGCTGGGTTAGAGTACTGGCTCTGTCACTTGCTAAGTCTCAGTTCCCTCACCTGTAAAATTGGGGCAAAGGCACCACTTCATATTAATATAACCTCTGCTGTAAAAGACTGGTTTAGGTGCCCTTGTTCTGCGCACCCACAGACCCCTTGTGCGTAGCTGGTATTACAATTGTCTGTTGATATGTCTGTCTCCCATGGTAGAAGGCAATCTCCTTGAGGGCAGGAATTGTATTTGTCTCACCCCCACTGTGCCTGCCCTCAGTGCACAGCAGAGTAGTCAGTGAATGCTGGTTGAGTGAATGAAGAACATTGGAAACTTACATATTTTTGTCTGTCCTCTTCAGCTGTGACGTTTCTAAAAGAATAATTTCTGTTTTACAGTTATTGGTAGGCTACCAGGATAGTACAAGTCTATTTTTATTGTATATAAATTTGATGTATAGAAGTTCCAAATTAACGAGAGTCGATTCACTCACCATGTTACCTAACAACTAGTTTTGGAAACTTGTTAGATTCTCATAGCAGAATATTTCAGTAAATTTTCTCCCCTGGCTGTTCAGTTGACAATGTGTTCCCAGGACACGTGTTTCCTCAACCATAAGCCTTTACCTGTGTGCGCCACCACTTGAAAGATTTGTTAAAAGGCGTTTTCACGTGCACCGACTCATATGCTCCTCACAACAACCCCGTGAGATAGGCAGGGAAGGTATTCTTGCTACCAATTGACAGATGAAGGAGCCAATGTTCAGAGACATTAACTGAGTCACCACATGCCATACCAAAAGTGAGTTTGTGGCAGAGCTGGGCCTAGAATGGAGCCAAGTTTCTCATTTCCCAGTCTGGTGTTTTTTTACACGATCCATTAGTTCAAGCCGGTTGCATTTTGTGATGTTGCTTCAATGACATTTTTGCATCTCGTTCTATTCCTGCTTTCTAACTGCCCCTCCCACTACTTGCCTTGGCACACTCTGTGCTCGACCAGGGACTCTCTCTCTCTCTTCCCTGAACATGTCCTCTTCTGATTTCCTGCCTCTGGATCTTTGCATCTGTTTCCACCTCTTGGGCACTCCCCAACTCCCACATCGCTGCCTGCTGACGCCTTTGCAGATCGGTCCTGCTGGATGAGCTCTCTCTGCCCTTGAACCCGCAGTGCAGTCTATGCATCGTTCTATGGGCATTTCCATACCTGCTTAATTCCCTTTACTCTATAGTGTCCCTTGCTCTGTGTTCCCACCACCCCCTGTGCTGTTTTCACAGTGCTTATTGCTTTGTGCTGTAGGCCTGCTTTCCCCCCATGACTGCAAGCTCTTTGAGGACTGGGATCTTGTCTGATTCATCTCGGTGTCTCCAGAACCCAGCACAGAGCCTGGGACACAGTAGTTGCTCCAAAAAATGTTGGATGAATGAGTGGATGGATGAGTGAGTGCTACCTAGCACAATGCCTTGGATATACTAGTTGCAAAATAATAATGGATTGAATTGAGCCTTCACCCAAACCTCATTTCTTCTCATCCTGTGCCAGTGGAGGCTGAAGGTGTTCTTCATCCTGCCTCAGGCTCTGGATTCCATCCCATCCCGCCTCCCCGGGTGCCTTACTCCATCAATTAACTCCTCTCTCCAGAATCTCTAATCTCTCCCTCTTCTCTGACTGGCTCCTTTCCCTGAAGTAACAGACATGCTCAGGTCTCCCTTCCCTTTCTAAAAATAAATATCCTCAACTGAATGGGTCTCCTCCTCCCCCTCCTCTTCCTCTATCTCACAGTGTCAAACTATGAGGCTCATTGTAGAGTAATCCATCTGGGCCCTTTTTGGGGACACTTCAGTGTCAATATCCTTAGATATTTTTCTCTTGGGTTGGTCAGATGGCCCGCAGAAGACTTGTCCAGCTGCCAGAATTTTAGGGTCAGAGTCAGAGAAGACTAGGGGTTCACAGCTTTCGGGATGCATACCTCCACTTAACCCCTCTGTTTTCAATATGAGACTCCAGCCCTTGGCCGGTTTGGGAACTCCCAGTCCAGAGTCCCTCTGCTTTACCCTCTCCAGGGAATAACACTCCAGACTTCTCTCAGGGCAGGGAAAGGCAGATGTGTGCAGTCAGGCATCGACTGCAGGAGGAGATTTGGAAATGAATCTACTTCTTAAACCATTTTCAAACAACCCTCATCATTTTGGTGCCCACCTCCCTTCACCTCCACTTCCAGAGTTACCTGTTGCAGCCTTCGAAGATTCTTGTGAGGGGCAGAAGGGGAGTAGTAAATCAGGTTGGTTTTTGGCTTTTCCCACTAGGGGCTTAGCGTTCCCAGTTTGTGGCCTTCTTGGGTCTGCTAAGTCAATTACTACTCATCCATCTGCTTTTCAGCATTCAAAATTTAGTTGCCTCCTTTCAAATATCGTTTTACAGTAGTTTCAGTGGGGTTTTGGGAGGTGGTGAAGTTAGATGTGGAAGTATGTGTTCCACCTTAACCATGTCTCATCACAGGCATGGGTGTCTGCCTGCCTGCCCCATTCACCCTAGGCACCTTTGTTACCAAGCCACTCTCCCTAAAACACTCCAGACTCAGCTTGTCTCATCAGGCTCTCTGATCCATTCTCTGACCATTCTGCTCTTTCAGCTCTCAGCCCCCAGACCGCCTACCCCAAACCAACTTCCTATCCATAAACCCTCAGGCTGTGCTTGAAGTTCAGATGCCTTGCCCATATGTCTGCGCTTTGCTTTACGACCTGTCTGTTCTCTCTGACCCCCAGCATTTCCACACACTTTTCCAATTCTACTCCCATAACTTTGCTCCGTCTCTCTGTCAAACACATAGGCTAGCCCTCGTCCCTCCTATTTGCTCAAATAACAATATTGATGACAATGATAAACAACTACTAAGTACTGAGTGTTTATTATGTGCTGTTCACTGTGGTAGACACTTTATACACATGATCTCATTTCATTCTTCAGCACAGCTTTATCAGGTAGATGGCATTTATTAGCCCCATTTTGCAGATGAAGAAACAGAGGCTCAAGGAGGGAAAGTGGCTTCCCCAAATTCACCAGGCTAGTAAGAGGCAGAGATGGAATTCAAGCCCAGGTCGGTCCGAGCCCATGCTCTTCCTATGACACTACGCTGTCTCAGTCAAGGCATCAGAGAGGGAGATAGAAAGCAGAAGGTGAGAGGATACTGAGTACCTGAATTGGAGGAAGTGGCTACCATCAGTGGGACAAAGGGTAGGCCATGGAGAAAGATGGGGCTAACAGGGAAAAACCTTCACCGACTTCACAGGTTTGCATAGCATTGGCCCTTGTGATCTTCACTTGTGCACAGGATAAATTACCACGCCTATCTACCCACACAGAAAGCAAGTTAGAACACCACTATTAGTCTATATGATACACACCAACATGGCTTAAGATGATTTATCCCAATTGTAAAGGATGCTTGATTATTTTTTTCCAGAAAGGTTGGATTCCATTAATCAAGCTAAGACTTTATACCGCTTCATAGCCTGGCACAAAAACAGACAGTCATAACGATAAGCCTGCAACAAATCATCAAGAGAGCATGCAGCCATATTTTGCAAACCCAATTTAGGGAATCAGGGAGGAGTAAAATCCACGTGGGAAAGATTTCTATTGACTTCCCATTCAAGACGGTACAGTGAGTTCATACTATGGATAGCCCGCCGCTCCAAATACATGGCAATGATGGACGAAATATAAAAAGGTAAAATCAAAAAGGAATGTCTGAGACAAAAAAAGAAAAGATGACTGTCTCTCTGTTGAAGTGGTAGGCTTCAACTGGACTGGAAGTAAACAATGGTAGCCAGAAGTTAAGCTCCTGCAGGGTATAAACGTCCAAAAGTACTCTGAGCAAGATGGAGGACAAAAGCCAGACTCACGGCTTAAAGCCAAGGAGTTAGATGGAACTACACTCAAGCCTACCAACGCTTGAATGTAAATCTGAACAAGAAAAAAAAAAAAAAGAAAAAAACACCTTACTACCAGATCTGCCAGGGACTTTGGCTCTGGCGAGCTGCAGGAGGTGAGGGCACAGACACGGCCTGACCTCACAACTAGGAGCTGAGCTAAGCCACCAGCTGGCTCCGTGAGTGGATCTCCAATATGCCCAAGGGCTCCCTGAGGCAGTGATATGAACACGTCCTGTAAAATAGTTTTGATCCTAACAACTGATTGGTATTTTGCAAGAGAGCAGTAAGAAGGAAAAATGCTGAATAGATTGATTTCCTTCTATCATCAAGCTTCCACCTTTGGAAGAGGTAAAATTAGAGAAGGTGGAAAACACTTTTTAGAAAGCGAGGGCTTTTTTGTCGATGTTTGCAAACTATTTGCAAAACTAATCTGGATATTCTCATGGTTCTTTTAAGATTTTGTTGGAAGGACCGTGAAACTGGGGACGATGATTATTGTGTATGCTAGGTCAGCCAGATTGTGTAAGTATGGAAAAGGTGGAAGGAATTAACATTTAATGAGCAATATGGCATATTAGTTAAAAGTGTTGTCTCTATGGCCAGATTGTCGAGGTTGTAATCCAAACTCTGACACATATTTAGCTATGTGTTCTTGGGTAAGCCACTTAACTTCTCATTGTCTCTATTTCTTCTTTATAAAATGGGGATAGAGTGCTGTAGAGGTTAAAAGCACTTAGAACAGTGTGTAGCACATAGAAAACACCATGTAGGAGTTAGCTATTATTATTGGTCATCATTATGTGCTGCAAACATCTTATTTAATAATCGAAAATTTGTTAGAAAACCCTGTGAGGTAGGGATTTTCATTACTGTACCCATATGAGAAAACTTAAGTTATGAGAGGTGAAATAAAATTACAGAGTGGCAGAGCCTATAGATGCTGCCTAATCTAAGGTCTCCATTTTAAACTGAAGAAGAGAAAACTGAAGAGTCCACTATAGCTCAAAATAGGAGAGGGACATGCCTCAAGTCATTTAGTGAGTCAGTGGCATAACTGGGCCTAGAACTCAGCATCAGAGCTCTTCCCTTCAGTGGTTCTCAAAGTTTGGCAGGCATCAGAATTCCCTGGAGTGCTTGCTAAAACACAAACTTCTGGGTTCCACCCCCAGAGTTTCTCATTTAGTAAGTCTGCGGTGGGTCCTGAGAATTTTCATTTCTAACAAGTTCTCAAATAATGCTGATGCTGCTGGTCTGAGGACACTACTTTGGGAACCACCACAACACACCATAGTTCATACATCTTTTTTCCTTTTCATCATGGACTACCCAGGTCGTGATTCACAAGCAGTTGGACAGAAATGGGAAGCAGTGAAGAAAACTAAAGAAAAATACATAGCTAGCAGCAAGAAGGTAGGGTGACCAACAGTTCTGGTTTATGTGAGATTTTCCCAGTTTTAAAACTGTAAGTTCTGCAGCTCAGGAAACCCCTCAGACCTGGGCACACTTGGATGGTTGGCCACTCTAGATGAAGATGAAAACAATTCAGTGCCAGTTAACTGCCAAACACAAAAGGGCATGCTTATAGAGAATGTGGTAATTTCTGGTGAGTTTGTTTGAAAAGGATTCATTAATTTATTCTTATCCCAACAAATTTGTATTATGAAACACTATGTTAGGTGCTGTGCTCCTGACCCTACTGATGCCATCCCGCCATTGCAGAAGGTGAAAATGACTACAGTGAGCTTGGTAGACATAGACCTGTGCTTACATTCTCAGGGACACCAGAGAGCGATGTAAAAAAGAAATGTCTCACATCGAAAGTTTTCAATGCACCATGATAAGCACTCAAATAATTCCCTTCCCTCTTTCTTCCTCTGAAGGGAGTACATTAAAGTATTGATTGAAAATTCAGGCAAGTGAGGGTGAAGTAACTAATGAATCAAGGTCCCAGGGGAGACAGATGGTAAAGGGAGTCCTTCAATAAGGGAGAAGATTAATCCGTGTCCTTATCTCTCCAGGGCCATGAATATGTCCTTTGCTTGTCATAAAGTCAACGCTGACCTCACTTATAGTGTAATTTTCAAGGCTAATTTAGGCAAAACTTCAAAAAAGGTAAATATCCTGATGAAGATTAATGGTGACATATTTTAGGAGTACATAATAGTAGAAAGAAAAGATTGCCTGTTAAAATGTTGTTACTTCTGTTCTGATTGCTAACGGATATACTCTTTAAGACTTGAACTTAATTATCAATCCTTTGACCTAAGAGGAAAATGAATTTCATGGAAGATTCCTAAAGATTCCTATATAGTACAAATAAAATGCAGAAATATTTTGAGAACATATTTTGGAGCACTGGATGGGTCAATAAAATAATGCATAAACTATTAAATGTGAACTAGGAACTCCTTAAAAACATCAGATTAGGCTCTATTCTGTCAGAATACTAAGTTTGCTTTGTGACTCCTATCCTCACTAATAACGCTTTTTTTTCCTCTTGTGCACATCCTAGCCTGGATTCTCTTTCATCATTCTACAGTGGTCAATGTCGTCATAGTACAGCTTCACTTTCTATGAAAGCCAGGGGAAAATAAGCCTTATATCTATCTCAGTCTCTCTCTCTTCTCTCTCTCCATATATAAAGGAAGCCATTAAAAAAATAAGAGAAACAAGGTATTATACTTGACCCAGTCGAATCTTGGCAATTAACATGTACAATATTTTAAGAGAGGAAAAAAAAAGAAAAAAGATCAGCAGAAATGAAGGAAAACAGATTGCATCCTAAATTTCATCAAAAGCCAAATTGCAAGTTTGGATAGTAATCTCCAGTTCTTTGAAGGCACATCATCTATCATGATGAGTTCCCCGAACAATCTTACAGGCTAACCGTCTGCACTCTCTCTTGTGTTGTGTGTATGTGTGTGTATGTATGTATGAATTATCATATGGAACTTCAGAAGTCTCTTAAAAACTTTCTGCAGTTATCCCTCACAGAACTACCGAACTGATGGGTTTCTTCCACAGGAGCTATTGTTGACTTCCTAGTTTAATTCCTCGAGAGATGACTTGGATGGAGATAACCCTTCTCACAAGATAAAACACTATGTTTGTATTCAGTTCCCACCTTGTCACTGAGCTTGTGCTATCAAGCAATTCCTACAATATCTGTAGTTCTAGGAGACTGTAGAGAAAAATCTGGGGTTTCAGGTAAACTCTTTAATCCACAGGCCTATGTAAAGAACTGTCCCAAGGTATCCTCCAGCCCATTGGTTCTCAAAGTGTGGTCTGAAGACACCTGGAAGGGTCCTTGAGATCCTTTTAGTGGGTCTGCGGTTTAAAAACTATTTTTTATAATAACACTAAGATGACATTTGCCTTTTTTACTCTCATTATCTCATGAATTTACAGAGCACTTTTCCAGAGGCTACATGACATGTGATAATGTCATCTCTCTGATAGCTGAGGGATGTGTGCTTTTGTGTTCTTGAATTTTAAACATTTCTCAGTCTTAATATTGAATACAATTAGTATCAATGGAGATAACTCACACTCAAGAACTCTTTGGAGTCCTGAGTAACTTTTAAGAGTGTTAAGGTGTCATAAGGCCCAAAATTTTGTGAATCCTAGAATGTACTTCTTTCTAACTGATCTAGTTGCAACATATTTTTACCTAGTGATTATTATTATTTCCCTGTCAATGTGGAGATTATATTTCTGAAGCAGATTGACCAGAATTTTTTAAAAAGTTCTAAAAAACAAATGAGGCCATGTTTTAACTTGGAGAAGAGAGCTACCATACTGGAGGCCTCTTTCCAACAGGTTTTTCCTACTAGAGAAAGAGGTGGCTTCTGTTTTGTGTGATGGGGTAAGGAGACAATTTGAAGTACGTTTTGACACAACATTATTCCACTGATATGAAATTCTGGTAACCAGGGTGCCAGGTGTGTTCATAATCGCAATGCTATCAATTTTAAGCCTGAAGCCCCAAGAGACGAGCAGTGTTTAATACGTCATCCCTTGTTAAATAGCAGCCACAAAGCTGGCGGTAGCCAGTGAAGGATTCCCTGCCATGTAGGACACGCCAGTTGTCTATAAATAGGACCTGTAAATGGGCAAAAAGAGACAAAAAACACCATCAGAACAAGGGCAGACCAAAGGAACTCTAAATAAGAAGAGATTATTTAAAAGAAAAGCTTTAGGTTGTTTCCTGGTTACATTCAATGAAGTATTTTTCTTTTGAGATTAAACAAACATTTGGAAACTACGATGTGCATAGCCCTATAGTAGGCTAAATGGAAGTTACAAAGGCAACAGTAGGTAATAGACCTTGCACTTGAGAAACTTATGTTTCTTGAGTAATTGTTTTCTTATCAAAGCAAATCAGATAATTGGTTTCTTTTTTAAAATTCTCATTATATACTTTCTCAAAGGGTTAAACTATTTCATTATGTTTTATGCTAAACTGAAGATATTTTTCATCCAGAGGAAATATCAAGAGCAAAAAAAAAAAAAGGAATTATAAAGCTGGAAGGACCCTTAAGTACTATCCCCCTCATCATACAAACAGAATCACTGAGCCACTGATGCCTAGATACAGGGTGGGGCCTGCTTCCAGGTCATTCAGTGAGTGAATGGCAGAACCAGGGCCAACACCCAGGACTCTTTTCTCTTTTTCTTTTGCAAGATTATGACTCACATATTACATAAGTAGCCATTCTTCACTCCTTCAGTATAACAAGCTTACTTGACATCTTTAGAGTTTAGCACCCACCCTGCCAGGCTTTAGTTTGACCCAAAACTCATTCTCAGGTCTCCTCAACTCTATTGTTAGAGTCCGATGTGCTGTATACCAACGATGGACAATATCATAAGGTACGGTATTGATGACAGCCCGGTCATAGTTGTTGTACCTAAAATGAAATCATGGGAAAGAAAGATCTCCTCAAACACATGTTAAAGACATCTGTTGTTTATTGAGCAATTTTATATAAGGCTTTCCCTATATTCATTACTTGTCCCAGAAATGAGGTGACAATAATAAGTCAATGTTCTCTCAGGACTATAAGATTGTAGAGAGAAGCTCCACTGCCTGCTGACCATATTTTGTTTTGTTTTTGGTGAGGAAGACTGGCGCTGAGCTAACATCTGTGCCCATCTTCCTCCATTTTGTATGTGGGACACCACCACAGCATGGCTTGCTGAGTGGTGTGGCAGTCTGCAGCCGGGATCTGAACCCGTGAACTCAGGCCACCAAAGCAGAGTGCATGAACTTAACCACTATGCCACCGAGCCAGCCCCCATATTTTGTTTTCTTTAGAGAATCTGGAGGCAGGGTATAGAAGTAAGTTCTAGCTGTTTTAGGATATGATGTTTTGCACATTCCCTCGGCCAAATTTCATAGAAACACTGGGGAAAGATCTGAGCTTTCTCCTCACCAAGCTGAGATGGGCAAGAGAGGTTGTACTAACAAAGCTTTCTTTTTAACAGAAGGACTTACAACTTCTCAGGTGTTTCCCTTTGTGGGAGAAATCCCAGCTACAGCCTAGTGGACAGTTTACCCAGGGATCTTCATTCATTTATCCAACCCTAACATTTACATGAGCACCTGCTATGTACTAGGTGGTGTGTCAACATGATCCCAGCCTTTGGGGAGTTTACATTCTATTGAGAAAGGTAGATGATTAACAATGAATACATAACTAGTTACGGATGCTATGAAGAAAAAAATAGTGTTACATGATAAAAAGTGACTGAAGTCTATTTCAGATGGAGTGTTGAGTGAAGGACTTTTTTGGAGAAGTAATATTTGAGCTGGTACCTGTAAGATAAGAAACCAGCAATGTGACAAGCTGAGGGAAGAGTGTTCCAGGCAGAGGGAAGAGTAAGTACAAAGTCTTAGGGTGGAAAGAAGTTTTATTATGTTTGCAGAACAGCAAGAAGGCTATGTGGCCGGAGCTTAGTAAGCAAGGGGAATAATGGTAAGAAATGATGTGGAAGAGGTAGCCTTGGCCCAGATCATATAGCCTCATAGGCCTTGGTAACGACTTGGGGTTTTATTCTGAGTACTATGGGAAGCCGCTGAAAAGCCTTGCTAAGATATTGGATTTCTTTTTTACCTAAGGCAAATTAACTTTCTACTGAAGTATAGTATATATACAGAAAAAGTACACAAATCATAAGCTTGATGAATTTTCATGATGTGAACACACCCATATCACTAGCATCCAGGTCAATAAATAGATCATTATCTAAACCCCAGAACATTCCCTTGTTCCCCTCTCCCATCTTATCCCTCCCCTAACCCAAGGATAACTACCATCATGACTTCTGTCACCAAAGATCAGTTTTGCTTGTTTATAAAACTTTATATAAATGTAATACTACAGTATGTACTCTTTTTTGCTTGGCTTCTTTCACTTAATATTATATTTAGGAGATTCATCATTGTTGAGCTGTGTAGCAGTAGTTCATTCATCCTTTGTGCTGTATAGAATTTTATTGTGTGACTATACCACAATCTATTCATCCATTCTATTGTTGATGGACATTTGAGTAGCTTCCAGTTTGGGACTATTACAAACAGTGCTGGAGGTTCCAGTCCATGATGCAACATAGGAGGCTCCTGAACTCACCTCCTCCCATGGACACACCAAATCTACGGCTATACATGGAACAATTCCCTCTGAAAGAAATCCAGAAACTAGCTGAGTGACTCCTACACATTGGGTGAATGAGTAAAAATCCACATTAAAATGGGTAGGAAAAGCTGAGACACAATCTTGCCATAAACCTCACTCCTGGTACAGTGACATACAATCAGGAGGGAACTGACAACTCCTAGCTTCTCCTTGAGGAGTAAAGGGTTTGGACTCAACATCTAGTGCCCCAACTTTTAAGACTTCCACCTGAGAGATGGGTCCCCAAAACACCTAGCTTTGAGAGACAATGGGGCTTGAATCCCCAAGACTCAACAGACTATAGCAAACAAAGAAACAGTTCTTAATGGGCTTGTGAGGAGTCATCTAGTGCCCCAACTTTTAAGAATTCCACCTGAGAGATGGGTCCCCAAAACACCTAGCTTTGAAAGACAATGAGGCTTGAATCCCCAAGACTCAACAGACTATAGCAAACAAAGAAACAGTTCTTAATGGGCTTGTGAGGACTCATCTAGCTATCCCCCCAGGCCTAGCATAGAGACAGCAGATGGAAACACCCATAGCTCAGGCTTTTTGAGGTCTATTTGCATACTTTAAAAGCTGCTGCCTGAGGGTCAGTCCTTTTTGTGTGTGTGAGGAAGATTAGCCCTTAGCTAATATCTGTTGCCAATCCTTCTCTTTTTTTGCTGAGGAAGATTGGCCCTGGGCTAACGTCCATCCACAACCATCTTCTTCTACTTTATATGGGACACTGCCACAGCATGGCTTGATAAGTGGTGTGTAGGTCCACAGGTCAGTCTTCTAATTTAGCACACACCTAGGGACAGACTGCAATCCTCCCTGGAGATGGGGAAGGGCAGTGGGCACCATCTCTGCATTCTTCCTCTGGCCCACTCCAGGTCACCAGTGTCTCCCTGGAATGAGCTTGTACACATGTCTGGTGCCCCAGCTTTTGTGGTTGCTGCCCAGAGGACATACCCCTTGATTGCCTGGCTCTGGTAGCCAGGGCTTGAGTTCCAGATTTCACAGGACTGTAGCGAACAAAGAAACACTTCTTAATTGGCTATCCTCCCAGGGCTCAGTGCAAAGGGAGCAGAGAGAGACACCCAGATCCCAGTATTTATTTCCATTAAAGAGGTCTACTTGCATACTTTCAAAGCTGCTGCCTGAGGGTCTGGCTTGCAATCAGTCTGAATCTAGGTGCTGACTGAGATCTTCCCCTTTGGGACACTGACAGATCTTGACACACCCTCAACTACTGTGAGCCACTAAGAACAAAGAAGGCTGGTGGGATAATCACAAAGGCTTGAGAGATAACCAAGAGCTAGGGCAAAATTGAAGGATAAGGTTCATCTCCTACATGAGTCTACTCCTTCAAGACTGGGAGAGGTTGCAGTTTTATATAATGCATAGAAACCAACACAGTCAAGGAAAATGAAGAAACAGGAATATGTTCTAAACAAAATAACAAGATAAAGTTCCAGAAACAGACCTTAATGAAATGGAGATAAATTATTTATCTAATAAAGAGTTCAAAATAATGGTCAAAACATGCTCGCCAAGGTCAGAAGAACAATAAACTGAGAATTTCAACAGAGATAGAAAATATAAAAAAGTACCAAACAGAAATTATAGAGCTGAAGAATACAACAATTGAACTGAAAAAGTCAACAGAAAAGTTCAACAACAGACTAGATAAAGTGGAAGAAAGTATCAGTGAATTCAAAGACATGGAAGTGGGATTCATCCAATCAGAGAAGCAAAAAGAAAAAATAATGAAAAAGAGTCAAGATAGCTTAAGAGAATTATGAGACACCATCAAGCAAACCAATATTTGCATTATAGAGGTCCCAGAAGGAGAAGAGAGAGGAGAGAGAAAGGGGCAGAAAGCTTCTTTGAAGAAATAATGGCTGAAAAATTCCCTAACCTGGGTAAGGAAACAGACATCTAGATCCAGGAAGACCAGAGAGTTCCAAATAAAAGGAACCCAAAGAGATTCATGCCAAGACACATTATAATTAAAATGTCAAAAGTTAAAGACAAAGAGAGAATCTTAAAAGCAGTAAGAGAAAAATAATTTGTTATGTTTAAGGGAAACCCCATAAGACTATCAGCAGATTTTTCAGCAGAACCTTTGCAGGCCAGAAGGGAGTGGCACAATATAGTCAAAGTGCTGAAAGAAAAAACTGCCAACCAAGAATACTCTACCCAGCAAAGCTTTCATTCAGAAGTGAAGGAGAGATAGAGTTTTACAGACAAGCAAAAACTAAAGGAGTTCATCACCACCAGACTGGTCTTATAAGAAATGTTAAAGGGACTTCTATAAGCTGAAAGGAAAGGGCACTAATTAGGAACAACAAAGATAAATATATAGTAAAATTCAGAACACTCTAATGTAATGGTGGTGGGTAATCACTTATAAGTTCAGTATGAAGGTTAAAAGACAAAAGTAAAAAAAAAGTAGTAAAAAAGACAAAAGACAAAAAAAAACTATAATTACAATTTGTTAATGGATACACAAGGTAAAAAGATGTAAACTGTGACATCAAAAACATAAAACGGGGGGAGAGTAAAAATATGGAGCTTTTAGTCCATGTTTGAACTTAAGTTGTCAGCTTAAAATAGACTGTTATAAATATAAGATGTTTCATATAAGCCTCACGGTAACCACAAAGCAAAAACCTAGAATAGATACAAAAAAGATAAAGGATTCTAAGCATACCACTACAGAAAATCATCAAATCACAAAGGAAGAGACAAAGAGAAGAAGAAAGGAACAAAGGAATTACAAAATAGCCAGAAAACAATGAACAAAATGGCAATAGTAAGTTCATACCTATCAACAATTACTTTAAATAAAATGGACTAAATTCTCCAATCAAAGACATAGAGTGGCTAAATGGGTTAAAAAAATGAGACCTAACTACGTGCTGCCTACAAGAGACTCACTTCAGCTTTATGGACATACAGAGACCTCAAGTGAAGGGATAGAAAAAGATATTCCATGCAAATGGAAACCAAAAGAAAGCAGGAGTAGCTATACTTATATCAGACAAAATAGACTTTAAGTCAAAGACTGTAATAAGAGACAAAGAAGGTCATTATATAATGATACAAGGTCAATCCAACAAGAAGATATAACATTTGTAAATATTTATGCACCAAACATAGAAGTACCTAAATATAAAGCAAATATTAACAGACTGAAAGGAAGAAATAGACAAAAATACAACAATAGTAGGGGACTTCAATACCCCACTTTCAAACAGTGGATAGATAATCCCAAAGAAAATCAATATGGACACACTGGATTTAAATGACACATTAGACCAGGTGGACTTAACAGACATTTACAGAACATTCCATCCAACAGCAGCAGAATACACATTCTTCTCAAGTGCACATGGAACATTCTCCAGGATAGATCATATGTGAGGTCACAAAAGAAGTCTCAGAAAATTTTAAAAGATTGAAATCATATCAAGCATCTTTTCTGACCACAATGGTATGAAACTAGAAATCACAAGAAGAAAACTAGAAAATTCACAAATATGTGGAGATTAAACCACATGTTACTAAACAACCAAGGAGTTGATGGAGAAATCAAAAACTATCTTGAGACAAATGAAAATGGAAATACGATATACCAAAACTTATGGGAGGCAGCAAAAGCAGTTCCAAGAGGGAAGTTCATGGTGACAAACACCTAGATTAAGAAACAAGAAAGATCTCAAACAACCTAACTTTACACCTCAAGGAACAAGAAAAAGAAGAACAAATGAAGCCCAAAGTTAGTAGAAGGAAGAAAATAACAAAGATCAGAGTGGAAATAAAGGAAATAGAGATGAAAAAGGCAATAGAAAAGATCAACAAAACTAAAAGCTGCTTTTTTGAAAAGGTAAACAAAATAGACAAACCTATAGCTAGACTTACCAAGAAAAAAAGAGGGAGGACTCAAATAAATAAAATTATAAATGAAAGAGGAGACATTACAACTGATAGCACAGAAATACAACTGATCATAAGAGACTACTAAGAACAATTATACACCAACAATTTGGACAATGTAGAAGAAATTGATAAAAATTCCTAGAAACATACAAGCAACCAAGACTGAATCATGAATAGAAAATCTGAACAGACCAATTACTAGTAAGGAGATTGAATTAGTAATCAAAAACCTCCCCCAAAAGAAAAGTCTATGACCAGATGGCTTGACTGGTACATTCTACCAAACATTTAAAGAATTAACACCAAAGCTTCTCAAACTCTTCCAAAAAGTTGAAGAGGAGGGAACACTTCCAAACTCCTTTCATGAGGCCAACATTACCGTGATATAAAAAACAGATAAGGAGAGTACAAGGAAAGAAAATCATAAGTCAATATCATTGATGAAAATAGATGCAAAAATTCTCAAAAAAATATTAGCAAACTGCATTCAACAATACATTAAAAAGATCATACGCCACGATCAAGTGGGATTTATTCCAGGGATGCAAGGATGGTTTAACATCTGTAAATCAATCAACGTGATACAGCACATTAACAAAATGAAGGATAAAAATCATATGATCTTCTCAATAGATGCAGAAAAAGCATTTGACAAAATTCAACATCCATTCTTGATAAAAATGCTCAACAAAGTGGGTATAGAGGGAACGTAACTCAACATAATAAAGGCCATATATGACGAGCCCCCAGCTAACATCATACTCAATGGTGAAAAGCTGAAAGCTATTCATCTACAATCAGGAATAAGACAAGGATGCCCACTCTCACCACTCTTATTCAACATAGTACCTGAAGTCCTAGCCAGAGCAATTAGGCAAGAAAAAGAAATAAAAGGCATCCAAATCAGAAAGGAAGAAGTAAAACTGTCTCTGTTTGCAGATGACATAATATTATATATAGAAAACCCTAAAGAATCCACCAAAAAACTGTTAGAACTAATAAACAAATTCAGTAAAGTTGCAGGATACAACATCAATGTGTAAAAATCAGTTTTGTTTCTATACCCAACAACAAACTATCAGAAAGAGAAATTAAGAAAACAATCCCATTTACAACTGTATCCAAAATAAAATAGGAATAAATTTAACCAAGGAGATGAAAGACCTGTACACTAAAACTTATAAGACATAGATGAAAGAAATTGAAAATGACATAAATAAATGGAAAGACATTCCATGCTTATGGATTGAAAGAATTAATATTGTTAAATATCCACACTCCCCAAAGCAGTCAAGATTCAATGTAATCCTTATCAAAATTCCAATGGCATTTTCCACAGAAATAGAAAAAGCAATCCTAATACTTGTATGGAACCACAAAAGATCCCTAAATCCAAAGCAATCTTGAGAAAGAAGAACAAAGCTGTAGGCATCACACTTCCTGATTTCAAACTGTATTACAAAGGTATCATAATCAAAACAGTATGGTACTGGCATAAAACAGATACATAGACCAATAGAACAGAATTGAGAGCTGAGAAATAAGCCCATGCATATATGGTCAACTAATATTTGACAAGGGAGAGAACAATCCTTAATGGGGAAAGAATAGTCTCTTTGATAAACAGTGTTGGGAAAACTAGACAGCCACATGCAAAACAATGGAACTGGCCCCCTATCTTACCCCACTCACAAATATAAATTCAAAATGGATTAAAGACCTGAATGTAAGACCTGACACCATAAAACTCCTAGAAGAAAACACAAGGGGTAATTCCTTGACTTTGGTCTTGGCAATGATCTTTCTGAATTTGACAAATAAAGCAAAGGCAGCAAAGGCAAAAATAAACAAATGGGACTACATCAAAAAGTCTCTGCACAGCAAAGGAAACCATCAACAAAATGAAAAGGCAATCTATCGAATGAGAGAAGATATTTGCAAATCCTATATTTGATAAGGGGTTAATATCCAAAATATATAAAGAATTCATGCAACTCAATAGCAAAAAAAAAAAATCTGATTAAAAAATGTGCAGAGGACCTGAATAGACATTTTTACAAAGAAGACATACAAATGGCCAACAGGTATGTGAAAAGGTGATCAACATCACTAATATCAGAGAAATGCAAATCAAAACCACAGTGAGATAATCACTTCACACCTGTTAGAATGGCTGTCATGAAAAAGACAAGAGATAACAAGTGTGAGGATGTGGAGAAAAGGGAACCCTTGTGCACTGTTGGTGGGAATGTAAATTGGTGCAGCCACTATGGAAAACAGTATGGAGGTTCCTCAAAAAATTAAAAATACAACTACCATATGATCCACAAATTCCACTTCTGGTCCTCTATCTGAAGGAAATGAAAACACTATCTCAAAGAGATACCTGCACCCCCATGTTCATTGTAGCATTATTTATGATAGCCAAGACATGGAAACAACCTATGTATCCATTGATGGATAAATGGATAAAAAATGTGATTATATACACACATACATAAACATTATTTAGCCATAGAAAAGAAGGAAATCTTGCCATTTGTGACAACACGGATGGACCTTGAGGGCATTATGCTAAGGGAAATAAGTCAGACAGAGAAAGATAAATACTGTATGATTCCACTTATATGTGGAATCTAAAAAAGCTAAACTCATAGAAACTAAGAACACATTGGTGGTTGCCAGAGGATAGAGGCTGTGGGAAATGGGTGAAGTGGGTCAAAAGGTACAAACTTCAAGTTAGAAGATAAATAAGTTCTGGGGATGTAATGTACAGCATGGTGACTACAGTTAACATATTGTATTGTATATTTGAAAGTTGCTAATGGAGTAGATCTTTAAAGTCCTCATCACAAGAAATAACAATTTGTAAGTACGTGGTGATGGATGTTAACTAGACTTATTGTGGTGATCATTTTGCAATACATGTGTATATCAAATCATCATGTTGTATACCTCACTCTAATACAATGTTATATGTCAATTATATCTCAATAAAACTGGGAAAAATTAAAAAAAAAACAAGTAGTGCTGCTATGAACATACCATTACTTCTCTTTTGGTGAACATACATATTCATTTATGTTTGATATAAACTTAAGAATAGAATTACTGGGTCATAAGGTATATGTAAGCTCAGCTTTAATAGATATTGCCAAAGTTATTCTTTTCAAAGAGAAATAAACATTTAATGGTACCCTTTTTGGACATCAAACAGTATTCATTAGTGTTAGATAGGACACAGCACAATCAGAGCCAATATTCTTAGTCTTCTCTTATATAAAATGAGCATAATAACATCTGCTTAGCTGATCTCACAATGAAAGATCAAATGAAAGAATGCATATAGTAGTCCTTCATCCCATAGGGAAAATGGGGTAAGGAAGCATAGTCTTCACCAGGGTCTTGACACCCACTGACACTTTCAGAAACTCTCAGTGCTGTGTTAGGTATTTGCACAAATATTATTTCATTTAATCACTTCATCACCCCAGAAAGGAAGGTGGTATTAGCCACCATTTATATGTCAGGCAACTGAAACTTAGAGAGGCTAAACCTGCTACAGTTTATAAGTAGCAGAGTGGTTTTAAAATCAGACTTCTTTAATACTTTAACACATTGTTTGTACCAGAAGAGCAGGACAATAATCTAATTCCCGTGTATGCTGGTTCACAAGGTCAATTTTTTACAGATCATAATTGTAATCTCTTGACTTCAAATAGAGATTTACCGTTTATAAGTGTTTCATATATACAATCTCATTGACCCTCTATCTGATAACCCTGTGAGGTAAGTAGTACACCTATTAATTATTATCTTACTTTATAGATAAGGGACACAAAGATAAGGCATTGTGATTTTCCCAAGGTCACATGGGATCTAGTATTCACTATTTATATTAGATGATGTTGTTTTCTAAGGCTGATATCAGGAAGCAGCAGGAAAAGTTTATTACAGATTAGTAAAATGGATTTGCAATGTTCTTCTGATTAGAATAAGATGATTTCTGGACTTTTGCACAAAGTAATGTCATCATATTATTGTGTAATTTTCCTCTTTTTTCCGCTTTGGTATGATGCAAGAAAGACCTGGAAGTACAGGAAAGCAAATAAAGCAGATACTTATCTGACAAGAAAAGCTAGGAAGACTTCATTAAGCTATTCTTCTCATTAGCTGACAGACAATTGAAGATTTTCCAAGTAAAGAGCACTCAGTGATTGAATGGAAAATGCATTCGATGCACTGTGGTATAAGTGAAAGATGATGGGCACTGTAGTCAGATCACTGTTACAATCCCAGTTCAGATGTGTGACCTTAGAGAAACTGTGATCCTCTTGAGCCTCAGTTTCCCCATCTGAAAACTGAGAATAATAATAACTACTTTATATGGGCATGAGGATTATATAAAGCATTATATATTACACATTAACACTGTGCTTGACACACAGGAGGTCGATAATATTAGCTAAAATAAACACTAGTTAACTATGTCAAGCCATAAAAACAAGCCCTAGAATCCATGCAAGTCCTCACAGTGAGTTAGTTATACTCAGACTTGGAAGACAGGGTTAGACTAAGCTTTGAATAATAACGGCTAAAGGATAGGTAAAGAGTTCCGTCTAAATATTTGTATTTTAATATCCCTCGCTCTAAAACGTTTAATAAGTTTTAAAACATGAATAGTCATTGCACCTGCTACAATATCTCATTTATAGAAAAAGCTTATTTATATACAAAGCATGTTGTATTTTTATTTTATGAAAAAATATTGAGCACTGTGTTCTGCTTCTGGTAATGACTAAGTAAATTTCTATTGTATCAACCCCCTCCTCTCATAGGTGACAATTAAGAACTCTGGACAAATTACAAAAAACAATTGCCTGAAGGTACTGTAGAGGCAGATTCTGGAGGGGAGTTGACACTTGGAAGAAAGGAACTACACTGGGTGAATTTCCCATTTTCATGGCATCTAGCCTGAGGGCATGCCACAGCCTGCACCATACAGGCAGTTAAAATCCCTAAAGAAAACTCTCAGTCTTTCTGGCCTGAAGACCTAGAGGACAGAGTTTGGGGCAACCACTGCCACCAGAAAGTGAAGGAGAAATCCTGGGAAGGAGAGTATCAGAGAAGGAGACCACTAAATTTTTTGTATAAGCTCTGCCCAAATATCTGGATGACCCCTGAACTTCACAAGTGCAGGACAAACTCCCAGCATTACATCTAGAGATAAAATAACTGAACAGAAATTTGACTTATCAAAGAACAGAGTTTGAATTTTGAGTACAAATAAATTAATTGCCTCTTTAAAAGAACAAAAATTAACATTCTTTGGAGAAATATAACAGAATCTAGAGTCCCAATAACATAATATCCACATTCTTCAGAACAAAATCCAAAATTATTCAATGTAACAGAACCAGAAAAACGTGACCTATTATCAAGAGGAAAGACAATCAGCAAAGGTCAATCTGGAGATGTCCCAGATGTTGGAATTATCAGACAAGGACTTTAAAGCAGCTATTATCACTACATGGAATGAAGTAGAGAAAAATATGCTTGTAAGGAAGGGATAGTAACTCTCAGCAAAGAAATAGAAACTATAAAAAAGAACCAAATGTAAATTTTAGAACCAGAAAATACAATATCTGAATTAAAACGTTTACTAGATGGGCTTGACAATAGAATGATGTTGGCAGTTAAGAGTCTGTGATTTTGAAAACTGGATAATTTTATTTAATCTATCTGAAGAAAAGATAAAAAATTTTTTTAAAAAGAAAATGAACAGAACATCAGGGACCTGTGGAACAATATCGAAAGGTCTGACATGTAACTGGAGTTCCAGAAAGAGAAGAGAGAAGATGGAGAAGAAAAAAATTTGAAGAAATAATGACCAAAATTTGGTGAGAGACATAAACTTACAGATTCAAGAAGCTCACAGAATTCCCATTCTGATGAATACAAAGAGAACCACACCTAGGAACATCACAGCCAAATTGCTGCAAACCAAACATATAGGGAATCTTGAAAGCTGCCAGAAAAAATGGTGCATGGTGCATAAATTAAAATATAATTCAAAAAATATATTAAAATAATCCACAAGAAGATAGGAAAGGAGGAACAGAGAGAAAAATAGAGCAGGTAAAGAGAAAACAAAAGATTAAAAGTAAAAAATATAATTACACTAAATGTTAATGGACTAGGCATAAGGATAGACATATAGGTCAATGTTATAGAACTGAGAGTCAGAAATAAACCCATATATCTATGTATTGTTGATTTTCAATCAGAGTGCCAAGACCGTTCAACAGGGGAAACAACAATCTCTTCAACAACAGTGCTGGGACAACTGAACATCCACATGCAAAAGAATGAGGTTTGACCCTTACCTAACACCATAAACAAAAATTAACTAAAAAATGGATCAGAAACCTAAATGTAAGAGCTAAAAATATAAAACTCTTAAAATAGATCATAGGAGTAAATCTTCATGACCTTGTACTAGGTAAAGCTTTCTTAGATACAACACAAAAAGCACAAGCAACAAAAAAATAGATAATTTTGACTTCATCGAATTTAATACCTTAGCACATCAAAGAAAACACTCAAGAGAGTAAAAAGACAAGCCACAGACTGGGAGAAAAATAGTTGCAAATAATATATCCAATAAGGAACTTGTATCCAGAATATTTAAAGAACACATAAAACTCACCAACAAGAAGACAAATGATCCAATTTAAAAATAGGCAAAAGATTTGTCTAAAGAAGATATAAAGTGGCCAAGAAGCACATGAAAAGATGCTCAACATCGTTAGTCCTCAGGGAAATGCAAATCAAACCCACAATGAGACACTACTTCATACCTACTAGGATGGGTATAATAAAAAAGATAGATAATAACAAGTGTTGGTGAGGATGTGGAAAAACTGAAATCTTCATACATAACTGGCAGGAATGTAAACTGGTACATACAGTGTGGAAAACAATTTAGCATTTCTTCATAGGGATAAACATAGAGTTACTGTATGAACCAGAAATCACATTCCTAGAAATCTACCCAAGAGAAATGAAAACACATGCCTACACAAAGACTTGTACACAAATGTTCAGGGCAGTATTTTTTGGAATAGCCCCAAACTAGAAATAATCCAAATGTTCATTATTGTTGAATGTATAAACAAAATGTGATATATATAATAGAATACTATTCAGCAATTAAACTGATACATATTACAACATGGATGAATTTTGAAAACATTATGCTAAATAAAAGAAAGCTGACACAAAAGACTACGTATTGTATGATTTCCTTTAAATGAAATGTCCAGAATAGGCAAATCCAAAGAGACAAAGTAGATTAGTGACTGCCAGGGGCTGGGATGGGGTGTGTGTGGGGGAATGGGGAGTGACTGCTTAATGGGCACGAGGGAACTTTTTGGGTTGACAGAAATGTCCAAAAACTGGATTGTGATAATGGTTACACAACTTTGTAAATATACTAATAATCATTGAATTGCACACTTAAAACATTAATTTTATGGCATACAAATAAAAACTTTTAAAGCTTTAAAAAATGTTAATGCACTAAATATCCCAATTAAAAGAGACTGTCAGACTGGAAGACTGGATAAAGCAGACTGAAGTTTATGCTGTTTACAAAACCACACTTTAAATACAAAAACAGATAAGTTGGAAAAAAGAGGATGCAAAATTAAATAGCATGCAAGGGGTAAGCATAAGAATGCTGGAGTGGCTAAATAAATTTCAGATAAAATAGACTTCAAAACAAAGTTAAAGAGGAACATTTTATGGTGACAAAAGGTAATTTCATCAGGAAGACATAAAAATCATAAATGGGTATGTGCTTAATAACATATTCAAAATACATGAAGCAAAAACTGATGGAATTAAAGGGTGAAATAGACAAAAATCACAATATTATTTGGCTATTTTAATGTTGTTCTCTCAGCACTTAGAACAATTAGACAAAAAAATCAGAAAGGACACAGAATATCAAATAACCCTATCAAACACATTGACCTAATTGATATTTATAAAATAGTACACCCAAGAAATGCAGAACACATGCTCTTCAAGTGCATGTGCTGTGTTCGCCAATAAAGACCATTTGCTGAACCAAAAACAAAGTCATAATAAAATTTTAAAACTTAAAATTTATAGAATATGTTTCCTGGCGGCAACAGAATTCAATTAGAAATTGATAAGATGCCTAGAAAAATCTCAAATATTTGGAAATTAAAGAACATACTTCTAATTAATACATGGTTAAAGAAAATATAAGTGAAATTAGAAAATATTTTGTACTTAATGATCATGAAAATAAAACATATCAATATTTGTGAGATGCAGCTAAAAAGGCTTAGAGGTAAAAATATAGCTTTAAATGGTTATATTAGAAAAGACTAAATGTATAAAATTAATGACCTAAGGTTCTACCTTAGGGAACTAGAAAAATGAGAATGAATTAAACCAAAAGTATGTAAAAATAAGAGAATAATGAAGATAAGAACATAAATCAAAAAAATAGAAACAGTGGAGAGAATTAACAAAGCAATGAGAGTGGGTCTTTGAAATGACCAACAAAATCAATAAACTCTTAGCCAGACTAAATGAGAAAAAAGAGAGCAAAAATTACCAATACCAAGAATTTGATATCACTATAATGCCTATAGAAATTATAAAAATAATAAGAAAATATTATGATTTTGTGACTACAAATTTGACAACTTAGATAAAATGTACAGATTTCTTGAAAGAACCACTAAAGAGGAAACAGAAAATCTTACTAGCTCTGTATCTATGGAAAAAATGGAATTTAATATCCAAAGCCTTCTCATAAAATAAACTCCATTCCCAGACAGTTTCCCTGGTAAATTCTAGCAAACATTTAGGGTGGAAATAGCACTAATATTACACAAACTCTTTGGTAAACCAGAGTTTTACAAAGTCAGTATAATACTAAAATGTGACAAACTCATTGCAAAAGAAGAAAATTGCAGATCTATATCACCCCTGAACCTAGATGCAAAATTTTTCAACATGATATTACTAAGCTGAAACCAGCTATGCATACGTGTCAGTTACCATTTATTGTTTCTCAGTTCCGAATGCATCCTTACATATATGTTCTCGATATAAGAATTCTTTTAAGCATTTCTCCTTTATAGCAAGCACAATATTAAACTTTCTCAGTAGAGGGTGCTGGAGGGACACTACAAGAGGTTCTCTTGTTATTTCTGGCCCTGGCAAGGGCTCTCTGCTGTGTGGGTGTGAGGACAACAGGTAGCTGCAGCCCCCGGGGCCCAGGACTTGGTCCCTATGCAATCTTACAGCCTCAGCTTGGTGATAACCTTTCCACAACCCTCTCAACATAGTGAACCAGAGCCCTCGCATGGCCTGCATGCAGCCACTTGTATAGATTCCCTGGGCAAGCCCCAGCATGACCTGCGTGCAGTCTCCTGTGTTCTGTGGGGTCACACACCGAACAGTCATTCTGCAAGCTCCCATCCCTCACTCCCAACTCGTGCAATCTATGTGCTCTTAAGTCTTCCTGCTTTCACTGGCACCCACACTTCCTATGCACACTTACACTACCAGTTGCTGATTGCGTGCTCCCCTGCCTGCACTCTGGGAGGGTGGCCTATTGTTTGCTCAGCACCTCTAGATCAGCTCCTGTGTGGCCAAACCAGCAAACTTCTCTGATATCAGGTGGCTGAACACTCTTTCTTCCAGGTCTGAACCCCTTCCAGGTTTATTCTTCCTTGGACTCTGCCTCAGCCCTAGGGTACTATACTGAATTTTTTTATATCGTATAGTTACTCTTTTATCACAGTTCATGATTATTTATATTAAACTTTCCCTGTTTAACCTACTGTGTGGTATCTATCTCTTGATTGGACCCACACTATTAACATACATATGCACACACACATAAATATATGTATATGTTTGTGTATGTACAGTAATAAATCATGACCAAGTACAGTTTATTCTAGGAGTGCCAGGTTGGCTTAACATTTGAAAATAAATCTATATAACTTACCATATTAGTAGAATAAAGAAGAAAAATTACATGATTATTTCAATCAATAAATGAAGATAAAGCATTTATCAAAATTCAATACCCATTCATGATTAAAAGAACTCTCAGTAAACTTGGAAGGGAAATTCCTCAAGCTGATAAAAGGCATCACCAAACCCCTTACAGCTAACATCATACATGGCAAAATACTGAACACTTTCATCCTAAGGATGTCTACTCTCACCACTCTTATTTAACATAGTACTGGAGGTGCTAGCCAGTGCAATAGGGCAAAAAAAAAAAAACCCACAAATAAATACATAAGCTATATATAGATTAGAAAGAAATAAATAAAACTGTCCCTACAACATTATTGTCCATACAGAAAATTCCCAGAAACCAAAAAAAAAAAAAACAACTTCTTAGAACAATAAATGACTTTAGCAAGGCTACAGAATAAAATGCTAATTTAAAAAGAAATCTATGGAGATGATCATGTGATTTTTATTCTTCATTTTATTAATGTGGTGTATCACAGTGATTGACTTGCAGATATTGAACCATCCCTGCATCCCTGGAATGAATCCCACTTGATCATGGTGTATGATCTTTTTAATGTATTGTTGTATTCGATTTGCTAGTATTTTGTTGAGGATTTTTGCATCTGTGTTCATCAGTGATATTGGCCTGTAATTTTCTCTTTTTCTGTTGTCCTTGTCTGGTTTTGTTACCAGGGTAATGTTGGCTTGAAGCATTTGACAAGATACAGCATCCCTTTATGATAAAAACTCTGAATAAAATGGGTATAGAAGGAAAGTACCTCAACATAATAAAGGCCATATATGACAAGCCCACAGCTAATGTCATCCTCAATGGTGAAAAACTGAAAGCTATCCCTCTAAGAACAGGAACCAGACAAGCATGTCCACTTTCACCACTCCCATTTAACATAGTATTGGAAGTCCTGGCTAAAGGCATCAGGCAAGAAAAAGAAATAAAAGGGATCCAAATTGGAAAGGAAGAAGTGAAACTGTCACTATTTGCAGATGACATGATTTTATATATAGAAAATCCTAAAGAATCTACCAAAAAACTTCTAGAAATAATAAATGAATATGGTAAAGTTGCAGGATATATAATCAACATACAAAAATCAGTTGCATTTCTATACATTAACAATGAAGTAGCAGAAAGAGAAATTAAGAATACAATCCCATTTACAATTGCAACAAAAAGAATAAAATACCTAGGAATAAACTTAACCAAAGAGGTGAAAGATCTGTACACTGAAAACTAGAAAACATTGTCAAAAGAAATTGAAGAAGACACAAAGAAATGGAAAGATATTCTGTGCTCTTGGATTGGAAGAATTAACATAGTTAAAATGTCCATAATTCCTAAAGCAATCTACAGATTCAACGCAATCTCTATCAAAGTTCCAACAACATTTTTTACAGAAATAGAACAAAGAAACCTAAAATTTATATGGAATAAAAAAAGACCCCAAATAGCTACAGGAATCCTGAGAAAAAAGAACAAAGCTGGAGGAATCACACTCCCTGACTTCAAAATATACTACAAAGCTATAGTAACCAAAACAGCATGGTACTGGCACAAAAACAGACACACAGATCAATGGAATAGAATCGAGAGCCCAGAAATAAACCCACACATCTATGGACAGCTAATTTTCGATGAGGGAGCCAAGAACATACAATGGAGAAAGGAAAGTCTCTTCAACAAATGGTGTTGGGAAAACTGGACAGTCACATGCAAAAAAATGATGGTAGACCATTATCTTACACCACACACAAAAATTAACTCAAAGTGGATTAAAGCTTTGAATGTAAGACCTGAAACCATGAAACTTCTAGAAAAAAATATAGGCAGTACACTCTTTGGCATTGGTCTTAGCAACATATTTTTTAAGTACCATGTCTGACCAGGCAAGGGAAACAATAGAAAAAATAAACAAATGGGACTACATCAAGCTAAAAAGCTTCTGCACAGCAAAGGAAACCATCAACAAAATGAAAAGACAACTTAACAGTTGGGAGAAGATATTTGCAAACCATATATCTGATAAGGGGTTAATCTCAAAAATATATAAAGAACTCATACATCTCAACAACAAAGAAACTAACAACCCAATTAAAAATGGTCAAAAGACCTAAACAGACATTTCTCCAAAGAAGATATACAGATGGCCAAAAGGCACATGAAAAGATGCTCAACATCATTAACTGTCAGGGAAATGCAAATCAAAACTACAACGGGATATCACCTCACACCCGTCAGAATGGCTATAATCAACAAGACAGGAAACAACAAGTGTTGGAGAGGATGTGGAGAGAAAGGAACTCTCATACACTGCTGCTGAGAGTGCAAACTGGTGCAGTCACTATGGAAAACAGTATGGAGATTCCTCAAAAAATTAAGAATATAACTACCATATGATCCAGCTATTACACTGCTGGGTATTTATCCAAAGAACATGAAAACACCAATGTGTAAAGATACGTGCACCCCTGTGTTCATTGCAGCATTGTTCACAATAGCCAAGACTTGGAAGCAACCTAAGTGCCCATCAAGGGATGGACAGCTAAAGAAGGGATAAAGAAGATATGGTATACATACACAATGGAATACTACTCAGCCATAAGAAACGATGAAATCCAGCCATTTGTGACAACATGGATGGACATTGAGGGTATTATGCTAAGTGAAATAAGACAGAGGAAGAAGGTCAAAAACCATATGATCTCACTCATAAGTAGAAGATAAAAACAACAAACAAACTCAGATAGAGATTGGATTGGTGGTTACCAGTGGGGAGGGAGGAGGGCGAAAGGGATGATTAGGCAAATATGGGTGGAGGTGGATTGTAATTAGTATTTGGGTGGTGAACATGATGTAATCTATGCAGAAATAGAAGTATGATGATGTACACCTGAAATTTATATAAATGTTATAAACCAATGTTACTACAATAAAAAAATTTTTAATTAAATATAAAAAAGGAGAATGGAGAACGACAAAAATAAAAAGAAATCAATTGCTTTTATATAAAGGCAGCAAACAATTGGAAAATAATATTAAAATTTTATTTTACAATACCATCAAAACATACATACTTAGGAATAAAATTAACAAAAGATATACAAGATCTCTATCTTCTATACTACAAAACACTGCTGAGAGAAATTAAAGACCTAAATAAATATAAAGATAGTTCAAGTTCATGACTTGGAAGACTCAAAACTGCTGGTTTGTCAATTCTCACCAAAATGATCCATAGATTCAAAGCAATCCCAATCACAATCCTAACAGGCTTTTTCCTAAAAAATTGACAAGCTGATTTTAAAATATATACAGAAATATAGAGAATCTAGAACAGGGGTTGGCAAACTATGGTCTGTGGGCCAAATTCAGCCCACTGCCTGTTTCTGTAAGTTTTTTATTGGAACACAGCCACACCCATTCATTTATATATTGTCTATGGCTGCTGTTGTGCTTCTACAGTATTGTGCAGTTGCAATAGAGACCATATGGCCCACGAAGCCTAAAATATTTACTGTCTGACCCTTTACATAAAAGTTTGTAGACCTCTAATCTAGAATATCCTAAATAATCTTGAAAAATAACAAAGTTGATAAACATATTACCTGACTTCAAGAATTACTGTAAACCTGCAGTAGCTAAGACAATGTAGAACTGTCATAAGGATCCACAAATAGATAATGGAACCAAATAGAGAGCCCAGAAACAAACCCACATTTATATGGTCATTTGATTTTTGACAGAGTTGCAAAGGCAATCCAATGAGGGAAAGGAAGGTCTTTTCAGGAAATGGTGCTATAACACCTAGATATCCATATGTAAAGAGTATTAACTTCTACCCTTACCTTACAACATAGAAAAAATTAACTTGAGGTAGATCACAGACTTAAATGTAAAAGATAAAACCATAACGTCTTTAGAAAACATGGGAGAATATCATCAAGTTATGGGGGTAGTCAAAGATGTCTTATACATGTCATAGACACAACGACCATTAAAGAAAAAACTGATGAATTACATTTCATTAAAATTAAAACTTGCTGCTCATCAAAAGACACTGTTAAAAAAATAAATAGGTGAGGGGGCCGCCCAGTGGTGCAGCGGTTTAGTCCACGCTTGGCAGCCCGGGGTTCGCGAGTTCGGATCCCGGGCGCCCACCGACGCACTGCCTGTCAGCCATGCCGTGGCGGCGTCCCATATAAAGTAGAGGAAGATGGGCACGATGTTAGCCCAGGGCCAGTCTTCCTCAGCAAAAAGGGGAGGAGTGGCAACAGATGTTAGCTCAGGGCTGGTCTTCCCCACAAAAAAAAAAAAAAAAAAAAATAGGTGAGCCACAGACTAGCAGATAATATTCCTAAAACATGTATCAGGTAAGAACTGGTGACCAGGGTATATAAAGAACTCCTACAACTCAATAATGAAAAGACAACCTAATGAAAAAATGGACCAAAGATTTAACCAAATACTTCACAAATAAGATATATGAATGGCCAATATACACATGGGAAGATATTCAACACCCTCAGTCATAAAAAAATGCAAATTAAACCCCCAGGGAGATATCCACCATAACAGCTAAAATTAATAAGACTGACAACAACAAGTACTGGCAAGGCTGTGGAGCAGCTACAACTCTCATACATTGTTGATGATAGTGTAAAATGGAACAACTACTTTAGTAAAAGTTCTGGCAGTTGCTTAAGAAGCTAAACACTCATCTACTCTATGACCCAGAAGTTCTACTCTTAAGTATTTACCTGAGTGAAATGAAAACACATGTCTCCAAAAATATTTTACATAAATATTCAGGGCAGCTTTATTCATAATAATCCCAAACTGGAAACAGCCCAGGTGTTTAGTCATAAAAGAATGGATTTATTCTATGGTATGAATTTCTAGAACAGGCAAAACTAATCTACGGTGGTAAAAAATCAAAACGGTTTCCTCTGGGGTGTGTGTGTAGGGGTGGACTGGGAAAGTGACTTTCTGTAGTGATGGTAATATTCTATATATAGAGAGAGAGAGGTTTGGGTTACATATGTGTATGCATTTGTCAAAACTTACCAAGTGTTTAATATTTTTTAATTAAAATAGCAATATTTAATATTTTTCAACATCATTGTATATAAATTTTATCTCAAAATAAAAAATCTGTAGACAAATATTGAACTCTACTTAAGGATATAAATGTTGAAGTATTTTAGGGGGATACGTACTCATATCTGTAATGTAGTTTGAAATATATCAAAAATAAGATTAATTGACAGATGGATAGAGGGACAGATGGATCGACAGGTAAGAGAGCAAATACAGTAATACCTTAATAGTAGAATCTAGGTAGTATGTCTATGGGGTTTCCCTGTAAATGCTTTCAACTTTTTTATATAGTTTAAAAATGTTCATAATAAAATGCTGGAAAAAAATATTGAGCATCTACCCATTGTTCTAGGCAATGGGGATACAGAGATGACTGAGGGAGAGTTTTCCAGAGGAGCTTATCAAAGGGAAGTGAATTAGTATTTATGTAGTCCCTACAATCCAGGGATAAAGGCAAGGGCAAGATTTTATTTTTTATCTTCACAACAACCGGATGTGGGAAGAGGAGGCTTGAAATGAGTAGAGATGATGAGTTCAGTTTTAAATATCACGTGCTTTATGATTGTACAAGATATCTAAGTGGAGATATCTAGTAGACTATTGGATATACAGGTCAGATTTGCATAAATCTGGGCTACAGACAAATGTGGTCTTCATGCCTTTGTGTACCCTAGCTGGTCACTGAGCACAATTTAATAACTGTTTTTGATTGTAATAGTGTTTTCATTTTTAAATACTATCTCAAATATCTACCCTTCCAAAATCTAGTATTCCTTGCCTGTGGGCTATTTATTATTCCATGGGAATTATAATAAGAATAGAAATTGTACTAATGAAAAGCCGTAGAATGGGAAGATTAAAATGTGGCAGATATAAGGATCTTAAGGATTTTCATTACATTAGAAGGCTAATATTGAGTAAATATATTACATTGGGGGATAGTTCTTTGGTACTCACCTGATCAAATAGAGCTCTTTATTCCATGGGTAGATATTTAAGACTGGCCCAACTCCAATCATGTGGTTGTGACATTCTCCAACATTTTCAATATATTCATGCTTCAGTGGCACTTTGCTGAGGAGTTCAAATTCCTCAGGCGCCTTTTGAAGTACCTGTTCTGCTGCATAGAATCCATCTACTAGCAGTGTCCTGCCACCTGTTCCTTCATGCTTAAGACAGTGGAACACTTGAATGCTAAAGAGGGAAAAAATTAAATTCTTCTGTTCAGTGGAGAAAAGAGAACATATCAAAATTTTAGAAAATTTATATGAAATGATTACTGAATCTACTTGTGCATTTTCTTTTCATGAAGAAATAAATCTCATTTCCTAATTGTTTTTCCCTCATAGCCAGTTGCACGTTTTTTGTGCTTTGAAATATTAATGCCACTACAGGTTTCTTCTTAACATATTCAACACATATTAAAGCCTATATGTGCCAGACCCTGGGAATAAATACAGGCATGGGTGAGTAAGATAGTCTCTGTTTTAAAGAAGCCCATAGTCTAGTAAAAAGAGACGAAGCAAATAAGTACCAATCAAATATGATAGGCACTATAATAGAGTTGTATACAAGATATAGTGGGGCCATAAGAAAGGAAATTATTCTAGTGGGGTGTTGTATAAAGAAATGTGTTGGAGATGGATAAGATTGAGGTGAGGAGAGGGCATTCCAGGCAGATATGTAATTGGATGATAATGAGGAGGTGTGAGGGGTTGAGGAAGAAGTTCATTTTAGGAACATATTGAAATAGTTGAGTCATATAGGGCTGGAAATGTTAACAGGGAAAGGAAAGGTGACTATTAACAGACTGGAATACTAAAGTAGAATTTTCAAATGAACAAAGGGAAAATAAAATTAACAGTAGTTTAGAAAAAATGCAAAAATAAGGAAAAGTAAACAGCAAACTAAAAAAAAGTAATAAATATAAATAAAAATGGAAGGAGTAAAATCTAGGAGAACCCAAATACAATTAAAATGTGAAAGGTCAGTTCTGGCCATGTTGAACTTTCTGTGAAACTTCTAGGTCAGGATTATCTAGTAACCAGATGAAGATGTTTAACTCAGAAGAGAGGTAGATTTTATAGTTGTCTTCAGATGATAGCTGAAGCCAAGAGCCTGGAAGAAGTCATTTGGAGAGATCATTTCAAGTAAGAAAAGAGGGACAAGGAGAAAACCTTCAGGAAGAACAATATTTAGAACATGGACAGAGAAAAATAAGCCAGCACAGGAGGCTGAGGAAAAGTGGTCAGAGATATAGGAGGAAAACTAGAAAAGACGAGATATTTAAGAAGAGGTAGTAGTTAATAGCATGCCCCAGGGGTTAAGTAAGATGAAGACTGAAAGGTATACACTGGGTATGGCAAGTAAGTTAGTTGCTGGTGACTTTGAGGAGAGTAATTTTAATTGGGAGGGGGTTGGATAAACTAGCTAACTATGGGTTTGAGGAGTGAATGAAAATATACTGAATGTTGATAATTCTATTACTAACTTTAGCTGTAAAGGGGAAGAGTAAGTTGAGGCTGTAACTAGAGGGAGATAGAGTCCAAGGAAGTGTAAAAAAGTAGAGATTTAAGATATGAGAAGCTGATAGGAAGGAGTCAATAGGTATGGGAAGGCTGAAGATATAAGAGAGAAAAATCCCCAAGGGGGCTGACAAGGATGAGATCCAGGGCAAGGTAGCTTTAGAAAGGACAAGGCATATAACAATGATGATGATGATGATGATAATGGCTAAAATGATAATAATAGCCAGTATTTATTAAACACTTAATATGTCAGGCAGTATGCCACGTGCTTTAAATATATTATGTAATTTAATACCTAGGCAATACTAATGGATAGGCTTCATTACTAGTCCTATTCTACAGATGAAAAAACTGAGACACAGAGAGGTTACTTCTTCAAGATCACAAAGCTAATAAATGTTCCAGCTGGGATGCAAATCCAGGTCTGGCTGATGCCATAGCCTGAACTGTTAACCACTCTTACTATACTGTTAATGTACTTGGTCGTTGCCATTGATTAGATAGGGTTAAATTAAAGGCACAGACAACTGCTTATCTCTGGTAGTGGTCAGAGAGAGAAGAGCTAGTCAACATCTGAACTTCAATCCCTGTCCAGCTGCTTTTCATCCCATTTCCTCTTTCTTCCTTCTGCATCCCCTAGAATGAGGATGCAGGGCTGTTGGTCTCTTCATGTATCAGTAACACTGAGCAGGATCTCTAAAAGCTGCTTTATTCTTCCTCCCCTGAACCAAACATTCTTAAGTTCTAAACCCTTAAAGGAAGTCAGTGTAACCACAATCAGTTGCATATTATTGTCTTTATAAATCTCTCATATTGTCTTTATAAATCCATACATACACTCACTTTACTAACATCTTTGTGCCTCAGGCTCATCATCTATATGCAGAAGCAAGATCAAAAACAACAACAACATAACAACCATAGGGGTACCTCTAATAAGTGGCAAATGGCAAGAAAGTTAAGTATGGCATCCATCACGTCACATAATTACCATTTCTTTTTTGTGGTGAGAACATTTAAGATCTACTCTCTGTTAGCTATGGTGGTAATCATATTGCAATATATAACTATATCAAATCAACACATTGTACACCTTAAATTTATACAATGTTATATGTCAATTATATCTCAATAAAGCTGGAAAACATATGGCATATATCATTTTTGGCACAATAGCTTCTGATTCCATGTGAAGAAGGTTATTTTTCATTCATTCCTCCTCTCCAACTTCTTGTAAATTGGATTCAAATTCCTCTTAATATCATACCCAGAGCAGCTGTGTTTGGAAGATTGACCTCTTTGCAATATAATAACTAAACATAAGAAAACTACAAATTCCAAAACTAATGGTTAGTCAATACTTTTTTTGATAAGGTATTTGATATTTTGATAAGGTATTTGTAATTACTTTGAGAAAAATGTAAATTAAACAAAATTAAGATCTATTTATGTAGTAAGGTAAATTTTCAATCATTTCAAAAACTTTTGTTCCTGTAAGTCTACGGAAGACTGAGCTAGGGTATTTCAAAATGATCATGTTTCTAGGAGAAGAGAAAGAAAGTCATACAAATCATTGACAGCAGATATGATCTTGAATCAAACAGAATGGAAAATGATTAAGAACCTATTCAAGACCATTACAATGTAAAGACCCCACTCTGGAAAATTCTAATCCACCTACCCACAGGGCTCTTGAAAATAGGTAGTGTCAGTGTGCCGATCCAGAGCTAGTTTGGTGTATGCAGTGTCGCCCCTGGAGAAGTCTGAAGTGAAATACCACATCCTCCCATAGATGGTTTCTCTGTCAAATGAAATATAGGAAGACTGTTTAGCTATTTGAAATTTCCATTCTTGTCTTTCAAAACTCTTTCCAATACTTTCTTTAATTATTCACAAATAACAATAGACTTTTTGGCTCCAGATTTCCATCTACAAGGTGAAGATGACAGTTGAACATAACCACCAGTCTTAACAAGTCTGTCATTGATTAATATTCTAGGAAGTTGAGAGAAAAACTGTGGAAGTATAATGTAGTCTGAAAGCTTAGGGAATCATCCCACTCCGCTTATGTGCAACTTTTGATAGCTTTCACATTCAAGGTTCTTTCCTGTGCTCACCTTCCTTGCATAGAAAAAGATGTTTTTATGCAGCTGCTCTTAGAAGTGATTAATGTAGATCACCCATCTTTTGGAAATGGAGGAATAAGAAAAAGACAAAAGGATAGTTTATGTTAGCAAGTATTTAGTGAGACTTGCTTTATCACTGTTGTTGTATCTCTCCTTGAGGTATACATCATAGGTTTTAATTTTATAGTTATTTTTCTGGTAGGCTCAGATCTGACTAAAGGTTTCACTTTAGTTCTTTAGCTTTCAGAGTTCATCTTATTCTCTGAACCGTCAAAGTGCAAGCAGGAAATGTTCTTCCTCTTGAACTATAATCTCTAAAACCCTCCCAATTTATTGCTTATCAGTACAGCTTCTTTTAATTGAAAGTTCTCAAACTGTGTTTCAAACTGAATGCTTCACAAATGTTAATTATGCTCTACTAGGATAGACCAAATGACCCAGCATACTATCTGCTACACAATGAGCTATATCTGGCTCTTATTAAGTAAAAGGAAAGTACTAATTATAACAAAGTAGGTTTACATTACATTTAATACTACAGAAGATCAATCTATATACTACCCAGAAATGCAGACTGACAAGTGGAAAGAACACTGTATTTAGGATCAGGAAACCTGAGCTATCTGAATTCCAGTTCTATTGCTTACTAGCAGAGGAATCCTGGGCAAGCCACTTAATAAATCTGAGCCTCAAGTGCCTCATCAGTAGAATAGAGGATTAAATACACACACTTATCAGGATTGCTACAGTGACCAAAAGAAAATAATGGGTGTGAATATGCTGGCTAAATGCTACCTAGTATAAAGCAGTATTATTAACAACCAGTCTCTGAATCAAGCCCTAGGAATCACAGAAGGTCAACACTGGATGATCTTTAGACACCATCTTATCCAATCCTCTCATTGCTCAGATGGGAAAATAGAGGCCACTTTGTAGGGGGCATTGAGGGTAGGGAGTTGTGTAATGGAGTTGCCGATGTTCACACAGCTGCTTGATGGTAGAATTCAGACTACTACCTGGTTCTCTTTACTCACAGTTAGTGCTCTTTCTAGTGTACAATGACAGCTCTCACTTTGAGGATCGCTGGGCTTGAAAAATATACCAATGACTTTGAAGACTTCATCATATTTAACATATAAGTATCTTTAGAGATTAGAAATTCAGCACTAAATAAAGCACTATAAATAGGAATCCCCTTATTCAGGCCACAAAACATTCTGGATTAAAAACAAGGGTGATTATACCTGTTATATTATTTGATTGATGCTCATGCTCTGGAAATTAATTACTGTAGATATCAGGAAACTAATGAATTACCTGATCAAGCTGATCCTTTCTGCCAACTTCTCTGTGTGCTCTTGAGTGGGTGGGACATTTTCTACAAATGCAATTCCATAGAGCAGAAAGTTTTGCAGAAAGTTCTTCAGTCCCTCACTGGTTTCTAAGAAGCTCTGGAAATCTACAGATGGAACTTGGGCTTGCTGGTAGATTTCAGCATTCCATAAGATTCTAGGCTGAATGACCTTTTGTTTCTGCCCTTCATAGCTGTTTTTCACCAGCCAATCCAAATCATATCTAGTCACATGACCATCTGGCCCTTTAAGGGAAAAATAAAAGGCATTAAAAATAATAATTATAAATACTGCCAATAATTTACTGGTTAAGAATGTTATTTTTAGCAACCAATTACCCAGTGCTGTATTGTTTATGAAGCCAAATGAGTGCCTAGAATGTTCCTGAGACAAATATTTGTGAGTTGAGTAGTGTGAATTAATAAGTGAATGAATGAACAAATAAATCTTCCCAATAGGTAAATAAGTTTACGGAATTATAGCTACATAGTAAAGGGCCTCTGGAGCATTCACCAAGTCATCAAAGAAGGATAAGAAAATATCTCAGTTGCTTTTAGGCCTACTCCCCTCTCTCTCCTCTTGCCCCCATCCCCACTTCTTATCTACACACAACTTTTTGAGCTAGAAGAGACTAATCTTTATTTTATGAATGGAGGAAAAGTTAGTGATTCATTCAAGATTACACAGCTAATAAGCTGGAACTAGAGCTCCAGCCTCTTGCTTCCAGCAGTTCAGTACTATACTATGCTGCCTTCCTCTTCTAAATGAATTAGGGTAATTTGGTCTAATGATATGACATCAATACAACACGATAAATTGACTTCATAAGTGACTTTGCCCACTGCCCCCCCGAAAAGTAAAAAAACAGCCCCCAAAATGCTTTAGAAAATCTTCAGTTTAGGCAAAGGATACAGCAAGAGGAGTGAAAGGCTATGCTGGCATCTTATGTCTCCTTTTTACTTCCTTCTACCTCTCTGTCTCTGTTTCTCTCTTTCGGCTTCCCACCCCTTGATAATAAAATTATCATAAAAGAATCACCTATAATTATTCTACCACTCAGATGAAACCACTATTAACAGCTTGGCATCACTCCTTCCAGTTTTTTTCTATGCATTCTCTTACTTTATATAATATATATATATATAAAAGTTTGTGCCTTGCTTTTGTCACTTAACATTTTAACAATCGTTTTATCACTAAAATATTAAATCTTTATATAAATTCTTATAATTTGCAGAATATGGACTACCAAGATTTACCCAACCAATCTGTTCTTCTGGGGCATGTAGTTTTATTTTTGAAAAACTTCCTTATTATTTAATAGTGATCATCCTTGTCTATATTTCTGGTAATTTTCTTAAAATAGAAACATAGAAGGTGGAATTGTTAAATCCAAAGGTATAACTTTTTAAGAGTCTGATACACATAATCAAATTACATTCTAGAAAGTCTACCAATTTTCATTTCCTCCAACAATATATGTCTGCCCATCAAAACTGAGTATTCTTATTTTTAAACATATTTTTCTAATCTGGTAAGTAAAACTACTCTTGTAATAATTTTAATTTTTTTCTTACTAATAAGGCTAATAAGAACATTTGTTAGACATCTATATTTGTTAGACATCTATGTTTTTTAAATGCAAGGATTACCAAACTATGGCCCATGGGCCAAACCTGCCTGGCACTTGTTTCTGTAACACCTATTTTGGAACACATGCATGCCTATATTGTCTATGGCTGCTTTTACCCTACTCCTGAAGAACTGAATAGTTGAATAGTTGTGACAGAGACTGTACAGCCAGCAAAACCTAAAAATCTTTACTATCTGGCCCTTTACAGAATGTTTGCTGACTCGTGCTTTAATGATTTGTCTGTTCACATCTTTCTCTTGGAACACTGGTGCTTTTCTTACAGATAGGCAATAGCACCTTATATATTAATGGTTTTTAGTCTTTGTCATACATTTTGCAAGTATTTTCCTGTCAGTTTTTTTTTTTTTTTTTGCTGAGGAAAATTTGCCCTGAGCTAACATCTGTGCCAGTCTTCATCTATTTTGTATGTGGGTCACTGCCACAGCATGGCTGATGAGTGGTGTAGGTTCATGCCCAGGATCTGAACCTGTGAACCTGGGCTGCCGAAGTGGAGCACAGTGAACTTAACCACTACACTACGGGGCCAGCCCCCCAAGTCAGTTGTTTTTTTAATAAACCTTTTCATGGCATTTTTTTTTTTTTTGTGGGGAAGACCAGCCCTGAGCTAACATCCATTTGCTAATCCCCCTCTTTTTGCTGAGGAAGACTGACCCTGGGCTAACATCCATGCCCATCTTCCTCTACTTTATATGGGACGCCGCCACGGCATAGCTGACAGGCAGTGCGTCGGCGGGCGCCCGGGATCCGAACCCACGAACCCCGGGCTGCCAAGCGCGAACTAAACCGCTGCGCCACCGGGCGGCCCCTGGCATTTTTTTTATTGTAGAGAAATTAATAGTCAAATGTATTGGTTATAAATATTTTTCCCTCCAACGCTTTTTTCTTTTAACTTTTTATGTTGAAATAATTATAGATTCACAGGAAGTTGCAAAGAAATGTATAAGGAAGTCCCACACACCCTTCCCTGAGCCTTCCCAAATGTTAACACCTTGCATAACCACACTACAATATCAAAACCAACAAAGTGGCTTTGGTACAATCCATAGAGTTTATTCAGATTTCACCAGTTATACATGTACTCATTTGTGTGTGTGTGTATATGTGTAGCTCTATGCATTACTACATGTGTAGCTTTGTGTAACCCCTACTACAGTCAAGATACTCAACTGTACCATCACAAGACTCCTTCATGTTACCTCTTTATAGCCATGTCCATTCCTCTCATCCCTAACTCCTGACAACTGCTAATCTGTTCTCCATTTTGGTAAGTATGCTATTTCATGAATATTACATAAACAGAATCATGCAGATTTGCTTTTTTCCTTCAGCATAATTTCTTTAATAATATATAAATAATATATTAATTAATAATATTAAAATTCCTTTAATAATAATAACACAAGTCATCACGTGTGCCAATAGTTCATTCTTTTTTATTGCTGAGTAGTATTCCATTATGTGGATGGTTTGTTTACTCGTTGAAGGACATTTGAATAGTTTCCAGTTCTTGGCTATTACAAATAAGGTATGAACATTAATGTACAGGTTTTTGTGTGAACATAAGTTTTCATATTTCTGGGATAAATGCCCAGGAGTGCAATTGCTGGGTTGTATGGTAGTTGCATGTTTAGTTTTTTAAGAAACTGACAAACTGTTTTCCAGAGTAGCTCTACCATTTCATATTCCCACCAGCAATGTATGACTGATACAATTTCTCCAAATTTTTTCTACCATTTTGTGTTGTCGCTATTTTTTATTTTAGTCATTCTGCTAGGTATGTAGTGAAATTTCATTGTGATATTAACTTTCATTTCTCTAATGGCTAATGATGCTAAACATCTTTGCATGTGTTTATTTGCCATTCGTAGATCCTATTCAGTGAAATGTCTGTATATGTCTTTTATCCATTTTCTAATTGGATTGTTTGGTTTTTTATGTTGAGTTTTGAGAGTTATTTAGTCCTAGATGTAGGTCCTGAAAGATGTTCACCTATGTTCTTTTCTAGAAGTTTTATAGTTGTATGTTTTACATTTAAGTCCATGATCTATTTTTAGTTAATTTTTGTATAAGGTGTGAGACTTAAATTGAGGTTCTTTTTTTTTTTCCTATGGATGTCCAATTGCTGAAAAGACTATCCTTCCCCCATTGAATGGCTTTTGCACCTTTGCCAAAGATCAGCTGACTATATTTATGCAGGTCTATTTCTGGGTTCCCTTTTCTATTCCATTGATCTATGTGTCTTTCCCTCCGCCAATACCACACTGTCTTGCTTACTGCATCCTTAACATCAGGAAGTGATTCTTTTCACTTCACTCTTCCTTTTCAAAGTTGTTTTGAATATTCTAGAGCATGTGCCTTTCCATTTAAATTTTTGCATAAGAATGTTTATATTTACAAAAACAATTTGCTGAGATTTTGATGAGAATTGCATTAAAATTATCAATCAATTTGGGAGAGAACTGACATCTTTACTATGTTGAGTCTTCCAATCTGTGAACGTGATTTGCCTCTCCTAGTACTTAGGCCTTCTTTGATTTCTTTTATCAGCATTTTATAATTTTCATCATACAGATCCTGTATATACCTTGTTAGATTTACACCTAAATGTTTAAATTTCTTTGAAGCAATTGTAGATGGGCATTTTTCATTTTGGTTTCTGCATGTTCACTGTAAGTATATGGAAATGCAATTGATTTTTGTGTGTTTATCTTATATCCTGCAACCTTACTAAACTCATTTATTAGTTCTAGGAGTTTTATTGTAGATTACTTGAGGTAGTCTATGTAGAAATCATATATCTGCAATAAAGACAGTTTTATTTCTTCTTTTCTAATATGTATGCATTTTCTTTTTTTTTTTTTTTTGCCTTATTGTAATGACTAGAACTTCCAGAACTGTGTTAAATAAGAGTGGTGAGAGTAGACTATCTTTGCTATGTTCCCTATCTTGGAGTGAAAGTGTTCAGTCTCACCATTAAGTTTGGTGTTAGCTGGAAAGGTGCTCAACATTACTAATCATCAGGGAAATGTAAATCAGAACCACAGTGAGATATCACCTTACACCTGTTAGAATGGCTATTACCAAAAAAGACAAGAGATAACAAATGCTGGTAAGGATGTGGAGAAAAGGGAACTCTTGTGCACTGTTGGTGGGAATGTAAGTTGGTGCAGCCACTATGAAAAACAGTATGGAGGTTCCTCAAAAAATTAAAAATACAACTACCATATGATCCAGCAGTCCCTCTTCTGTGCATATATCTGAAGGGAATGAAATCACTATCTCAAAGAGATATCTGCACCCTCATGTTTATCACAGAGTTATTTACAATAGCCAAGACATAGAAACAATCTAAGTGCCCACTGACAGATGAATGAATAAAGAAAATATGGTGCATATATATACAATGGATATCATTCAGCCATAAAAAAAGAAGGAAATCCTGTCATTTGGGACAACACGGATGAACCTTGAGGGCATTATGCGAAGTGAAATAAGTCAGACAGAGAAAGACAAACACTGTCATTTATATGTGGAATCTAAAAAAAACCTAACTCATAGAAACAGAGAGTAGATTGGTGGTTGCTGGGGGCTGGAGGTTGGGGGAAATGGGTGATGGTGGTCAAAGGGTGTGAACTTCCAGTTATAAGATGAAGAAATTCTGGGGATCTAATGCACAGCATGGTGATATAGTTAGCAATACTATATTATATACTTGAAATTTGCTAAGAGGGTAGATCATAAATGCTCTCACCACATACACAAAAAAGGTAACTATGTGAGGTGATGGATGTGTTAATTTAGTTTATTGTGGTAATCATTTCACAATATATATGAATATCAAATCATCACATTGTACGCCTTAAACTTACATAATATTATATGTCAAATATATCTCAATAAAGTTGGAAAAATGATTTTAAAAAGTATGATATTAGCTATGGATTGCAACAATTTTATTTAAAAAGAAAAATAAAAGGTTCAAAAAATAAATGCTTCCATAGAAAGAAGAAAGGAGAAGTAGCTAAAAGAATACCATATTTTGGAAAGAGGCAAACCATTTTTGGCAAAGTAATTGTTCTTTAGAAGAGTACCCCAAAGAAGACCAAGTTTCCTGTCCACTCACAAGTGAAAAAGAGTGTGGTCTCATCCAGACGAATGGTCTTTGGCTTGATACATAAATCCACACTGGCAGTGTCCAGGCTGCGCTGGTGAGTCTTAGAGTTGTAGCAAGATGCCGAGCGGCAGTGGTCTCGAAGCCAGACATAATCAAAGCGCATCACGGTGTTAGCATATTGCAGTTCTAGGGAAAAGATCACATTCTTTTATATTATTTATTATATTATTTTACATTATTTACTTTATAAAAATAAAGAAGTATTTAGGAAAACAAAAAAAAATCAGTAGCCAGAAAACTTCCTTCAAAGACTCTTCTACCAAGAAAGAGCAATGAGGGGGGCACTAGCCCCCTACCAGATATTAAAACATACTATAGAACTTCTATGATTAAAACAGTGTGATGTTGGTATAGGAATAGCCAGATAAAACAATGGAAGAATATAAGAAGTCCACAAATATACCCAAATGCATGTAGAAATTTGGTATGTAATAAACTGGCAGCTATAATCACTGGGAAAAACATGAATTTTTAAATGGTGTTGGGACAACTAGATAGCCATTTGGAAAAAGATAAAATTGGGTCCATATCTCATATTGTTACCAGGTCTCCAAGATAAACTCAAAATAGATCAGAGTTCTAAATTTGGAAAATGAAACCATTCAAGTATTTAAAAACGAAACACAAGTGGATAGAGGCTATAAAGGAAGTCCTTGTACTATTCTTGCAACTTGTCTGTTAGTTTGAAGTTATACCAAATAAAAAGTTACCAAAACATCAAAGACTTTCCTATACACCAGGTTACTAATTTAGAAAAGGTAAATAAGAATAATATTAAATTTATAAGAGGAACAAAATCTATAAAGTGTCTGGGAATCAACAAAAATGTATTAGATCGCTATGGAGAAATCTGTAAAACTATCCTGAAGGACTTGAAGGAAACCTGAATGGAGAAACGTGCTCACAGATGGGCAAATTCAATAATGAAACGATACAAATTCCCCCACAAATTAATACACAAAATTCCACGTACTTGCAATCCAAACCCCAGTGGAAATTTTCACGTCCTGGATAGGGTAATTCCAAAATTCATATTCATAATTAATAAAGTAAGAATTTTGAAAAAGAAGAAAGGCATGAGGGTGAACTATAAAAGTTATATAAAAACATATTATAAAGCTATAGTCATTTAAAAAGTATGGTGTTCATGCAGAACAGATGGACAGGTCAAGGGAACAGAACAGAGTCCCAAACATATTCATAACAGTGGAGAAAAGATGGATTACTCAATAACTAGTTTTGGAAAAATGAATATTTGAAAAAATTGATTCTGGATTCATATATTTCATATTATTCATTTTATTCAAAACAACAAATTACTAATAGATTAAAATATAAAAAATAAAACTATTATATGTTAACAACCTTGAGATATGAAAGACCCTTTTAATATGACACAAAAAGCATAAAAGATAAATTTGTGTATATGAAAATAAAAACCTTCTGTTTTACAAACAATAAAAAAATCAAGTTAAAAGACAAGTAACAGGAAAAATATTTTCAACATAAAAGGATTAATACTCAGCATATAGAATAAATGCCTATGATTATTAAGATAAAAACTCAATAGAAATATGAATGAAGGATAAGAAAGTCACCAGAAGTGATCAGTAAACACATGAACCCCCCCACCTTAGTTGTAATCAGAGAAATGGGTATTAAGATACCATTTTTTTATCCATCAGAGTGGAAACATTTTTAAAGTTTGATTAAAACAAGTGTTTTCAGGGGCTGCCCGGTGGCGCAGCGGTTTAGTCCGCGCTTGGCAGCCCGGGGTTCGCGAGTTCGGATCCCAGGCGCCCGCGGACGCGCACTGCCTGTTAGCCATGCCGTGGCGGCGTCCCATATAAAGTGGAGGAAGATGGGCACGGATGTTAGCCCAGGGCCAGTCTTCCTCAGCAAAAAGGGGAAGATTGGCAACAGATGTTAGCTCAGGGCTGGTCTTCCCCACAAAAAAAAAAAAACAAAAAAAAAAACAAAAAAAACAAGTGTTTTCAAAAGATATGGAGAAATGCATACTCTCAAACTTTGGTAGTGGGAGTATAAATTGGTGAAGCCACACTGGATGGCAATCTGGAAGCTTCTATGAAAATAATAAAAAATATGTATACTTATTGCTTGACCCAGGAATTCATCTCTCAGTATTTACCTTATAGAAACTGTCACACATGTGGGGGTGTGCCCAAGGATATTCATAATAGTGATGTTTATAATAGCAAAAACATTTGAAAATAAGATTAAATGTCTATCAGTGGGGGAAGTGGAGGAAGAGCTGAATAAACTGTGGTATATCTACATTATGAGATACTAAGCAACAGTTCAAAAAAATGCAGTATACCTCAGTTCCTCAAGTTGACTTTGCATGGTATTATCATTCTCACTTTAAGGACAAGGAAACTAAAGCTCAGAGATGCTAAATAACTTTGTAAGGTCATATAATCATTAGGTGGTGGAGCTACGACATGAACTCAAGTAGTCCAACCCCAAAGCCCACTACACTAGTGTTTCTCAAAGTGTAGTCTTAGGAATCTCTGAAGGTGAGACTTCTGGAAAGGCAGAATAAGGAGCTTGGCAAATCCTCTCCCTCAGTAACAATGATAAAATGATAAAATTATCAAAAACAACCATTTTAGGACTCTGGAAACTGACCAAAGGCATACAACAAATTAAGAAGCATTTTTTCCAGAGAAAACTACTGACCGTGGGTAAGAACAGTGGGAATCTGTGTGTTTTAGCTTAGGGTGCTCCCACTCCCTACCTCCCCCCGACCCCGCCACCTACCAGCTCCATCAGGAGTAGTTCTACCAGTGCGGGCAAGCCAAGAAAACCAGCAGCTTTGCTGCTGAAGGGGACTAACTTGATTTGGAGCACAAAACATAAAAACCCCATGCTCCCGAGTGTTGAAAACAACTAGGGAAGGCATACTGGTTGGGGCAAGCAACAGACCAGCAGAACAGCCAGAAATCGAACAAGGCCATCAAGGGAATGAGACAGTAATAGTGGGCCTCGGAAAGCCCCCTCATATCCCTGGTGTTCGGTAAGGCTGTGCACACATGCGGGGCTGTGTGCACACTCAGGAGAGACTGGAAAGGGCCCTAGTTATCTACACGTCCCTGGAAGAACGTGAGGCCTTGTGCAAGCACAAAGATGTGAAGGAGGGCAGAAAGTAAAAACCACGGCAGACTTATAGGCTGTTATAAACAGCCTAAACTTTGAATGTGTGCCCCAATTCACACACAGATCCATAGGCAAAAAGGGTGGAAGCCTTATTGGCTTAAGGTTTTTAAGCATAACCTCTGACCAATTGCTGGCTGGCCACTAAGCTATACCAGGGTTTCTCAACCTTGGCACTGTGGACATTTAGGGCTAGAGAACTTTTTGTTGCGGGGCACTGTCCTGTGCATTGTATGATGCTTAACAGCATCCCTAGTCTCCATCCACTAGATGTCAGAAGCATCCTTCTCCCCAGTTGTGACAACTAAAAATGTCTCCAGACATTGCCAAGTGTCACCTGGGGGGCAAAATTGCCCCCTGTTGAGAACCACTGAGCTATGCTGACCCCAATGTGATACCTAGGAAGTCACAGTTTTAATAAAAGCAAAAGACAGTAAGTAGAGACAGCAGTGGCTACACACTGTAGGGCAGATAGATGCCACAGAATTACTCCAGGTAAGCCAGTAAACAAATAAACACGCAAAAACACAGGAATAATCTCTTTGGAGAGGTCAGAAATGAGTTTCTATAAGATATTATCTTAAATGTCCAGGTTTTCAACAAAACAATCATGAGACATGTAAAGAAACAGAAAACTGTGACCCATGCACAGAAAAACAGCAGTCCACAGAAACTATCTGAGAAGAATATTACATGAAATCCTATTGTCTAAGTCAGGCATGCAGCTTAGAAGGTAACCTATTCCCTGGGGAAAATGCCTTTCCCTTCCAACAGCCTTGGGCTTTACAGGAAAAAAGCGAAGTGGACCACTGGGGCATCACCTCCGTATACCTATATCATCGCTTAGTTATGAGTCAACAGTTGGTCTTCTTTGAGTCACTCTGTGATGATACTCGTGCCTTATAAAAGCATCTGTGCCTTCAAGGCATATCCCAATTGAATGTTTGAAAATCCAGACACTGAAGTTAATTGAAAGAGTCTCTGAGGTAACAACTGCTGATACTGTGGAACGGAGCTATTTACTTGGTGGTGACCTAGTTCTTGACCTAGGATCCATGGAATTTCTATGGGACCATAACCTAAACATATTAATAACCATGCCCTTGGAGTGACAGAGGTGATTAAGTACCACCAACCCTCATTCAGACTGGTCATTGCACTGAGATAATCCAGGGTTCAACAAACTACAACCTGTTGGCCAAATACAGCCCATGGCCTGTTTTTGTATAGCTTGCAAGATAAGAATGGTTTTTACATTTTAAAAGTGTTATAAAACAAAAACAAAACAAAGAAGACCACGCAACAGATTGTACATGGCCTGCAAAGCCTAAAATATTAGGCCCTTTACAGAACATTCATCCTCATCTTCTCACCCCCTTCCCTTGCCTAATTCATATTCATTACTCATGACTCAGCTCAGTGGTTATATCCTGTAGGCAGTCATTTATAACTCTTCAGGTTTGAATTAGGCACCTCTCCTCTTTGTTCTTACATCATCCTATATACTGCCTAAAAGCATTTATCACACTGTCTTATAATTGTCTATGTGTTTGTCTTTGCCACGAGACTATGAGTATCTTGAGGATAGGAAATGTGTCTGCTTCATCACTGCATGCTTAGCACTTACCACAATGCCTGGCTTCTGGTAAGTGTTTATTAAATGTTTGTGGAGTAAATCAATGAGCAGTGGTGAAGCTGCCTTATTGGTAACTCCAATATAGGTCACACAACAGAAATGAGAAGGATCTTCTCACTGAAGCTATGAATGATCTTCTCCTGCCCTATTAGATATCCAGTAATCCTGACTACTACCTGCTATATGCCATTTTCAGGTTAGGAGTTGCTAGGCACATACAGTACAATAGGGGAATAATTTGTACTATGTGGCTACACTCATTCATCTCTTAACAAGGTCCAAAACATCCCCTTCATTAGTTAAGTTGATATGCTTATTGTCCCTCTTTCCATGACTGGAGTTTATTCTTGCCTTTGCACTTGCTATTTTTCTTCTTGAAATTACAGGCTCCTCTAATTAAACAACCAAGTTTTCCTTCAAAATCTAGCTAAAAATTCATTTACTCAAGGAAGCTTCCTTGAATAACCCTACATTTTCTTTGAAATTAAGTATTTGGTAGGTATTAATTTAATTTGCATTTGCACACGGCATAAGCTATTTATGCTTCTTATACTTATTTACTCATTTTATGTTTCATGAATACTGCATCTTACGTTAAGGCAGGGACTATGTCTTCCAGCTTTGTTTTCTAGAAGTTCTCAGCTCTGGATAAAACTGACTCTAAACAAACATTTATTAATTAGGTCTTGCCAAAATGTCAATACAAAAAGAAACTTGGAACTTATCTTGACTCATCTCTCTCATTACCAAGGTTTGTTGATTCCACCTCCTACATCTCTTTGAAATCCATATGACCTCTCCATTTCCACTCCTTTCTCCTGCCACATTCAAGCAATCACCATCTCTAAAAGTGGGCCTCTATAAAGAGATTTTTAAAACAGAGTAGTAAAATCAGATTGTACTTTGGAAAGGGTGCTCTAGTTTTTGGATCATCAGGGGAGCAAGACAAGGCTGTAGTAATCCTGCCAGGATAGTTGCCTCCTTGCTCCTTTGAAGCTCATGCTGTCCTGTATAACTCTACCCTTCTTCATTACTCTAATCAAATATCTCTTGAGTGAGTCTATTTTTAAATAAATGAAGATCAGTTTACTGACTTCCACTGTCACCCCTGTCATCCCTTCCCCTGTCATCATTTTTGGCAACTTCATCACCATTAATTGCAATACCTTTATAATTTTCATATCAAACACTCTATACTCTGACTACCTCTTGTTGCCTTTCCAGTTCAATTATTCGGGCACTCCTCACTCCAACAATCCTTCAACCCTACAAAGAGCTCCAATACATTGACAATAAGCTCCTTTTCATTATCCATCATCTTATCTCCTTTAACATCTTCACTTCCCTCCCTACAGAGTCTAGCTTCCATGGCCCATCATTTTAATCAATTCCTTCCACATACCCTTAACTCCCTTGCCCCCCTCTCTCCCTCTGCCACACTTCCCTGACAAAGCCCCAACTCTGATAAACTCAAGTCCTCACCTCCTCTGTGCCTGTAGCCAAACAGCTGAATATTGCTAGAGAAAAATTTTTTAACTGCATTGGCTACTCTCAGTTTAAAATCACCCAAAATCTCAAACGATTACTCAACACTGCCAAACAATCCTTGCATAACTTCCTAGTAAAATCACTCACCCACTCTCCAAAGAGATTACTTCACAGTGTCTGTTCTCTCCTCAAACTGCCAACACTGCCTCTCCTTTCCCACTTTCAACTGATGACCTTGCTTACTCCTTCAAAGAGAATATGGAAGCAATTAAAAGACAATCTCCACATCCACCCACTTACCTGCATCTGTGCCCATATATTCTGCCTTCCTTCCTGTTACTACAGTTGAAATATCTTTGCACTTAACCAAGTCCAACACTTCCATTTATGAATTAGATCCTATCTCTTCTCTCCTCAGCTATTACACTTCTGAAATTGTTCCATCCTCCTCTTTTGCATCATCAAATTTCCCTCCCTACTAGATCATTCTCATCAGCAAACATGTTGTAATATCTCCCATCTTAAAACAATATTCTCCTTCACTCTATATACCCCTCCCACTAAAACCCTACCTCATTTACACTATGAAAGGGAGCTTTCATAGTGAAACTTACAGCTTGATGTTTCTACTACTTTCCCCAATTCCCTCTCTCTTAATAAATTTGTTTTAAATTTTAGAATGGTTTTAGATTTACAGAAAAGTTGCAAATACAAAGAGTTCCCATATAGCCCTCACCCAGTTTCCCCTATTATTAACATCTTACATTAGTATGGTAAACTTGTCACAACTAATAAATGAATATTGATGCATTATTTATTAAGTAATCCCATACTTTATTTGAATTTTATTAGTTTTCCCCTAATGTCCTTTTTCTATTCCAGGATCCCATCCAAGACCCACATTACATTTAGTCATCATGTTCCCTTAGGCTCCCCTGGGCTGTGACTTTCCTTGTTTTTGATGACCTTAACAGTTTTGACAGTTACTGGTCAGGCATTTTGTAAGAATGCCCCCCGATTTGGGTTTGTCTGATGCTTTTCTCATGGTTAAAATGGGGTTATAGGTTTTTGGGAGAATGGCCACAGAAACGAAGTGCCCTTCTCACTACCTCATATCAATGGTACATGTTATCAATATGATTTATCATTGATAATGTTAACCTCGAACACCTGGCCAAAGTAGTGTTTGCTAGGTTTCTCTACTTAAAGTTAGTCCAACCTCCTTCCATATTCTATTCTTTGGCAGCAAATCACTAAGTGCAGCCTACATTTTAGGACTGAGGAGTTAAGATCCATCTCCATAGTAGGGGGAGGGGGAATAGCTACATAAATTATTTGGTATTCTCCTGTATGGGAGATTTGTCTCTACTCTTCCCATTTATTCAATCATTTATTTAAATCACCATAATGTACCTGTATTTTATACATTGGGTTATAATCCGATAATATGTTATTTTTTTATTTTATTGAGGTCACATTGGTTTATAACATTACGTAAATTTCAGTTGTACATGATTATATTTCGACTTCTGTATAGACTCCATTGTGTTCACCACCAAAAGTCTAGCTTCCATCTGTCACCGTACATATGTGCCCCTTTACCCCTTTCACCCTTCCCCCACCAACTTCCCCTCTGGTAACCACCAATCTGTTCTCCTTAAGTATGTGCTTGTATGTTTATCTACCACACATGAGCAAAGTCATACAGTGTTTGTCTTTCTCCATCTGACTTATTCCGTTTAGCATAATACCATCAAGGTCCATCTATGTTGTTGCAAATGGGACAATTTTGACTTTTCATGGCTGAGTAGTATTCCATTGTACATATATACCACATCTTCTTTATCCATTCGTCCCTTGATGGACACTTAGGTTGCTTCCAAGTCTTGGCTATTGTGAATATTGCTTCAATGAACATAGGATGCATACATCTTTTTGAATTAGTGTTTTCATGTTCTTTGGATAAATACCCAGAAGTGGAGTAGCTGGATTACATGGTATTTCAACTTTTAATTTTTTGAGAAATCTCCACACTATTTTCAATAGTGGCTGCACCAGTTTACATTCCCCACCAACAATGTATGAGGGTTCCCTTTTCTCCACATCCTCTCCAACATTTGTTATTTCTTGTCTTTCTAATTACAGCCATTCTGACTGGTGTGAGGTGATATCTCATTGAAGTTTTGATTTGCATTTCCCTGATAATTAGTGATGTTGATCATCTTTTCATGTGCCTGTTGCCCATCTTTGGAAAAAACTCAATTTTTGATGGGGTTGTTAATTTTTTTTCTTCAGTTGTATCAGTTCTTTATATTTTTTGGATATTAACCCCTTGTCAGATATATGATTTGCAAATATTTTCTCCCAGTTGGTGGCTTGTCTTTCGTTTTGTTGAAGGTTTTCTTTACTGTGCAGAAGCTTTTTAGTTTGATGTAGTCACATTTGTTATTTTTTCTTTTGTTTCCCTGGCCTAAGGAGACATGATATTTAAAATTATACTGCTAAGATGATGTCAAACAGCATGCTGCCTATGCTTTCTTCTAGGAGTTTTATGGTTTCAGGTCTTGCATTCAAAGCTTTAATCCATTTTGAGTTAACTTTTGTGTATGGTGTAAGATAATGGCCTACTTTCATGCTGTTGCAAGTGGCTGTTCGGTTTTCCCAATGCCATTTTTTGAAGACTTTCCTTTCTCCATTGTATGTTCTTGGCTCCTTTGTCAAAGATTAGCTGTCCACAGATGTCTGGTTTTATTTCTGGGCTCTCAATTCTGTTCCATTGATCTGTTTGTCTGTTTTTCTGCCAGTACTATGCTGTATTGATTACTATAGCTTTGTAGTATATTTTGAAGTCAGGGATTGTGATACTTCCAGCTTTGTTATTTTTTCTCAGGATTGCTTTGGCTATTTGGGATCTTTTGTTGTTCCATATAAATTACAGGATTCTTTGTTCTATTTCCATGAAGAATTTCATTGGGATTCTGATTGGGATTGCATTGAATCTGTAGATTGCTGTAAGTAATATGGATATTTTAACTATGTTTATTCTTCCTGTCCATGAGCATGGAATGTCTTTCTATTTCTTTATGTGGTTTTCAATTTCTTTCAACAATGTCTTCTAGTGTTCAGTGTACAGGTCTTTTGTCTCCTTAGTTAAATTTATTCCTGGGTTTTTTATTCTTTCTGTTGCGGTTGTAAATGGGATTGTTGTTAGTGTTTAAAAACGCAGTTGATTTTTGTATGTTGATTTTGTACCCTGCAACTTTACTATATTCGTTAATTATTTCTAATGGTTTTTTTTGTGGATTCTTTAGGGTTTTCTATATATAGAATCATGTCCTATGCAAATAGGGACAGTTTCACTTCTTCCTTTCCAATCTGGATCCCTTTTATTTCTTTTTCTTGCCTGATTGCTCTAGACAGGACTTCCAATACTATGTTAAATAGGAGTGGTGAAAGTGGGCATCTTCGTCTGGTTGCCGTTCTTAGAGAAATACCTTTCAGTTTTTCACCATTGAGTATGATGTCCACTGTGGGTTTGTCATATATGGCCTTTATTATGTTGATGTACTTTCCTTCTATACCCATTTTATTGAGAGTTCTTATCATAAATGGATGTTGAATCTTGTCGAATGCCTTCTCTGCATCTATTGAGATGATCATGCGATTTTTATTCTTCATTTTGTTAAGGTGGTGTATCACGGTGATTGATTTGCGGATATTGAACCATCCTTGCATCCCTGGAATAAATCCCACTTGATCATGGTGTATGATCTTTTTAATGTATTATTGTATTTGATTTGCTAAGATTTTGTTGAGCATTTTTGCATTGATATTCATCAGTGACATTGGCCTGTAATTTTCCTTTTTTGTGTTGTCCTTGTCTGGTTTTGGATCAGGGTAATGGTGGTCTAGCAAAATGGATTAGGAAGCATCTCATCCTTTTTAATGTTTTGTAAGTGTTTGAGAAAGATAGGTATTAAATTTTCATTGAGCGTTTGGTAGAATTCACCAGAGAAGCTGTCTGGTGCTGGACTTTTGTTTTTTGGGGAGGTTTTTGATTACGGTTTCTATCTCTTTACTTGTGATTTGTCTATTCTGATTCTCTATTTCTTCTTGATTCAGTTTTGGAAGGTTTGTATGATTCTAAGAATTCATCTATTTCTTCTAGGTTATCCAATTGTTGGTGTATAGCTTTTCACAGTATTCTCATAATCTTTTGTATTTCAGTGGTGTCCATTATAATTTCTCCTCTTTCATTTCTGATGTTATTTATTTGAGACTTCTCTCTTTTTTTTATTAGTGAGTCTAGCTAAGGGTTCGTCAATTTCGTTTGTCTTTTCAAAGAACCAGCTCTTAGTTTCATTGATCCTTTCTATTGTTTTTTTAGTCTCTATTTCAGTAATTTCTGCTCTGCTTTTTAATTATTTCCTTCCTTCTACTGACTTTGGGCTTTACTTGTTCTTCTTTTTCTAGTTCTTTTAGGTATAGTCTTAGATTGTTTGTGATTTTTCTTCTTTCTTGAGGTAGGCCTCTATTGCTATGAACCTGTCTCTTACTACCACTTTAGCTGCATCCCATACGTTTTGGTATGTTGTGTTTTCATTTTGTTTTGTCTCCAGGTATTTTTTGATTTTGCCTTTGATTTCGTCATTGATCCAATAGTTGTTCAGTAGCATGTTGTTTAGTCTCCACATATTTGTGACTTTTCCAGCTTTGTTCTTGTAGTTGATTTCTAGTTTCATACCATTGTGGTCAGAAAAGATGTTTCTTAGGATTTTAATCTTCTTAAACTTATTGAGGCTTGTTTTGTTTCCCAACATATGTTCCATCTTTGAGAATGTTCAATGTGCACTTGAGAAGAATGTGTGTTCTGCTGTGTTTGGATAGAATGTTCTACATACATCTATTAAGTCCATCTGGTGTACTGTTTCATTTAATGCCAATGTTTCCTCATTGACTTTCTGTCTGGATGATCGATCCACTGATGTTAGTGGGATGTTGAGGTCCCCTACTATTATTGTGTTGCTGTCAATTTCTCCCTTTAGGTCTGTTAATAGTTGCTTTATATTATTTGGTGCTCCTATTTTATGTGCATATATATTCATAAGTGTTATGTGTTCTTGGTGGAATGTCCCCTTTCCTTTATCATTATATAATATCCATCTTTGTCTCTTGTTATCTTTTTTGGCTTAAAGTTGACTTTTTTGGATACAAGTATGGCTAAACTCACTTCTTTTAGTTGCCATTTGCTTGGAGTATCATCTTCCATCCCTTCACTCTGAGACTATGTTTGTCTTTAGAGCTGAGATGGGTCTCCTGGAGGCAGCACATTGTTAGGTCTTGTTTTTTAATCCATCCAGCCACTCTGTGTTTTGATTGGTGAATTCAATCCACTTACATTTAGAGTGATTATTGACATATGAGGGTGTATATGGCCATTTTATCTTTTGTTTTCTGGTTGTTCTATATTTCCATTGTTTCTTTTTCCTTGTGTTTCTGCCTGCCATTTCAGTTTGGTGGTTTTCTGTGATGTGTTTCTCAGTTTCCTCTTTTTTTGTTTTGTGACTCTGCTCTGAATTTTTGTTTTGTGGTTACCATGAGGTTTGTATAAAAGATCTCATAGGTGAGATAGTCCTTTTTTGCTGATAACATCTTATCTCCATTTGCCTATGGAGGTTCTGTCCTTTTCTTCTTCCCTTTCCATGTTTTTGTTGTCACAAATTATACTTTTTTGTATTGTTTGTTGCCAAATTAAAGTGGTTATAGTTATTTTTTAATGTTTTCTTGCCCTTTAACTCTTATGTTATAATTGTTTACTAATCTATTCTGGTATAGAGTTGCAGTTTTCTGATTCTATCTGTTTATCACCTTGCTCAGAGCTTTGTAAACCTTTGCCTTTTTCTTTCAGGTAGGAGGGCTCCTTTCAACATTTCTTGTAAGGCAGGTCTAGTGGTGATAAACTCCCTCAGCTTTTGTTTGTCCAGGAAAGCCTTTATTTCTCCTTCATATCTGAAGGATAACTTTGCTGGGTAGAGTATTCTTGGCTGAGAGTTTTTGTCTTTCCATATTTTGTATATATTGTTCCACTGTCTCCTAGCCTGTAGAGTTTCTGCTGAGAAATCTGCTGATAGCCTGATGGGAGTTCCTTTGTAAGTTATTTTCTTCTCTCTGGCTGCCCCTAGTATTCTTTCTTTGTCATTGACTTTTGACAGTTTTAATTTAACGTGCCTTGGAGAAGGTCTTTTTGCATTGAGATAATTAGGAGTTCTACTAGCTTCATGTACTTGTATATCCAGTTCCTTCTCCAGGTTTGGGAAGTTCTCAGCTATTATTTCTTTGAATAAGCTCTCTGCTCCTTTTTCTCTCTCTTCTCCTTCTGGGATACCCATTATCCTTATGTTGCTTTTCCTAATTGAGCCAAATACTTCTTGCAGAATTTCTTCATTTTTAAAAAAATCTTAGTTCTCTCTCCTCTTCCACCTGAATCATTTCTAGATTTCTATCTTTGAGCTCACTAATTCTCTCTTCCATATGGTATGCTCTATTTCCAATGCTTTCTTCTTTATTCTTCATCTCATTTATTGTGTTCTTCTTCTCCAGAATTTCTGTTTGGTCTTTTCTAGAGTTTCAATCTCCAGTGAAGTACTCCTTCTGTTCATTAATTTTATTCCTGAGCTCATTGAGCTGTCTTTCTGAGTTTTCTTGTAACTCATTGAGTTCCTTCATGACAGCTATTTTGAATTCTCTGTCTTTTAGACTGCAATCTTCCATGACTTCAGGTTTGGTTTCTGGGGAATTGTCATTTGCTTTTTGTGATACCATGTTACTGTAGTTCTTCATGGTACTTGATGAGTTGTTCCTCTGCTGGCACATTTGTGGTAGCAAACACCTTTCTTATTTGGGTAAGGCTTTGTTTGCTTTGATTCTGAGCTGCTTCTGGTTGTCTGTGAGAGCCTGCACTTTCCACCTTCCACTGCCTCTGCCAGAGGCTTTACTAGTGCTCTCTTTGTGTGGCTTGTGCTTCTGAGGTCGCTGGTGCCTCGTTGCTTATGATTCACTGTAGTCTCAGGTGTTGCCACCAGGGTCACCAGGTTGCAAGCACATCTGCTGCTTTTGGGGCCACCTGGGTCTCATGTTCCCCCACTGGCTCTCCACAAACTCTCCATGGGCTCAGGTGCTGCTGCCCCATGCACCATCTTTGCTGCTCTTCCCAGATTATCTGGGTGTGCTGGCAGCACCCCTGTCAGGGCTGCTGGATTCAATGGGTGTTGCTGCCAGGAACCCAGGGTCTTCTATGCAGCCCCCCACTTCTGGTAGCGCCTGTATTGGGAGTGCCATCACTGGGGGCTGGGTCATGGTTTCTGCTGTGGCTCCTGAAGCCTCAGGTTGCAGGTGCCACCTGCCACGGCTGGGGAGAGGGTCAGGGGCTAAGTTGTGGGTGCTATTGCTGCTCCTGCAGCCTATCACTACTCGTATGCACCAGTGTGCTTTTTTTTTTTTTGTAGATTTTTTTTTTTTGTGGGGAAGACCAGCCCTGAGCTAACATCTGTTGCCAATCCTCCCCTTTTTGCTGAGGAAGACTGGCCCTGGGCTAATATCCGTGCCCATCTTCCTCCACTTTATATGGGACACCGCCACAGCATGGCTGACAGGCAGTGCGTCGGCGGGCGCCCGGGATCCGAACTCGTGAACCCCGGGCTGCCAAGCGCGGACTGAACCGCTGCGCCACCAGGCGGCCCCCGCCAGTGTGCTTTTTGAAACCTCAGGTCAGGGCATCCCCAACCCTGCTGGGGATATCTGTGTTTTGGATGTTTTCCCTGTTCCTGGAAAGACCAGTGCCACTGTTGAGGAGGGAGAAGTGGCTGGGTTGCTGGCAGCACTGTGTTTCCTGAAGCCTTAGGTCACAGGCACCACCCGCCACTTCCAGAGGGCGGGGCAGGGGCTAAGCTACAAGTGCTGTTGCCAGTGCTGAAACCTCAGGTTAGGACACCATTGCCACTGCCAGTAGCATCCATGTTTTAGATCACTACTGCTGGGGGAGAGGAAGGGAGCTGCTCCCCTGGTTCCACTGCCTCCCAGAGATCCAGTCCACCCACCTTCAGATGTATAGATGCATGGATCTGTCAGGCATTCTGATGTGCTGTGCAGGGAGTCCTCTGTTGATCAACGATGTCCTACTGGTTGTAACTTAGAGGGGAGAGACAAAGGGAACAACTTACTCTGCCATGATGCTGACGTCACTCCCAGTACTACATTCTTTCTTTTCTTGCTCAAATTGTTCCATCTTTGGCCACTGCCAACTCTTTTAATTGGCTCCTGTGTCCCTTTAACATTGCCTCATTCTTTTTTCTTCTTTTTTTGAGCACTTCTTTACTTTCTGACACTTCAAGATTCTTCAGGCTCATCTTGTATTTTTCCTGACCTAGCCCCAGAATATGCCATTTCTCCAAGGAGCCTTTGGTTCTTTTTTTATTGGAGAACAGTAATAGAAACCAAGATCTGGTCACTGAGTGTGCTCATTGCTACTGGGGTGCCATTGTTTCTAGGCCCTCTCAGTGGATAGAGCTGGTAAATAAACCAGTCTGTGTGTAAAAACATATCTATAATTATTTCTGTATCTATACATCTGTATCTATATTGAGCTAAACATGAGTTCATATTGATGTCTCCAACTCTAATTCAGTACGAAATGATTCATTCTAGACTCCCCCTATGCTTATCTGTAACCATACTCTCTAATGGTGAGAAACCTGGCTCCCACCATCTGCCATGCTCTTATGTATTTAATCCCAGTATACATATATAGCAGTTTCAGAATTGTAAGTCAGTACCATGTCAAAACAACTTTATCAACTAGAGTATAGTGTTTACATATAGTTCCTTTTGTCTTTAGCCTTATGGTTTTCAGTCAAAACACTGTTTTCCAATGTTATTTATGCACCACCTTCCCCTCCATTTCCTTCGGTGAATTATGTTATATATTTGTAATATAGTCAGATTCATTTGTCACAGGCTGCATTCCATCCTAGGATTTGACATACTAGTTGATTTTTTAAAATTTGTATACATTAAGGTTCACTTTTTGCTATAAAGTTCTGAGTTTTTTTCAAATGCATAGAGTCATTGCCACTACACTGCCACATAGATTAGTTCCACCACACTAAAAAAAATCCCCTCTGTTATATTACCTCCTCCCCAAACCCCTGGCAACCCTATAGTGTTGCCTTTAACAGAATTTCATATGAATGGAATCATACAGCATGTAGCTTTTTATGGTCAGGCTTCTTTCAATTAGCAAAATGCATTTAAGATTAATGCTGTTGTGTGAATTAATAGTTAATTCCTTTTTATTGCTGAAGAGTATCCCATTGTAGAATGTACTATAGTTTATTTATTAATTAACCTATTGAAGGATATTTTGGTAGCTTCCCATTTTTGACAATTATGAATAAAGCTGTTATTCATGTATGGGTTTTTGCTGTGGACATAAGTTTACAAATTAGTTGGATAAATACCTAAGAGTGCAACTTCTGGCAAGTCTATGCTTAACTTTTAAGAAACTGCCAAACTGTCTTACAGAGGGGCTGTACCATTTTTGCGTTATCACTAGCAATGAATAGGAGTTCCTGTTGCTCTGCATCCTTGCCAGTATTTAGTATTGTTAAATTTTTTGGATTTTAGTCATTCTAATAGGTGTGTAGTGGTATCTCATTGTGGCTTTAACTTGCATTTACCTAATGAAAATGATATTGAGCATCTTTTCATATGCTTATTTGCCATATGTACATCCTCTTTGATGAAGTGCCTATTCAGATCTTTCCACCCTTTTAAAAATTGGGTTATTTGTTTTCTTACTGTTAAGTTTTAAGAAGTCTTTATATATTCTGCATACAAGTATTTTCTCAGATATGTGGTTTGCAAATATTTTCTCCAAGTCAGTGACTTTTCATTCTCTTAATGGTGTCTTTCACAGAGAAAATGTTTTGAATTTTTATAGAGTCCAATTTATCATTTTTTCCTTTATGGATTATGCTTTTGAAGTTATATGTAAGAATTTTTTGCTTAATCCAATGTAACAAACATTTTCTCCTGTTTTCTTACACAACTTTTATAGTTTTACATTTAGGCCTATTATCAACTTTGAGCTAATTTCTACACAAAGTATGAGGTAGGTGCCAAGGTTTTATTATGTTTTGTTTTGTTTTGTATATGGATGTCCAACTGTTCTAACACCACTTGAAAAAATGATCCTTTCTCCATTGAATTGACTTTGTACTTTTGTCAAAAATCAGTTGGCTATATTTGTGTCAGTCTATTTGGTCTATTTCTGGGCTTTCTAATTTGTTCCACTGATCTATGTGTCTGCCCTTTTGCCAACAACCACACTGTCTTGATTACTGTAGCTTTACAGTAAATCCTGAAATCAGGTAATTTGAGTCTTTTGACATTTTTTTTCCAGAACTGTATCGACTATTCCAGTATCCTTGCCTTTCCATATACATTTTGGAATCAGTTTGTTAATATCTACAAAAAAGCTTGCTGGGATTTTGAGTGGGATTGCATTGAATCTATAGATAATATTGAGAATTCACATCTTAACAATATTGAGTCTTCCAATCCATGATCGTGGAATGTCTTCCCAATTATTTAGTTCTTTCATTTCTTTCACCAGTGTTTTGTAGTTTTCTGCATACAGATTGTGCACATATGTGTGTGTGTGTGTGTGTGTGTGTGTGTGTGTGTGTGTGTTTGTGAATCTAACTACTTAACCTAAGTAATTATTTTTTTGGTGTTGTAAATAGTATTGCTTTCTTAATTTCAAATTCCAATTGTCAGTTGCTGTTATATAGAAAAGCAATTGACTTTTGTATATTGACCTTGTATTATACAACCTCATTAAAGTTGTTTATATTCAAGAGTATTTTGTAGATTCTTTGGAGATCTCTATGAAGATAATCATACCATTTGTGAAAAAAATAGTTTTATATCTTCCTCTTTAATCTGCATGTCTTTTACTTATTTTTCTTGCTTTATTGCACTAGTTAGAATTTACAGAACAATGCTGAGTAGGAGTGGTGAGAAAAGGAGATCCTTGTCCTGTTCCTGATCTTAGGGAAAGCATTCAGTCTCTTGATGCTCATTGTATGTTTTTCATACATATACATTTCATATACTCTTAATTAGGTTAAGAAAGTCTCTTTCTAATCCTAACTTTTTGAAATTTTTTTATAATAAATGGGTATTGAATTTTGTTAAATGGTTTTTCTGAACCTAATGAGATGATCATATGGTATTAGTATGTTCATATGGTGAATTACTTTGATTTTTTTTTTTTTTTGGTGAGGAAGATTTGCCCTGAGCTAACATCTGTGCCAGTCTTCATCTATTTTGTATGTGGGTCACTGCATCAGCATGGCTGACGAGTGGTGTTAAGTCCACACCTGGGATCCGAACCCACAAACCTGGGCCACCGAAGCAGAGTGCTTTGAACTTACCCACTACACCGCAGGGTTGGCCCCTACATTGATTTTTTAATGTTTAAAGAGCCTTGTATTCCTTGGATGAACCCCACCTGGTCTTGATACATTATCCTTTTTATATATTGTTGGATTCAATTTGTTAATATTCTGGCAAGGATTTTTATGTCTATATTCATGAAATACTGGTCTATAGTTTCCTTTTCTGTTACTGTTTTTGTCTAGATTTGGTATTGAGGTAATGATGACCTCATAAAATAAATTGGGAAGTGTTCCTTTCTCTTCTATGTTCTGGAAGTGAATGTGTAGAATTGGTAATATTTCTTAAATGTGGCAGAATTCATGAATGAAACCATCTTGGCCAGGTGTTTTCTTTTTTGAAAGGTTTTTTTACTACTAATTCTATTTCTTTAATAGATATGGGACTATTCAAATTATTTATTGTTCCTTGAGTAAGTTTTGGTAGTTTGTGTTTTAGTCTGCTCAGGCTGCCGTAACAAACTACCACAGACTGGGTGACTTAAACAACAGAAATTTATTTTCTCACAGTTCTGGAGACTAGAAGTCCATGATCAAGGTGCCAGCAACTTTGGTTCCTGGTGAGAGTTCTCTTTCTAGTTTGTAGATGGCTGCCTTCTTACTATGTCTGAGAGAGAGAAAGAGAGAGGGAGATAGATCACTGGTGTCTCTTCTTCTTTTATAAGGACACCAGTTTCATTGGGCCAGGACTCCACCCTCATGACCTCATTTAACCCTAATCACCTCCTTAAAGATCCTATCTCCAGTATACTCATATAGGAGATTAGGGCTTTGATGTACGAAGTTTGGGGGGGGACACAATTCAGTCCATAGTAGTGTCTTTCTAGGAATTGGTCCATTTCATCTAAATTATGAAATTTATGGGCATAGAGTTGTTTGTAGTATTCCTCTTATTGTCCTTTTAGTGTCTGTAGGATCAGTGGTAAAAATTCTTGACATTGGTAATTTGTCTCTTTTCCCTTTTTTCCTTGGTTAGCCTGGCTAGAGGTTTATCAATTTTATTGATATTTTCAAATAAACAGCTTTTGGGTTCATTGATTTTGTTTTCCTTTCTTCCTGTTTTCAATGTCATTGATTTCTGCTCTAATTTTTATCATTTCTTTCCTTCTGCTTGCTTTAGGTGTAATTTGCTCTTCTTTATCTAACTTCCTAATGTAGTAGTATTGGTTTTTGACTTTAGACCTTTATTCTTTTCTAAATATATGCATTTATTGCCATACATTTCCCTCCAACCACTGCTTTAGGTGCTTACCACAAATTTTGATAAGTTGCATATTCATTTTCATTTAGTTCAAAATACTTTTAACTTTCCTTGAGACTTCTTTTACCTATACATATTTTAGAAGTGTATAGCTAAATTTCCAAATATTTGGGACTTTTCTAACTATCTTTCTGTTATTGATTACTAGTTGGCTCCATTATGGTCAGAGTACATACTCTATATGTTTTTAGATTCTTTTAAATTTGTTGAGCTTTATTTTATGGCCCAGAATGTGGTCTATCTTGGTGGATGCTTCATTTCCATTTCAGAACAATGTGTACTTTGTTGGATGGATTGTTCAATAAATGTCATTTAGGTCAAGTTGGTTGATAATGCTGTTCAGATTATTTATATCCTTACTCATTTTCTGCCTGCTTAATCTATCAATTACTGAGAGAGTTATAAAAGTCTCCAATTACAACTGTGGATTTGCTTATTTCTACTTTTATCTCTATCAGTTTTTGCTTCATGTATTTTAATGGTTTGTTGTTAGGTGCTACATTTTTAAGATTATCACATGTTCTTTTGCAGAACTGAGCCCTTTATCATTATGTGATGTGCCTCTTTATCCCTGATAATCTTTCTTGTTCTGAAAACCACCTTGTCTGAAATTAACATAGCTACTACTGTTTTTGATTAGCATTTGCAGTTTTTTCTCCATCCCTTAACTTTAAATTTAAAAAAATTAATAGACTTTATTTTTTAGAGCAGTTTTAGTTTCACAGCAAAATTGAGCCAAAGGTACAGAGTTGCCATATATCCCCTGCTCCCACACCATCCCTTAACTTTTAGCCTATCTGAATCTTTATATTTAAAGTGTGTTTCTTGTAGACAACAATAGTTGTCTACAAGATACAATAGTTGAATTGTACGATAGTTGAATTTTTTTCTTTTATCCAATTTGACAATCTTTGCCTTTTGACTGGTGTGTTTAGGTAACATTTAAAGTGATTATTGATGTAGCTGGGTTTAAATCCACCTTCTTGCTATTTTCTATTTGTCGTATTTATTCCTTCTTTCATTTCTTTTTCCTCTTTTTCTACCCTCTACGGTTTTCACTGAGTATTTTTATGATTCCATTTTATCTCCTTTCTTGACTTATTATTCACACTATTTTTAAAAACCTCTTTGTAGTTTTCCTAATGTTTACAATGTACATTTTTAAATAATCTAAGCCTATCTTTAGATAATTCTGTATCACTTAATGTGTAGTGCAGGTACCTTATAACAGAATATTCCTAATTTGTCCCTCCTATTCTTTGTCACATTGTTATCATTTGTTTCACTTTTACATATGCTACATATGCTATGTTTCACTTATACATATGCTGTATTTAGTAAATAACTAAATACATTGTTATTTACACTGCTTTAAACAGTTATAATTTAGTGCAATTAAGAATAAGAAAGAAAAAAGTTTATATTTTATCTTCATTCCTTTATAACACTCTTCCTTTTTTATGCAGATCCAAGTTTGTGACCTATATCATTTTTCTTCTGCCAGAAGAACTTCCTTTACAATACTTTGAGACATTGTATGATAAAGTCTTTATTTCTCTCTCAGTTTTTAAAGATAATTTTTTGGACATAGAATTCTAGGTTGGCAGTTTTCTCTCCTTTTAATACTTTAAAGTTGCCATTCCATTGTGTTCTTTCTTGCACAATTTCTGATCAGAAGTCTGCTGCAATTCTTATCTGTGCTTTTCTCCCCTCTGGCTGTGTTCAAAATCTTCACTTTGTTTTTTGCTTTTCTGCAGTTTGAATCTGATATGCCTAGGTGTGGGATTTTGTGTGTGTGTGGTTTATTAAAAATTTATCCTGCTTGGTGTTCTCTAAGCTTCTTGGATACGTGGTTTGGTGTCTGTCACTTATTTTGGAAAGCTTTCAGCCATTATTTATTCAAATATTTCTTCTGCTTAGTTCTTTCTTTCTTCTCCTTCTAGTACTCTATTCATGTGTATGTTACAACTTCTGATATTGTCCCACAGTTCCTGAATACTCGCTATGTATTTTGTTTCCATTCTCATTTTCTCTTTGCATTTCAGTTTGGGTAATTTCTATTGACCTATCTTTACATTCACTAATTCTATCCTTGGATGTGTCAAGTCTACTGATGAGCTCATCAAAGTCATTCTTCATTTCTGTTATTGTGCTTTTGATTTCCTTTTGATTCTTTCTTATATTTTCCATCACTCTGCTGACATTATCCATCTGGTCTTTCACTTTGTCTACCTTTTCCATTAGAGTCCTTTACATATTAATCACAGTTATTTTAAATTTCCTGACTAGTAATTTCAACACCTGTGTTGTCATTTGTGAGTTCTGATGGTGCTTTGTCTCTTCAACTTGTGTTATTTCTTGCCTTTTAGGATGTTTTGTAATTTTGTTGTTGCTATTGAAAGTCAGATGTGTTGTATAGAGCAGTAAATACTGAGATAAGTAGGACTTTAGGGTGAGTATTTATATTAATCTGACCAAGAGTTGGGCTATGTCTGATGTTTGTTTTCTCTATGAGTACCAGAGGCATTAAATTCCTCTAGTAATCTTGCTTTTGTCTCCCCTCTTGGCCTTATCCCTTCCCTTTATGCTGCACCTCAGACAAAGTTTGTCTCTTGCAGCTTTCCCAGCTGTAATCCACTGTTATTTTAAGTGGAGGCTTGTTAGCTGGTTATAATGTGTTGGGGAGGAGGGCGTTCTCTAATATTTGGATTAAGTCTCAGTCTTTGGAGTGCACAGTGGGCCTGTGTCTTGGGAGTATGGCTGTCACAACTGTTTTTGTCTCTTTCCAGAGTGTTTTTGGTTGAACTGTATTCCCGAAAAAGATATGTTGAAGTCCAAACCCCTAGTACCTGTAAATGAGATCTTACTTGGAAATAGGGTCTTTGAAGATAATCAAGATAAGATGAGATCATACTGGATTAGGGTGGGCCCTAAATTTAACAATTGATGTCCTTATAAGGAGAGAGAGATTTGAAGACAGAGAGGAGACACAGGGAAGAAGGCCATGTGATGATGGAGGCAGAGTGGAGTGATGTTGCCACAAGCCAAGGAACACCAAGGATTGGCAACCAACAGAGAATCTAGAAGAGGCAAGGAAAAGTTCTCTCTGAGAACCTTTGGAGGGGACATGGCCTTGCCAACATCTTGATCTCAGACTTCTAGCCTCCAGAACTGTGAGAGAATAAATTTATGTTGTTTTAAGCCATATAATTTGTGGTAATTTGTTACAGCAGCACTAGGTGACTAATATACAAGGGTAAAGCTTTTTCCCCTCTGCCATCTAATGCTTTCCCTGGCTGTAGCATTTCCAGTCTATGTCTTTGAAACCCTCTCCCTTGTATACTGAGGCTTTCTTTTTTTTTACTTAGATGACATAGAGCAGGGCTGGAGTAGGTCAGCATTCCCTTCCCCTAGCTGGGGTGAAATTTTATTGTTGCCCGATATTATTTTTGTCTTTCTTGCAACCTGTAGGATAATCTTGGAAATAAATGGCTAAAGGTCCTCACAACTCCACAGAAAATATTTTCAGTCCACATAAAAAGTATCTGTCATTGCACAACAATGTAAATATATTTAACACTCCTGAACTGTACACTTAAACATGGTTAAGATGTTAAATTTTATGTTATGTATTTTTTATCACAATTAAAAATAAACTGTATGTCTTCACACATCTTACCAAAATGATCTTCATGTTGCTGCCAAGCACAATTCAGAGACTTGGAGGCTGTATGGTGCCAATGGATGGCTAATGGAAATAAGCCATTGAAGCTGGGCTGTTGAAGTGCCCAACATAAGACTCTTCCCCTCAGCAGGTCCTGGAGCCTGCTTTGTAGGTGGGACAACCTGCAGCACCACATCCTAGAAAATTCGATGGTAGGAAGAGAGAGTTAGTAACAACATAAAACAACTTTTATGAGGCTATAGGAATAACACTACAGATTTAACTGTGCAAAAGAATAGATTTAATTATCTCAAATACAGAAGATTAAACAAAGGAGAAATTCTGAAAATCTAAGCATAAGTGGTCTACAACCATTACTTCCATTTTCTCACCAGTCACTCTTATTTTATTCCTCACAATCTTGTTTCTACCCCAATATCTAACTGAAGTGGTTCTTTAAAAATTCAACAATTTTAATCTTACAACCACATAGAAGGATAGCTTTTCAGGTCTCATCCTTCTGGGCCTCTTCACTTGTGACACTATTGATCACTCTCACCCTGACTCCTTGAAACTTTCTTTTTCACTGATTGATTATGCATGATTGTGGGCAAGTTACTTAAACTCTCAGTGACTCTGTTTCCTGACTTGTAAGATAAGGATAATAATAATGCTTATCTGATGGGTTTAGTGTGAGGACTAAAGTACTTAGAACTATGTCTGTTCCATAGTAAGCCTTCTATATGTCAGCTGTTTTATAATCATCAGTAATAATCATCAATAATCATTATTATTATGGCTATTCTTAGGAATAAACCATATCTGTTGGTAAAAGTACCTTGATAACCTTCTTGGATTTGGTGACTCCCTGAGTGTCATAGTTTCAGAAAGATTAATAAAACAACTTAATTTCAATAAGACCTTAAAATGAATTAATTTATCCTGTAGGAAGAGAGGGAGAAAGCTATGGAACTTCAGAGAAGCTGTATGCTGCTTGATGGGAACCTTCTCAATAACCCCTTAAGGTTACTAAACCCACAAAATACTTATTTTGAGTGGATGTGTACCTCTGTGTGTGTGTGTGTGTGTCTGTGTCTGAGATGAAAGCTGATAAAGGGGCTGAATCTCATGTTCATGTGGGATGAAACCAATCACATACACAAAGGCCACAGCTAGAGATATAGTAGAATTTGCTAATGATTAGCAGAGGGTTCTGAAATAACAGGTTAGGAAATTGAGAGCTAAAGTCCGATTTATTGAGATTTTATGAGTGGGAGCAAGGAGCAAAGCATAGAGAGGCTATGAGTTACATTTATTTTCTCTACACCTATTTTATATGGCCCACATGCTAAGAATGGATTTCACATTTTTAAAGGGTCGCAAACAAAAACAAAGAAGAATATGAGATCAAGACTATATGTGGCCTGCAAAGTCTACAATATTTACTACGTGGCCCTTCAAAGAAAACATTTTCCAACCCCTGGTCTAACGCTCAATTCTTAATCAAATACTCTTCTTCCTTTACACTGGATTACTACCCCAAAAACCACTCTTAAGCAAGTGTATGCATTCATTTCTTCATTATTTCACCAAACAAGTATTACTGAGCACATGTCTAATAGGTACTTTTGTTAAGTACTGGGAATACAAACTATAAGTCAGCAATCCCAGCCACCATTCAAAAAGCTTACAATCTAGTAGGAAAGAAAGACAAATATAGGGTGATAACTACTACTATCTATGATACTTTTAAGCACAGAGTACAGTGAAAAAGTGCAAAGGAAAAAGCAGTTAACTATGCCTGGGTAAACAGGAAGGACTCTACATGATCAGTGTTCTTTGTAGAAGTGTTCCATTGTTTTGTATTTACTTACAAAATAAAACTTTATCATTGTAAAAAGAAAAAAGGAAGAAAAATAATCTAAATAACCCAGAAATATATAAAATAAAAAGTGAAAGCCTCCTTCCCTCATTATTTGCCCTTCCCATTCCTTCAAGGAAACCTCATCAATAATCAGCAGTTCGGAGGACCAACTTCCTGAGCACACACAGTTGAAATCTCCACACCTGCCATACACACATTTTTGTGTGAACATAGTTTTCAGATCACTTGTGTAAATACCTAAGAGTGCTATTGATGGGTCATATGCTAAGTCTATATTTAACATTATAAGAAACTTTGAAACTGCCATTCAGAGTAACTGTACTATTTTGCATTCCACCAGCAACGAATGAGAGCTCCTGTTCCTCTGCATCCTTGCTAGAACTTGGTATAGTCAGTTTTTTGGATTTAGCCATTCTATTAGGTGTGCAGTGACATCTCATTGTTGTTTTAATTTGCATTTCCCTAGTTATGTATGATGTTGTGTATCTTTTCATATTCTTTTTTTTTTTTTTTTGGTGAGGAAGATTCACCCTGAGCTAACATCCCTTGCCAATCTTCCTCTTTTCTTTTTGCCTGAGGAAGATTAGCCCTGAGCTAACATCCGTGCCAGTCTTCCTCTGTTTTGTGTGGGATGCCTTCACAGGATGGCTGATGAGTGGAGCAGGTCTGCGCCCAGGATCCAAACCCTCAAACCTGGGCCGCCAAAGTGGAGCACACGGAACTTTAACCACTCGGCCACAGGGCTGGCCCCTCTTTTCATATTCTTAATTGCCATCTATATATCTTCTTTGGTCAAGTGTCTGTTCAGATATTTTGCCTATTGAACATTTTTTAAATTAAGATTTTATCTTTTTAGAGAAGTTTTAGGTTCACAGCAAAATTGAGGGAAAGATACAGAGATTTCCCATACACTTCTTGCCCCCACACATGCATAGCCTTCACCACTAGCAACATCCCCACCAGAGGATAATATATTTGTTACAACTGATGAACCTACACTGACACATCATCACCCAAAGTCCATAGTTTACATTAGGGTTCACTCTTGGTGTTGTACATTGTATGGGTTTGGACAAATGTATAATGACGTGTATCCATCATTATCGTATCAGACGGAGTATTTTCACTGTCTCTGTGCTCTGCTTATTCATCTCTCCCTCCATCATGAGTTTTGATATATAATATTTTCATTTTTCAGTCAGTTAAAAATATTTTCTAATTTCTATTGTGATTTTCAAAATTTGACGTACAGGTTCTTTACAAGTATACTACTTATTTTAGGGAGATTTTTGAGTTTTCCTTTTATTGTTACTTTCTAACTTCATTTCACTGTGGCCAAAAACCCTCAGTGTAACTGTAATTTTTTAAAGTTTTTGACACTTGCTTTATGGCCCAGCATATCATCTATGTTTCTGTGTGCAGAAAAGAATACGTATCCTGGGAATGACATCAGCATCATGGCAGAGTAAATTGTTCCCTTTGTTTCTCCCCTCTAAGTTACAACCAGTGGGACATCCATAGACCAACACAGGACTCTGCACAGCACATCAGAATGCCTGACAGATCCATGCATCTATACATCTGAAGGTGGGTGGACTGGATCTCCGAGAGGCAGTAGAACTAGGGGAGCAGTGGCAGAAACTCCTGAGACCAGAGGCTCCAGGAACTGAGGTTATGCCCATGAATGGAGAACCCAGGAATCCAGTAGGCCACACTCCTAGAGGTGTCAGGAACCACTGTGGGGCCTGCCACTGGAGTCTCCAGGAACTGTGATGATGCTAGATATATAAAGAACCAATATAACTCAACAATAAAGAAACAAACAACCCAATCAAAAAATTGGCAGGAGATATGAACAGACATTTTTCCAAAGAATATATACAGATGGCCCACAGGTACATGAAAAGATGTTCAACATCACTAATGATTAGGGAAATGAAAATCAAAACTACAATGAGATACCACCTCATGCCCGTTGGAATGGCTATTATTAAAAAGACAAGAAATAACAAATGTTGGAGAATATGTGGAGAAAAAGGAACCCTTGTACTGCTGGTCAGAATGTAAACTGGTGCAGCCATTATGGAAATCAGTATGGATATTTCTCAAAAAATTAAAAATAAAACTACCATATGATCCAGCTATTCCACTTCTGGGTATTTATCCAAAGAACATGAAAACATTAATTCAAAAAAGATATATGCACACTATGTTCATTGCAGGATTATTCACAATAGCCAAGACTTGGAATCAACCTAAGTGCCCATCAACAGACGAATGGATAAAGAAAATGTGGTATATGTATACAATGGAATACTACTCAGCTATAAAAAAAGAAGTCGTGCCATTTGCTACAACATGGATGAAACTTGAGGGTATTATGCTAAGCAAAATAAGTCATACAGAGAGAGACAATTACTGTATGATTTTACTCATATGTGTAAGATACAAACAAGCACATAGATACAGAGAACAGATTGGTGGTTACCAGAGGTGAAGTGGGTGGGGAAGGGTAAAAGGGGTAAAGGGGCCCATGTGATGGATGGAAACTAGACTTTTGGTGGTGAACATGATGCAGTCTATACAAAAGTTGAAATAAAATGTATAGACCTGAAATTTTTATAATGTTATAAAGCAATGTGACTTCAATTAGATAATTTTTAAAAATTTTAAAAATATATGTATTCTGTAGTTGTTGCATGTGGTCATTTGTACATGTCTACATCAATTAGGTCGTTTGTTAACATAATTGTTCAACCCTTGTATACATTTATTGGTTTTACTTGTCTGATGTTCTATCCGTTAATGAGAGATATTGTGTTAAGATTTCTGATTATGACTGTGATTTTATTTATTGGACATCTCTCAATTTTTGCTTTGTACATTTTGAGTGTTAAGTGCATATAAATTAGAATAATTTATCTTCTTGGTGGATTGCCTCTGTTATCATTATAAAATATCTCTATGTTTACTGAAGATTCCTGCCTTAAAGTCACCTTTGTCTGATATCAACATATCTACATCAGTTTTCTTTTGGGTAGTATTTGCATTGTGTATTTCTTCCACCCTTTTACTTTTGATCTTCTCATATCCTTTCATTTAACTTGTGTATCTTATAGACAGCACATAATTAGATTTTGTCTTTTAACCAGTCTAATAATCTTTGTCATTTAATTCATGTGTTCAGCCCATTTACATTTAATGTAATTAGTCATATATTTGAATTTAACTTTACTACAGTCGTGCACTGCATAATGACATCTTGGTCAACGACGGACCACATATACGACAGTGGTCCCATAAGATTAGTACCATATAGCCTAGGTGTGTAGTAGGCTGTACCATCTAGGTTTGTGCAAGTACACTCTGTGTTGTTTGTACAATGACAAAATTGCCTAACGACGCATTTCTCCAAATGTATCTCCATCATTAAGTGATGCGGGACTATATATCAATATTTACTTTCTATTTGTCTTGTCTGTTTTGTTGCCTTTTCTCACTTTGTTTTGCACTGATTAGGTAATTTGTATCATTCCATTGCCTCCTTTGTTTACTTGTTCATTATACATTCTTTTACAGGTTTTCTTAAAAGTAGTTTGGGATTACAACATGTATCTTTAATTTATTAAATTATAATGCAAATTAGAGAATTTATGTTAACTCCATTTATCTTCCTTCTTCAACTGCTGTTGTGTATTTTAATCATACACAAACACACATCCCATATGACATCACTATTTTTGTTTTATATAATCAATGGACATTGAGATCTACCCACATATCTAACCTCTCCATTGTACTTCATTCCATTGTATATCTTCAAGCTTTCATTTGGGATCATTTTACTTCTGCCTGAAAATTCTTAATATTTCCTTTGGTGTTTGGTGGCAGGTTCCCTAAGTTTTGGACCATCTAAAGACATCTATTTTACTTTCATTTTTGAAGACTATTTTCACTGGATATAGAATTTTAGATTGGCACTTACTTTCTCCAGCATTTTGAAGATATAATTTCATTATCTTCACACTGTTTCTGTTGAGAAGTCAAAGCCAATCTAATTGCTACTCCTTGTAAGGTAATACATCTTTTTTCTCCAACTGCTTTTAAGATTTTTTCCTTTTCTTTATTTTTTAGCAGTTTTTACTAAAATACACCTAGATAAGGTTTTCTTTGTATTTATTCTGATTTGAGTTACAGCACTTTTTGAATCTATGACTCAATGCTTGTGATAGGCAGAATTCTAAGATGACCTCCAGTGATTCTTGCCATATTATAATCCCTTCCCCTGGAGTGTGAGAGGGACTGTGAATATGATGGTATTTCACTTGTGTGAATAGTTTATGTATATGGCTCAGCTGACTTTAAGAAAGGGAGATGATCCTTGGTTGGGCCGACTTAACCCAGCGATCCCTTAAAAGGGACAGGGCTGTTTCTGGAGAAAGAGACTTAAAGCAGGAGAGGGATTTGCTTCAAGGAGATTCTCCATTGGCTTTGAAGATGGAGGGGACTGCATGGCAAGCAATGCAGGCAGTTTCTAGGAGCTGAAAGGGATCCACAGCTGACATGCAGCAAGGAAACAGTGACCTCAGTCTTACAGCCATGTGGAACTGAATTCAGCCAACAATCTGAATTAAGCTGGATGCAGATTCTTAGCCAGAGCCTCCATAAAGGAATGCAGCTTGGCCAATACCCCGATTTCAGCCTTTAATACACTGACCAGAGAACCCAATCATGCCAGGCCTGGTCTTCTGACCTACAGAACTGTGAGCTAATAAATGGGTGTTGGTTTAAGCCACTAAGTTTGTAGTAAATTGGTAGGCAGCAATAGCAAAACAACACAATGCTTTGTTACTTTTGGAAAACTCTTAGTCATCATCTCTTCGAATATTGCTTCTGTGCCATTCTCTCTCTTGCCTCATTTTAGGACTCCTATTACAAATATATCAGACCTTTACATGTACTAGGTACCATGCTCTGTCATAAGTGATGGAAATAATTGAAAATTTGTTTTACAAGCTAACCCAGGAGATATTTAGTTCACCGATTAGTAGATGGAAATTTCTTCCTTCTTTTTCTTTGTTAGAAGTGGTAATATATTTACATAAATCCAGTCTTAAAGCACCTCTCCTAGTCTCCTTAATTCCTCTGATCATTGAGAGTTGTTTAACGATATTATCTGAGTTAAAACTTCCACTTGCCAGTACACATGTACTTTTTTTTTTTTCTGAGAACATAGTTAAAATATTGCTCTTCTTGTCTTTACGAATATGTATCTCTACAAGCCTGAGGTAATTTGTGGCCTTATCCTTCCAAATACTAATCCTTTAGGCACATGCCACCTGTTATATTCATCTTCCTTTTCCATCTTTTATATATTATCCTTCTAAAAAAAGGAACTATGAGCTCATTGTAAAACTTCCTATGAAGCCCCATGGTTTCCCTCATTTCTCCTTTAATAGAATAATTGCTGTTTCATAGTCAAAATTATGTTTTTGAGAGCTTCCCAATCTTTAGAGTCTAAAGCCATCTTAATATAAATTAAGGTCCAACAAGTATCAATCACAACAACAGAAACTTTTGGAGAACAGCCATATCTAGAAATTCTAGTCAGAGTAAGCAATTACATAATAGGTCAATCTGAATCTTTTCATGGTTATTACTAAGGAAGAAGCATTACCTCCTAAAAGGCTTAAAGCCAAGAGTCCATTTAGCTCCTGTCAATTTTTTCTTCCAAATGTCTCTCAGATTTGTCCTTCTCTTTCCATTCCTATAGGTGCCTTCATCACCTCACACCTGGACTACTGCCATAGACTAGATGGTTTCCTTGCCTCCAGTCCATCCATATTCCAATCCATTTTCCATACTATTGCCAGATTAATCTCCTTAAAATACTTTAATCATGTCATTCTCCTGCCTGAGACCCAGCTCGAATGTCACCTTTGTAAAATCTTCCTAACTCCCCTAGGAAGAGTTAGTAGCTGCCTACTCAGTGTTTTCACAGCATATTGTGCATATCTTTATTAGTATACTTACAACACATATAATAATAGTCTGTTTAATTAGTTTTCTCTCCGCATTTGCTGAGAGCTCCTTGAGGGCAAGCAAAAGGATTGAGTCAACTCTTTACACAATGGCACTCAAGGCTTTATATAATTGGCCCCAATTTTCTTGCCCCATTGCCTTAGGGCCTTCACATATGTTGTTTCCTCTGCCTACCATGTTCTCCCTCTCATTCTTCCTATTCATTCTTCAAGTCTCAGATTAAATATCAATTCATTGAAGAAACCTTCCCTGACACCCTTATTAACTAGTTAATTAGTTAATCAATTCAATTAACAGTTATTAGGTGGCAACTTTGTGCCAAGAACTATTTTAGGCACTTGGGATATATCAGTGAACAAAATAGACAAAAATTTTTGCATTTGTGGAGCTTAACCTCCGGGTTATCTATGAGGCAGACAAAGATAAACATAATAATGATATAGTATACTAGAAGGCAATAAGAGTTATGAAAAAACCCAGTGAGATAAAGGGGTGTGCTGGAGGTAGTAGGACTTTTAAACATGGTGGTAAGAATAGACTTCATTGAGAAAGATGACATTTGAACAAAGAGGGAGTTAGTCATGATGATATCTGGTATAAAGTAGGCCAGTACAAAGGCTCCAAGCTGGAATTATATCTGTTGTGGCCAAAGAACAGCATAAAAACCAGTGTGGCTGGAGCTGAGTAAGCAAGGGGTAGACTAATAGGAGATGATGTCAGAAAGGTGGGGGCAGGTGGATCAGATCATGTAGGACCTTGTATGCTAACACATAAAAACTTTGATTTTTACTCTGAAAGAAATGATGGACCATTGTAGGGATTTAAAGCAAAGAAGTAACATGATGACTTATGTTTTAAATGGATTGTTCTGGCTGCTGTATTGAGAATAAACTATAAATGGGTCAAGGAAAGAAGGAGGGAGACCTGTTAGTAGGCTATTGCTGTATTACAGCTATTGAAGTAATCCAGGCAAGAAATGATAGTGGCTTAGACTAGGGTGGTAGACGTGGAGGTGGTGAAAAGTGGCCAGATTCTATGTATTTTTGAAGGTACAGACAAGAAGACTTGATAATGGATTAGATATAAGGTATTAAAAAAAAAGAATGAATAATGGTCCAAGGTATTTGGACGAAGCAACTGAAAGGATGGAATTGTCATCAACTGAGATAGAGAAGACTGCTGGAGCAGGTTTGGAGAAGATCAGGAGATAAGTTTTGGATCTGTTAAATTTAAGATGTCTGTTAGATTTCTAAGTGGAAATATCAAGCTGGTAGCTGGATATATAAGTCTTGAGTTCAGGGGAGAGGTCTTAGCTGGAGACATAAATTTGATAGCTGTCCTATAGTTGATATTTAAAGCCATGAAACTGGATGAGACCACCAAGGGAGTCAGTGTAGAAAGAGAAAAGAAGAGAATCAATATTCTTGTTATTTTCTCATAGATCCCTTTACTTTTCCTTCGATGCACTTATTACAATTTATAATTATACATTTATTTGTTTTTATTTCTGTGATTATTTGGCTAACATCTGTTTGCCTTATTACAAGAAAAAGCTCCAAGGAGTGCAGGGTCTATGCTATTTTTTCCACTACTACCAGCAGCTGGCATACTAACTAGCACAATAATATATTGGGTTACATGAGCTAGAAGAATGCTCCTTTACATCAAGGTCTCAAAATTAAATGCCCACAGGGGCTAGGCAAGCAACATAATATAAGAGACAATAGGGAATTGTGGTGGAGAGAGAGGTGAACTGAAGAATGTTTGATCTGTCCAAAAATCCTAGCCACTACTCAGCTCTAGCCGATTATTGCCAGACCGGCCTACTGTTGCCAGTGCTTCAGAATTTTTTAAGAGGAGCCAGAAATGTAGATTATATATGAAATCTCCCAATTTGCAATGTTGACAACAGCATTAGTCCAGGTCCTCTGAAAAGGAGATGCCATGATAGGAGCAGATGCTCAAGTGATTTATTGGGGGAAATGTGTGAGAGAAAATGGGGAGAGAGTCTGAAAAGACTGGGAGAGTTGTCAGACAATGGTGTAGGTCTGATCCCTGTGGAGAAGAGAGGGAAAGAGGCAAGGTCTTAGACGGCAATGCAGTTCTAAGAAGGTTTCAACAACGTTGTTAGGGAGTCCTCAAGCCAAAAGTGGCCGTTAGTGGAGTATGAGTCTCCAAGAATAGGCCTTCATTAGTATCCTTGTCATGCTCAGTCAGTACTTGGAAGCAGCCAGTGGGAAGTGTGGTCTCACACAGCAGCCGGGCCCTTGGTCAGTTACACTTCCTTTAGTGGGATATTTGAGAGGAACTTTGTTGTGGGCACCACAACAACAAAATCTAACATTGTGGTGGCCAGAACTGTATAGGCCCAAAATACATCTTCAAGTTATATTCAGCCCAAATGTGGACATTTTTCAACCTCTGCTCTAGTTACTAACATATATTTCACAGTCAATAGGCTAGTTATACATAGATCCTGAGGTAGGCCAAAATAGATCACCAACAGCATCTAGGTACTAGGGTTTAAGATACCAGGTTAGAACATGAAAAGCATTAGCTGAGGTGGATTAAAATGCACTGCCAGAACAGAGAGGTGGTTTCACAGTATGGAGGAGCAAACACTGCAATCCAAAAGGAAAAAGTATGAGTAAATGTATTGCTTAAAGCAAAGTGTCTATAAGCATTATAGGAGAATAAACAGTGAAGTTGAAAGACAGAAATGGATGATAATCATTGACAAAGCAGAGCACTGCAGATCTTTTTTTACATAAAAGGAGAATGAGCACTGTTACATATACCTTGTTTAGTATGCTGTGAGAGGAGAAGCGAGAACTTAAAGAATTTGGGATCCGAAAAGCGATGACAACTGTGGCCCTTGGTAAGAGACAATAATGTCAAGCAGGACCTGGCCAATTTCATCAGTGCATCTACTGTAATGAATATGGTTTGTGGTACTGGAAGGTAGGGCAGGACAGGTTGAGGTAAAGTTTATGTCAAACAAGGGTGGTATAGGGTCAAGAGTAGGTGCAGCTGCCCTTTGGGTTTTCCTGGTATGTCCTTAGTTACAGTGGACAGACCTCATCTTTCTGCATGCCACAGGACATAATGTCAAATGCAGTGCCACCAAAGGTCTTTAAATGATGTCTTCCAGGAGCCACAGAGGCACACTGGGATGGCATTATGGTACAGGCAGAGAACTTGGGCTTGGACTTGGCCCATCAGGACTTAACAACTGACAATGGAAGTGTAGTTCCTCTGACCCACAATCACACACACACCTCAACCACACATTCCATATCCAAGTGCTAAATCGGATTTTTCTGAATCTTCACCAGGCTCTGCTAAGCACAGGTGCTAGTCTGTTGTTGCTTCTACATGAACCCTATTGACCCTGGTGCCCACTGGGGGGGGGGTGTCCCTATACCCTACAGAGGCTGACTTTATAGCAGGGACCACCCACCTGTACTTTGAGAGTGACCTTTGGCTGCTGAGGATTTGTAGTAAAAGTATGGACAAGGCACCCCATCACCCATGTGGGGTCTTCCATACTGTTGTTAGAGAAGATGCATAGATGTTGTGGGATCAGATGTGGTATAAATGAAGAGCCCACCTAAATGCCTTGGTATGCTTTGGAGCCCCAGGGACCATTATGAAATCTGGGAAGCTATAATTAATTGCTAGAAAAAAATGTTCCAATAGAAGCATAGGTGTTACAGTTAGTGCCTTTAAAGTGAAGCCTGAACCAGGGCTCCATGCACGTATGTGCTTTCCAGGGAGAGTAAGTGGAGCAAGATGACTTCAAGGCTAGCAATTATACTCTTGTGTTCTATTAGCTAGCTGATTGGTTAGCATCCTTAAATGAAGAGAGGCAGCTTCTTCTCTCAGGGCCATACTTGCCAGATATATTGTCTACTAGGGCACCATTATCCTTTGCAAGAACACACCATGGCACCACTAGAATCATTGTTTCAAGGTTAGAGTTTCTGAGGGGCAGGTATTGCAATCCAAAGGAGGATCTCCATCAGTGTCTAGGTGGAAGGTTGTGAGCATTGCTAAAACCATGAGAGAAACCATCAGAGATAGTCTAAGGATCACCTGATAATATGACAAGATTGTGGTCAGGAGAAATAGAAGGTTACAATGTTCAATACAAAGGATGAGGCAAAGGTGCAACAGGAGAAACAAATACCAAAGATGGTTTCTAGAAGAGTCAAGTGGGGGATGGGCCAGTGTTAGTCAGATGGAACGGTTCATGATTTCCCTGTGAATGGCCACTTATATGCCAGGACTCCCTTTTTTTATAGTTTGAGGTACATGCTGAAAAACTGGGTATATATAGTTAAAGGAGACAAACAATTCTAGTCAGGAGAGGTCTCAGTGGTTCTGACCATGGTGTTGATCTTTACCTTAGAATGTTCTCTTCACTCTACGTAAAATTTCTATTTATTCTTCAAAAGCCATTTCAAATCCTGTTCATTCAAACAAGTTTTTCTCACTTCATCTGGACTACACAGATTTCTGTCTTTCCTGATGGTCAATGGCACATACTGTTTGAACTGAACATGATGATATTGTCTTGATTTGAACTGTTCTCCTAATTGATTCAAGTACATAAGCTTTGATTCTCCAGCTAGGCTATAAATTCCATGAAGTCACGGAATAAATTTCTTTGTAACCCCCATAATGGCAAACATATACTAAAGACTTGATACATTTTATGTGAATTAAATTAAATGAAGATACAACAATCATTGGTTGCAGAATAATCAGAAATACCCGGGGAATGGCCACAGCCAGAAATTCTAGTCACAGTAGGTAATCACATATGGGCCAAATTCAATCTCTTCGTGGTTACTACAAAGAAAGAAACATCATCTCCTGAAAGGCTGCAAGCCAAAAACTAGGGCATTTTGATTTCCTGAATGACTGGCAGTTACTCTGAGAAGAATGACTGCATTAGGAATTGGAATGAAAACAACTTTGCCTCTACTTTTTCTGCAGCAAAAGAATCATGCTAAGAACTTGAAATCCCAAATGTCTATGTTTTACCTCAAATTACAAAACAAAGCAAAACAAATTATCCAATTGGAAAAAGCAAATCAGTCAAGACAGATGCCTAAAATAAATACGGGCAGGACTTTGGACTGACTGAGTGAAGAGCTCAGTAAAACTACTCCCCCAAAAGCAAAGATAAACTGGACAAAGTTATCAAAAACAACCTCTTCAAATTTGAAGAGTCTTCAAAAGACTCTTGAAATTGACCAAAATCATACAACAAACTGAGAAGCATTAATTCAAGAAAAACTACAGAACCTTGAGTAAGAATGGTGAGATTTTAATCTGGGGCTGTTCTCATCCCACCCACCATCTCTGTGGCATGGTAGTTCTAAATGTGCAGTGGAGGCCCTAAGGACTGACAGCTCCACTGATGGAGGGTGCTGCCACGATTTGGAGCAAAATACAATAAAACCCATGTCCAATGGCATTGCTGAAAACAAGAGCAATCTCAGTGGCAAATATTCGAGGAAGGCCAACATCATAGCTAGCCTAATATCTCAATCCTGGTCATGGAAAGCTACAGACCAGGAGACCAGCTAGAAATTTAACAGGGATATTCAAAGAAGGAGACAGCCAAAGTGGGCCTTGACAAGCTCTCACATATGGGGGTCTGGCACACCACAGGCATGTGCAAGGCTGCAAAATGACTTAGGAGAGGTCAAAGTGGGTCTCAGATACGTACTCGACCCTGGAAAAATGCGAGGCCTTGTTCACACAGAAAGTAAGAGCTGGGACAGACTTGTAAACAGTCTGGACTATGACTGTGTTTCTCATCACACATGCAGATCCATTGGCAAAGAGCAGGAAACTTACTGGTTTAAGATTTTTTGTGTGTGAGGAAGACCGGCCCTGAGCTAACATCTGTTGCCAATCCTCCTCTTTTTGCTGAGGAAGACTGGCCCTGGGCTAACATTGTGCCCATCTTCCTCTACTTGATATGGGACGCCGCCACGGCATGGCTGACAAGCAGTGCATCGGCCAGCGCCCAGGATCCTAACCTGTGAACCCCAGGCTGCTAAAGTGTGAACTAAACCACAGCGCCACCGGGCCAGCCCTTACTGGTTTAAGATTTTAACCACAATCTGACCCCATTAGCTGACCATTGAGCTATGCTGACACAGAGGTAATATTATCTAAAATGTCCAGTTTTCAATAAAAAAAAGAAATGAGACATGCAAAAAACAGTAACATGTGATCCACATACATGGAATAAAAAAGCAGTTAATAGAAACTTTCTCTAAGAGGCTCAAATGTTGCATATAAGACAAAGACATAAAATATATGCCCAAAGAACTAAAGAAACCATGTTTAATGAATTCAAGGGAAGTATGAGGGCAATGACTTATCACATAGAGAATATAAATGAGGAGATAGAAATTATAAAAAGAATTAAATGGGAACTCTGGAGTTGAAAAGTACAATAACTGAAATAAAAAATTCACGAGGAGGATTTCACAGAAGATTTAAGCTGGCAGAAGAAGGAATCAATAAGCTTGAAGATAGGTGAAGAGAGATTATTTGATCTCTAGAACAGAGAGAAAAATAATTAAGAAAAGTTAACAGAGCCACAGAGACCGGTGGGATCAATCTGTATTAGTTTGCTAGGGCTACCATAACGAAGTACCACAAACTGAATGGCTTAAACAACAGAAATGTATTGTTTCACAGTTTTGGAGGCCAGAAGTCTGAGATCAAGGGGTTGGCAAGGATGATCCCTTCTAACGACTGTGAGGGAAAGATCTGTTCCAGACCTCTCTCTTTGGCTTGTAGATGGCCAGCTTCTCCCTGTGTCTTCACATTGTCTTCCCTCTGTGTGTGTCTCTGTTTTCAAATTTCCCCTTTTTATAAGGATAGCAGTCCTATGGGATTAGGGCCCATCCTAATGACCTCAATATAACTTGATTACCTCTGTAAAGACCTTATCTCCAAATAAGGTTACATTTTGAGGAATGGGGGTTAGGACTTCAACATATGAATGGGGGGGCACACAATTTAACCCATAATACAACCTATGAATAATTAGAGTCCAAGAAGGAAGAGAGAAAAAGGGACAGAAAAAATATTTGAAAATATAATTGCCAAAAAAACTTCCCAAACTTGATGAAAAACATTAATCTATACATCCAAGAAGCTCAAAAACCTTCAAGTAGGATAAACATAAAGAGATTCACACCTAGACAAATCACATTCACACTGTTGAAAGCCAAAGACAATAGATAAGTTTCAAAGCAGCAAGAGAAAAAGAATTTCTCATGTATAAGGGAACTACAATAAGATTAGAAGTTGACTTCTCATCAGAAACAATGGAGGCAAGAGGGAGTGGAAAGGCATATGCAAAATACTGAAATAAAAAAAAAAAACCTGTCAACCAAGAATTCTATAGGCAGCAAAACTATACCTCAAAAATGAAGGTGAAATAAAGACATTCCCACATAAACAAAGATTAAGAGAAATTGCTAGTATCTCCCTTATAAGAAATACTAATGGAAGTCCCTCAGGATGAAAGGAAATGACACCAGAGAGTAATCAAATCATCACAAGGAAATAAAAGGTAAAGGTAATTACACAGGTAAATATAAAACACATACACACATACATATATGTACAAACATATACACACATGTAAATATATATCTTTTCTTCTCTTAACTAAAGTGCAACTGCATAAAACAATAATTATAAAAATGCACTGTTTATTTTACAACATATAAAGTTATAATATATATGATAATAATTGCAAAAATGTGGAGGGAGAGACTAGACCTATATTGGGGCAAGAAAATAATGCATTGCTAGCATGAATCCACAGAAGGAAACGAAGACCACCAGAAACAGTAAATTGTGAGTTCGTCTAAAAGACTTTACAAATGTATTTTCTCCTTGATTCTTTCTCCTCTTTAAAAGACATGATTTTACAAATTCATAATTATAACTCTGTATCTGGGGGTTAATATCATATATAAATGTAATATACATGACAATAATAGCACAGAGGAGGGGAGAGAATGGAGCTCTACTAGAGTGAAGTTTCTATATACTACTAGAATGAAGTTAGCATTAATCATATAAAGACTGGTAAAATAAGATGCATATTATAATCCCTAGAGTAACCAGTAAGAAAATAACTGAAAAATATATAGCGAAAACATCCCAAAGGAAAGTAGCTAGAAAATAGTTATTCAACACAAAAAAGGTTGTAAAGGAGGAACAGAGGAACAAAAAATTAGGATACATACAGATAACAAAGAGCAAAATGGTATATGCAAACTGAAACATAGATTAAATGTAAGCAATTACATTAAGTACAAAAGAATTAAACATATCAAAAAGCACAGATTGTCAGACTGGATTTAAAAAACTGGAAGAAAACATAAAGATCCAACTACATTATGAGAGACACACTATAGTTAAAGAAACAGGCGGAAAGTGAAAGCATAGGAAAAGATGCACCATGCAAACCATAACCAAAAGAGAGTTGGAGTGGCTATACTATTATCAGACTAAATAGACTTAAAAGTAAAAGAGGGACATTTTATAACTCGATAATTCAATTCATCAAGGAGATATAAAAAGTAAAAAGAGATGCAACTAACAGTGTCCCATAGTACGTGAAGGATAAACTACAGAATTAGAGACAAAAAATAATTCAAAAATAATAGATGAAGACTTCAAAACCCCACCTTTAAAAATGGATAAACAATTAGAAGAAAATCTGAATGTAAAAAAAGAAAGTTGCAGGTTTGGGGAAAGGAATTTTATGCATGGTCAGGACTAAAATTGGAATGAATGAATTTTGATATCAAAAGTAAGCTGACGCAAAATTAAATTTTGGCTTTCTTTCTGTTAAAAGGACAAGGTTTTCTTAAACTTTTGGTCTGCTTCTGATAACAGATTGTGAAAGCTTCTCTATCTTTTAAGTAATAAGCCTAGAAAACAGAGATTTTGTGTTTTATCAAAATAATTTCCTGTGTTATTTTTATCAGGTATTTAATTACTCAGAAAAACTGAGTCTTCTTAATATTAAGAGTTAAGCTTTGCTTACAACTATGTAACCTTTTGTATTTGTCTTTGAAATCTTTCATTGTTACTCTGGTCAAATAGATAACAATGTTATCACTTGTAATTCTACTTACTATCTAAAAATGTATGTCACAAAAATACCCAGATTTCCTTGTCAATTGCATTATAATGAACCCTCATCTGATATTTACCCAATGCAAGTCTTTTGTCATTGACAGTTATTGTTTTACTCTGATGCTTTTATAAATATGTTTCATCTTCGAAGAGTTTCATGGGAAAGACTTTGACAGCCACTCTGGAATACAGGTTTTTGATAACGTTAAAATCATAACACTGAACTGGGTAAGAATTTATAAAACTCGAATGGAAAACTGATTGCTTTAATGTGTTGTTTTCCAGATGTAAATGACCCCTTTTCTCCTCTCCTTTAAGCTATCTATAACTAACAGCAATTTGGTATAGTGTATCTTTGCGACAAAAGTTGAAGCATTTATCTTTTTCTCCCTAACTGATCCCTCCAGAATTCAGAAACTCTTAAGTATTCTTTTCACAACAATATATGTATTTGCATGAATTCAATGAGGATCTATTCTCCTTATAACATGACACAATTGGAAATATTAGCTAATATTACCAAGGCTTTACCGGATTGTTATGCTCAAAAGAGATGTACATAGACCCAGAGATGAATAGTTGGCTTTAAGGAACTGCTTGGGAAAATCGGCATAGTACCTTGTTTACAAAGTTCCAGCAAAGCAATCTTTAAAAAAAGAGCTTATATCATCAATCACTATTCTTGCTGCATTTATATAAATAATCAGGCCAGATTTAATACAAATTAGTTTTATTATGATTATATTTAATAAAATAACAATGAAAGTAATTGTGGAGAGAGAAATTATGTTTGCACCTTTGTAGATATTAAATTCTAGCCCTATTAACTGTCTTTAAGGTTTTGTTATATGCCTGTAAGCTGGACTGGATCCTAATTTCTTCTAGTTTCCCTAAATGTCTGGCTATGACTTTCCAAACTAACATCTCCAATTTTCACTGCTCTTGAAATCTCCTTGGAAGCGACTATACCAGGTCCTCCTCACTACCCAGATGGCAGCCAAACTTCAGGGACTCAAGCCTTGGGTACACATCTCACAGCTAAAGAAGGGTCCACCTGACATCTAGTCCTATACAAAGACTGGAGACTTCAGACCAAATTCACTAGGAAAAAAAGCAGCCAACATCTGAGACAGACAGCTTCCCCAAGATGACTGGACCAGGCCTGTATACCTCTTCTCACTATTGCTTTTTACTTTATTATCTCTCTCTCCTGGGAGAACAATGCTCTTGTCTGCATTTCCCAATCCCCTGTGAAAGGGGGAAACCTCTCTGATTGCTGGATTTGCCATCTGAAACCTCAGTCTGTCCAAGATAGTAATGACTCCTTAGTTCACCCTTTAAGTAATTTGACTGAGATTCCAGATGCCATTTTGTTTAAATTGCTCTGCTGGCTCATTTTACCAAGTCAGGGTACTAAGCCCACCTAAACTTGTTCCTTGCTTTAATTCAACCCAGGCTTAGAAGCGGAAAACAAGATCTTTTGAATATTTGTATGAAAAATTTTGTGGGACCATCAAAGTAAGTTGAATCGTTTATATATTTCTTAACATGTCTATGTATTTAGACAATCTCTCGGTATGAAACAATGTAGTATCTGAGCCTTGGTGATATAATGCTAATGCCTCTAAGCCAATGAAGAAGTCTATAGATGCTATCACTTATGTGGGGGCCTTATGTACACACCCTGGTTACATCTTTATCTCTGAAGGTTTCAGTAATAGCCTTTATGCCTGGGCAACTCATTGCCTTGACAGCTAGAGAATACAAGAACGGCGTGCTCTGGTCATATTCACTGTCCTGTTCCCTCTGCATAACCAAATAGAGACCTCTCATTGGTCTCTCCCATTGAATCTCCATAGTTGCCCTAAATGAGAACTCCCAGGAGGCATATGTGATTCTGGGTTTGCCTCCATGGGAAGAGCTTTCCTCTTGTGGACTGGAGTGAGTGCCAATGAACAAACGGTCAGGAATCCCTCCCTGACACTAGGAGAGTTGGCCAACATCACAGCCAAAGCAATTTCAGCTCAGCAATGGTTGCCTAACTCATTGGCCAGGGTAGTTTTGGATAATCATATAGCCCTTGATTATTTACTTGCTGAGCAAGGAAGTGTCTGCACAGTGGTGAATAGTCCCTGTTGCACATGTCTCTGGGGAAGTAGAGATCCAATTACATAAGATTAGAGAGCAAGCACATTGGCTACAACAAATATTACCTAACAATCCACTGTCTTTTGATTTATTCAGCTGGTTACCTTTAGGTCTGGGCACCTGGTTTAGAACCATCCTGCCAACTGGATTTATAGTATTGCTCTTAATCCTACTCTGTATACTTTTTGTAAAGCTCTGTACCTATCACCTGTCAAACCTCTGTAAAAATGACACGCCCCATAAGGTGAGGCTTGCTCAGCACTTCAGGATGATCTCCAATGCCTATAACCTTGGGGAAATATAGACTTTAGATGAGAAATGCCTGAGAGTTCTCCCTCCTAACCTTCCTTGCTACTCAATGTGGCCTAAATGGTTTCCAACTGCTGTGCACTTTCCCTCCAACGTGGGACATGACAACCAGGAAAGATCCTTCCTGGCACCAAAGGACAAGGCCACTACGTGCACAGAACCTGACTGTTGATCAATGATGCTTTTGGAGAAAGATCCTGATCAAAAGGGGAAAAGGTGAAATGAATAAGAAAAACTTCAACTAAATTGGAGCTGGGAAGGCCTGTAGGGGGAGTTCTCATGCCCTATCACACATTGTCAATTACTCCAAACAGGAAGAGACTTATGCTTGTATCTCTGACAGGAAGTGCAACTACTTTACTACTGAAAGATTTCTCTCCCCACCAGGCAACAGCCCAGCCAATGAGAAATGCCACAGCTCAGCCAATGAGAAGCCATCTGCCCTGATCTGTTACTTTCCTCTAAGGGACTTTAGTTTAGAACAGCCCCTCCCTAGTCCCCCTTTTTCTCTATAAAAGCAGCTCCCCTCCTTTGTTCTCTGGATTTGTCTGTGGTTTGCCATAGCAAACACATCCCAAATTGCAATTCTTTTGGCTATTCCTAAGTAAACTCATTTTGGGGGTAGGGTAAAATAACCGGCAAATTTGTTTTTTAAGTTGATGACTGCTTTTTTAAAATTTCAACTTCCAGTTTTTCATTGCTAGTATATAAAAATACAATTATTAATTTTTGTATATTGTCTTTGTATCTGGTAACCTTGCCAAACTCATTTATTACTTCTAGTAGCTTCTTAATAGATTATTTAAAAATTTAAATCAAGAAAATTAAGTACAAAATCCCAAGTAAACTTTTTACTTTAGAATAGTTTTAGATTTACAGAAAAATTGTGAAGACAGTACAGAGTTCTCATATATCCCACACCAAGTATCTATTATTAATATATTAATATGGCACATTTGCCAAAATTAATGAACCAATATTGATACATTAGTAAAGTCCACCTACCCTTTTTCTGTTCCACAATCCCATCCAGGATACCACATTACATTTGGACATCATGTAATGTCCCTTAGGCTCCTCTTGGCTGTGAAACTTTCTCAGACCTCCCTTGTCTTGTTTTGTTTTGTTTAATAGACAAGTTTTTTAGAGCAGTTTAGGGTTCACAGTAAAATTGAAGGGAAGGTACAGAGATTTCCCATATACTCCATGCCCCTATGAAAGCCTAGCCTCCCCTATTATCAACATCCTCCACGAGAGTGGTACATTTGTTACAATCGATAAACCTATATTGACAGGTCATTGTCACCCAAAGTCCATAGTTTACCTTAGGGTTCACTCTTTTTTTTTTTAATTTTTTTTTTGTGTGTGTGTGTGAGGAAGACCAGACCTGAGCTAACATCCGTTGCCACTCCTCCTCTTTTTTTTTTTGCTGAGGAAGACTGGCCCTGGGTGAACATCTGTGCCCGTCTTTCCTCTATTTTATATGGGATGCTGCCACAGCGTGGCTGACAGGCAGTGCATCGGCGGGCGACCGGGATCCAAACCTGTGAACCCCGGGCTGCCAAGCACGGACTAAACCGCTGTGCCACCAGGTGGCCCCTAGGGTTCACTCTTGGTGTTATATATTCTATGGGTGTTGACAAATATCTAATGACATGTATTCAGCATTATGATATCATACAGAATAGTTCACTACCCTAAACATCCTCTGTGGTCTGCCTATTCATCCCCCCCCAACCCCTAGCAACCACTGATCTTTTTATTGTCTCCATAATTTTTACTTTTCCAGAATGTCATATAGTTGGAATCATACATATTGTAGCCTTTTCACATTGGCTTCTTACACTTAGTAGTATGCATTTATGTTTCCTCTATGTCTTTTCATGGCTTGATAGCTATTTCCTTTCAGCTGAATAATATTCCATTGTCTGGATATACCACAGTTTATTTATCCCTTGACCTACTAAAGGACATCTTGGTTGCTTCCAAGTTTTGACAATTATGAATAAAGTTGCTATAAACAGCCATGTGTAGGTTTTCATGTGGACACAAATTTCAAACTCATTTAGGTAAATACCAATGAAAGTGATTGCTGAATCATATGGTATATAAACTTAATTTTTGAAAAACTCTATTTGCTGTTTACAAGTAATGTTGATAGATAAAACAAAGAATGGTTAAATGGGAAAAGAAGGAAATACATACCCACCAAATACAACCAAAATAAACCTGAGTAGCTATATTTTATCAGAAAAAAAAGATCCTAAGGCCAAGAGTATTACTAGAGATAAAGAGAATCATTACATAATGATAAGAGTTTTTCATCATACAAAGATATAAAATATTATTATTATTATTATTTGCTGAGGAAGATTTGCCCTGAGCTAACCTCTGCACCAGTCTTCCTCTATTTTGTATGTGGGTCGCTGCCACAGCATGGCTGACGAGTGGTGTAGGTCTGCACCCAGGATCTGAACCCATGAACCTGGGCCGCCAAAGTGGAGCACGCTGAACTTAACCACTATGCCACTGGGCCAGCCCCTAAATTTAAAAATTTTTAAATTTAAATTTTAAATTATGCAACTAACAACATAGACTCAAAATATATTAAGCAAAAACTGGTAGAGCTATAAGGAGAAATTAATAATCCCACTATATTAGAGGGTGATTTTAACATACATCTCTCACTAATTGGGGGTAAGAAGAAAAATGCTCAGTAAAAATACAGATTTAAAAAAATAATTAATGTGCTTACCTTATGGACACAAATGGGCCACTGCACCCAACAAGTGGAGAATAATCATTCTATTTAACATTCAAAATAAATTAAAGTATTGACCAGGAGGCTAAGCCGTAAAGCTCACACCAACAAATATCAAAAGATTCATATCATATAGTTCTTGAATTGTGTGTTGGATCCATAGGTGTTCTTTACATTGGTATGCTTCATAGTTTATATACAGATATCATATAATCTTTCATTTGTATTAAATATCCCTTTAAAAGACAATAAGGGGAAAAAACTTTATAGGATGCAGCTAAAGCAGTACTTGCATGCATTAGCTGCAATCTACAGTCCTTAAGTGCTTACAAATTAATGAGGTAAGCATTCGGTTTCAGAAGGTTTTTATAAAGCAAGAAAAAACAAAGTAGAAGGAAAAGAACAATGGAGATATATGCAGAAATTAATAAAATGGAGAAACCTCTGGCATGATTAACCAAGAAAAAAGATAAAAGACACAAATGAATGTGTTTGTTTAAAAGGAATGAAAAAGGAGATATACTTAGACATACTGCAGATATTAAACATGTAATAAAAAGATGTTAGGAACAACTTTATGCCAATATATTTGAAATTTTAATGAAATAAATAAATTCTTAGGAAAATGCAACTGACTAACACTGCCTCAAGATGACAGAGAAAACCTAAATTGTCCTAAAACCAGTACAGAAAATTAGTAGTTAAAAGTTTTCCCCAAAGGAAACATTAGTCAGGATGGTTCTACAGGTGAATTCTACCAAACACACAAGGAATAAATTATTTCCATATAAAACAAACTCTTCCTGAGAACAGACAAAGAGAGAACATTCCCAAATTCATTTTAAGACAAATATAACCTTCATATCAAAATCAAACCAAGATAATATGATTATAGGCCAATCTCACTCGTGAACTCTCTTGTCCAAAAACAAAATACATTAGCAAGGCATATCCAAGAAAGAATTAAAGATGTGAAGCATTATGTCCAAGTCAGGTTAATCCCAGGAACATAGAATTGCTCAAATTTTAGGAAATACATTATAAAATTCAACAAATTAATAGATGACAGAGGAAAAATGTGTCCACTTCAATACATTCAGAAAAAACATTAGATAAAACATCCATTTGTGATATAGGAAAAAACCCTCTTGGTAAATTAGGCACAGAATGGACCTTCTTTAGCCTGTTAAAGAGTGCAAATAACACAGCAAACTTACTTGACAGTAAAATACTGAAAGCATTCCCATTTATACTATGCTGGTGAGATAAAAATTGATGCAACCATTTGGCATTATCTACTAGAGCTGAAGATACACATACACTTTCACCTAGCAATAACACTTCTGTACTGGAGTGGAGTTCTCAACAGGCCTCTTGCCACCTCTAGGGGGATGTGTGGAAAATGTGTATGGAGGATTGGTTATCACAATGATGGGGGGGGGGCATTACTGGCATTCAGTGGGACCAGGGCTATTAGGTATCCTGGAATATTCAGGACAGTTTCAGAAAATGGAAAATCCTGCCTAACTTTTTAATATTACCCTGGACATCTACAGAATAAAAAAACATAATTACTAGAGCCAAGAACCTAACTCCTTTAGTTACATACAAACAGGATATTTTTGCATGAATCTAATTTACACTGAATTTTCTGGTAATATAAGTAAATTGAGAGAAGAGTAAATTTCATTTTATTCAGAAGTTTATCCAGAATTATTCATTATTTTAGAAAATCATGTCACCAATAATAACTGCACTTTGTGGTACCAGCCTGTATTTGTAGCTGTCACATACATGGTGATCATGTATAGGTCCAAGCATTTGGCTACTTCAAGTAGTCATGCTCTAATATTTACATATTCAATACATTATTTGATTGTAAATCATTTACATTTAATTTTTCATTTACATTATAGTTAGGGCATAATGTTGATATTTTTTAAATTATGTCTATAGGTAAGTCATGCTATTTATGAATTTCACTTTTGGTTAGTAAAGAAGTTGGTACAAAATACTTGTTACAAAAAGCGGGAGTTGGGTATCATAAGATTTAGGATGAGAGCAATTTAGGATGGAGACCCTGTAGCAATAGTAAAAAATTTAAACAACATAAATATCAAATGGAGAATGGATAAACTGTAGTACAATCATACAATGGAATATTACGCAGAACTTAAAAAGAACGTGACTTTGACCCCCTCTTCTATTCTCACCCATGCTTACTATGCTTTAGACACACAGGCTTTCCTCAAACATACCAGGCATGACCCATAGCTTCCCTCTTCCTGGAATACTCTTCCCCCATATTAACCCTCACTTCATGCAAAGCCTTTATTCAAATGTACCTACTCAAACAAGTACCCTTAAGCATATCAGTTAACACTACAATCTGTCCATGCCTGCAATCTACCATCCAACCCCTCTGTCTCACCACTGCTGACCTCCCCTTAACCCGATCTACATCTTTTTCCATAACCCTTATCACTTTCAGTATAATCTACCTATTTATTATATCTATTGTTTGTTTCATTATCTACAACAATGCTACTCAAAGTATGAACCATGCTGTCAATCCACAAACTCTTTGTTACCAAGTGGGCGTAAGTGTTTAGAAACTTTTATAGCAACTTTAGATGGCCATGGTATTCATAACTGGCTTTATGAAATTATCAGTCTGCAATGTATTTGAAGTTTAAAAACCTGGTCCTTCACCACAGAGAGTTTAAAAGCACTGTCTAGAATGTAAGCTCTATAAGAGCAGGGATCTTTGTCTGCTTGTTCACTGTTGTATCCCCAGCATCTAGAACAATATCTGGCACAAAATAAGTGTTCAATAAATGGAATTAATGAAGGAGCTCCTTACAGCCCATTAGGGGGAAAGAAATGTAAACAGACAATTACAATACAGTGTCATAAGTATATTACAAGGGGTTACAAATGATGCTGTGGGAGCACAGACTGAGGGATTTTGAGAAGACTTCTCAGAAGAGGTAAAATCTGATCTGACAATAAATGGAAGAAGAGAAGGAAAAAAGCATTTGGGGCTACAGAAATAGCATGAGGCAAGATGAAGCAGGCCAGTTTGGAGGATCTAAAAGTATTCTTTATGGATGGATTACAGAACAAGTATAGAAGACAAACTAAACACATGGTTGGAGAGGTAGGTAGGGACCAATAAATGGAGGGCTTTGAATAACTTGCTTTGAAGGGCCTTGAAGATGGGCATGACTGGAGGAAATTAAGTGACTATTGCAGATAATCAGGCAAGAGGTTTTGGTAATAGAGAGGGACTTTCAGAATGGTGGAGTGAGGATCTTTGAAAATATTCTCTCCAAAAGCAACAATAAAACTATAAAAAATATCACAAAAAACCATCTCAGTCCCTGGACATTGACCAGGGCATAAAGAAAATTGAGAAGAGTTTATTTTAGAAAAGATATCTAACCTCAGTAAAACCAGTGGGGTCTGTGGCACTTTAATATGGGGCCACTGTTACTCTACCCACCCCAGCTCCACGCCATGGTAGCCATGAGGTCTGACAGCAGAGAGCATTGACCTGATTTGGAGCTCTGAGGGGAAAAAAAATTTCCTGGAGGCATTGTCAAAAACACTAGCATTCTCAGTGGCAATCAATTGGAGACGACCAACATTGCAGCTGCCAGAGGTTGTAATACTGGTTGGAACAAGTGAGAGATCATGCAAAAATGTAACAGGGATGTCTATGGAATGAGATAAGTATATGGGCTTTGATAAGGTCCCACATATTCCTGGGGGTCTGCAAGGCTATGCACATGCTCAGGAGAAACTGGAAAGTGTCCCAGTTATCTACTAGTCCCTGACTAAATGTAAGGTCATGTGCATGCAGAAAATAAAAGCCAGGGCAGATTTCTAAACTGCCTGAACCTTGAATGTGTTCCCCAAACCATGTGGGGATACACCCAGCAAAAGGTGGAACCTTCACTGGCACAAGGTGTTTAAGTACAACATCTGAAAATTTTTGGCTGACCACCATAATATATTAGCCCAGGGGTGACCCCAAGGAAGCTAGTCTTAAAAGTAAAAATAACAACAACAACAAACTGAGTAAGGCATCAGAGGCCACATCCTGCAGGGGAGGCCAGAAGGCAGTGGAATGGCATATGCAAAATGAAGGAAGAAAAAAAATCTGTCAACCAAGAATTCTATATCCAGCAAAACTATCCTTCAAAAATGAAGGTAAAATAAAGAAATTCCACAATACTCAAAGACATAGAATTCATTCCTAGCAGACCTACCTTATAAAAAAATACTAAAGGAAGTCCTTAGTCTAAAAGGAAATGACAGCAGATGATAACTTGAATCCACATGAAGAAACAAAGAGCACTAGTAACATAAAAGAGAGTGTACATGTTTTTTCTTCTTTTTTTAAAAAAGCAACTACAAAAAACTATATGGTTGGGATTATAATATATTAAGATATAAAATATATTGCATTAAAAGTATAAAGAATGGGGGAGCAAAGCTTCTCTGTGTTACTGGAATTAAATTATTAATCTAAAGTAGATTATATTAAGTTGACATACATATTGTAATTCCCAGAGCAATCAATAAAAGATTACTCCAAAAATTACAGTAAAAACATCAAAAATCCAATCACAGTAAGTTAAATTAATTACAGTAATTTTAATTACAACAAATGTAAATAGATTAAAGTCCAATCAAAAGACAAAGACTGTGACACTGGATAAAACAACAGACTCCAAGGATATGCCATCTGATGACATAAACAGGTTGAAAAAATAAAAGGATGAAAAAATTTATACAATGCAAACAGCAACCATAAAAGATTTGGAGTGGCTACACTTATATCTAATATCAGACAAAATAGGCTTTAATAAGAAAGTCTGTTGCAAGAGTAAAGGAAGGACATTTTATAATGATGGAGGGGTCAAGTCAACATGATACATACCTGACAAAAGTACTCTTCACAACTCATTCTATGAGACTGGTATCTTACACCAAACAAGACAAATACATCATAAGAAAAGAAATTACAATAAAGTCCAAGGTCCCTAATTATAGATGCAAAAATCCTCAACAAAATGTTAGAAAACCAAACTCACCAATGTATAAGAAAAGATTATACACCATGACCAAGAGAAATTTATTCTAGTAATGCAAGGTTGTTCTTAGCATCCAAAAATTAATCAGTATAATGCACCATATTATATTAGTTAATATAGTGTAGAATAGAATACAAAACCACATGATCATTTCAAAAGATGCGGAAAAATCATCTGACAAAATCCAACACCCATTCATGACAAAAAATCTCAACCAAACAGCAAAAGAGAACTTCTTCAACCTGATAAAGAACATCTACAAAAAAGACACAGCTAATATCATTCTTAGTGTGATGGAAGACTGAATGTTTTCTTTCCCCTAAGATCAGGAACAAGACAAGTATGTCCAATCTTGCCACTTGTATTCAACATTTACTGGAGATTCTAGCCAGAAGAATTAGGGAAGAAAAAGAATGACATGGTATACAGATTGGGAAAAAAGCAAGTAAAACGGTCTTTGACATAATCCTGTATGAGAAAATCCTAAGGAACACACACACACACACACACACACCCTACCCTAAGCCTAACCCTAACCCACACACACACACACACAAGCTATTAGAACTAATAATTCTGTTCAGTAAGGTTACAGGATACAAAATCAATACAGAAAGATCATTTGTATTTCTACATATTTGCACAGAAAATTCAGAAAGTGATATTAAGAAAATAATTCACAATATCACCAAAAAGAATAAAATACTTAGGAACAAAGTTAACAAAAGTAGTGAAAGGCTATTACACTGAAAACTATACAACACTGCTAAGGGAAATCAAAGAAGATGTAAATAAATGGAGAGGTATTTCAATTTCATGGATTGGAAGACTTAATATTGTTAAGATGGCAGTTCTCCCTGAATTGATGTATAGATTCAATGCAAGCTCTATAAAAATCAAAGTGGGGTCATTTACAGAAATTGACAAGCTGATCCTAATATTTATATGGAAATGCAAAGAACCCAGAATAGCCAAAACAATTTGAAAAAGAAGAACAAAATTTGAGGACTCACACTTCGCAATTTCAATTCTTACTACAAAGCAACAGTATTTACAACAGTGTGGGACTGACAGAAAAATAGAAACATAGACAAATGAAACAGAATTGAGAGTCCAGATATAAAATCTTATATTGACGGTCAACTGATTTTCGAAAAAGGTTTCAAGGCAGTTCAATAGGAAAAGGACAATTTTTTCAATAAATGGTGATGGGAAAATTGAATATCCATATACAAAAAGATGAATTTAGACCGCCTACCTCACCCTATCCACAAAAACTGAGTCAAAATGGATCAGAGACGTAACTGTAAGAGGTAAAACTATAAAACTTTTAGAAGAAAATACAAGAGAAAAATCTTCATGACCTTGGTTTAGGCAAAGAGTTCTTATGTACAACACCAAAAAGCACAACCCATAAAAGCATAAAATGATAAATTGGGCTTAATCAAAATTCAAAGCCTTTCCCCTTCAAAAGACACCATTAAGAAAATAAAAAGACAGGGCACAGACTGGGAGAAAATATTTTCAAATCATATACCTGATAAAGGACTTGTAACCAAAATATATAAAGAACTCTTACATCTCAATAATAAGAAGGGAAACAACCTAGTTGAAAAACAGGCAAAATACTTAATAGACATTTCTCCAAATCAGATATACAAATGGTCAAACAAGCAGATGAAAAAATGTTCAATATGATTAGCGATTAGGGAAATGCAAATCTAAACCATAATGAGATATTACTTAACACCCACAAGGTTAGCTATAATTTTTATTTTTTATTGTTTTTTTGTGAGGAAGATTAGCCCTGAGCTAACAACTGTTGCCAATCCTCCTGGTTTTTTTTTTTCTTGCCCGAGGAAGACTGGCCCTGGGCTAACAGCCATGCCCATCTTCCTCTACTTTATATGGGACGCCACCACGGCATGGCTTGACAAGCAGTGCATCTGTCAGCACCCGGGATCTGAACCAGCGAACCCTGGTCTGCCAGAAGCAGACCACACAAACTTAACCACTATGCCACTGGGACCAGCCCCAGCTATAATTTTTAAAAAAGGAAAAATAACAAGTGTTGGTGAGGATGAGGAGAAATTAGAACTCTCATACATTCCTGGTGGTGTGTGTAAATGGAATAAATGTAAAATGGTGTAGCCCCTTTGGAAAACACTTTGACAAAAGATTAAACATACAGTTACAACAGGGCCCAGCAATTCCACTCTTAGGTATCTACCCGAGAGAACTGACAACATATGTCCACCCAAAAACTGGTACATGAATGTCCACAGCAGCCTTATTCACAATAGCCAAAAGGTGGAACTAACCCAAACGTCCATAAACTGATGAATGGATAGATAAAATGTGGTATATACATACAGTGGAATATTATTCAGCCATCAAAAGGAATGAAGCACTGATGTGCTACAACATGAATGAACCTTGAAAGCATCATGCTAAGTAAAAGAAGCAAGTCGCAAAATACCACATATTGTATAATTCCATTTATATGAAATGTCTAGAATAGGCAAATCCATAGGCACAGAAAATAATGATTGTTTGATGCTGGGGGGTGGCAGCAGGGATTAACTGCACATGGGCAAGGGAGATGTCATTGAAGTGATGGAAATGTCTAAAATTGGACTATAGTGATGGCTGCACCACTCGATAAATTTACTAAACAACCTGGAAGTCTACACTTAAAATGGGTCAGTTTTATGGTACGTAAATTTTGTCTCATCACACAATTTTAAAGACACCCTGGGAAGCAGAGAAAAAAAATTGCTATCTTTGGCAACTTATTGGGGATCATACGGAGCTCAAGAGGTTGTTGTATGTTGTTGTTGCTGTGGTGATGGTAGGAGTTGTGGTTTTCCCACGAGGGCTGAGGGTCAAGCAATGATTCCGGTATTTTAAAAATCAATAACAAACAGAATGTTGCTGGCTGGAAATTTGGAGTAGCAGTGGGGCAAAGAGAAGTGGACGGGTTTAGAGTGCTCAGGATGCAGAAGCGACAAGATTTTGTACTGATTAGACATAGGGAATGGGGAAGCGTGAGGATGCCTCAGACTCAGCATGCTTCAAGTTGAATTCCTGTTGTCCTCCCAAACTTACTGTCCCCTGCTGCTAATCTCAGCGAGCGGATCAGCGTCCTGGCGCAGAATGAGCGTTCATAGATTGTCTTTGGAGTGAAAGAATGAATGAACAGAGTCAAAATGTGGCCAAACAAAGCATTCACCGGGTCCTGCCAAACAGCCAGTCCTCAACTCACCCTCAAGGTCGGCTCAGCAGATGTCTATCACAATTTCCCGCTCACTTTATCGACCATTTGAGAAATCATCATGCCCCACGCCCAGAAGAACACCCACCTTCACATCAGCTACACGTCGCCTAGAACCTGCAGATGTGGCACAGATCAGGTTTTGCCAAGAGCCTCTTATCCTGTAAATTCTTTATGTGAGGGCAAGGGCAGGTGCACGGACCCCATATGAGCATGGGGGACGTTTGGTGTTGTAGAAAGAGGGTCATGATGGTGCCCAACTGGTAGATCTATGTTCGCTTTGGCTCCAAGCAGAAAGAGACTCTTCCCACCAAAGAGATTTATCAATCCAGGGGCCTGCCTCCCCAGTCCTGACAGGCAGAAAACACAGCCGCCAGGAACACTGCAGATACCGAGCGATCAGTTTGGATATTTTACTGCCGTTCCCAGGGTTGACAAGCAGAGTTACGCAACTGCTTGTGTTTCCTGATACAGATACCAAAACTAGGAAGTGATCCGTCCCAGTCTACACTTCCCAGAAATAAAGGATGATGTGGGACAGGCAAAAGATGCCCCCAGACTCAGCCAAACCAGCAAATATTCCCTTCTTCATAGTGCTTATGAGATAATGTATAACCTCTTTAAGTATGGTGATAAATAAATACATTCACCTCTCATGGTTGTGAAGATTACAGTGTTTTGCACAATACATGGTTGCCATTATCATTATCATCAGTTCCTTAATGAGAAGGAATCAAAATGACACTACAATGTTGGTCCATAGCGTTTATAATTCTTCTTTGCCTTTATAGTTAATTTAATGTAAAATAAACTGTATGTAATCTTTACTACAGTGTTTCATGAATGGGCAATACCAAGCTAAGAAGCAGCTACAAAAGATGGCTATATAGGACTGGATTATGGAACTGCTTTTACATAGGAAAGCTCACGTTTTTCTTTCAGCGATTGGGTATACAGTTAAATCACCCAAGTCTATTATGATGAGACTTTTGCTAGGCAGTGTACTATGTTCATTCAACACATAACATTTTGGTCAAACAATCATCTGGTTAAAATCTTTAATAGTAAAGCATTCACAAGAGCATTCTACAGAGCTGACATTCAACTAAGGCATTGCATGAACGTTGTTTCCAGTTTTCGGGGCAGTCAGTAGTATTAAAAAGGGTTTTGAGCGTTGTAGTTTTCAGAATGGAGAGAGAGCTTCCTCGCCTCGCTTCCCCAAAGCCCTGCCCTGCCACTCCCGACTTTTGCTAGACATTCTTGCTCAGGAGGAGCAGACAAAGGGCAAAATGTGGGCAGAGAACATTCGTGGATTTTAAAACAAAGGAAAGTTAATGCTGCAAGGTCTTGCAGACAGCCGAGTTCCACGTTCCCTTCCACGGCCGAGCAAAGTGAAGCAGGGAGAGGGTTGAGACTCGCTGAAAGCTAGACACCAAGTCGGTGACGGACCCAGGGCGGCGAAGTTCGATCGAGTTTAAAACAATGTACAGTGGCGTCAGTCCCAACGTGAGCTTGCTCCAGCTCTTCCAGCTCTTCCCGAACGCTAGGCCCATCTGGCCCCGCGCTGATCTCCGAGCACTCCTTGTCGCGCAAATAGCACAAACCATGACGACAGCCCTGCAGCAAGGCACGAGTAGCCTGCTCCTCCGCCAGGGTTAAGGTGAGTACCACCGTCCTGGGGTCAAGCAGCCTGGGTGGGAGCCGCCGCCCCCCACTGCGCGCGGCCTTAAAGCGAGCGCCTGGGCAAACCCACCCATCGCACCCACCCAGGACACCCATTCCCCGATCCACGACGCGGGACCCACCTGTGCTGGAGGTCGAGGCTCCAAACTCAGCAAAGCGGGAGGAATTGCAAGCAAGGAGAGCCTCGGCAGGCAGCCTTGCGCCCGCCTTTTGCTTTTTCCCCTGAAACTGTTGGCCCGCCGCTCCCCTCCCCCAGCCCGTTCGGGCCCAGCTGCAAGTCTGGAGGCCCCGCCTCGCTCCTTCCGGTCGTGCGGGGTGGGCGCCTCGCTCGCCGGAGACCTCGCCCACTGCAGGGACGTGCTAAGAGCCTCTGATCCGAAAGGGTCGGGTTGAGGCGCCCTAGTCAATCGCCTTCATTGAACAGATCTGGAGCCACAGGCGAAGAGAGGAGAATAGACGGACCCATAAAACTACACTGCGTGTAAAACCCGGGTCGCCTTGCTTGCCGAGTCTTCCCACTACTCTCCTATTTATGGTGGCTTATCGAGGTTTGCTAGAACACAAATCCACTATCCTTTCAGCACTTTCTTGAACTTACAGAACATACCACTCACTGCTGGACTCCCACCAACTCAGTTAAGCACCTTGAATCCAGGGTCCAGTTACAGTGCTAAATACAGTGAGCACTAGAAGGGAACAAGCCATTACGAATACACTACTTATGCGCATAAAAATTCAACAACAATACATATTACAAAGAAGGACCAAAAACTGCACTGAAATAGTATGTACACAGGAAATACAGGGCAGAGGAAAAAAATTCAGAGCAAGAACAAACAAGAAAGATAATGTATAGACATTGAAAAATGGGAAACAGAGCAGTATTGTGGTTATCAGAGATGAAAAATATTACTCTAATATCAAAAGGGAAATAAAAGAAATGGTTTGTAGAAGTCAGGAACAAGAGAAAAAAAAGCCTTCATACTTTTGCCCTGGAATTCTTTCTACCAGACGTTTTACCCTTACTTGTCTGGAAAACACCTACTCACTCTTCTTGACTCAATTTATGTATTACCTCCTCTGTGAATCCTTCCCTGCCTTTCCCAGATAAGTTTATATTCTTTTTCCATGGGTCCAATATGCCCAATGGATCCAGTACAGGCCTGAAGTATACCACTTATCATCCTGGCTTATAATTGCTCTTTGCATGCCTGTGTCCTCCAATGAACAAATAGCTTCTTGAGAGCAAAAAATTTGTATTTTTCAAGTTTATTTTCCAAGACTGTAGGACGGAATCTAACATATAGTATGTATTTAGTGAATATTTCTTGAAAATTCTCTAGAAACAGTGAGTAGACAGAACAAAAGGTACAGCTAGGATATGAATTAATATACAGAGGAATAACTGAATACGGTGAGATTCTAGACTCAGACTGGTATTGGTTCATGCAGTAAACATTAAGGAGTGCCTACTGTACACCAGGTGCCATATTAAACTCTGGGAGTAAAATGGTAAACAAAAACCAGATAAAGTCCATGCTTTCATGGACTTTAAAGAGCAAATAATAGGAATTGGCCAGGCAAACAGAAAGAGGAACATTCACACAGAGGGAACAGCATGATCAAAGTTCCTGTGACAGGAAGGAGCATGATGGTAGCAATTAAAGTGACTAAGATTGATAAAGGTAAGGTGAAATCAACAGATAGAAAGTACCCAGAAAGAGGCAAGAAGTTGATAGATAAAGCCTGTTCAAGAGTTGGGAAAAGAAGCCAGTTGCCTTAGTAATAGTAACCAACATTTATTAAACCTGGACTATATGCCAAACACTGGGCTAAGTGTTTTATAACAAACATTTAAGGTAGATAATATTATTATCCCTGCTTTAAGGATAAGGAAACTGGGGCACAGAGAAGTTAAACAATTTCATCAGGCTCACACAGCAGTTAAATTTCAGGGCTGAGATTCAAAACTAGGTAATCTGGTTCCAGACCCGAAGGCAGGAACTGTAACAAAAGCACAAGTAAAAACTGCAAAGAACTCTTTCACAAAATATGTTCATTGTTCCCAGATATTTGGCATCTATGAGAAAAAAATACTAAGAGCTTCAAGAAATAATACCCTGAACTCAAACATTAATGCTCTAGACATAAGACTTTGGCACAGTCATTGGTTGGTATTGGTAGTGGTAGTGGTGCCTTTGGTAGTTGATGCCATCAAGCAACAATGATCATAACATTAGGCATTAGCAGCAAGGCAGAGCAGAGGAGAAGGAAAATAGTAGATGCCCTGAATGCTACTTTGTGGAGCACATATGAGACCTTTGGCAAAGGACTTCACTTCTCTGATTTTCAATTTCCTATTTCACAAATGGGCATAATAATAGTATCTACATCACAGGGTTGTGATGATTAAATGAGACAATCTGTGTAAAGTACCTGGCCATATCTGACAGACAGTAAATTCTCAATGAATATTAGCTGCTATGATGAGGATGATTATTACTATAATGATGCATTTTAGTGACTGAAGGAGGGGAGGCATGACCAACCAGGTAAGATGTGATTCAGGTACAATTTGAGGAAGGTGACATGGAATATCAGATAAATATCGAATGGGTGGTGAAACAAAAGTTTATTTCCTCCTCTTTGTATCAATTGCATTCTTTTCCTCCTCATTTTTAGTTTGCAATTACTATTCTGTGTTGTAATTGTTTACTTGTTGGTTTCCCTTATTATGATGTATGTCTGTTTGTGTATGAAACAGCTAACGCAGTGTCTGGCACAGAGCAGGAACTTGAAGAATATTTTCTGAGTGAATGAATTAATGTCTGAATAAAAAGCAATAGGTACAAATGTACTACAAAATAAGAAAAAAACTAATGATAGTATCTGGGTCTTTTTATGTTTCAGCCACACCAGCCTTCCTTGTGTTCGTAGAATACACCACACTTATTCCTGCTCGGCTTCCAAAAATATAATCTGCTCATCTATTTGTCTCCATGGGCACTGATAACACTTGAGGCCAAGGGTTGGCAATTTTTTTTCTGTAAAGTGTCAGATAGTAAACATTTTAGGCTGTATGGAGCACATTCAGTCTCTGTGTGCCACTACTCAATTCTACCTTCATTGAGCAAAAGCAGCCACAGACAATGCTTAAATGATGGGTGTGGATGTGTTCCAGTAATATTTACAAAAACAGGCAAGAGGCAGAATTTGGCCTATGGGCTATGATTTGACAACCGCTACTCTAAACCAAATTACCACCATCTCTTGCATGGACTATTGTATAAGAATGATGTGTGGGACCTGTCATCTTTGGCCAACATCTACATCTTGGTTTTATCAGTATCTTAATGAAGCTTTCATGCTCTCTAATCTTGCTCATAACCTTAAGAGTTGTTGAAAAGTGATTAAAAGTGTATATTGTAATTTTGATTTGTCAAATGGTCCTTAAAAGCACCAACTACTGGGGCCGGCCCAGTGGCTTAGTGGTTAATTCCGCATGCTCTGCTTTGGCAGCCCGGGGTTTCACAGGTTTGGATCCCGGGCGTGGACAGATGCACCACTTGTCAAGCCATGCTGTGGTGGAGTCCCATATAAAGTAGAGGAAGATGGGCACGGATGTTAGCCCAGGGCCAGTCTTCCTCAGCAAAAAAGAGGAGGATTGCCAATGGATGTTAGCTCAGGGCTGGTCTTCCTCACACACACACAAAGCACCAACTACTAGTGATCTTTGAAAAGGTTAAAAAATGAATAAAAGAAAGAAAAAAAGAAGATTCATAATAAAAGTAACTTTTATTATGTAACTAAAAGTGACTTTTAGCCAGAAAATAAATATTCTGGACACAGTACGATGTTGAGTTTGGCTGAGGCTTTGGTCTATGACAACAATTCTACTGTATACTCTTTATAGAAACAAAGAAATGCTAAAACTTTTCAGAAATCATCTAGGTCATGCAAAATTTTCCTCATCTACTGATGGACAAATATTTGGTAAAAACTGAAAAGTGTATCAATTTGTGTCTGAGGATATGAACAGGATGTGAACATTTCTGACTCTCAACGGAAATATGATTCAGCACAAATTCAGCAGCCTGTACAAGAAGTTTTGCAGTGAAGAGGTATTTCATTAGTTGAAAGTGACAAAAACCTACCTAAAACTAACTTAAGCAAAAGAGAGAAATTATGGAGAGATAATGGGGTGTCTCACAAAATTCAAGGAATGGAACAATCAAAACTTGGAAAGGGCAAGGTACAATTAGGTCTCAAGAATGGTCAGAACCAAGGATTCAAATGCCATTAAGACTATCATTCTTTTATCTCTATTCTTCCCTGTATGTTTATTTGTGCATTCTCTCTCTCTCACTCTTTCTCCCTACAAAAGCTCCTTTTTTTCTCAAGTCCATGCAAGAAGAAATATGTTTACTGACACTTTCCGGAATTTTCATCTTACAGCTTCAGCCACTGGAGAGAGACACTACACCAGATTGGGTCCTCTGAAAAGTAGATGCCAAGATGGAGTTACAAGTCTAGAGATCTATTGTGAGTAATGATTAGGAAGATAAAGAGGAGAAGCAGGAGTAGATAGGGAGAGACTTCAGACCACAATACAGGTCCGACACTAGTTAAAGAAGAGGACGTGAAGGAGGAATGGGTAGGAAATGCCTCAGATTGCAGTGCAACTCTATGGAAATCTCAGCCAGCCCTACTGGGGACTCCAGAGCAAAGACGGCTGATTAGGGGAATCCCACAGCGGGCAGAAATGGCCCTAGTATCCCTCCTGTGCTTAGAAATTGGCTGGAGATGCCTTGGATTGGGTGGAAATAGCCTTGGATCAAATGATGCAAAAATATCCCCAAAGTGCTACAGCTGGAGGTTTTTGGCTGACTCCACTCCTCCAGTAGGTTTTCTCTTGAAAGAAATCTGATAGGCACCTCCATGGCTGCCACAGGCACTGTGGTCTCATATCCATAAATCTAGGGGAGGGATTCATTGACCAAGTTTAAGTCTGGTGCCCATCCAGAACCAATCAACTGTAGCTAGGTGAGCAATGTCATTGTAGTAAAGGAGAGTTTTCAAGGGTAACCAACCATCCCATTTTGCCTGGGACTGAGACATTCCCTGGAATGTGAGATGGCTAAAACCGGGACAGTCTAGGGCAAACTGGGATGGTTGGTTATCCTAGTGGTATCCATGTTAGTAGGAGTGAGAGGGGGCACTTAAGACAATCCTATAGGATTGTATACTATATAAACAATTGTATTTTAATGCATTTTATGGAGGAAATTCTATGTTAGAGTGGTTTTATTGGATTAGAAGAATTTATGAAGGTCTCTAAGAACTATTCCTTTGAAAATGCCAAAGATCTCATACTTTATTTCTTGTCATGTTCATTCTCTGTGCGTTTATACATGCTTCTTCCATCTAGAACACTTCTCTCACCGAAACCTCCCTCCCCTTACTCTTCTTACTGCTGTTAGAGAGAAATGCCTCTTGCCCATTGCTTTTGTTTCTACAAGGAAGGATTTCTCCAAATTAAGATTAAATCACATAATGAATGCTAAACACCTGTCATCGAACATGGCATAAAGTAGTGGCTTTCATCAGTCAGGGCTCTTAGTTGTATGCAACAGAAGCTGAATCTGGATGATGTAAGCAGAAGAAAAAGTTTAATAAACCTATACTGTGAATGGCACTAGACTAGTACTCCTGCTGTTACAAAAATTATAAAATATTCAAGGAAACTGTTTACAGGTATTGAACAATAGTCAGCACATGACTGCGATCCACAAGAGAAGAGAAAGTCACAAAGTAAGCCTCCAGGATTGCCCAAGTTCTTTGCCTGGTAATAATTTCCTGACCCCCAGCACAGAGAACTGGATTCCAAGCTGAGCTTGGCAGTCTCACTGAGCTCAGGAGGCAAAGTTCAGAGTTCAGAGTAGCTAAAGCAAATGAAATCTGTGGATCAAGGCATCAGAGAAGACAAAGCTGTGCAGATATTGAAATGAGCAAATATATGTATTGGCGTTTCCAGCAAATCTTTAAAAATAGGGAAATGTTATGGAATTTATACTTCTTGGTTTCAAGACTTAACTATAAAGCTACATTTATCAAAATAGTGTGATATTGGAGTGAGAAGCGACAAAGAAGTCAATGGGACAGTTTAGAATCCAGTAATAGACCTACACATATATGGTCATTTATTTTTTTGGTTTGTTCAACCATTCACTCATCAAAGAACATTTGGGCTGTTTCCAGTATTTTTCCATTGTGAATAAAGCTGCTGTGAACATTCATATACAGGTTTTTGTGTGAGCGCATGTTTTAATTTTTCTGGGCTAGATGCCCAGAAGTACAGTTGCTGGGTTATATGCTAGTTACATGTTTAATATTTTAAGAAACTATCAAACTGTTTTCCAGAGTGGCTATACCATTTTACATTCCCACCAGCAATGTATGAGAGATCCAGTTTCTATGCAACCTTTCCAACATTTTTTGTCTTCAATATTTTTTATTTCAGCTATTCTGATCAGTCTATAGTGACATCTCATTGTGGTTTTAATTTGAATTTCCCTGATGACTAATGATGTTGAAAAAATTTTCATGCACTTATTTGCTATCTGTATATCGTCTTTGGTGAAATGTCTCTTCATATCTTTTGCCCATTTTCTGCTTGGATTGTTTGTTTTTTTATGGTTGGGTTTTGAGAGCTTTTTATATATTTAAGATACTATTCCTTTGACGGATATATAGTTTGCAAATATTTTCTCCCTCTCTGTTGCTTGTCTTTTCTCATCCTCTTGAGTATTCTATAAAGTGAAAGTTTTGAATATTGATGAGGTCCAATTTATCCATGTTTCTTTTATTGCCTGTGCTTTAGGTGTTAAATTTAAGAACTCTTTGCCCAAACCTATACCCCAAATATTTTCTGTTTTTTCCAAAAGTTTTATACTTTTGTGTTTTACATTTAAGTCCGTGATCCATTGTGAGTGATTTTTTGGTATGGTGTGAGACGTAGGGTCGAGGTTCATATTTTTGCCTATGGATGCCCCATTTGTTCCGGGACAATTGCTTGAAAGGCTCTCCTTACTCCATTGTATTGTTTTTGCACCTTGGTCAAAAAATCATTTGGATATATTTGCATGGGTCTATTTCTGACTTTTTAATTCAGTTCCATTGATCTAAGTATCTATCCTTCTGCCAATACCACACTGCTTTGATTACTTCAATTAATTTTTTCTAAAGTCACCAATGCCATTATTAGGGAAAGGAAATATTATAAACCACTGAATATTGAAGAAAGTGAACTTCAAACTCTACCTCATACCATACACAAAATTTAATTTAGAATGAATCATAGACACAAATATAAATGACAAAACTGTGAAGCACAAAGAAGAAAACATGGGAGAATATCTTCATGATTTTGGGTTAGGCAAATATTTCTTAGAACAGAGAAAATCATTAACCATTAAAGGAAAAATTAATAAATTGAACTTCATCAACATTAAAAACTTCTGCACATCAAAGACATTGTTATGAAAATGAAAACATAAGCCATGAACTAGGGAGAAAATAGTCACAATACGTATATCTTACAAAGGTCAGGTGTCTAGAATACATAATGAACTCCTGAAAATAAAAACACAAACAAACCCAATTAGAAATGGGCAAAAGACTTGAATGTATACTTTACAAAAGAAGATATATAAATGACCAATAAACACATGAAAAGATGCTCAACATCATTTACTCTTTAAATGAAGAAACAAAATCACAAAGACAAAACGCTTCACACCAACTAAAATATATAAAATTTAAAAGAATCATACCACCAAATGTTGGTGAGAATGGGGAGCAATTTGAACTCTCATACCTTGCTGAGAGCAAAATAAAATGGCACAATTGCTTTAGAAAACTGTTTAGCATATTCTTGTAAAGTTAAACATATACTTTCCCCATGACTCAGTAATCCCACTCCTAGGTGTTTACCCAGGAGAAATGAAAATACACATTCATACAAAGTTTTGTACACAGATGTTTATAGAAGCTTTATTTTTAATAGTTCCAATCTGTAAACAATCCAAATGTCCATCAACAGGCAAATGGATAAACACACTGTACATCCATAAAATGGAATGCTACTCACCCATATAAAAGAAATGAATTACAGGTGACAAACACGGATGAATCTCAAAAACATTATGCTGAGCTAATGAAGTTAGACACAAAAGAATATATACTGTATGACTCAATTTATATGGAATTCTAGAAAATGCAAACTAACATATGGTGATAGAAAGCAGAATAAAGATTGCCTGGGGTAGAACGAATATGGATTTACTGAAAAGAGGAATGAGGGAATGCTTTGGAGTGATGATTTCGTTCCATATCTTGATTGTGATGTTGGTTACGAAGTGCACACATTTCTCAAAACTCATTGACCTGTTCAGTTGTGATCTGTACATTTAACTGTGTCTAAAATATACTTCAATAAAAATTAAGTTGGAAGAAAGGATATTTGGTAGCTAACAGAATCACCATGAGGCATGGAGAAACAGACATGGGGCTAAGTTTCCAGGTCAACAACCAAAAATTCACTGCACAACTGATGTGGCGAGGAAACCTCTTTTGATATCACAGCACACTAGATACCACTATTTATACCACGCTACTTCTGCAACAAAAATTCTACTGTAGTCAGTAATGTCGATGGCTGCCGCTTCTATGCTGGAAATTCAATCTGGCAACTATTATGGCTGCTTACAGAGAGAGCATGAATGAATGTGAGAGCATACAAGAACAGCTAGATTTTGTGATCAAACTCTGTCACAGTCATCACCATCAGTTTAGTTATTCTCCTTATATTTTACAATTCTAAATAGTTTTTAACCTTTGTTTTAGAAGACTTATCCCACGCATGTCTGTCCTGTATCATAAATGGCTTTAAATCTATTTTGGATTTAAGTCAAGAAATGCATAAAATAATGAAAAAGTATATTCTAGTCACCAAATCATATTACTTTTTCTCTTGTTACCCATTACTTTCTTTCCAGTCTTACTGCTGGTGAGGCAAAGTCTCTGGGCTCTGGACTCTGACAAACATAGATTTTTTATCCTGGTCCCCTTGCATTGCCCACCCTAACCCTTCTTGGATTTTCCTTTGTTCTACAATCCCCCACTCCCATGAGTATCCTTTTCCCTAGATTAACCATTCGCTGTTGCTTCAACTGCTTCTCATAAAATGAGTTGGACTGCCTTCACATGCCAGCAGGAAAAATTGTGTCTTCAAGAGTCTGGAGGCCATGTTCCCAAGTGGTGTCCTCTCCACTCAGGGAGTCAGGATGATGTCAGCCAAGGTCTCCTCCTTCCAGTACGGTCAAAGATTTATTTGGGCTTCACAGGGTATTACCAGTAGTGGTGGGCCCAACTTCTCCAGTATGACTGACCTCCTGGGCAAGAGATTCAGGGTCTCTGGGACTCCAGAGCAGCCCAAGGCATTCAGGGTGCTCTTCATTTATACCCCTACCTCATCCCACAGCATCTATACATCTGAGAGAGGGACTTCTCCAACAGAGCAGTGCAAGAGACCTCCGCACTGCCCCTGCTCTGTCCATATTTTTACTGCAAACTTGCAGCAGCCAAAGGCCACCTCCGAAGTGCAGGTGGGTGGTCCCCACTGTAAAGTCAGCCTCTTTGGGGTATAGGGGCAGCCCCCTCCCAAGCTTTGAGACAGTTTTCTTTTTAAAAAATTTTCATTAATGGAAAATTTCAAATCTATACCAAAGTAGAGAGAATGGTATAATGATCCCCATATACCTATCACCCAGCTTCAACTATTCAAGTAATGGCAAGTTTTGTTTCATCTAAACTATTTTCAAGCAAGTCTCATATATTTTACCATTCCATCTGTAATTTTTTTCAGTACGTAGCTGTAAAATCTAAGTACTTTTTAAATTTGACATAACCACAATACCATTTTCGCACCAAACAATGTTTCTTTAATATTATCAAATATTCAGTCAGTATCCTAATTTCCAATTGTCTCACACATGTGATAAATGTTTTCTCTTTTTCAGTTTGTTTGACTCAGACCCCAGTAAGGTCCAGAAATTGAAATTTGTCAGTTTGTCTTTCAAATCTCTTTGAACATAGATTTCCTCTTCATCTCTCTCTGTTTTACCATTTTCTTGCCATTTGTTTGTTGAAGAATTGTTTATCTGTAGTTCCCCAGTTTCAGTTTTGCTGATTATTTGTGGGCATGTCTTTAAAACAGATTTACTAACATATAATTCACATGCCATACAATTCATACATTTAAAGTGTACAATTCAGTGACTTTTAGTATATTCACAGAGTTGTGCATCCATTATCACGATCAAGTTTAGAACATTTTCATTAACCCATAAAGAAACCCTGCACCCCTTAGCCATGATCTCCCAACCCCTACCCCCAACACAAGCAACCACTAATCCACTTTCTGTCTCTATAGATTTGCCTATTCTGACCATTTCATATAAATCAAATTATACAATGTATGGTCCTTTGTGACTGAATTCTTTCACTTAGCTTCATGTTTTCAAGGTCAATTCATGTTGTAGCATGTATCAGCACTTCATTTCTCTATATGACTGAATAATATTCTATTGTATGAATATGCCACATTTTGTTTATCTGTTTGTCAGTTGATGGACATTTATGTTGTTTTCCCTTTTTGGCTTTTTTGAATAATGGTGCTATGAACATGTGGATACCAGTTTTTGCGTGGAGGTATGTTCTCATTTCTCTAATAGTCAAATTTCTTGGTCATATGGTAACAATATTTGACCATTTGAGGAACTGCCAGACTGTTTTGCACAACAGCTGCACTAGTTTACATTCTCACTAGCAATGCATAAGGGTTCCAGTTTCTCCACATCCTTGACAACACTTGTTATTTTCCTTTTTTAAAAAATTATTGTAGCCATCCTAGTGGGAGTGAAGTGGTATCACATTGTGGTTTGGATTTGCAGTTCCCTAAAGACTAATGAGTTGAGATCATGTGCTTATTGGCCATTTGTACATCTTTGGAGAAACTTCTATTCAAATGCTTTGCCCATTTTAAAATTGGGTTATTTGTCATTTTATTATTGAGTTGTAAGTATGCTTTACATATTCTGGATACAAGACCTCAGTAGATACATGATTTGCAAAAATGTTCTCTCATTCTATGAGTAGTCTTTTCACTATCTTGATGGTGTCCTTTGAAGCACAAAAGTTTTTAATTTTGATGATGTCCAGTTTAGTTTTTCTTTTGCTGCTTATCCTTTTGATGTCATATCTAAGAAACTATTGCCTCAACTAAAGTCATAGTTACAAAAAATGTTTTTCTTGTGATGAAACCTTTTAAGATCTACTCTCTTAGCAACTTTCAAATATGCAATACAGTATTATTAACTATAGTCACCATACTGCACATTACATCCCCAGGCCTTATTTATTTTGTAACTGGAAATTATACCTTTTGAGCCCCTTTACTCATTTCACCCACCTCCCACCCCCCCCCGCCTCTGTATCTATGACCTCAGTTTTTTGTTTTTAGATTCCACATATAAATGACATCATATGGTATTTGTCTTTCTCTGTCTGACTTATTTCACTTAGCATAATGCCCTCAAGGTCCATCCATGTTGTCGCAAATGGCGATATTTCCTTATATTTTATGGCTGAACAATATTCCATTGCATGTGTGTATATACATATATATATATACATAAACATTTTCTTTATCCATTCACCCATCAATGGACACTGAGGTTGTCTCCATGTCTTGGCTATTGTAAATAATGCGGCAATGTACATGGGGGTGCATATATCTTTGCAAATTAGTGTTTTCATTTTCCTTGGATAAATACCCTAAATGGAATTGATGGATCATATGGTAGTTCTATTTTTAATTTTTGAGGAATATCCATACAGTTTTCCATAGTGGTTGCACCAATTTACATTCCCACTAACAGTGCACAGGGGTTCTCTTTACATCTTTACCAAAACTTGTGATTTCTTGTCTTTTTAATAAGAGCCATTCTGATGGGCATGAAGTGATATCTCATTGTAGTCTTGATTTGCATTTCCCAAATAATTAATGATGTTGAACATCTTTTCATGTGCATGTTGGCCATCTGCATATCTTCTTTGGGAAAATGTCTGTTCATATCCTCTGCCCATTTTTTGATTGGGTTGTTTTTTTGTTGTTGAGTTGTATGAGTTCTTTATTTATTTTGGGTATTAACCCCTATGAGATATATGACTTGCAAATATATTCTCCCAATTGTAGATTGTCTTTTTGTTTTGTTGATGGTTTCTTTTGCTGTGCAGAAGGTTTTTAATTCGATGTAGTCCCATTTGTTTATTTTTCTTTTTTTCCCTTGCCTGAGGTGACATATTCAAAAAGATACTGCTAAGACTGATGTCAAAGAGCATACTGCCTATGTTTTCTTCTAGGAGTTTTATGGTTTCAGGTCTTACATTCAATTCTTTAATTCATTTTGAGTCAATTTTTGTGTTTGGTATAAGCTAATGGTCTACTTTCATTCTTTTGCATGAGGCTGTCCAGTTTTCCCCACACCATATTTTAAAGAGAATTTCCTTTCTCTTTCTGTATGTTCTTGATTCCTTTGTTGAAAATTAACTGTCCATAGATGTGTGGTTTTATTTCTGGACTCTCAATTTTGATCCATTGATCTGTGTGTCTGTTTTTCTGTCAATACCACTCTATTGTAATTACTATAGCTTTGTAGTATAATTTGATATCAGGGAGTGAGGTTCCTTCAGCTTTGTTTTTTTTTTTCCTCAGGATTGCTTTGGCTATTCTGAGTCTTTTGATCTGTATAAATTTTAGGATTCTTTGTTCTATTTCTGTGAAAAATGTCATTAGGATTCTGATTGGGATCGCATTGAATCTGTAGTTTTCTTTAGGTAATATGGAGATTTTAACTATGTTAATTCTTCTAATCCAGGAGCAAGGAATATCTTTCCATTTCTTTATGTCTTCTTCAATTTCTTTCAATGTCTTATAGTTTTTATTTTATGGCCCTTTCACCTCCTTGGTTAAATTTATTCTTAGGTATTTTATTCTTTTTGTTGTGATTGTAAATGGGATTGTATTCTTGACTTCTCCTTCTACTAGTTCATTAGTGTATAGAAATGCAACTTATTTTCTATGCCAATTTTGTATCCTGCAACTTTACTGTATTTGTTATTTCTAATAGTTTTTTTGGTGGATTATTTAGGGTTTTGTATATATAGAATATGTCATCCACAAATAATGACAGTTTTACTTCTTCCTTTCCAATTTTGATCACTTTTTATTTCTTTTTCTTGCCTAATTGCTCTAGCTAGGATTTCTAATACTATGTTGATTAAGAGTGGTGAGAGTGGGCATCTTTGTCTTGTTCCTGTTCTTAGGAATAGTTTTCAGCTTTTCACTGTTGAATATGATGTTGGCTGTGGGTTTGTCATATACGGCCTTTATTATGTTGAGGTACTTTCCTTCTATACCCATTTTATTGACAGTTTTTATCATAAATGGATGTTGAATCTTGTCAAATGCTTTCTTTGCATTTATTGAGATGATCATGTAGTTTTTAGTCCTCATTTTGTTAATGTGGTGTATCACATTGATTGATTTGCAGACATTGAACCATTCCTGTATCCCTGAACTAAATCCCACTTGATCGTGATGTATGATACTTTTAATGTATCATATTCAATTTGTTAACATTTTGTTGAGGATTTTTGCATCTATGTTCACCAGTGATATTGGCCTGTAATTTTCCTTTTTTGTGTTGTCCTTGTCTGGTTTTGGTATCAGGGTAATTTAGGCCTCATAAAATGAGTTAGGAAGCATCCCATCCTCTTCCATTTTTCAGAAGAGTTTGAGAAGGATAGGTATTAAATCTTCTTTGATTGTTTAGAATTCGTCAGAGAAGGCACCTGGTTCTGGACTTTTGTTTTTTGGAAGGTTTTTGATGACTGTTTAAATCTCTTAAGTGATTGGTCCAGTCAGATTATTTCTTCTTGATTCAGTTTTGGGAGGTTGTATGAATCTATGAATTTATCCATTCTTCTAGGTTATCCAATTTTTGGCAGGAAGCTTTTCATAGTATTCTATTATAATCCTTTGTATTTCTGTGGTGTCCATTGTAATTTCTCCCCTTTCATTTCTGATGTTATTTATTTTAGCCTTCTCTCTTTTTTTCTTAGTGAGTCTAGCTAAGGGGTTGTCAATTTTATCTCTTCGAATAATCAGCTCTTAGTTTCATTGGTCTTTTCTCTTTTTTTTTTTGTAGTCTCTATTTCATTTATTTCCCCTCTAATTTTTTATTATTTCCTTCCTTCTGCTGACTTTGGGGGAGTGACATCAGCATCATGGCAAGGTGAGTTGTTCCCTTTGTCTCGCCCCTCTAAGTTACAACCAGTAGGACATGCATAGACCAACAAAGGACTCTGCACAGCACAACAGAATGCCTGAGAGATCCATGCATCTAACATCTGAAGGTGGGATTGCTGGATCATACAGTAGTTCCATTTTTAATTTTGGGGGAACCTCCATGCTGTTCTCCACAGCAGCTGCACCACTTTACATTCCCACCAACAGTGTTCAAGGATTCCACTTTCTACACATCCTCACCAACATTTGTTATTTTTTAATAAAAGTTATCCTAAAACGTGTGAGGTGATATCTCATTATGATTTTAATTTGCATTTTCCTGATGATTAGTGATGTTGAGCATTATTTTATATACCTGTTGGCCATTTGTATATCTTCATTGGAGAAATGCCTATTCAAGTCCTTTGCCCATTTTTTTATCATGTTATTGGGGTTTTTTTGATATTGAATAGTACGAGTTTCTTATGTATTTTGAATATTAACCACTTATCATATACATGGTTTGCAAATATTTACCCCCATTCCATAGATTGCCTTTTACTCTCTTGATTGTTTCCTTTGCTGTGCAGAAGTTTTTAGTTTGATGTACTCCCATTTGTCTATTTTTGCTTTTGTTGCTTGTATTTTTGGTGTCATATCCAAGAAATGATCATAACCAAGACCAATAACATGAAACTTTTCCCTATGCTTTCTTTAGGAGTTTTACACTTTTGGGTCTTTAATTCATTTTGAATTGATTTTTGTGTATGGTGTAAGATAAGAGTCCAATTTCATTCTTTTGCACCTGGCTATTCAGTTTTCCCAACACCAGTTATTGAAAAGGCTATCCTTTCCCCATTGTGTATTCTTGGCACCCCGTGCAAGATCAGTTGGCCATATATGCATGGGTTTATTTCTGGGCTCTCTATTCTGTTCCATTGGTTTATATGTCTGTTTTTATGCCAGTATCATACTGTTTTGATTACTGTATCTTGTAATATGTTATGAAATCAGGATGTGTGATGTCTCCAGCTCTGTTCTTGCTCAAAATTGTTTTGGATACATGGAGGCTTTTGTAGTTCCACATGGATTTTAGGATTGTTTTTTTCAATTTCTGTAAAAAAATGCCATTGGGATTTTGATAAAGATTCCATTGAATCTGTAGATTGCTTTGGGTTAGGGTTAGGGTTAGGTTAACATTCTAACAATGTTAATTCTTCCAGTCCATGAACATAGGATGTCTTTCCATTTATTTGTGTCTTCTTTAATCTCTTTCAGAAATGTTTTGTAGTTTTCAGTTTACAAGTCTTTCACCTCAGTTAAGTTTATTCCTGTTTTTATTGTTTTTGATGCATTATAAAAGAGATTGTTTTCCTAATTTCCTTTGCAGATAGTTCATTGTTAGTGTATAGAAACACAACAGATTTTTGCATGTTAATTTTGTATTCTACTAATTTACTGAATTCATTTATTAGTTCCAAAGATTTTTGTGTGTGTGCAGTCTTTGGGGTTTTTTACATATAAGATCATGTCATCTGCAAACAGAGATAATCTTACTTCTCCCTTTCCAATTTGGATGCCATTTAATTATTTTTCTTGCCTAATTTCTCTGACTAGGGCTTTCAGTACTATGTTGAATACAAGTGGGGAGAGTGGGCACCCTTGCCTTGTTCCTGATCTTAGAGGAAATACTTTCAGTTTTTCACCATTGAGTATGATGTTAGTTGTGGGCTTTTTACATATGACCTTTCTTATGTTAACATAATTTTCTTCTACTACCAGTTTTTGGATGGTTTTTATCATGAAAGAGTGTTGACTTTTGTCAAATGCTTTTTCTATATCTGTTGAGATGATCATGTGGTTATTATCCTTCTGTTAATATGGTGGATCACGTTAACTGATTTTCATAATGTAAACCATCCTTGCATCCCAGGGATAAATCCCACTTGGTCATAGTGTATGATCCTTTTAATTTGCTTTTGAATTTGATTTGCTAGTATTTTGTTGATAATTTTTGCATATATGTTCATCAGGGATACTGGCTTGTAGTTTTTCTTTTCTTGTTGCATTTTTGTCTTGCTTTAGTATCATGTTAATGCTGTACTCATTAGTTTGAAAGTTTTCATCCTCTTCAACGTTTTGGAGGAGATTGAGAAAGATTGGCATTAATTCTTCTTTAATTGTTTGGTAGAAATAACCAGTGAAGCCGTCTGGTCCTGGGCTTTTCTTTGTTGGGAGATTTTGATTACTGTTTCAATCTCCTTACTCATTATTGGTCTGTTTAGATTTTCTATTTCTTCATGACTCAGTCTTGGTAAGTTGTATGTTTCTAGGAGTTTACCCATTTATTCTAGTTTATCCAATTTGTTGCTGTATAATTGTTTATAGTATGATCTTTTTATTTCTGTGGCATTAAGTTTAATGTCTCCACTTTAATTTCTGATTTTATTTATTTGAGTCTCCTTTCTTTTTTTATTAATCTAGCTAATGGTTTGTCAAGTTTGTTTATCTTTTTAAAAAACCAACTCTTAGTTCATTTATTTTTTTAAAATTGTTTTTATCATCTCTATTTCATTTATTTCTTCTATAATCTTCATTGTTTCTTTCTGACTACTAACTTTGGACTGTTCTTTTTCCAGTTCTTTGAAGCATAATGTTAGGTCATTTATTTGAGATCTTTCTTCTTATATAATGTATGCATTTATTGCTATAAAATTCCCTCTTAGTACTGCTGCTGAATCCCATACATTTTGGTATGTTGTGTTTTCATTCTCGTTTGCCTCAAGGTATTTTCTAATTTCACATTTGATTTTTTCTTAGGTCTATTGGCTGATCAAGAGTGTGTTGCTTAATTTCCACATATATGCTAATTTTCTAGTTTGCTTTCTGTTATCTATTTCTAGTTTATTCCATTTTGATTGGAAACAATACTTTTTATTATTTCATTTTTAAATTTGTTAAGACTTGTTTTGTGACCTAACATGTGATTTACCCTAGAATGTTCCCTTTGCATTTGAGAAAAATGTATATTCTGTTGCTGTTGGCTGAAAAGTTTTGTATATGTCTGTTAGGTCCATTTGGTCTATAGCATTGCTCAGGTCTGCTATTTCCTCAATGGTTTTCTGTCTTGATGTTCTATCAGTTATTGAAAGGGGGTATTGAAGTCTTCTACTGCTATTGTATTGGTGTCTGTTTCTCCCTTCAGTTCTGTCGATGTTTGCTATATATATTTGGATGCTCTGATGTTTGGTGCATATATATTTTGTTATTTACTCTTGGTGAATGGACCCTTTTATCATTATATGACGTCCTTTTCCTCTTGTGAGAGTTTTTGATTTAAAGTCTATTTTGTTGATGTAAGTATAGCCACCCCATGCTTTCTTTTGTTTATCATTTGCATGGAATATTTTTTTCCCATCCCTTCACATTCAGCCTACAGTCATGCACTGCCTAATAACGTTTCAGTCAACAATGGACTGATACACAATGGTGGTCCCATAAGATTAGTACCATATAGCCTAGGTGTGTAGTAGGCTATACCATCTAGGTTTGTGTAAGTACACTCTATGATGTTTACACAATTACAAAATCACCTAATGATGCATTTCTCAGAGCATATCCCTGTTGTTAAGCAATGCATGACTGCATGTGTGTCCTTAAAGCTAAAGTGAATCTCTTTGTAGACAACATATAGTTGGATGTGTTTTTTTAATCCATTAAGCTCCTCTTTGTCTTCTAATTGGGGGTTTTAATCCATTTATATTTAAAGTAATTATCAATAAGAAGGACTTACTATTGCCATTTTGTTAATTGCTTTTGTCTTCTTGTACTTCTTTTGTCCCTGTTTTCCTCTATTGCTGTCTTCCTTTGTGTTTTGTTGATTTTTGTATTGATATTATTTCATTTTTATCTTTCTTTTGTGTATCTAATATAGGTATTGTCTTCATGGTTACTCTGGGGATTACATAAAACAACTTATAACAGTCTGTTTTAAGCTGATAACAACTTAACTTCAATTACATACAAAATCTCTATATTTTTACTTCTCCTCTCTCTCGTTTTATGTTACTGACTTCACAAATTACATCTTTTATATTATGTATCCTTTAACATATATTTATTGTTATAGTTATTTCTAATACTGTCTTTTAACTTTAATGCTAGAATTAAAAGTTATTTACCCACCACTATTACAGTATTACAATATTCTGTATGTGTCTGTATATTTACCTTAACCAGTGAGTTCTGTACTTTTATTTGCTTTCATATTGCAGTTTAGCATCCTTTTGTTTCAACTTGAAGAACTCTCTTTAGCATTTCTTGTGAGGTAGGTCTAGTGGTAATGAACTTCATCAGCTTTTGTTTGTCTGGAAAATTTTTCTCTCTCCATCATTTTTTAAGGACAGTTTTGCTGGGTGTAGTATTCTTGGCTAGCAGCTTTGTTCTTCCAGCACTTCGTGAGGTTTTTCTGTCTGTTTGTTTTATTCCAAAGCCCATCTGTTATTTTTTTCTCTTTATTTTTTGTTTTTGAGATAACATTGGTTTATAGCATTTCAGCACTTTGAATATATCAACTCACTCCCTTTTGGCCTGAAATGTTACTGCTGAGAAATCTGCTGATGGTCTTATGGGAGTTCCCTTGTATGTGACAAGTCTCTTTTCTCTTGTTTTCAACATTCTCTTTGTCTTTGACTTTTGACAACTTGATATGATTATTATATTACTATTACATATCATAATATATTATATATTATCTTATAAGTATAATAAATATTATATTATAATGTTTCTTGGTGTGAGTTTGTTTTAATTTATCTTATTTGGGATCCATTGGGATTTTTGGATCTGGATGTCTGTTCTCTTCTCCAGATTTGAGAAGTTTTCAGCCATTATTTTTTTCAAATAAGTTTTCTGCCCCTTTTTCTCTTTCTTCTCCTTCTGGGACTCCCATAATACATACATTGATCTACTTGATGGTATTCCATAGGTCTCTTAAGCTTTCTTCACTCTTTTTTCTTTTTTGCTCCTCTTACTGGAAAATTTCCAATAACATATCCTTAAATTCACTGATATGTTCTTTTACTTGATCTAGTCTGATGTTGAAACCCTCTAGTGAATTTTTCAGTTCAGTTATTGTATTCTTCAGCTTCATGATTTCTGTTTGATCCTTTTTTTAATATTTTATATTTCTCGTTGAAAATCTCACTTTATTCATGCATTGTTCTCCTGACCTCATTGAGCAACTTCATGACAGTGCTTTTGAATTCTCTGTCAGTTAAATCATATGTCTTCATTTAATTAAGGTTGGTTTCTGGAGATTTATCTTGTTCTGTTGTTTGAAACATATTTCCTTTTTTTCTTCATTTTCCTTTACTCTTTGTGTTGATGTCTGTGCAATAGATAAAGCATCCAACTTTCCTAAGCTTCATAGACTGCCCTCATACATGGGAAGATCCTCAGCAATCAGCCTGGTCAGAGATTCTGGGGACTTCTCAAACCTTTATGCTATTTCAAACTGCTGCTCTTGTTCTCAGTGGCCCCAGGCATCTTGAGTATGCCGGATCCCATTAGCACTCTGAGACAGGCAAGACAGAAGCCAATGCCTCAGGCAGCCCCCAGAAAAATCAGAATATTAGATATATGGTCTGGTCCTTTCCTTTCCTCCCCAGGGTAAGCTGGAAGCTAGAGGTTTCCTCCCAATCATATGGTCCTGTGCTGTTGGTAAGGCTTATGTTGAGAGGATGTCTTGAATATTCCTACTGACTCTATTGTGGCTGATTTCACACTCACCTGGGATGCAGGAGCCTTTCAACTAGTTTCTGAATTTCTCACAAAGGGAATTGTTCTGTGTATTGTTGTTGAATCAGTGTTTCTGTGGGAGGAATGGAGGATCCAGGACTTCTTAGTCTGCCCTCTTGCTGATATCATTCCCCATTTTGTCTCTTGTAACAATTTTTGACTTAAAGTCTATGCCTCGAATATTTTGATGCCCTGATGGTTAGCTACATACATGTTTAGGATTATTATGTCTTCTTGGAGAATTGACCCCTTATCATTATGTAATTCCCTGCTTTATCCCTGATATTTTTCATTGTTCTTAAGTCCACTTTGTCTGAAATTAATATAGCTACTCCAATTTTTTTATTAGTATCACCATGGAATATATTTTTCCATCCCTTGACCTTTAATCTACCTGAGTTTATGTATTTTAAATTGGTTTCTTGTAGACAACATATAGTTAGATCTTTTAAAAAAATCTGCACCGATCATCTCTTCTTTTTATTTGGTATATTTGGACCATTTATATTTAAGGTGACTATTGATATTTTTAGATTAATATCTACCACTTTTAGTAACTTTTCTGTTTGTTACATTTCTTCTTTGTTTCTTTTTTCCCTCTTTTTCTGCCTTCTTTGGCTTTAATTGAGCATTTTATATAATTCTGTTTTATCTCCTTTCTTAACATTTCAATTATACTTCTTTTAAAATTTTCTTTAGTGATTGCCCTAGAGTCTGTGATATACATTTTTAACTAATCTGAGCCCACCTCCAAATAACACTATATTGCTTCACATGTAGTGCATAAGCCCTATAACAGAGTATTCCCAATTCTTTCCTCTAAACCTGTGATTTTTCTTCCAGTCATTAAACCTTTCTATATGCTATAATCACCCAAAACATTGTTACTTTTTCTACTTTAAACAATTATCTTTTAGAACAATTAAGAATAAGAAAACGTTTTAAAAATTATTTTACTTTATTTATTCATTTTCTGATACTGTTCCCTTCTAAATGGAGACCCAAGTTTCTGATGTATATCATTTTCCTTCTCCCTTAAGAACTTTTTAATAGTTATTGTGGGGCATATCTGCTGGTCATGAATTCCCCCAGTTTTTGTTTGTTTGAGAAGGTCTTTAGTTTTCCTATACTTTTCAAGGATAATTTCACTAGATATAGAATTCTAGGTGGTGGGTTTTTTCTTTCAATACTTTAGATGTTTTACTCCAATCTCTTCTTCCTTTCATGGTAACTGATGAGAAGTCCTCTGTAATTTTTATCCTTGTTCTTCTAAGGGTCAGGTATTTTCCTCCCTCTGGCTTCTTGAATATTTTATGCCTAGGTACAGACTTTTTTCAGTTTTTATCTTCCTTAGTGTTCTCTGAGCTTCCTGGATCTGTGGTTTGGTGCTTAGCAATAATTTTTGAAAATTCTCAGCCATTATTACCTCAAATATTTCTTCAGCTCCTTTCTTTCCTTACTTTCTGCTAACCAATTAAGTATATGTTACACCTCTTGAAATTGCCCCATAGTTCATAGGTGTTGTATTCTGAGTTTCTTAAATTCTTTTTTTCTCTTTGCATTTCAGTTGAGAGGTTTCTTCTCTTGACCTATCTTTACATTCACTGATTGTTTCCTTGGCCATGTCCAGGCTACTGATGAGCCCATCAGAGGCATTCCTTGTTTTTGTTACAATGTTTTTGATTTGTAGCATTTCCTTTTGCTACTTAGAGTTTCCATGTCTCTGCTTACGTTACCCACCTGTTCTTGAATCTTATCTACTTTTTCCATTAGAGCCCTTAACAAATTAGTCATATCTGTTAATTCCAAAATTTTTGTCTTATCTGAGTCTGGCTCTGATACTCATTTTATATCTTCAGACTTTGTTTTTTCTTGCTTTTTAGCATGCCTTATAATTTTTTTGTTAAAAGCGAGGCATGGTGTATTGGGTAATAGTATTGAGATAAATAGACCTTTAGTGTGAGGTTCTGTTTTAATCTGGCTAGGAGTTGGGCTGTGTTCAATGTCTGCAGTAGCTGTAGATGTCAAAGGCTTCAAATTCCCCTAGTTTCCTTGGTTTTTGTCTCCCCTCTGTCCTTGGTATGCCCTAAGAACTAATCATCAAATAGAGTCTGCATCTTGCAAATCTTTCATCTATAATCCACTCTTATTATACTGGAGCCTGTTGGTGTGGGGGTAAGGTGTGAGACAGGGAATACATTCTCTTGATGAGACAGGAAGGCATGAGAGGGCTGAAGTCAGAGAAATGCCCTTTCCCCAGATGAGCTAAGACTCTGATAAAGTCTTTTCCCCTGGAGAGAAGGTCTTTGTTAGAAAAACAGCTGTGTTTGAAGAACACTGTGTTATGAACAATGCCATGTTTACTCTCTAGCGGAACCACATGGGAATTGTTTTTGGCTCTTTACCATAAGAACCTGGTGGGATTCATGGAGGTGAAAACCCCTGGAAGTATGGGTTCCCCCTTAAGACTGTGGCCTCCAGGAATTTCTCCCTCTCAAGGTAGTCCACACTCAGCCTGTAGCAATTCATCAAAATTACCATTTAAGTAAATGGAGTTTCTGCTCCACGTAAATAGATCTTAACTCTGCCTCTCTGGATTTGCCAGTCTCTCCAGATTTGGGGGTGGCAGTTTGCCCTGCAATCTCAGTTGTCTGACAAGTCCAAGAAAAGTCATTGCTTTTCAATTTGGTAAGCTTTTTCTTGTCATAAGGATGGGAGTGACAACTTCCAAGCTCTTTACATGTCACAGCTGAAACCAAAAGTCTGATAAATCTTTTAAACTATGATCTTTTAGCTTATCCAGATGATTATCACTTTTAGGGCTAGTACAATAATGTTTTGTAACTTTCTTCAACCTAGCCAGCAGTAGAAGTCCTGGGCTCAAGTGTTAATGCTTACAGGAGACTCAGAATAAGACCTTCAGCCCTTGCAAGGCATAGAATTGGAACGAAAAACCCCAAAGGTCTGAACACCTTGTGAAGGTACAGTTTAGCAAACAAAATATACCAACAGAATAGTGATACATCAAAGGAAATTTTCCATCTTGGCCTGGGCTATGGATGAGCCTTAATTAGGATATGAGTTCAAATGCCTGTAAGAGAGACCAAAAGTGGAAGTGGAAAAGTGGAAGAAATGCAGCCCAAAATGCACTGTGGTGGCCTCACTTAGTTCCCCAAGGAATCTCCAGTTCTGAAAGGCTCTGGGCAGAATTCACTGCAGCAGGCCAGTGCTGTGCTTCTTCCACCAAGGGTCTGTGCACCTGAGCACCAGATTCCTGAGTACACACAAAAAGGTTAATGGCATATATATATATAATATATATATAATATATATATATACATATTTTTAATGTAGTCTTAGACTTCTTCCAGAAAGAAAGGGCTCCAGAATAAACATGCTCAGAGAAATCTGAAAAAGTAGTGATGTTGGGAAACTACTTGTTATAAATGAGATGGCTAAGCAACAGGAAGGTGGGAGCAAAAAGTTTTACATCCAACTAAGTTAACTTTCAGGTATAAATACAAACTATAATGAACATGCAACAACTCAGGAAATATTTCCATGATTCCTTCCTAAGGATTTAATAGAAAAAAAAAGCTTCAGATAACCAAGAAATCATAGGAGAAGTTGGCATATGTTTGAAGGTTAGCAGTAACTATATTCACCTATAAAGCTAAGAGTAAACGATGCAGGTGAAGTGATGGAATAGAGGCAAATATTATATACTCTGAAATACAGATAAAATCTGAATAACAAAAATGGGTGTAGAAGGAGGACAGCCTCATAGATACTAACTAGGAGTAAGAAGATATAGGTTTAAATTAGAGGCTGTGTCAGAAGGAGGCAAAAAGAGGTTATTAGCAAATTTCATTATGACTTATGAAGGGAATCAACAGACAGTACCTTTAAAAGGGGGATAAAAGTATTATATGCTGATATTATTATAAAATAGTGGTATTCAAGTGTAGTACTGGACCGGTAGATCCATATCACTTAGGAATTTGTTAGAAATACAAATTCTCATGTCCTACCCCAGGCCTGTTGAATCAGAAACTCTAGAATTGGGGCCCAGCAGTCTGTGTTGTAACAGCCCTCCAAGGGAATTCTGATATATGCTAAAGTTAGAAAATCACTGGAATAAAGATATCATTAGAACAAAAATGAAATCTTTCTCAATAGCAAAAGATACACAAAAAAGTACAGACCAATCAAACAAATCACATAGTGAAATATTTTATATGTATAAAACACACTCACACACACATATGCATATGCAAAAATTGAGAACCCCCCCAAAGGTACTATTTATAATAGCAAGAAAAATTGCAAAGTATATTAAAATAAATCTTATAAAAGATGCAATACTTTCAGGATGAAAATTATAAAGCTTTAATTAAAAAAATATTTTTTTGGTGAGGAAGATTAGCCCTAACATCGGTTGCCAATCCTCCTCTTTTTGCTGAGGAAGATTGGCCTTAGGCTAACATCCATGCCCATCTTCCTCTACCTTATATGTGAGATGCTGCCACAGCATAGCTTGATAAGTGGTGTGTAGGTCTGTGCCTGGGATCCAAACCTGTGAACCCCAGGCTGCCAAAACGGAGCATGTGAACTTAACCACTACACCATTGGGCTGGCCCCAGTTAAAAAATATTTTTAAAGGGGCTGAGTGAATGTAGAGTTACACTATGTTCATGAGGGGAAGGTTCATTATCATAAACATGCTATTCTCTTCAAATTATTCTACACATTAAATGAAAATACAATCAAGATATCAACAGGATTTTATTCTTACAGAACTTGACATGCTGATACAAAAATTCATATTATAATTCATATGGGAGAGAGAATAGATAAGAATGGTCATGACAATTTTGAAGAATAAGGATAAAGAACTTGCACTGCTAGATAGCAAAATTTACCACAAAGTCATAATAATTAAAACAGTGTAGTATTAGGGCATGAATAGACAAATAAATAATGGAGAAAAATAATGAACTTATAAACAGAATCATGTGTAAAAGTAGTCAGTATATGGCACATAAAGAATAATAAATCAGTGGGTGAAATGATGAAGTTTTCAATAAATTGTTAGGATAATTGGCTATCCTTATGGAAACAGGTAAATTTAGATCAATACCCCACACCATTCACAAACATTTAATAATTTAATCCCTGGTGAGTTAAACCCTAAGTACGAAAAAGAGAAGAGCATATATTTATACAGTTAAAATGAATGAACTAGATCTATGTGTAACAATATAGATAAATCTTAAAAACGTAATGTTGAGTAAAAAAGTAAGTTTCAAAAGGTATGTGCAGTATGAAACCATTTATATATATAAAGTTATATACATACATTATATATTAATTATATATCAACATTTTACATATATATATATAAACAGTAAGGAAAAAGAGAACAGTAGAATATCTTTTTGATATCTAGGTAGGGAAGGAATTATTTAATAAGACATAAAAATAAACTTAAGAAATAAAAAAATAAAAATATAAACCATAAAGGAAAAGATTGATACATTTAATTATATTAAAGTTTAAAATATCTCAGTATAAACAAAGATACTGCCAGAAGGTATTTACAACTCATATCTGACAAAGTTTTAAAATTATGAATACTTAAAGAATGTCTACAAACCAAAAAGGACATACAACCAAACCAAAAATATGGGCACATGTGAGCCAGCAACTACTAGAGAAAGAATTCTGAATGACCAGTAAACATATTAAAAGAAAATCAACCTCACTGGTGTACAGGGAAATGCATCACAATGAGCTATTATTGCATATTCACCAGATTGGCAAAATTTAGTCTGATAACACTAAGTGTTGAAGAGAATTAGGAACTTTTAATGGCTGGTAATTGTAAATTGGTGTAACTGCTTTGGAACAAATTTGGCAATATCTAGTCAAGTTGAAGATGTACAGACTCACTTCTAGGCATATACCCTGTAGAAAATTGTACATACGCTTAAAGAGATATGGTGAGGGATATTTATTGCAAACCATTTGTATAGGAAAAGATTGGAATGTGCTGAACTACACCTCATTACAGAAATGGATAAATAAACCACAGTTCATTTATTGAAAGAATACTTTGAAGCAGTTAAACTGAATGAACTAGATCTATGTGTACTAATATAGATAAGAAATGAGGGATGTTTATTTGCTGTTTTATTCAAAGGGGAGAGAAATGAAAATGCTTAAATACTGATGAGAAGGAGCCAATTCAAGGTAGAGTTTGAAGATACAGGACAAATAGGGGGCAATTGTTAATGTCTGGTTCCTGAAATGGTGAGATTGGGTGGGATTCAAAGCCTAGAGGAAGAGATTGGCCTTAGTTAGGAGGAAGAACAGCTCCTCTATTATAAGCAGTTGAAAGGAAGATAGAATAGGGACAGAAGTAGGAAGTGTGGGGTTGGTGGCAAGAAAATGATGGAACTCCTATCTGGTGGCTTTTTTTTATCCCTGTAAAGTAGGAATTAAGTTTGCTGGGGGGGGGGATGGTGGTGGTAATGGTGGTGAGTGTGTGTATTAGTTCTGTTCATCAAAAGATACCATTAGTAGAGGGGAAAGGAAAGCCACAGAGTAGAAGATAATTGCAATGCATATATATAACAAAGAGCTCACATGCAGAATATATGAAGAACTTTAATAAATCAATTAAAAAGCACAACAGCCCAGTTAAAAATGGGCAAAAGAACTGACTAGATGCATCACAAAAGAGGATATCCAAATGACCAATAAGCATATAAAAAGATGCTTAACATAATTACCCATCAAGAAATGCACATTAAATTCACAACGTGTCCACTGCTTATCCACCAGAATGGCTTAAATTAAACAGTAGACAATACCAAGTGTTGCCAAGGTTGTTGAACAATTGGAATCTTAAACATTGCTAGTGGGAGTATAAACTAGAACAACTTCTTTAAAAAAGTATTTGACAGTATCTACTGAAGCTGAAAGTATGAACACCCTAAGACCCAGTGATTTCACTCCTAAATACATACACAAGAGAAACAAATGTTCATGAACAGGCATGCATACAACTGATCAGAAAAGCATCATTTGTCATAGCCCCAAACTGGAAATAACCCCAAAGTCCATCAATAGTAGAGTGAAAAACTTTTATTTGAATACCATTACAAACTACTGACCCATACAACAGTATGAATGAATCTCAAAAACAGTTTGCTAAGCAAAAGAGCCAGACACAAAAGAGTACATATTGTATTATTCCATTTATACCAATTTTTAGAAAAGGCAAATCCAATCTATGATAATAAAAATTCAGAATAGGGGTTAACCCCTGGGAAGGGGCAAATGGAATAGAGAATCAGAAAGAACCAGAGGGAGCTTTCTCAGGTGTTAGATGTGTTCTATATCTTTATCTGTATAGGGGTTACACAGGCATATATACATATGTGCAATTTTATTTAGCTGTACAGTTAAGATTATTGCTCTTTATGCATGTTATATCTTAATAAAAAACTTTTAAGCTCCTGAGGTAATTCTTATGTTACATCTCTCCTCACTCCTTTGTTTTGAGCCTCTTCTTTAAACCATGAAACTCAACACTATTCTGGGGCTTCCAGAGTAATTACCTTGGGACCCATATTGTCCCTGTATCTTCTCTGTTCTATTGCTGATCCTCTTTCTCCATTCTCTTTTGCTTAGACCAATCTTATAGAATGTTCCAGTCTCTATGTTCCAAGCCAAACTGTCAGCTCTAGTATTTTCTGCCTTCTTCCCTGTTCCATGATTTAGAATTGTCTTTGTTATAAAGGTCCAAGGGGTCAGGGGTACTTATGGAGGATATGTTCTTTAAGTGTCTTTCAAATAAAAAAAGTAGGCCATCATAGACAGTGAGCCATTACTAACCCTAATGCAATGCTGGCCCCATTCCAATGATTTGCTTTTGGAGATAAACAACCTAGATCAGACAAGGAATAAAGGGATTCTTTCTGGGCTTTAAATACCCACTGAATAATTTCTAACGTGTCTCTAAATATTCATCAATGGCTTTTATAGAGTTACCTTTAAGCTAATTCTCCTTTGCCCTCTTTTCTCATCCTTCCTCTATCCTTAGATATCCTATATCCTTTATTCCTTCACATCATGCTATCCATTTTAGTACTTATACTATTGTATTCCTCAGTCATCTTCCACAAAGCCTTTTAAACTTCATCCTTGGACCTCTCATACCCCCAAGTTCTAAACATTGAACTATTTAAGGTGTAAAATATATATAAGTCAAATGAATCTCCCACATTATTACTTGTATCTCTAAGAAACTGACCTTAAACTGAAAATGTCACACCTTCCAGAAAGATGAATCATAAGCATATTTATAATCCCTGTGCTGATACATTATTTTCTAATCACAGCACAGAGCACAGGACTGTTTCAATAAATGGCTAGACATGTTTAGTGTTATAAAATTTTTAAATTAAAATCCACAGAAAATGCCTAAATCTACAGTAACAATATCTAGACATTTCTCGGTAAGTTCCATCACAATGTGAAAGTAAATGTGTAGATTATCATTCTAAATGAATAGACAGCCTATGCTTGCATGCTCAGTCAATTGAGTTCTCACATATACCAAGTTAATGAAGAAGGTAAAATAGTGTAGTGGAGAAGGCACTTGACTAGGAATCAGGAGAATGAGTTCTTGTTTTGGCTCTGCTACTAACTAGCTATGTCCTTTTGAGCAAGTACAATAATATTTCTTGGCTTCAGAATTGTCTCTTCTGTAAAATGAAGAGGTTAGAGTAGAAAGCTTCTCTTATTTGTATTTTGCTTTATAGTTCTAAAAATTCTTTCCTGAGAACTATCTCATCTGACCTCATAACAACCTGTGAGTTAGGCAAAGTAAGTATTATTTTTTCTATTTTACAGATTAGGCCCAGATTGGCAAAAGGACTTGTTTAAAGTCACACACGGCAGAACCAGAGCTAGAACCTTTCTATTGCAATGTTCTTTCCATACTACCATACTGGCCTTTTAAAACCCTTTAGGGGCCAGATCCACTGATCTCAGAGTTCCGTGAGGAAAGCCGTACCAATTACTAGTCTATGATCTTTCCTTGTCCTCAGATGTGAGCTCATGGCAACCTTTTCTTTTCATATAACGCACTTGGCACACTCTGTACCATTTACCTCCATCTATCTCCTGCTGAACCACTGTACTCCTACCTTCTGAGGCTTTCTTTATTTTAGAGATGATGAGGAAGCTAGAGGCTTGAGGATGTAGAACTAGGAGACACAGAGGAAAGATGGGCTGTGAAGAGGAAGACAGTTACTCATTTTAAATTGTTTTTCTTCTAGGCTGCTCATGATTTAAACAGCAATCTTTTAGCCTGATAACGTTTTTGTTAATCACTCTCTCTCTCCCCTGAGTCATTCTGATCCCAGAGGCAAGGAGCCAGTTTTCTTCTGCAGGAGGGTTATTGCTTCTCCTGGGGATGGGACTATCTTGAGAGTTGGTATTTGGGCTTGGTGAGGAAGCAGGAAGGGCATTCTAGCCAAGGGCTAGAACAAATCATTCTCCGTCTTCTTATGGGTGTCATTCCAAGTCTTAACAATTATCTATTTCATTGAAACATTTGTTTTGAGTATATATCCATAATGTTTCTATCTATCTATCTATCTATCTATCTATCTATCTATCTATCTATCTATCTATCTATCTATCTATCTATCTATCTATCTATCCATGCTGGGCTCTGTTAGGTACCAGAATGCAGATACAAAAACTCAAGACAGTTTCTGCCTTTAAGGAGCTCATGTCATGAGCACAACACATGGCTATGAGCATGATATGCTTTCAAACTACTGCATATATATAACACTGTTTTCTTCTTTGTTCACTAGACAGGAAGTAGGTTTGAAAAGGTGTTGGTATTGCCCTCCTGAAAAGCATTTGTTGGTTTTAGTAAATCCTTCCTGGTATTCTCAAAAGGGGACATTGCAGTGGGAGAGGTTTCTGGCTGAAGTTTTGTCAGAAATGCTGCCAAAGTGTGAAATCAGCCAAGGTTTCTTTGGTGCCCTTCCAACCTCCCTGACTACTGGCTCTCAAATCTCCAGTGCCTTCAAACTATCCCCCAGCTTTCCAAGCCCTCTTCCTGTTACATCTCACCCAGACCTGTCTTACTTGGGCAGTTCCTGCTTGGGGTTTTTCTATTTATTCTTTCGCTGGTCAAAATCTATCTACACTGGTTTTCAGAAAGCCATAGACTTGGAGAGACTAACCCTCTGGGGATAGGGACTCATTCAGGATACACCAAAATAGAGGGTAGCCCTATTTCGCTTTGGTCAATTCTACTATTAATGCACAAAGGATAGGATTTCTCTTCCTTGTACCAGACTGTTAGAACTGTAGACTGTCCCATTTGCCTTTTTCACCATCTTTCTCTAAGTCAAATTCCACAGCAGCTTTGTTTTGTTCCACTTCAAGATTCTGTAGATGTTTTACTTTGTAATATAGGTGCTGTAATTTAGAAAGAACCCTGGACTAATTTCTAGTTCAACTGTAACACTGACTTGGACAATTCAGTCATCATAGTTGAAAGGAATCCAGAGTTCATTTTGGACAGCGGTTCCCAATCTTTTTCACATCATGACACAAACAGAAAATAGTATTTGTATATCTCACTGGGACAAACAGGTAAGGCTGCTTGCAGCCAGAGGCAGCTGGCCTAGAGGTTCCAGCTACCCAAAGCCCTGTCTGGTCACTATGAGGGCTGAAGGAATCAAGATCTTACTGCATATCTCTAGTCCACTTGTGGAGAACCAGTGTGCCAAAGACAACGCACCAATTGGGAGGTTCCAAGATTTCCTTTTTTTCCTCCCTTCTCTTATATCGAAGATGAATTTCCTGTACAAAGTCTTTCCAGGTAGATTTCCATTCTCTGCTTGAATATGTCCAGTGTTGGGGAACTCACTGCCTTTCAAGGAAGAAAGTCTGTTCCATTGTTGGCTAATTCTAATAGTTATACAGTTCCACTTGTTATCAAACTAAAATTTGCCTCTCAGAACAGAGCATGTTCCTTCAGGTGGAATTTGGTCAGAGCAAATTTAAGAAGAAATTTTCACCTTCCTTCCTCTGTCTACAATAGTTTTATTAATGAAGACTGAGATTTTACTAGCTTTTTAAGTAACTACACACTGTTGACTCATAGGCTTACTGTGAATTAAGTCCCCTAAGTCTTTTTTTACATATGAAGCTCGTAAGTGAAGTCTGCTCCATCCTGTGTATTTGAAGGGTTTTCCCGTTGATCATTATCACATTTTGTTTTTTAAAATATTGGGTCCATTTCCGCTCTCTTCATTCTAATCCAAGTCATCAGCAAAAATATCATACAGGTCAAGGGCTACAGATCTCCCTATATTTGATATCTTTTTATCTCTTCACTTAACATTTCTTGAACATCTTTTATGTGATGAACAAAATATCTGCAGTTCCTGTCCTCATGGAGCTTATAATTAATTCAGTAAGCAGAACTGTTTTGGTGTAATTGTTCAATTAGTTGTGAGCCCATCTAATTGTGTTGTCACCTTTCTATTTTTTTCATAAGTACATTATATGAAACTTTGTCAAGTGCCTGCATTCTTTGATCCAAGTACACTATGTATACAGCTTTCATTCTATCTACTAATCTGGTAACCCTAGGAAGCAAGTGCAACATATCTATAAATAGGCATGAAATTGTAAATTGGAAGCTTAGCTGTTGCTTGCCAATAAGTATACAAGGAGAATTTGTGGGGATATGTCTCTGGCTTGCTTGAGGAGAAAGACTCCAAGGGAAACCAGAAATATATCTCTGCATGGAAAGAGAAGAGGAAAATTTGGGGGAATATGGAATGAGAAGGGAGATATGTCAGAGTAATTGAGAGTGACCAGCACATAGCTCAGATATGCCAGTAACTCCAAAGGTAAGCAGTAGAGTAGTCAGCTGAGGCCCACCAGGGTGGGAGAGACAAGATTTTAGGTGTTAGGAGACACACAGCAAAGATGGTGGTTCCCAAACAGGAATGAAACTTCATACCCATTGAACAACGACTCCCATTTCCCTCTTCCCCCAGTCCCTGAAGCCACCATTCTACTCTCTGCTTCTATGAGTTTGACTACTCTAGGGACCTCATATAAGGGAAATCATGCAGTATTTGTCCTTGTGTGACTGGCTTATTTCACTTAGCCTAATGTTGTCCAGGTTCATCCATGTTGCCGCATATGGCAGGATTTCCTTCTATTTAAGATTGAATAATATTCCAGTGTATGATACCACATTTTCTTTGTCCATTCATCTGTCAGTGGACATTTAGGTTGTTTCCATGTCTTGACTATTGTGAGTAATGCTGCAGTGAAGATATAAGTACAGATAAATCTTCAAGATCTTGATTTCAATTCTTTTGGATATATACACAGAGTGGGATTTCTGGATCATATGGTAGTTCTATTTTTAATATTTTGAGGAAACTCCATATGTTTTCCATAATGGCTGTACCATTTAATGTTCCCACCAACAGTGTACAAGGATTTCTTTACATCCTTGCCAATGCTCATTATCTTTTGATAATACCCATCACTATAAGTGTGAGATGATATCTTATTCTGGTTTAGATTTGCATTTCCATGATGATTAGTGATGTTGTGCACCTTTTAGAGTTTCTCTCCCATTCTCTATAAGTTTTCAAAGGTCACTGAGAGGGATCTCATCCATAACTTTTCTCAGTATGAGCATGATTCATCTGGTCAGAAGCCTTGAACCTATTGCGTGAACTACATACTTTCTTCTGTTTCATCACCTGTATTGTGCTTAAAATCTCTCTTTCCAAAGTTTTAATACGTGCAGTGTAAAAATAATTATCTTTGATAGAGAGAATGAGGGCAAAATGGTATAGCTGAGTAATTCTGATCTTTTTTAAAATCACATGTTAACATAACATATGCTCCAAGCATTTTCCCCACATGAATCAGCATATGTGAGTGGTGCTCAAAGGATAAATCTTGGTGATATATCTTGTAATGGGAATTAGAAGACCTGAATTTTAATCCCACTTCCCTCCTTGTGCTTGTATTTTCTGTTGCGATTTTTGGCAAGTTGCTTCCCCTCTATGGACCTTAGTGTCAAATGAGTTGGGGCAAATTATGCCTGAGATCTTTTACAGATTCTGTAAGTCTAAGGGCCTGTTAAACTATGAAACTTCTATAGTCATAGATGCTCACCATTTTTATGTTATTCATTGTCCCTACAGACATTTTGGACCCCTTTTGTGTTCTTCTTATGTTTTCCTTTTATTCTATCCATTTCTACATGTATTTTAGCCAATTCCGATCAGTACTTATAGATGTTAATTGAATCATGAAACGGTATAGTTGCATCTCCCACAGCATGTTCACGGTGAGAAATACCAACAAATTACAGAGTCATTTGTAAAGGTACCATAAAGTTACCAGTAACATCAAGTTAAAAATAAATACTCATAAATAAAAAAAATACTGATGCAACGTTTGGAAATATCTACTCTACGTAGACATAGACTTAGAATAATAGATGTTGCAGGTGAAAACCTGATATTCTGAGAGGTGGAGACCAACTTTTACACTCTGCTCTGTTTTCCATAAGGAAAGATCTTCCCTACACTCTCCTGGCATCTGTCTGTTACCTCACATACTAATTCTGGTGACTCACTTGAATGATGAATTTGGGAGCATGAACTGAGCATGTATAACTAAGCCTCTTCTTTTTTCTGTTCCCTTGGTTACCAGCTGCCCACAGGAAGTGTGCATTCTTGTCTGCTTCTTTGTTCCTTAAGTTTCATAAGGACAGGCTTTCACATGAGGATACCCATGGTTGGGTAGTATTGCCTGTCATTGGATGGGTAAGTATGACTAATTCTTTGGTGCAATATTAAGGAAGCCACATTCTCTAATATTAACTTTATCAATAATAAAGCAGACGTTTTGATCTCCATGTGTATGACTTCTCTATCTTTCAATTGGTTCCAAACTCAGGCAAAGAAAGGGGGAGTTATATTATGGCCCCCTAAACCCGTTATAAGCAGAAAGCAGAACTCCTGCAAACCTAGAAAGCACATGCAACCTCTTTGGACTTCAGTTATGCTCCATTGTGTATCTGGGGAGTCATTCCAATAAATGTCTTATCAGAGCAGAAAGATTCTCTACTTTCCTGGCCAAGAATTTGTGGATCTCCTGATGGAAATACTCTTTCATTACTCCCATTAACATTCTGAAATGCCTACTGAGTGGCTATTTGGTACTGGACACTCCAGTAACCTTGGAAAACTCCCACCAGAAAGACAACACACAAGATCTGGTTCTTATGAAAAAACCTTAGACTTGTGCTTGGTTGTAGTGGCACCTTTCACAAAGGTTTCAGGCTTTTTGAACAAGGCAGAGATATTTCCGGGGGTATCTCAGCCCTGTCACACAAAATGAGATGGCCTGGGCTGAAATGTGAGGATCCGTACAGACTCTAATGGACCATTCCTTCTAGACTGAATGGACTCGTCAAAGGGGACCTCTCCTAGTGTAACAGAAATTCTTCTCTCTACCTATATTGTCTGTGTTCTAAATTTAGGAGAAAACCATTTTACTCTGACCTCCTAAAGTGCAGTTAGGAGAAAGTTCCTATAATCTTATTTCATGAGAGAGAAAAAAAAAAACTTCTGATGACTGCAGTAGAATGACTCCAGTACCCTTCAGAAAGGACAGGAAAAACCATGCTGAGTAAGATGCTGGCCTGTCTACTTGTGATTCTGTTATGTTAATCTATAAAGTGTCCAATTCTAATGTCTTATTTTTCTGGCTGGAGAAACCCCTTAGCAAATTAACAGTCTGTGTTCCTTTGCCAGAGCTCCCAAATCAGCCTTTTCCCTTGGAGCAAAAAATGGATCAAAAGTGGGAGAGGAGGAATAACTTGCAAACTGTGCAATCCAAGTCACTCTAGACTAGATTTTATTTAAATGTGGATGAGAAACGTATAATCTATAATCTCACTTACTACTACACGTTTTATTTTCCCTTAGCAAAGTTTAATTTTGAAAAATTGTAAGTTATTTCAACTGCATCAGAGTACAGTGAGTTCTTTCACACTCTAATCAATACTGAGAGAGGATAGATTCATTCCACAAATATTTTTGAGCTCTTACTCTATGTCAGGCACATGTAAGGCACTAAAGTTTTCATTATGAGCAAACAAGAGAAATGGTCCCTATCCTCGCGGAGCTTGCAAATATAGTGAGAGGAGATAGTCATTAAATAATCACATAATAGCAGTCTGTACTATCACTTATAAAGAAAAAGTACAGAGAACTATGGGAGCATACACACCTGATTTTGTCTGAGTTGAACAACCAGCAAAGATTTTCCTACAAATGGGATGTTTATACTGAAAGCTAAAGGATGAATAAAAATGAGATAAGCAAATGGTAGGTGAAGAGAGCGGGCAGGAAGACATTCAAGGCAATGGGAACAGCACGTGAAGAGGCCCAGAATCATGAGTTTCTGGAATTATAGAATAATTCAAAGAAAGGCAGTGTGGCCACAAAGTAGAAACCAAGGGAGAGTGCCAAAAACTGAGATGAAAATGGTAGACATGCAACAGATTTCCCAGGGTTTATAAGCCATGTTAAAGATTTTGGACATTGGACTTTATTTTAAGGGCCCTAGGGAGCCACTGAAAGGTTTTAAGCAGTACTGGTGTGTGTAGTGCACATGTGCATAGCGGGGAAGAGTCAAATTTGTATTTTATAGAGAGACTATTCTGGCCCTCGTATGGAGACTAGTATATAAGGGGCTAAGAAAGAGAACAGGGAGACCAGTCAGGGGACTACTAAAATCACCATGTGAGAAAAGGTGGTGACTTGGGTTAGGGTGGAAATGGGCAATTGTGGAGACGGGAAAAAGTGATCAAATTTGAAAGACTTTTAGGAACTAGAATACAACAGGACTTGGTACTAGATTGGATGTAGGATATGGGGAATTCCCCATAGTCATTTTGAGTTGGTTGACTGGATGGATGGCAGGATCATTTGCTGAGATACAAAATAGCGGAATAGTGGAGTTTATTTATTTATTTTTGGCAAAAGAGAGATGATGAGTTATATTTGAACATTTAGTTTGAGGCACCTGTGCAATATCCAAATAGAGATAGTAAAGTGACAGCTGGATATATAGATCTGGCTCAGGAGAGAAGACTAGGCTAGATATATATATATATATATATATATATATATTTATATTTATTTATTTATTTAGAAGTCATTGGCATATAGATAGTAATTTTATCAACAGATGAGATAATCCAGGGAGAATGTATAGAGGGAGATGTGAAGGCAGCCTAGGACAGAAGCCCGGGAAAGTCCAGCTTTTCAGGGGAGGGTAGGGGAGGACGATGTAAGCAAGGAGGATGAGGAGTGTCCACATAGAGTTAGAAGGTGTTGTCCTGGAAGCCAGCGCAGAAGTGTTTCCAGCAGGAGGGCCCGGGCAGCCAACTGAGAGGTCAAGGAACATCAGGGCCGACAGGTGACGTGGGGAGTTGACACCAAGAAGGTCATAGGTGGCCTTGGCAACAAGCTGCTTTGGGGGAGGTGGAGGCGAGGCCAGGTTGGAGTGGGTTGGAGAGAGTGGGAGGTGAGACTATGGAAAGAGCCAGCGTAGATGACTTTCGGGGAGCTGACGGGGAAGAGGAAGGGAGGGGAGAGAGCTCAGTGGCTGGATGGGGGTGTGATTCTGAAGGAGGGCTTTTCCTCCTGTGCTTTCTTACCATGGGAGACGTTGAAAAGAGTGCAGTAGAGAGGATGATCACCGTCACAAGAAAGCTGAGCAGCGAGGAGAGCTGCCGGTCCAGCTCACAGCAGGTGAAGGGAGTGGCCTTCAAAAGGAGTAAGGACCCCATCCTCCGTTTTAACAGGAGAAAAAAGACAGGATGGGTGGGACACAAATATATTGGTAGCCTCAGAGGCAGGGAATTAGGGGGAGCACTGGAGCCCTCTTGAGCAGTGAGTTCTGGAAGGCCCCTCCACACCTCCCGGGGAGAACCAAGCCGAGAGCCTTCAGTTTCCTCCTTCTACCTGCCAGGAGCTCGAGTCCCCCTCTCAGGCCTGGTGGATGCTGACAGGTCCTCCCTTCCTGTCCTCCAATCACTTCTTCCCAAGTGGACAGGGCACTCCGGTCGTGAGAGGCCCTAGGGTCATTTGGGAGCTCACGGGCATCTGAGGTGGCCTTGCCTGTGTCTGTCCTACCTCCAGGCCCCCTCCGCATTGTGGCCCTGGTCGTCACCGTGGGCCTTACGTGGATCGTGGTCAGCATCCTCCTGGGTGGGCCTGGCAGTGGCTTTCCTCGCATCCAGCAACTCTTCACCAGTGAGTGTGGGACTCTTCCTTGCCCCACTACGGAGCTCACCAGGGCGGTCACCCCGGCCTGTGGACTGAGGCTCAGGGTAGGGGTGGGAGTGGCCTAGGTTTTCTGTCTCTTCCTGGCAGGCGACCTCTAGCTGCCCCCTGTCTGTCTCCTGGCATCCAGAGCAGCCTTCCCCCGTCACCCAGTCGCTTTGGCTGGGAAAGCCAGTCCCTGCTGATTAGAACTCTGTGCCCAGTTGGAGTCAGTGGGAGCCGAGTGGGGGGTAGGGGGCTTCTGCAGAACTTTGGGGATGACGTTCTGGTTGCTCCTTGCAGGCTTTCCACTGGGCTCTGAGATGGGGAGGGGACTCTACACCTTGTTATTGGTGATGCGTCACCTAAGTCCTTTTTTTTCAATTTTATCAATAAAGGTTTCAGTATTTACTTATGTATTTATAAAAGACATAACCACATCTAAAAATAATCAGTTTACTTAATATCATCAAATATACAATGAATGTTCAATTTTCCAATTGTCTCATAAATGTAAAAAACATTGTATATAGTTTTTTTAAAAATCAGGATCCAAATAAGGTCCATATATTGTGATTGCTGTCTACATACATACACTAAAGTTGACTTTTTTTTTCTTTTGGTGTAAAATTTTACACATGTATAGATTCATGTAACCATCACCATAATTAAGATATAGTATAGTTTCATTATCCTAAAAATCTCAATTGTGCTATCGCTTTATAGTCATATCCTCCTCCCCACCTCTAACCCCTGGCAACCACTTATCTCTGTCTCATCCCTATAGTTTTCTCTTGCATTCAGATCTTGGTTTCTAAATACCATTTTTCAATTAAAAAAAAGCACAGGGGCTCCTTGGAGAACTGAGTGATTACTGGGCTGGGGAAAGGGAAATATAAGATGAGCCTGGACCATCTTGTAAGGCCAAAAGGTAAGAAAGTGCTCAAAAAAGGAGGAGGGATGAAGGCATATTGAAAGGGCAAGGGAGCCAATCTGAATGAGCTCCCAATGGCCAAAGTTGAGAGTAAATGGTCAGAAGGAGGAAATTTTGGGGGTGATAGAGCCGTTCTGTATCCTGATTAATGGTAGTAGTTACATGACTCTGTGATTTTGTCAGAATCCATAGATATGTACACTACAAAGCATGAATTTTACAGTACATGAATTAAAAAATAGAGAGAAATTTAAAAAATTCCAAAAATTATAATGCACGTCGCTAAATAATTCCTACCGAAAACATATCTTTTTGTATGATTCTTTTTTTTTTACCATTTTTTTAATTGATGTCTTAATAGTTTATAACACTGTGGGGTTTTAGTTGTACATTTTTGTTTGTCCGTCACCTTGTGGATGTAACCCTTCACCCCTTGTGCCCCCCCACCCCCCTTCCCCTTGGTAACCACCAATCAGTTCTCTCTGTCCGTGTGTTCACTTATATTCCATATATGAGTGAGTTGATGCAGTGTCTGTCCTTCTCTCTCTGGCTTATTTCACTTAACATAATACCCTCTAGGTCCTTCCATGTTGTTGCAAATGGGACAATTGTGTCTTTTCTTATGGCTGAGTAGTATTCCATTGTATGTATATACCACATCTTCTTTAACCAATCATCAGTCGAGGGACACTTGGATTGCTTCCACTTCTTGGCTATAGTGAATAATGCTGCAATGAACATAGGGGTGCATACGCCTCTTGTGATGGTTGATTTCATGTCCATTGGGTAGATGCCCAAGAGTGGGATTGCTGGATCATACGGTATTTCTATTTTTGATTTTTTGAGGACTCTCCATACTGTTTTCCATAGAGGCTGCACCAGTTTGCATTCCCACCAGCAGTGAATGAGGGTCCCCATTTCTCCACAACCTCTCCAGCATTTGTTGTTATTTGTCTTTGTGATTATAGCCATTCTAACCGGTGTAGGTGATATCTTAGTGTAGTTTTGATTTGCATTTCCCTGATGATTAGTGATGTTGAACATCTTTTCATGTGTCTATTGGTCATCTGTATCTCTTCCTTGGAAAAATGTCTGTTCATATCCTCTGCCCATTTTTTGATCAGGTTGTTTGTTTTTTTGTTGCTCAGTTGTATGAGATCTTTATATATTACTGAGATTAATCCCTTGTCGGACAAACGATTTGCAAATATTTTCTCCCAGCTGGTGGGTTGTTTATTCATTTTGATCCTGGTTTCATTTGCCTTGTAGAAGCTCTTTAGTCTGATGAGGTCCCACTTGTTTATTTTTTCTTTTGTTTCCCTTGTCTGGGTAGACATGGAATCTGAAAGGATCCCTTTATGTCCAATCTCAATTAGTGTACTGCCTATATTTTCTTCCAGGAGTTTTATAGTTTCAGGTCTCACTTTCAGGTCTTTGATCCATTTTGAATTGATTTTTGTATATGGCGATAGGAGATGGTCTACTTTCATTCTTTTGCATGTTGCTGTCCAATTTTCCCAGCACCATTTATTGAAGAGATTTCCCTCTCTCCATTGTATGTTCTTTGCTCCTTTGTCGAAGATTAGCTGTCCATAGGTGTGTGGTTTTGTTTCTGGGCTTTCAATTCTGTTCCATTGATCTGTGTGTCTATTCTTGTACCAGTATCATGCTGTTTTGATTACTGTAGCTTTATAGTATATTTTGAAATCAGGGATTGTGATACCTCCAGCTTTGTTCTTTTTTTTTCAGAATTGCTTTAGCTATTCGGGCTCTTTTGTTGCCCCATACGAATTTCAGTAGTTTTTGTTCTATTACTGTGAAGAATGACATTGGGATTCTGATTGTGATTGCATTGAATCTGTAGATTGCTTTAGGTAGAATGGACATTTTAACTATATTTATTCTTCCAATCCATGTGCATGGAATATTTTTCCATTTCTTTATGTCCTCCTCGATTTCTTTCAATAGTGTCTTATAGTTTTCATTGTATAGGTCTTTGGCCTCCTTGGTTAAATTTATTCCCAGATATTTTATTCTCTTTGTTGCAATTGTAAATGGGATTGTCTTTTTGAGTTCTCTTTCTGTTGTTTCATCGTTAGTGTATAGAAATGCAATTGATTTTTGTAAGTTGATTTTATACCCTGCCACTTTACTGTAGTTGTTGATTGTTTCTAGTAGTTTTCCGATGGAACTTTTTGGGTTTTCTATGTATAAGATCATGTCGTCTGCAAATAGTGAGAGTTTCACTTCTTCATTGCCTATTTGGAGTCCTTTTATTCCTTTTTCTTGCCTAATTGCTCTGGCCAGAACTTCCAGTACTATGTTGAATAAGAGCGGTGAGAGTGGGCACCCTTGTCTTGTTCCTGTCCTCAAAGGAATGGCTTTCAGTTTTTCCCCATTGAGTAGGATGTTTGCTGTAGGTTTGTCATATATGGCCCTTATTATGTTGAGGTACTTTCCTTCTATACCCATTTTGTTGAGAGTTTTTATCACAAATGGATGCTGGATCTTGTCGAATGCCTTCTCTGCATCGATTGAGATGATCATGTGGTTTTTATTCTTCATTTTGTTAATGTGGTGTATCACGTTGATTGATTTGCGGATGTTGAACCATCCCTGTGTCCCTGGTATAAATCCCACTTGATCGTGGTGTATGATCTTTTTGATGTATTGCTGTATTCGGTTTGCCAATATTTTGTTGAGGATTTTTGCGTCTATGTTCATCAGTGATATTGGCCTGTAGTTTTCCTTCTTTGTATTGTCCTTGTCTGGCTTTGGTATCAGCATGATGTCGGCCTCATAGAATGTGTTGGGAAGTATTCCATCTTCCTCTATTTTTTGGAATAGTTTGAGAAGGATAGGTGCGAAATCTTCTTTGAACGTTTGATAAAATTCTCCAGGGAAGCCGTCTGGTCCTGGGCTTTTATTTTTTGGGAGGTTTTTGATTACTGTTTCAATCTCTTTACTTGTGATTGGTCTGTTCAGATTCCCTATTTCTTCTTGATTCAGTTTTGGGAGGTTGTACGCTTCCAAGAATTTGTCCATTTCCTTTAGGTTGTCCAATTTGTTGGCGTAAAGTTTTTCATAGTATTCCCTAATAATCCCTTGTATTTCTGTGGTGTCTGTTGTAATTTCTCCACTTTCATTTCTAATTTTATTTATTTGAATCTTCTCCCTTTTTTTCTTAGTGAGTCTGGCTAAGGGTTTGTCAATTTTATTTATCTTCTCAAAGAACCAGCTCTTTGTTTCATTGATCCTTTCTACTGTTTTTTTGGTTTCAATTTCATTTATTTCTGCTCTGATTTTTATTATTTCCCTCCTTCTACTGATTCGGGGCTTTGTCTGTTCTTCTTTTTCCAATTCTGTTAGGTGCAATTTAAGGTTGTTTATTTGGGATTTTTCTTGTTTGTTAAGGTGAGCTTGTATTGCTATGAATTTCCCTCTCAGGACTGCTTTTGCTGCATCCCATATGAGTTGGTATGGGGTATTTTCCTTTTCATTTGTCTCCAGATAGCTTTTGATTTCTCCTTTAATTTCATCAATGATCCATTGGTTGTTCAGTAGCATGTTGTTTAGTCTCCACATCTTTGTCCCTTTCCTAGTTTTTTCCTTGCAGTTGATTTCTAGTTTCACAGCATTATGATCAGAAAAGATGCTTGTAATGATTTCAATCTTCTTAAATTTATAGAGGTTTGCCTTGTTTCCTAATATATGGTCTATCCTTGAGAATGTTCCATGTGCACTTGAGAAGAATGTGTACTCTGCTTTTTTTGGGTGGAGTGCTCTGTATATATCTATTAAGTCCATTGCGTCTAGTTTTTCGTTTAAGTCCATTATTTCCTTATTGACTTTTTGTCTGGATGATCTATCTATTGATGTAAGGGGGGTGTTAAGATCCCCTACTATTATTGTGTTATTGTTAATATCTCCTTTAAGGTTTTTTAGCAGTTGTTTTATGTACTTTGGTGCTCCTGTGTTGGGTGCATAGATATTTATGAGTGTTATGTCTTCTTGGTGAAGTGTCCCTTTTATCATTATATATTGCCCTTCTTTGTCTCTCATTACCTTTTTTATCTTGAAGTCTACTTTGTCTGATATAAGTATGGCTACTCCTGCTTTCTTTTGTTTGCCATTAGCTTGGAGTATTGTTTTCCATCCTTTTGTTTTGAGTCTGTGTTTGTCTTTAGAGCTGAGATGTGTTTCCTGGAGGCAGCAGATTGTTGGATCTTGGTTTTTAATCCATCCTGCCACTCTGTGTCTTTTGATTGGAGAATTCAGTCCATTTACATTTAGAGTGATTATTGATATATGAGGGTTTAATGTTGCTATTTTATTGTTCATCTTCTGGTTCTTTTGCATTTCCTTCATTTCTTGTCCCTTGTGTTTTGGACTGCAAATTCAATTTGGTATTTCTGCATGCTCATTCTCTTGGTTTTCTCTTTATTTGTCATGTGTGGTTCTCTTCTGGTTATTTGTTTAGTGGTTACCATGAGGTTTATATAAGCGATCTCCTTGATAAGAAAGTACATTTTCGGATGCCTCCTTTTTCCTGAGGCTGGGTCGATTCAATCCCTTACCTCTTCCCCTCCTTATTTGTTATCTCTTTATTCCAGATTGTGTCATGAATGTGTGTTTCCAGTGATGAGCTTGAATTAATTTTTGATGTTATCCAACTGTAGTTTGTTCTGGTTTAGTCTCCTTGCTTTTCTCCTTGCTGAAATCTTTGTATCCCCTTTCTCATTTGTTTTTTTTTTTTCATGCCTAATGGCCTTCTTGAGCATTTCTTGTAGTGGGGGTCTTGTGGTGATGAACTCTCTTAGCTTTTGTTTATCAGGGAGGGTTATTATTTCTCCATCGTATTTGAAGGATATTTTTGCTGGATAAAGTATTCTCGGCTGAAGGGTTTTGTCTTTCATGATTTTGAATATATCATTCCAGTCTCTCCTAGCCTGTAGAGTTTCTGTCGAGAAATCAGCTGAGAGCCTGATGGGGTTTCCTTTGTATGTTATTTTGGTTTTTTGTTTAGCTGCCTTCAATATTATTTCCTTGTCACGGGTATTCTTCAAGTTTGCTACTATGTGGCGAGATGATTTTTTATTCCTGTTTATATATTTAGGTGATCTATTGATTTCATTCACTGTTATTTCCCTCTCGTTCCCTAGGTTGGGGAAGTTCTCAGCTATTATTTCTTTGAACAAACTCTCTGCTCCTTTTTCTCTTTCTTCTCCTTCTGGAATACCTATTATCCTTATGTTGCTTTTCCTCATTGAGTCTGATATTTCTCGAAGAATTTCTTCATTTCTTTTTAGTCTTAGCTCTCTCTCCTCCTCTATCTGGAGCATTTCTGCATGGCTATTCTCAATAGTGCTAATTCGTTCCTCCATATTGTCAGTTCTGCTCTTTAAAGACTCCATTTTTTCCACTATCTCGTTGATTTTGTTTTTCATCTCCAATAATTCTGATTGGTTTTTCTTTATGGTTTCAATCTCTTTTGTGACAAAATCCCTGAATTTGTTGATTTGTTTCTGTGTGTTCTCTTGTATTTTGTTGAGTTTGTTTATGATAGCTATTTTGAATTCTCTCTCATTCAGGTTATCAAATTCTGTGCCTTCAGGGCTGGTTTCTGGGTGTTTGTCATTTTCCTTTTGGTCTGTAGCCATGACAAATTGTCACAAGGATCCGACGGGGACGGCTTTATTTTTTCCCCTCATCATAAAGTTGGTCCTGCAGTTTCCCCCTGCTGCCACTGGATGGAGATTGCGAGCAGTTTGCTCTGAGGCGGCTGCAGCCCCCAGAGGGATTATGCTGAAACGCCGGGTGTGTGGGGGGAGGGGTCCTCTCTTTCTCCTGCTTGACCCAGGGGTTTCCTTTCTGGCTCTCTTAGGGTGTTTGCTGCACCCCCTAAACAGTCCGTCGTCGCTTCCCAGTGGGGATCTCACGACAGTCTGTGAGAGCACCTGGTGGCGATAGTTTTCCCCGCTGTGGGCTGCCCCTCCCCCCTCTGTCTGCGAACCGCGCTGTCTTTGCCGATCGATTAGGGAGGGGGAGTACAACTTCTTACCTCTCCTCCTGTCCTTTTGGGCTTCCTGCGCCTCCACTGTCCGATGTATGGCAGCAGGGGTTTCTTAGAAGTCCTTCGTAGTGTTTGATTGAGCTCTGTTGGAATGTGAATGATGTTTTCATTGTGTCGTAGGGGGCAGAGATTCAAAGAGGGAATCTCGCTCTGCCATGATGCTGACGTCACTCCTGTATGATTCTTACTGTATCTTTAAAATAACTCCACAGTTTTATAGCTATACACACCTACGTTCTCTACACATTTATTTTTTAAATAATATAATGAATTCCCGTGCAGCCATTGCCCAGCCTGAGAACTAAAGCACTTTCAATAACTTATGCACTCCTTTCATATTGCCTCCCTCTACCTGAAGTAACTATTCTAAATTTTATGCTTGTCATTCCTTTGTTTTTAAACATTTCTCATATCAGAAACATTTAGCTAGATTAATTTTTTAAACTGTTCATTTACATAAGCAATAGCCAGATCAAGGAACAGAACATGACCACCTCCCCAGCAACTCCTCTTGGATCCCTTCCAGTCAGTGCCCCCCAAGAGTGATTACTACAGTACTCTGACTTCTGTAACAGCATAGATTGGTTTTTCCTGTTCTTGAATTTTATATGAATGAAATTATATACTATGTAATATCTAATGTCTGACTTATTTTGATCAATATTATGTCTTTGGTATTCATACATATTGTTTCAAGGAGTTGTAGATAGTTTATTCTCAATGTTGCATAGCATCCCATTGTGTGAATACACCACAATTTACTTATCCATTTTGGTGGGCATTTAGATCGTTTCCAATTTTAGACTCTTTTGGACAATGCAGCTATGAGCATACAAGTCTTTTAGCAAACATATTAGTACTTCTGTTGGCTATATACCTATGATTGGGATAACTAGGATATGTATATGCTCAGCTGCAGGATGTACTTCCAGTTCTCCAAAGTATCTTACCAATTGACAGTCCCACTGGCGATGATGAGAGTTTACTTGTTCTATATCCTTGCTAAGTATGGTATTTTCTGTCTTTTTTACTTTATCCATTCTTGTGGGTGTGTAATGGTATCACATAGTGGTTTTAATTTGAATTTCCTGATGATTAATAAAGTTGAGCACTATTTTATGTTTGCTGGCCATTTGGGGATCCTCTTGTGAAGATTTTTATTGCTTATCAATTGTAGTTTTTAAAAATTAACAAGCTATCGGATTTATTTTCAATTCATTAATCTTAATTCATTAATTTCTTCTTTTATCCCTGGAACTCCTTTCTCATGCTTTCCACAGAATTTTTTTGTATGTGTGGTCTTATGTGTAAATTTTTGAATTAACTAATTAAGTTTCCCATGTTAAGTAAATAAAGTATGTTGTGGCCATATTGCAGAAAGAAGATACATCCCCATCCAAAATTTGGTTTGGACATCAAGACTGATGATGCCACACACACACCACGAGGGTATGAAAAGTTTTTATTACTTACATAATGAGGCCCTCTAGAGAGAACAGGTCAGGCCCCCTAAGCTGGTCCGAAAATGGCTTGAGAGGGCAAGGAAGAGAGACTGGGTTGGATTTTTATGGTGCTTAGGTAGTGGAGCCAGGGTGAGGACTCCTGTGCATGGGCAGGGATTCCTGTGCATGGTATCAATCTCCTGACTGCACCAAAAGAGGAAGCACCCAGGCTTTCTCATCAGCTTGTGCAAATGTAGGGCATAAGAATAAGTGGAAGGGGTGAGGCTTAAAAACTGTCATCATTCAAACATCAAAAAATGGAGTCAGATTCTTTATTACAAAGTATTTAAATTTTTCTCTGAGTTTAATGTGTAGCACATATATTTTGATAATATAGCCTTCACGTTTTAGATTCTCTACATTTTCTGTTTTGATTTCCTCTTTGATCTGAGAGTTATTTAGGAGACAGTCTTTTTTTTTTTTATTTCATAACAGTCCACGTTTAGGTTTTATTGTTGTTGTTTCCACTTTTGTTGTTATGTGCTAATTTTATTGCCTACATCCAGAAAATGTAGTCTGTCTTTTGGAATATGTTGAAATTTTTTCTGTGCATAATACCTAGCTAATTTCAAAAACTGGTTTATTGATATAGAATTCATATACCATAAATTCACTCATTTAAAACATACAATTCAATGTATTTTAGTGTATACACAGAGTTGTGCAACCATCACCATGATCTAATTTTAAAATATTTTTATCACCCTAAAGAGAAACACAGTACCCATCAGAAGTCACTCCCCTTCCCTCCCATCACTGCGCCCCAGTCCTATGCAACTACTAATCTTAATGTCTGTCTATAGATTTGCCTATTTAGGATATTTCATATAAATGGAATTATACAATATGTGTTCCTTTGTGAATGGATTATTTAACTTAGCCTAATGTTTTTAAGGTTCATCAATGATGTTGCATGTATCAGTACTTCACATTTTTATCGCAAAATAATATTCCATTGTATGTATACACAATGTTTTATTTATCCATACATCAGTTAATAGACTTTCGTGTTGTTTCCACTTTGTGGCTATTATGAATAATTCTGCTATGACTATTCTCAAACAAGTTTTTCTGTAAGCATATGTTTTTATTTCCCTTTGGCAGATACGTAGAAGTAGAATTGCTGGGTAATATGGTAATTCTGTGTTTAACATTTTGAGGAGCTGCCAAACTGTTTCCCAAAGGAGCTTCACCATTTTACAATCCCACCAGCAGTGGATAAGGGTTGAAATGTCTCCATATCCTTGACAACTCTCATTGTTATTGTCTGTATTTATTATAGCCACCCTAGTGGGTGTGAAATGGCCTTTAATTATACTTTTGCTTTGCATTTCCCTAATGACTAATGATGTTGAACATCTTTTCATGTGCTTATTAGTGATTTGTATATAATTCTTTTGTAGAAATGACTATTCAGATACTTCCCCATTTTTTCAATTGGTATATTCATCTTTATATTATTGAGTTGTAAAAGTTCTTTGTATATTGGATAAAAGTCTCTTATCGGATACATGATTTGCAAAATTTCCCTCTCATTCCAAGGGTTGTCATTTCATTTTTGTGATGGTATCATTGGCAGCACAAAATGTTTTAATTTTGATGAAGTCCAAATTATCTATTTTTTCTTTTGTCATGTGTTTTTGGTCATGCATCTAAGAAATCATTGCCTGATCCAAGATAGTAAAGATTACTCATATTTTCGTCCAAGATTTTTATAGTCTGAGCTCTTACATCTAGGTCTATGATCCGTTTTGAATTGATTTTCTTGTGCGGTGTGAGGTAAGGATACAAATTCACTAATTTGCATGTGGATATCTTTTTTGTCCCAGCGCCATTTGTTGAAAAGATTGTTCTTTCCCCCATTAAATTGTCCTGATACTTTTGTAGAAAATCAATTGACCATAAATGTAAGAGTTTATTTCTACACACTCAATTCTATCCCATTGATCTATATGTCTGTCCTTATGCCAATACTACACTGTCTTGATTATTGTAGTTTTAAGTAAGTTTTGAAATCAGAAATATTGAATATTCCTATTTTGTTTTTCCTTTCGAGATTGTTTTGGCTATTCTGTGCCCCTTATAGTTCCATATAAATTTTAGGAATTGCTCATCAATTTCTGCAAAAAATCCAGCTGGGATTTTGATGGGGACTGTGTTGAATCTGTAAATCACTTTGGGGAGTATTGCCATCTTAACAAGATTTAGTCCTCTGATCCATGAACATGGAATGTGTTTCCATTCATCTAGGTCTTCTTTAATTTCATTCAAAAATGTTTTATACTTTTCAGTGTACAAGCCTTGCAAGTCTTTTAAGTTTATTCCTAAGTATTTTATTCTTTTTGATCTTATTTGTAAGTGGAATTGTTTTCTTAATTTCATTTTCGGGTTGATCATTGCTAGTGCATAGAAATACAATCTGTTTTAGTATACTGGCCTTTTTCTTTCTCTCTTTCTTCTTATGTTTTGTTTATGAATATATTTTAAATTTTATATTATAATGAAATTCCTTCCTTTTTACATTTGAAAAAAACTGAACTTATTTTTATTATCTGAAATCTCCATTATCCTCTTTTAATCTAGATGAGTGAGGCTTTCAAACTTCCTATTTCTGCCTTTGTTTCTGGCTATCTTCAAGCGGACAACCTAGGAAGTTTTCTACCTTGATTCTCTTCTAATAGTAGCTGTGTTGTTTATCCCTAGAGTAGTTTTTTTTTCTCCTGGCTATCAATGAGCGCTTTAGACTCTCAGCAAGTCTTGTTTTATTCAACTCAGGAATGGCTTCTTCTAATATTTCTTTCACGATTTTGGCCGTTCCTGTTATATCCTCTTTCCTGACCACTTCATAACGGGCTTCTCTAATTTAGTTGCATACGTATAATGTTTTCCTGAATATTGTTGATAATATTATTTAAAACCTTCTAAAATGTTCTGTTTTATTTTTTTGCAATGATCTATTTCATAGGAATATGTTTATTTACAAATTCTCTTTCTCTTAAACTGTCTGAACTTTTCATATGTCTGACATTTCTGTTTTCTCAGCCTTACTAAGGTAGGTTTATTCTCGCATAGAATTGGGATATAACACAGGTTTATTTATATGCTAAAGGTAGCCCTTTAGAGTCTTTTAAACCCAAATGAGGAAGAGAGGACATCTTTAGAGTTACAGGAGTTTTACATTACCAGTTCAGAGATCCAGAAGCTTGGAGTAAGATGAGATGATTGGAGATATGGGATGGTCAAATAGAGCTAGAGTTGATGGTATCCACAGAGATCTTTCTCTGTGCTTTAATATCTCCTTCTCATGTTTGCTGTGGTTGTTAGGTGATAGCTAGGAGCAGAGCTCTCATTGAGAGGTAGAGGAAGAAGTGCTCCCACTCTTTGGTGTTTAAGTCTAGGCAAGTTGGAAGTAGACTCTCCTTTATAGCATGGCCTCCAGCATCTGGAGTACTCTCCAAAGGTTCTGGTAGGACCAGATGGGCCCTCATGATTACCCATTGGCTAGTCCTCATATACAGGCTTTGCTATTATAGGTAGAATTCTAAGGGAAGCTATTCTTTTACACACGAGACTTCACAAGTATATTGGTTTTACTTTCAGTTTATCTGACAAACTCCAAAAACCTTCTGGTGTATGAATGTCACTTTCCTCAGTTTCTAGCTTTTGTATTCCATTGAGCGTGTAAAGGGGAATTAGTGGGGGTGCAGTAGGAGGAGTCAGATTGTATGTTCAACTTACCACCCTACTATTCCTAATTTTGAAGGAGTTATTTGCTTAATCGAGTTTTCAATAGTATTTATATTCAAAATTTATGTTTGTTTCTCATTTTACCTGTTAGTAGATTTTTAACATAACTATATTTGCAGCCCTGTGATAAAACCTACCTGATTATAGTATATCATTATTTTTAATATACTGTTCAATTCAACTTGCCCTTATTTTATTTATTTATAATTTAACATATATATTCATAGGTAAAATAGATCTATAATAACCTTATTGGTGATATATTTCTTAGTGTTGCGTGTCAGGGTTTTGCTAGCTTCATAAATGAATGAAATGGCTTTCAATATTTTGCTGTGTTTTGGGATATTTTCTATAGGCTTTGAATTAACTATTCCTTTGACATTTTCTAAAACTTACTCATAAAGCTCGTAGGGCTCAGAGCCCCCTTTTTGTTTCTTGGTTATTTGTCTTTACACTTTTTATATTTCTTTACTTAATTTAGGTAATTTATGTTTTTACAAAGGATTGTCCCTTTAAGATTTTCAAAAGTGCATATTTTATATATTGTAATTTTTCCTCTGCATTTACTACATTATCTTTCTTCCCAATTAATAATTGTTTTTATCGACTATATTTGCCTAAAGATTGTCTATTTAATCTTGGAATTATTTATAAAACAACTATTTTTCTGTTTTCTAATTTATTTATTTTACTTTTTATATTTATCATTTTCTTCTTTCTGCTTTATTGTGTTCTTTTTATAGCCTTTTGAGTTGACTTTTACATTTTGACTTTATATCTGAATAGAGCTTTCACAGTATTTCATGAATTTAATTTAGTTTAATTTTTAAATATTTTATTAGACTAGTTTTTAGAGGAGTTTTAGATTTACAGAAAAATGCACAGAAAGTACAGAGAGTTCCCATTCCCCACCCCCACACAGAGTTTCTCCTATTATTAACATTTGGCATTGGTGTGTTACATTTGTTATAATTGATGAACAAATTCTGATACATTATTATTAACTGAGGTCCACAGTTTTTACATTAGGGTTCACTCTTTGTGCTGTATACTTCTATGGGTTTTGACAAATGCATAATGTCATGTACCCACCATTACAGTATCATAGAGAATAGTTTCACTGCCCTAAAAAAATCCCTATGATCCCCAATTCATCCCTCTGCCCTCCCCCCTGAATCCCTGGCAACCTGATCTTTTTACTGTCTCCATAGTTTTGCCTTTTCTAGAATGTTATGTAGCTGGAATCATACAGTGTGTAGCTTTTTCAGACTGACTTCTTTCACTTAGTAATATGCATCTAAGTTTCCTCCATGTCTTTTCATGGCTTGATAGTTTATTTCTTTTAATCACTCTATTGTCTGGATGTACCACAGTGTATTTATCCATTCACCTATTGAAGGACGTCTTAGTTGCTTCCAATGTTTGGCAATTATGAATAAGGCTGCTATAAACATTCATGTGCAGGTTTTTGTGTGGATATAAGTTGTCAACTCATTTGGATAAATATCAAGGACGCAATTGCTGGATCATAGGGGAGGAATATGTTTAGTTTTGTAAGAAACCATCAAATTATCTCACAATGTGGTGGTACCATTTTGCATTCCCACTAGCAATGGACAAGAGTTCCTGTTGCTTTTGGTGTTGTCAGTGTTTTGAGTTTTTATCCCTTCTAATAGGCATATAATGATATCTCATGGTCATTTTAATTTGCAATTCCCTAATGACATATGAATTTGAGCATCTTTTCATATGTTTATTTGCCGTCTGTAAATCTTTTTTGGTGAGGTTTCTGTTCAGGTCCTTTGCTCATTTTATAATTGAGTTTTTTTCCTTATTGTTGAGTTTTTAAGAGTTCTTTATATTTTTAATACAAGCCCTTTATAACATATGATGTGTTTTGCAAATATTTTCTCCAGTCTGTGGCTTGTCTTTTCATTCTCTAACAGTGTCTTTGACAGAGCAGTTGTTAATTTTAGTGAGGTCTGGCTTATCTTTTTTTCTTTCATAGATTATGCTTTTGGTGTTGTATCTAAAAAATTATCACCAACCTGAAAGTCACCAAAATTTTCTCCTACGTTATCATCTAGAAGTTGTGTAGTTTTTCATTTTATGTTTAGGACTATGATGCATTTGGGGTTAATTTTTGTGAAAGGTGTAAGTTCTGAGTAAACTTCAGAATCAGTTTGTCAGTATCCACAAAATAACTTACTGGGATTTTTGACTGGGGTTGTGTTGAATCTATAGATCAAGTTGAGAAGAATTGACATCTTACTAATACTAAGTCTTCCTATCCATAAACATGAAATATCTCTCCATTGACAAAGAAAAATTAAATATATTTAAGGTATACAATGTTATGTTTTGGTGTAGGCATACATTGTGAAGTGATTCCCATAATCAAGCTAATTAACACATTCATCACCTCACATAATTATCTTTTTTGTGTTTGTGGTGAGAACACTTAAGATCTACTCTCTTAGCAGATTTCCAGTATGCAATACAATATTATTAAGTATCGTCTCTATGCTATACATTAGATCTCCAGAATTTATTCATCCTGAGTAATTGAAACTTTGTATCTTTTGACTAACATCTCCCCATATCTCACACCTCCAGCACCTGGCAACCATCATTCTACTCTCTGCTTCTAAGAGTTTGACTTTTTAAAATTCCACATATAATTGAGATCATGCAGTATTTATCTTCCTGTGTCCTTGTATAGATATTGTACATATTTTGTAGGGTTTGTACCTAAGTATTTCATTTTTTTGTGATAATATAAATGGTGTTGTGTTTTAAATTTCAAATTCTGATTGTTGATTTCTGGTATATAGGAAAGTAATTGGCTTTTGTATATTAACTTGTATCCTGCAACCTTGCTATAATTGTTTATTAGTTCCAGGAGTTTGTTAGTCAATTTTTCTGCATAGGCAAGCATATCATCTACAAACAAAGAATTTTATTTCTTCCCAATATGTATACCTTTATTTCCTTTTCTTGTCACATTGCATTAGCTAGGACTTCCATTACAATGTTGAATAGGAATGGTGAGAGGGAACACCCTTGTCTTGTTCCCTATCTTAGGAGTAAAGCATCTAGTTCCTTACCACTAAGTATGATGTTAGCTGTAGGATTTTGAAAATGTTCTTTATAAAGTTGAGGCAGTTCCCCTCTATTTCTAGTTTCCTAAGAGTTCTTATCATGAATGGGTGCTGGACTTTGTCAAATGCTTTTTCTGCATTTACTGATATGATCATATGATTTTTCTTCTTTAGCCTGTTGATGATGAATGTTAATTGATTTTTGAATTTTGAACCAGTTTTGCATATCTGGAATAAATCCCACGTGATTGTAGTGTATAACTTTTTATACATTGTTGGATTTAATTTGCTAATATTTTGCTGAGGATTTTTGCTTCTATGTAGTGTCTTTGTCTGGTTTTAGTGTTAAGATAATGCTGGCCTTATAGAATGAGTTAGGAAGTGCTATCTCTGCTTCTATTTTTTGGAAGAGATTGTTGAAAATTGGTATCATTCTCCTTTAAATGTTTGGTAAAATTCACCAGTGAGATCATCTGGGCTTGGTGCATTCTGTTTTGGAAGGTTATTAACTGTTGATTCAATTTCTTTAATTAGCCTATTAATAACCCCATTCAGATGACCTGTTTCTCCTTGTTTGTTTTGGTAAATTGTGTTTTTCAAGGAATTGATTTGTTTCATCTAAGTTATCAAATGTGTGGGCTAGTGTTATTCATACTCTTACTTTATTATCTTTTAATCTCCATGGGATTAGTTGTGATGGCCCATCTTTCATTTCTGATATTAGTGATTTCTGTCTTCTCTCTTTTTTCTTGGTTAGCTTGGCTAGAGTTTTATCTATTTTCTTGATTTTTTTCAAAGAATTAACTTTGGTTTCATTGATTTTCTCGATTAATTTCCTGTTTTCATTTTCACTGATTTCTGCCCTATTTTTATTACTTTATTTCTTTGGCTCAATTTGGATTAAATTTGCTCTTCTTTTTCTGGTTTCCTAAGGTACAAGCTTATACTATTGATTTCAGATCTCTCTTCTTTTCTAATATATGCATTTAATGCTATAAATTTCTCTCTAAGCATTACTTTTGCTGTATCCCATAAAATCTGATAAGATGTATTTTCATTTTCCTTTAGTTCAAAATATTTTTAAATTTCTTTTGAGATTTCATCTTACCCCCATGTGTTATTTAGAAGTGTGTTGTTTAATCTCCAAATATTTAGGGGTTTTCTAGTTATCGTTCTGTTTAATTCCATTGTGGTCTAAGAACATACATTGTATGATTTTTATTCTTTTAAATTTGTTAAGGCATGTTCTATGGCCCAGAATGTGGTCTGTCTTGGTGAATAGTCCATGTGAGCTCGAGAAGAATGTATATTCTGCTGTTGTTGGATAAAGCATTCTGTAAATGTCAATTAGATCCACTTAATTAATGGTGCTATTAAGTTCAATTATATCCTTACTGATTTTCTGTCTTCTGGAGCTGTTAATTTCTGAGAGAGGTGTGTTGAAGTCTCCAACTGTAATAATGGATTTGTCTATGTCTCCTGGCAGTTCTATCAGTTTTTGCCTCATGTATTTTGATGCTCTGTTTTTAGGCACATATACATTAAGGATTGTTGTGTCTTAGAGTATTGGCCCCTCTATCATTATGTAATGCCCCTCTTTATCCCTGAAACTTTTCCTTGCTCTGAAATCTGCTTTTTCTGAAATTCATATAGGTACTCCAGCTTTCTTTTGGTTGGTATTATCATAGTATATTATTCTTCACCCCTTTAATTTTAATATATCTGTGTCTTTATATTTAAAGTGGGTTTCTTGCAGACAACATACAGTTGAGTTTGGGTTTTTTATCCACTCTGATAATCTCTGCCTTTTAAAGGGTGTATTTAGACCATTTACATTTAATGTCAGCATTGATATAGCAGATTAATATCTATATTATTTCTGTTTTCTGTTCATTGTCCTTTTTCTTTGTTTCTTTTGTTTTGTTTTTGTTTGTTTGTTTTCCACTCTTGCTTTCTTTAGTTTTAATTGTGCATTTTATGATTCCATCTTCTCTCCCCTTTTGGCATATTAATTATATTTCTTTTAAAAATTTTTAAGTGGTTGACCTAGAGTTTGCAATATACATTTACAATTAATCAAAGTCCACTTTCAAATAACACTATACTGCTTCACAGGTAGTGTGAGTACCTTCTAATAACAAAATAATTCTAATTCCTCTCTTCCATGCCTTATAACATTGCTGTCATACATTTCACTTATTCATAAGCTATAACCATCCAACATATTGTTGATATTATTATTTTGAATAAACTTTTCTGTTAGGTCATTTAAGAATAATAAATGTAAACGATTTTATTTTACCTTAGTTTATGCATTCTTGAACACTTTTTCTTTCTTTATGTAGCTGCAAGTTTCTGACCTATTTCATTTTCCTTCTCCCTGAAGAACTTCTTTTAACATTTTTTGCAAGGCAAGTCTACTGATAACACGTTCCCTTGATTTTCGTTTGTGTGAGAAAGTATTTCTCCTTCACTTTTAAAGGATAATTTCACTGGACATGGAATTCTAGGTTGGTGGGGTTTTTTCTTTCAACACTTTAAACATTTCACTCCACTCTCTTCTTGCTTTCATTCTGCCTAATGAGAAGTCTGTAATTATTATCCTTGTTCTTCTAAAAGTAAGGTGTTTTTTTCCTCTGGCTTCTTTCAAGATTTTCTCTTTGTCTTTGATTTTCTGCTGTTTGAATATGATATGCTTAGGTGTAGATTTTTTGTTATTTATCCTGCTTGGTGTTCACAGAGCTTCCTGGATCTGTGATTTGATGTCTGTTAATAATTTTGGAATATCCTTAGCCATTATTACTTCAAATATTTATTATATTCCTTTATCTCTTTCTTCTCCTTCTAATATTTCTGTCACATGTATGTTCTACCTTTTGTAGTTGTCTCACAGTTCTTGGACATTCTGTTCTGCTTCCTTCTCAGTCATTTTTCTCTTTGCTTTTTAATTTGGGAAGTTTCTATTGACATATCTTCAAACTCACTGATTTTTTTCCTCAGCTGTGTTCAATCTACTAGTGAGCCCATCAAAGACGTTCTTTAGGGGACAGGCTGGTGGTGCAGTGGTTTAGTTTGTGCTTTGGCAGCCCGGGGTTTGCAGGTTCAGATACTGGGTGCCCACCGATGCACTGCTTGTCAGCTATGCCATGGAGGCGTCCCATATAAAGTAGAGGAAGATGGGCATGGATATTAGCCCAGGGCCAGTCTTCCTCAGCAAAAAGAAAAGGACTGGCAATGGATGTTAGTTCAGGGCTGGTCTTCCTCACACACACACACAAAAGACATTCTTTATTTCTGTAATAGTGTTTTTTTTTTATTTCTAGCATTTCCTTTTGATTTTTTCTGAGAATTTCCATATATCTGCTTATATTACTCATCTGAGTAATATGCATGTTGTCCACTTTTTTCATTAGAGCCCTTAGCATATTAATCATGGTTATTTTAAATTCCTTGTCTTACCATTCCAAAATCTCTGCCATATCTGGGTCTGGTTCTGATGCTTGCCCTGTCCCTTCAGATTGTGTTTTTTGCCTTTTAGCATATTTTGCAGTTGTTTGTTGAAAGATGAATATGATATATTAGATAAAAGGAATGAAGGTAAATAGGTGTTTAGTGTGAGGTTTTAATTTTATCTGTTTAGGAGTTAGGCTGTGTTCACTGTTTGATGTAGCTGTACGCATCAGAAGCTAAAATTTCCCCTAGTGTCCTTGTTTTGTCTCTCTTGTTGTTTTGAGTTTTCCTAGAGACTTCTTTTTAAATATCCTTATAATTCTTTTCAGCTACTATCCCCTGTTATTATACAGGAGCTAGATTGATGTGGTGGGAAAGTGGTTGTGAGGGGAATGATTCTATAGTCCTATGATTATTTCCCAGTCTTTTAGTGAGTTTGTGCTTCTGAGCTGTGAGTGCTTCAGGCTATAATTGGGTTTTTCTCTTCCCCCACCTGCAAGAATAGAGGAATCTGGAGATGGGTATTTCCCTTCCCCCAAATCATTTAGGCTCTGGTAAAACCTACATTGGTTAGCCTCTGGTTAAGTAATTTCTCTTGAGGGCAGGGCTTTGTTAAGGAGAATAGAACTCTCTTGGTGTATTTCAAAATTGTTACTTTTCCCTTCCCCCTGCTCATGAGGAGATTTTTCTCTGATCTCCATCCTGAAAATATGATGGGATTCCCAGAGGTAAAACTCATGAAACTGTGGGGGCTCCCCAAAGGCTGGACCTCCTGGATTTTTTAATCTCTCAGTCTAATCCATGCTCAGTCTCCAACAACTAGCCAATTACCCTATAAGTGTTTCTGTCCCATACTGGCTTCAGTGCAGTTTCTGCTCCCACTAAGCTGTGATTCTCTATATCTACCTGTCTTGTCTGCCTCTCCAGTTTTTGTGGAAATGGCTTGCCCCATGACTTCAATTCTCTGATGGATCTAAGAAGAGTTGTCAATTTTCAGTTTTCAGCTTTTTTCTTGTAGTGAAGACAGGAATGGTGACTTCCAAGATCTTTATATGTCTCAGAAACCAGAAGTTTAATTTAGTTTAACTTGCATGGTTTCTTAACAGTTATTGCATTTTAAGAATTTTTGCTGTCTAATATAAAGTTATGTTTAAAAATTTCCAAGTACTTTCAGTTTGTTTTTTATTTAATTTTCATTTTAATTAAATTGTGGTCAGAGAATTTGTCCCCTAAGTTTCTTATTTTTCAAAATTTTGAGTTTTCTTCATAGCATATTATACAATGAATTTTATAATACTCTCATAGACATTTAAGAATAACTTTTAACAATATGCTAAATGTGTCCAACATTGTTAATTAATTATATTATTCAAATATTCTGTGTCTTTCTTATTTATTTATTCAACAAATACATGTTGACTATCAATATGGTTCAAGCACTGTTACTTACCTGTGAAACAATGATGGGCAAAATAAAAATAATCCTGGTTCTCATAAGACTCACAATCTGGAGGTAAGATGCAGACAAGTAAACAGACAACTACAATACAGTGTGAAGAGTGCCATAATGAGGGTAATACAGAGTTCTGTGTAAGAACCTAGGAAGGCCACATAATACATATAATAGTCCACTTCCCTGGTGAGTCAGGAAAGGCTTTTTTTGGAAGAAATTATGACCAAGCTGAGACCTAAAGGATAAGCAGGAGCTAACCAGGAAAAAGGGAATTTAAAAATGTTCCAAACATGTTTGAAAAACTGGAGGTAATAGTTAGCAATGCATTTTTAGGAAAAGAAGTTCACTGTGGCTGGATTGTGCAATGTGTTTGGGGTATAGAGAGCAGAGTGGCAAAATGAGACTGTAGAGGGCTCAAACTATGTGAAAACTTTTGCTGATATTAAGTAGTTGGAATTTATCCTAAGATAAGTGAGGAGCCACTGAAGAGATTTAAGCAGGTGAGTGACGTGATATGAATTGTATTTTAGAAAGATTCTCTAAACACATTCAGCATATTGTTAGAACCTTCAGAATGGAGAATGAATTGGAATGGGAAAATATGAGTGTGTTCAAGCTTACATTATTACCACCTCTGATTTCTGTTTTAATTAAATTTGAATTATTCAAGTAACATTTGAATCCATTCACCTAAAAAAAGAATTAGGACCTAAACCTTACTCCTTATATAAAAATTAATTCAAAATAGATCATGGACTTAAGTGTAAAATGTAAGACTGTAAACTTTTTAGAAGTTAACATAGGATAAAATCTTTGAGGCCTAGAGATACATGAAACATTCTTAGACATGACACCAAAAGCATAATCCATAAAAGAAAAAACTGATGAATTGGACCTCATCAAAGTTAAAACCTTTTGGACTGTGAAAATAACATTAAAAGGATGAAAAGGCAAGGCGCACATTGGGAGAAAATATTTACAAACCACATATCTGACAAAGAACTTGCATCTGCAATGTATAAAGTGTGCTCAAAACTCAATGGTAAAAACAACCAAACAATCCAATTAGAAAATGGTCAAAAGATATGAACAGACATTTCACCAAAGAGGATGAATAATATATAGATGGCAAATAAGCACATGAAAGGAGATTCAACATCATTAACCATTAGGGCAATGCAAATTAAAGCTACAATGCCAAATTATCACAGACCTATTAGAATAGTTCAAATGAGAAATAATAATACCAGATGCTGGTGAGGATACACGGAAACTGTATGTCTAATACATTCCTGGTGGGAATGCCAAATAATAAAGCCACTATGGAAAACTGTTGCAGTTTCTTATAAACTAAACATGCAATTACCATAAAACCAAGCATTTACACTTCTGGATATTTATCCAGAGAAATGAATACTTATGTTCATATAAAAACCTGTACATGAATGTTAACAGCAGCTTTATTAATAATAGAAAAACACTAGCAACAGATCAAATGATGTTTAACAGGTAAATGGTTGAGCAAACTGTGTTACATCCATACCATGGAATGCTACTCAGCAACGAAAAGGAATGGACTGTTGATAGATGCAACATCCTAGGTGGACTTCAAGGGTATTATACGTAATGAGAAAAAGCCCATCCCTAAACGTTACATACTGTAACATTCTCAAAATGACAAAACTATAGAAATGAAGGACACATTAGTGGTTGCCAGGGAACAGGGATGGAGGTGGGATGTGGTAGGGGGTGAATGGGAATACAAAGAGGTAGCATAAGGGAGTTCATTTATGTTGATGGAACAGCTCTGTTCTTGATTGTGGTGATGATTACATAAAACTGTACATAGGATAAAATTGCACAGAACCAACACACACACACACACACACACACACACACACACAGAGATGCAGATTAAAAAATGGTGAAAAATGAATAAAGTCTGTGATCTACTTACAGTAATATACCAATGTCAAATTCCTGGTTTTGATATAGTACTACACTAAATGAGATGTCACCATTAGAGGAAGCTGGGCAACGGGTTCACAGGATTTTATGGACTATTTTTGCAATTTCTTATTTCAAATAAAAAGTTTTAAAAAAGAATTAAGACATTACAGATAAGTCTAAAATCACTGATTTCATTCACTTCTTTCCCATCCCAGAAGTCACTGCTGCTACGAGTTTAGTATGTACCCTTCCATAATTCTTTTTTATTTTATGCACACGTGTGTACTCATAAAAATATATGTAAGTATATAGTATTATTTTTCTTTCTATGTAAATGTTACCATATGGTGTGTGTCATTCTATAACTTGCTTTTTTTCACTCAGTGTTATATTTTTAAGATATGTTCATATTGATACATATAGCTTTAATTAACTTATTGTGAATTTTCTATGGCATTCCATTGAATATACAATATTTTATTTAACTATTTCTCTATTATTAGACATTCAGGCTGTTTTCTAATTTTCGCAGTATTGTAGAAAATATTCTTGTACATGTCTTCTAATACACATGTGTGTTTTTCTCCAGGGAAGAAATGGAATTGGTGTGTCACAGGTTATTAACATTTTCAATTTTACCAGACCTGCCAGATTATACCCAAAAGTGGCTGTAGCAATTTATAGTCCCACAATTTTCCCACACTCTTGCTAAAATTAGATCTTATCTTCCAAATGTAACCTATATAAAATCCACCTCATGGCAGTCTCAGCGTGGTGTTATGTCCAAATACACACGTCTGAAATCCAAAAAGAAATGTAAAAAAAATTACATTTTATTTTTGCTTCTTGATATGCCTTTCACAACACACAGCAAACTATCCATTAAAAAATAATTTTCACCCATTTATTTCCTGAAATTTCCACTCTTTGTGGCATAGCAGATACTCCAATCTCTTTCTGTCTCTCTCAAAATTACCTAAAACACTCATATCTAGCCCAAGTTAATTTTTTCTTCTTATACTAATTGTCTACCCTTTCCAGTGTAAATCAAACAAATCCTGGCTTGTTTCATTTCTCTCTCTTAACCATTATCCTGATCTTTGGAACAAAGTCCAGGAACAGAGTGTGCAAGGGCAGAATTCTCCTCAGTGGATGTGTGTAGAGGAGAGGTTGTAAATACTTTTATTTTAATTCTCTTTCTTACCGTGCATGCTTGTGCAAAATGCAATGTTGGTTTTAAGTTTGAACTTTAAACAGGAAGAATGTCTTTCCACAAGAGGAGTTTTAAAATTCCTCTCTTATGTACACAGTACACAGAAAAATGTAGATCCTGAAGAAAAGAAAACACAGCTTCCAGGGAGAAAGCAGATAAGAAGTGCTCAGAACAGTTGCAGCATGAAGTATTAATAAAATTCTTTCTAGTTACAATTACTCTACTTATACAGTTTCTAATTCAGTAGTTCTGAGCCCTTCAGCAGGGTTTTCGATATTCCCATGATTGGTTAATAGATATTTCTAGAGTTCCTGCTTGTGCAAAGTCCAATGTTGTCTAGTTTGTGAGGGAGGTGGAGCAAGCTTAGGAGACACAGGACATATGGTGTCTGTTCTTAGGGACCTTTTAGTTTCAGAGTGTCATTGTGGCATTATGGTTGAGTACAGACTCTGAGGCCAAACTGCATGGCCTACCTATTTGTGTGACCTTGGCTAAGTCATTTTAGCTCTCTGAGTCTCAGTTTCCTCAATTATAAAACTAATAATATTACCTATGTCACAGATCTGTTCTGAGGGAAGCAGTTCTTCCTTATCCTGGTATATCTTATGTGAAAGGAAAACAAAAACTTATCTGTCTCTTCTCTGATCCTCACTCACTCTTCCATTAGGGAAACACAAATCAAAACCACAATGAGAATGGCCATACCCACTAGGATGGCAATAACAAAAGATTAAAAAAAATTTTTTCCCCTCCTCAAAGCCCCAGCACATAGTTGTATATCCTAGTTGCAGGTCCTTCCAGTTCTTCTATGTGAGCCACCACCACAGCGTAGCTACTGACAGACGAGTGGTGTGGTTCTGCGCCCGAGAACCAAACCCGGGCTGCTGAAGCGGAGCATGCCGAACTTTAACCACTAGGCCATCAGAGCTGGCTCAATTTATAAATTTTTAATTGGAAAATAAAAGTGTTGGCGAGGCTGTGGAGAAATTGGAAACCTTGTGTATTGCTGGTGGGAATGTAAAATGGTTCACCTACTGTGGAAAAGTTTGACAATTCCTCAAAAAGTTAAACATAAAATTACCATATGACACAGCAAATGCACTCTTAAGTATATATACAAAAGAAGTGAAAACTCGTTTTCAAACAAAAACTTGTATGTGAAAGTTCATACGATTTCTATTCACAATAGCCAAAAGAGGGAGAGGGACAGCCTAAATGTCCATAAATGGACAAATAGATAAACAAAATGTAGCCTGTCCATACAATGGTATGTTAGCTTTAAAAAGGGATGAAATTCTGATATATGCTACAATATGGATGAACCTCGAAAACATTATGCTAAGTGAAATAAGCCAGACATAAAAGGACAGATATTGTATGATTCCATTCATATTATATATTTTATATATTTATAGTATATTTAAAAATGTGTTTGCATAGCCCAGTTTTCTCTTCTCTTCTTGGGAGCTAGAGTGCCCACGGGAAGCATGCAACACAGCAAGGCATGAAATTTAGTGTAGCCTGGCTACTCTGGCGAGAGGGGGTATAGAGGGGAGAAGAAAGAGGAAAGGGCGTCTAAGACTCAAAGCATCTTGCCACCCTGGGACTTTGGAGGTAAGACCACCTATGAAACAGGTGGAAGTTTGGGAAAATTAAATCTGAATATTCAAAAAGTGTAATTCAAGGCAACTCTGAAACCCTGGTTTTGTGTGTTTGTGTGCAGATTCCACGGTAATCCTACAGTAGAAATTCCAGTCAAATGCTAAGAATAAGCAAGAGTGTTGGAGTAACAAGAACAGCATGAACAGGTGATATCCTATTGTAATATGTGCTCTTGCAAGGGCAGACAGATATAATGCTATCCAGAAGATCTCCTGAGACAACAATTTGTGTGAAAGGAGCCAACCTGCCACAGTAATGGGCAAGAAGTAGTTAGCCAGCAGCAAAAGGCCTCAATAATTGGAGTGACATTTCCCTGCAACAATCCTGCCATCTCTATCTCTGCAAAGTGTAGTGTTGGTTTCACTTCGGATTCCAAGGGGAAGGAACTTTTCCTGGCAAATGCAGTTTAACATGTTTCTCTCAGTGTCATGCTGTACAGAAAAAACGCTAATCCCACAGAGACAATTTGCCACATGCAAAAACAAAACAAACAAACAAACAAACAAAACCAGAAGAAACAACTACTACATGAGTGCAGACCCAGAACACTAAAGTCAGAGAGACAGAGCCACAGCCTCACACAACCATTGCTCACATTTTGCAGAGCATTACTAGAGGGAAACAAAGTCTCCCATAGAAACCTGCTGCACCACTTAGCGATGGGCTCCTTTGGCTCGGCCTGGGGCCGCTCTACCTGTGGATTATTTTGTAGCAACCTTTCCAGGTGATGCCTAGATTTTCAGCCTCCCTCAATTCATTGGATTGAGCCTCAGGGGCTCTTTCTGATGTGTGTCTGATTCAAATTGTGTTTTAGGAAGACATGAAACCAAGGAAGAATAGGATGGTAAAGTACTGAGTGCAAAGCCCTTTACTAACTTCAAATAACGTCTGAAATAATGTCTAAAGAACGTAGAAGCACGTTTCAATTCCTAGTCTCTTCCCACCACTCAAACATTTATTATGGAGAACAGAGATCCAACGCGACCCCAGTCTCGGGAACAGCTCTAGAGAAAACCATCTTTCTCTGAGGAGAAACTTACCTCATCCCAGACCAACTTTAATTCCCTAAATTTTATTTAAATCAAAGGTAGGCAATTAAAAATGGGGTAAGCTAGTTGGTATTCCACAGACTGGTTTCCTTGAAGCAGTGGTAAAGATCTTTGACTTATTACTTAACTGTTTCTGTCAGGAAGGATGCATCAGAGACTGTTGTAGTAATAAATTACTTCACTACTGAGGAGCCTATAAGACTGGGCGCTGGTACAAGGACCATCGTGAAGTATAGCTACTGAGAGCCACTGACAACTTTTTAGAAGTGTGGCTGAAAACAACTAGCGGGAATAACAGACAAAAACCTTCTGCTGATGGGAATCACCTGTGAGGGCAGCAGCTAAATGTTCAGGCTTGGGAGATGTTACTGTTCTAAGATACTTGGCCTTGTCTTCCAAACAAAAATCATCCTTGACATCAACAGAAACTACTGATATCTCAATAGACTTCTAACTGAGCAGATAAAAAATTTGACCTTGAGTAATTTTTTTAACCTCATTGAGCATCAATTTCCCCATCTGAACATAAGAGTACTTAACTCATAGGTTTGCTATGAAACTTAATTGAGATAAAATATGTAATTAACCTTGCATAATGCTTGGTACACAGTAAGCACCAATGGTTAATATTATTATTTTCACCAGCAAATTTAGTAGAGTTGAAGGCTCTGAAACACTGGGTGGAAACTTGAACCAGCCATAGAGACCTTGAATTGTAACCTGGCCTTCAGATTCCTCATCAGGAGGGTGGGAACAGGAATAAGAGCGTTACACTTGGCACAAGTCCAAACTGCATGACTGCACAAACACTGTAACTGTTCTGTATTCAGACACATTTGAAAGGATTTTTCCAGCATAAATTTCTAAATGTGCTGCTTGTTTTGTAATTCAATCTAGGGCAGCAGCAGCAGTGCTATCATTATTTACCTTTCTGCCTTTCAGTCTTGGATCCAAGATATTTGCAGCAGTATGAATTGGCTCGTAACAAAATTCTTCTCTTTTCTTAAAAAAGCATTTCACATTACTTTCTTTTATACCCATAAGCAAATACATATTAATGACCTTTTACATTGATTCATTTCTGGGACATTTGGTCAAAAATAATTTATAGAAATAAACTGCCTGATTCAGACACTATAGGTAGTTTGACATTAAATTCTTCCTATTTCTTTGATTTTAAGAAATTATTTCAGTAGAAGAGAGCCTCATTAGCACCATATTAACTGTCTAATATTGTTATTACAGTTTTTTTCATTTTAATGAACAAAAGACAATACAAAGACCCTACAAAGAACTGGAAAATCTTCTCACCCTCAATTAACTTTTCTATTCTTCAAGGTTTCATATCTCCAACAGTAACTTGGACAGCTGTTAATCTTCAATTTATAATTGAGGAGGGGAGGAAAACATTTTTATTTATGTATTTGTCAAGTCTTAAGATGGTTCTAAGAGTGACCAGTTACTTTTCACCCTTTGCTTTACCCTGGTTGTGTTTGGAGTCACATTCTCTAACATTAATAAATAACTGCACATTTGCATTATTCCTACTGTAGGATTACTTTCTTCACTAAGGTGCCCTCAGATTCTGGAAGCATAACCTGGTTGATCTACAATGGACTGCTGCATGACTCCAATAAATGAACTCGTGCAGAATCTGCAACTAGTCTAGACTGGAAGCATGGGAATAAATAGTTTTTGAAGGATGAATGAATGAATGGTCAGGGTTGTTCTATGTAAGAAGGCTACTGGGAGTGTTCAATCTACACACAAGGTTTCCAGGTACTATATTTCTGCCTACATTTCCATTTACTCCTTCTTTGAATCCTTCATTGTCTCCTCTTGGCTCCAAACTGTGGATGTGGAACCATATATATCTCCAAGCAAACTTTCAGCCCTGAAGTGCCCTCAGTATTACATCCCTTCTGAAGCATAACAGAATTTTTCTCTAAATTAAAGGAGAATCACAGAGCCTCACATTTAATGGCTCCTGATTCAAAATTAATTTTCCTTCCTTAGATGCCTAAATTACCCAAGCATATAATTACAGAATGTTGCTTTGAAAAGGGCCCTAGAGTTTAATCTAATTTTCTACTATTTGCAGGATTCAGTATTCCAGAATCAATGATAGTTTGTAAATCAGTCACTGATTGAGTCCTTACCTGATAAGGAAGACTACTGCACTAGTTGTTAGAAAAGTATTTCTTAAAATCAGCTAAGACCCACCTCGCCCCTAAAATTTTCTTTGAGCAAAGATTTATGGTCACATATAAGAAATTTCCCTATTTTCATTTAAAATGTTGTCCTATCAAATTATCTCTAAATGGATCAAATACAGCATATTTAAGAGGAAGTATTCCTAGTGGTTCTGTCTCCATTAATCCATACTCTGAAATATTGTTCACTCTTTCAAGCTACCAGCCCTGATGCAGTGTCCCAAACGTCAGTGCCAAAACCAGAAGTGCATTCTCCTATTACATTAATAATAATTTTACAGTATGGTGGCAGGAAATGCACTTTCAGTTCACTAGCTATAGCTATTATGCTATGCGGAAATGACTGCCTGGAAGGCAGCCAGGTCCCTTGGCTTAAAGGCCAACCCTGAGGAAGACAAAGGTAATACAAGAAGGGAAACTATGCCACCTGACCAAAAGCATTATTGAGATGCTCTAGAGCAAGGCTTCTCAACTCTTTGTGGTGAAGGATCATTTGAAAAAAAATTCCAATCTGCCGTAGACTTTTGTAAAATAGGAAATCATGCAGTTGGATATCGCAGCAATGTCAACATGCTCTAAGAATTTCTAAATACTTACTATTTGTATATTTGATCAGTATACTTATCATACTTGTGTGATTCGTGTATTTATCATACTTATCTCATCAGGGATTGGTAATAAACAGTTTTAGGACTAGTATTGGTCTGCAGAACACACGATGAATAAGAAAGGATGAGGATTACATTTGGCAACTTAATTCTTTGAGTATAGTTCAAGTAACATGCTAGTTCAAGCATCCCTGCTGCTGGTAAGCACCAGATGTGTATGTATGTTGAATACAAATTGGTGGCCATGCTTAAGGAGATAGTAAACATCTTGTGACGCAGATGATATCAATGAAACCAATTGCCATTTATAAATCATGTTTAAAGTAGTTTAATGATGAAATCTTGGCTAATCTTATCCATAGGTGGAAAATATGTTTTCCCGGTGGTAGGTTGTATCAAATATCATTTTTTCATAGTTAGGTAATTACCAGAAATAGAGTTTAGGAAGTGGCATGGCCACAGGGAAAAGAAAGACCTCCAAAAAAGTAATTTTGCCAGTAGAACCCTGGAATAAGCCTAGGTCAGAGGTAGCAGGGAGGGAAAGGGGATGGAGCATAGGATGACAGATGGCGTATTTAATTAAAGGACTGATAAATAGTTACATGAATCCCCCCTCTGTCACTAGCGTTTGCCCCAAAATGAAGACTTTTAAATAAAGAATTCTGACATTGAAGGCTATCAGATTGGGCATTAGGGTTGATGAACAGGGCAGTACCTCATGGAATGTCTGGCTGCTACATGGAATCAGAAGACTGATTAGAAGCTAACCATACACGATGAAAGGGGAACTTCCTGGTTTTTCCCTGCTCCCATGTACAACGAAGTAGGGATATAGCAGATTCTGCACTAGTTGCCAAGAGAACAAGGATTTTCACATTTATACAGGATATGAATTTCAGCCACAAGTACTTTTTAATCTAGGTCTTCATGTGTAAATATAAACAGGCAATCAAGAATCATCAAAAATTTAGTGAAAAATAAAAACATTAGAGAGAGCCACCAGACTCGACCAACACAATAACTGATGTCTACGGAAACAGTAAATGGAGAAAACAGAAAAGAACTATAAATATAGATAGTATTTGGAGGAAGATTTATCACACTCATAGGATACATCATTAAATACCTCACATTTATAAAATAAAAATAAGCTCCTACTCAAAAAAAGGAAACAATCAAGGTTCTTATTTGTAAACAATATAATCCACACAGGCTAGTCTAAGCAGAAGCAAATATTTATTGAGTGGCTACTATGGGCCAACTACTCTTTTAGACATTGGGGATACAGCAGCGAGTAAAACAGATAAAGTCTGTGTTCTTAAGGAGCTTATATTTCAGTGGGAGGCTAGAGACACCAAAGAAATATATGATTCAGGTAACGATATCAAGCAGATTAAGGGAGACAGCAAGTGACAGGGATGTGTGTATGTGTGTCTGTGTGTGTGCATGCATGTGTGTGCTTTGTAGGTGGAGTAGTCAGAGAAGGCCTCTCTGATAAGGTAATATTTGAGCTAGGAATTAAAGGGAGTGGTGAGGTTGGCCAAGAGGAGGGAGGAAGAATGTTTCAAGCAAAAGGAGTGTCTGAGGGTTTTTGATTAATGGTAAGGAGATCAGTGTGGCTTTAGTGGAATGAGTGAGGAAGAGCGGTAGAAATTGAAATGAGAGCAATAAAAATAGGCCAAATTATATAGGATCTTGTAGATCATTGTATTTTGGCTTTCACTATGAAATATATGGAAAGCCATTGTAGGGTTATGAGCAGAAGACTGACATAATCTGACATATTTTAACAGTTTCACTCTGATGGCTGTGTAGACAATAGGCTAGAGGGGGCAAGAGCAAAGTAGGGAGAATATTTACCAAACTATTACAGTAATACAGGAATGAGATGACTGTGGCTTGGAGCAGGGTGTTAGCAGTGGGAATAAGGATATATGGTCTGACTCTGGATATATTTAAAAGAAAATATGGGCAGCATTTGCTGGTGGATTGAATTTGGGGCATAAGAGAGAAAAGACAAGGATAACTCCAAGATTTTTGCCTGAGGAACTAGAATAACTAAGGTGCTATTTATTATAGTGCAGAAAATGGCAGAAGAACCCGTTTAGTTTTGTTGGGGAGTGAAGAGTTGAGGTTTTAGACATGTTAAGTAAGAGATAGCTATTAAACATCCAAGTGGAGATGTTGAGTAGGCAGTGGGATATATTATTCTTGAGTTCAGGGGAGGGATCTTAGGCTATAGATATTAATTTGAGATTTCTTTCTATATAGAAGGCATTTAAAGTCATGAAACTGGATGAGATCAGCTAAGGAATGAGTGTAGATAGAGGAGAAAGGAAGACCAAGGATTGAGTCTTGTGTTACTTCAATATTTTTCAGCTGGGAACTAAAATGTCACCAGAAGATAGTGAGAAAAAATAACCAGTGAGATAGGAGGAGAAGTATAAAGAGGTGCCCTGGAAGCCAAGTAAAGAAAGTGTTTCAAGAAGGAGAGAGAAATCGAGTAGGTAAATAATACAGACAGGTCAAGTAAGATGAAGACTGATAATTAATCTTTCAAATTAGCAATATGGAGGTTGCTGGTAACCTTAACCAGGGTAGTTTATTAAGCAGGGTTATTAGTTGAGAGTGAGAATGGAGTACTAGATATTGGAGGCTTAAGGAGAGAGTAGATGGTATAAAATAGTCGTCTAGAGAGTGGGTTATGAAAATATCATATGTTATGAATTTGAAGACTAAAATTAAATGGAGATAAAACCAGTTAACATGGAAACAGATTAAGTGGAGAGTTGGATTTAAGCAGGTTTGGCGTTCTTTTCCAGGTGAGTATGATAAATGGAAAGAGGGGCAAAGGAGTTAATGGTATATGCCTGGGAGTGATTGTAATGATGGACCATGAAATATAAAGTCAGGTAAGAAGGAAAGTAGCAGTAAAAAGTAGCAAGGTCAATGGATTAGAAGTCCCAGTAGGGTCAAGAAAATGTTGGGAATGGGGCATTATAAGGAGTAAGCAGAAAAGGTGGTAGGAAGAGATGGTTTGAGAAGGGGATGCTGAAATTGAGATTATGTACATAGTGCAGTTATTTATTAAAGAAAGGCTGGAAAACCAATCTTGAGGCTCAGTTTACAGAAACAATTGCCTAGGACCAATGAAACAGAACTGGCCTGATAAGAAAAACTGTTGCTCCCGCATTAGATGCCAAGAAATTGACTTTACCACAACAGCTACTGCTGCCAGCACTGATGCCACTACTTTATTGAGAATTTGACCTTGCAATCTCTGCCATCCTTCACATCCAAGTTCCTTCTCTACTACCTATTCCATCAAAATGGAAACCACATAGCACCACTTTATGCATGTCTTCAGTTCCACATCAAAGTCTCATGTAGACCCTAAGTCATATTCCTACATCTTAGTTTCAACACAGACTAGAAGTTTGAATTTTGACTTCTACATTTGAGAGGTTAAAATTATAATGTAAGAATTTCCCAGACATAGAAATACTATTCATGATCGTTTGGTCAAATGCAGATATGACAAATGTCTAGTATAGAGGTTTTAGAAATTAAAAACACAATTGCCAAAAATTTACCCATTACTGAAGGGGTGATTAGCAGACTTCATACAACTAAAACCGGAATTACTTAGTTGAAGGTTGAACACAGAGATTTTCCCAGGATGCAACACAAAAACCAAAGAAAAGATAAAAATATTAAGAGACATACAGGTCTTTATAAGAATCCCAACATCTATTTAATGAGAGTTCCAGAAAGGAAAGGAAGGGAAGGGTATGGAAGAGAATGGAGAGACAAAGAGATAGAGAGATAGAAAGAAGAAAAAAAGAGAGAGAGAGAGAGGGAGGGAGGAAAGGAGGGAGGGAGGGAGGAAGGAAGGAGATAAAGGAATCAGAGAAATACTGGACTAAAATTTCTTTAAATTGAAGAATAACTTAAATCTTCAGATTTTAAGAGCCCACCAAGTCTCAAGCAGGAATAATGGGAAGAATGACATGTGCCTAGATAAATCATCTTAGTAAAAAACTTAAGCTCTAGAGTCAAAGAAAATATCTTCTTCAAGGCACCTTTGTGTAGCACATCCCCATGGGGTAGCTCTGCTGGATCAGTAACTCATCCCTATACCAAAATAAACTCAAAGATTTATAAAAATGAAAATTTCAAAATAAAAGAAGTACTAGAAGAAAACATGGGGAGATATGGCATAAAACCTAGATGTCATAATCACATAAGGGAAAAGATTGATCAGTTTGACTACATAGCAATTTAAAACATTTGCAAAGCATGAAGTTAAAAGGCCAATGGCAAGCTGATAAAAAATTAATGTTTATGCCCGAGGTCTAATTGCTTTAATATTTACATATTAATATTGATATTTAACTGTATATGTTAAATTCTTACTTGTCCACAATGAAAACACAACTCAATAGAAAACTGGACAAAGAAAATGAAAATACAGTTCTGAAAATGAGACATATAAATGAGTCCCATTTTCATGAGGACTAAAGAGCCTCCCAAATGTATTCTTTAAAAAAACAGATTTATTGAGATATAATTCGCACACAATAAAATCTACCCATTTAAAGTGAACAATTCAGTAGTGTTTAGTCTACTCACACTTGTGCAACCATCACAACTATATAATACCAGAACATTTTCGTCAACCCAAAAAGAAACCCCATGCTCATTAGCAGTCACTCTCCATTTGCCCCTCTCCCCAGCCCCTGAATTCACTAATCTACTTTCTGTCTTTACAGATTTTCCTATTCTGGACATTTCATATAAATGGAATCATACAATATGTAGCCTTTTGTGTCTGGCTTCTTTCACTTATTTGGTTTTCAAGGTTGATTCATGTTGTAGCATGAATCAGTACTTTATTCCTTTTCATGGCTGAATAATATCCCATTGTGTGGAGAGACAACAATTCATTTATCCAGCCATCAGGTTTGTGGACACTTGGGTTGTTTCTACCTTTTGGCTATTCCGAATAATGCTGCTGTGAGTATTTTTGTACAGGTTTTGTGTGGACATATGTTTTCAATTTTTTGGAATTGCTATATCATATGATAACTTCATGTTTAACATTTTGAGGAACTTTCAAACTGTTTTCAAAAGTGGCTGCAACATTTTCAAATCTTGCCAGCAGTGTATTAGGCTTCCAATTTCTCTATATCCTTGTCAATACTTGTTATTGTCTGTTGTTTTGATTTTAGCCATCCTAGTAGATACTAAGTGGTATCTAATTGTGTTTTGCTTTGCATTTTCTTAATAACTAATGATGTTGAGCATTTTTTCATGCATACATTGGCCATTTGGATGTCTTCTTTGGAGAAATGTCTATTCAAGTCCTTTACCCATTTTTCAGCTCAGTTATTTATTTTTGTTGCTGAATTGAAAGATTTCTTTGTCTATTGTAGATACAAGTTCCTTGTCAGATATATGATTTGCGAACATTTTATCCCATTCTGTGGGTTGTATTTTCACTTTCTTGATGATATGTTTGGAACCAAAAAAAGGTTTTGATTTTGAAGAAGTGCACTTTACCTATTTTTTCTTTTGTCATTTGTGCTTTTGTATTGCACCTAAGAAGGCTTTGCTTAATTCAAGACCACAAGGATTTACTCGTATGCTTTCTTCCAAGAATTTTGTAGTTTTAGCTCATACATTGGGTTTATGATCCATTTTGAGTTAATTCATGTATATGATTTGAAGTAGAAGTCCAACTTCATTCTTTTGCTTGTAGCTATACAGTTGTCCCAGCACAATTTCCCCATTAAATTGTAGAAAATCAGTTGACCATAAATGTAAGGATTTATTTATGGACTCTAGATTCTATTGCACTGATCTACATGTTTATCTTTATGCCAGTACCACACTGTGTTGATTACTGTAGTTTTGTAGTAAGTTTTGAAATCAGAAATATTGAATACTCCTATTTTGTTCTTTCTTTTCAAGAGTGTTTTGGCTATTCTGTGCCCCCTTGCATTTCCATATAAACTTCAGGATTTTCTCATCAACTTCTGCAAAAAATCTAGCTGGGATTTTGATGGGGATTGTGTTGAATCTGCAGATCACTCTGGGGAGTATTGCCATCTTAACAACATTAAGTCTTCAGATCCATGAACGTGGAATGTTTCTCCATTTATTTAGGTCTTCTTTAATTTCTTTCAACAATATTTTGTACTTTTCAGTGTGTGTCTTGCACTTCTTTTGTTAAATTCAATCCTAAGTATTTTATCCTTTATGATGTTATTGTAGATGAAATTGTTTTCTTACTTTCATTTTCAGCTTGTTCATAGCTAGTGTATAGAAATACAATTTATTTTTGTATATTGATCTTATATCTTGCCATTTAAGTGAATGTGTGAGTGTGAGAGTCTCTGTGTGTGTGTATGTGTGTGTTTTAGATAGAGAAGTTGCTCAGGAAATTTGTTACAAATAATAATCATGTGCTGTTGGATAACAGTAGTGGAGGAAAACAAGTCATTTGCATTGTTGAGTAGTAATCCATTGTATGGATATAACCACTCCATCACTCATTCCCTGTAATGGGTGCAGAATTTGCAATATATCTGTAAAAATTGTTTGGGTCCTGATGAACTCACATAGTCTAACTGGAGAGTAAAGAGATTATCAGTACCTAAAACTCGGAATTATAATTCAAAACATGCGGTGAAAAGTGAAAGCAAAACCCTTTCCAATTCTTTCCTGTTTTACCCCAGTTTCTCTGAATTCCTTCACATTTTGCTTTAGTAAAAGCAAAATTAACGAGCTCAATCTTCTCAGTCAGCTGAAAGCTATTTTAGATGCAGTTACCCTTCCCATTCTTCTTTCTCCTGTAACTGCCCCCTCTTTATTTAGATGGCATACAATAAACATTAGTCCTACTATAGCTAAGTAGTATGGCGTGGGAGACAAAGGTGTAAGCTCTGGAGTCAGACTGCCTAGGTTCAAGTTCCCATTTGTGGTATATATTCACAGTTTGACCTAAAGTAACTTGCCTTTACCTCTCTTGGCCTCACTTGCCTCATCCTAAAATGGAGATGATTTTAGTGCCTTACTTGGAGGATTTTTACGAGGATTGTATGTATAAAGTCTTAGAATACACTGTTAATGCTCAATAAATGCAAACATGCCATTAATAGTACATGTCAGTCAGTTGGCACATTAGGAGACACACATAGCTATCTCCTACCTGGGAAGATTTAAAAATAAGCAAACAAAATATTTCATTTTAGCCTTAGGGCATCTGTAGTCTCTTGACCTATTGCGGGAGGGGTCTCCTAAGAGATTCTTTTTTAAAACATTGGGAACATCAGGAGGAAAGAGCCCAGAGGAGACAGTGAAGGACACCAAGAAAGCAGAGAAGATAAATAGGAAAAAGAAGAAAGTCAGAAGGAAAAGAAACCAATAAGGCCAGGGAGAGGAAAGTAGGTAGTTGGGGAGAGGGAGTATAACAAGAATGAGGTTCATAAAGGTAGAATAGAGAGAGAGAGAGAGACCTTGTAATACAGAGCTAAGAGCTTTATTGAAGTTTAACAGAAAAGAAATCCTTGTTTGAAAGGAAGAGACTGGCTATATTTAGTACTGGGTAGGATGTCAGTTCTGAAAATAAACTGCTCCTAGAACCGAATGTAATCCTCTGTGCTGTTGTCACCTGCAGCAGGCTGGCCTCTCCTGTAGGAGAGTGTGAAACATGGACACATTGCTACCTCAGAGTTCCTGACATTCGTGAGGACTTGCCCCCACTTCGTCTCCTTGCCCCATTCCTAAGTTTCAAAACTTCTGATTAGTGTGGAGAAAAAAGTTACATAGCTAAAGAAAGTGAAGTGTATGTTGGTATATATGTGGAGCAGGGAAGTATCCTGCCAAGTAAATACTAGAATCTAAGCACCGTGTGGCCAGGTGCTTAATATAATATTCAGCACCTCCATGGTACACCTCTGGTACATGAATGTAGACACAGGGGCCTAGCAGGAAGGGTGACAGGCCATATAAAAAGGTATACTTGAAGCACACTATAAGTGGCACAGAGGTAAGTTCTGTGGAGATGTCATGCCTATGCAACTTAGGGAGCTCTCTTAGGGCATGCAGACAGGCCAAGGCCAGGACACATTAGGAAAAGACAGAGACTTAAGGTACATTTAGATACACACACACACACAAGTTGTGCTGGGAAAATATAGGTGATGCCTTTCACTGAAATGGAAGAAAATAGGTATTTTGATGGAAGAAAATATAACCAGAGATCCAGAATTCTAACTTCCATTTCTATCGTCTCATCACTTCCAATCACTTCCACCTGTTCTCCTCTCTCATCTGGACTGTTGCAATAGCCTCCTAATTGTTCTCCCTGCTTCCACCTTAAGCCCCTCTCCCGAATGTATACTCCACAGGGCAGCCAGAGAGATCCTTTTAAAATTACAAGTCAGATTGTGTCACTCCTCTGGACAAAAACCTACAATATGTTCTTAAAATGCAAAATCTTTAACATGGTCTGTGAGATTCCACATGATCCAGCCCTCTGCTACCTCTCTGGTTTCATTTGCTACCAGTATCCCCTCACTCCTTCCACTCTAAGCATGCTGATCTCCTTGCTCCTCCTAAAATATGCCAAGCAGATTTTGGCCTCAGGGATTTGCATTTACTCTTCCCTCCATGTGGAAGTTGCTGTCCCCATATAGCTGAATGGCTTGCTCTCTCACTTTGTTCGAAACTCAGCTCAAATGTCACCTAATGAGAGACTTCCCATAACCACCATACACAAAATAACAACCTTCCTTACCCTACATCACATTTAATGGATAAAGGAAGATGATGGGTGGAGATGTCTGATAGGCTGTTGGATATGTAAGGCTAGAGTTCAGCCAGGAGGTCTGGACCAGAGATGTAGATTTCAGAGTTTCCATCACTCCAGGCAAGGAAAATAGTGTTTGTAATGATCTAGAGGTAAGAGAAAGCTTGGTACATTCAAGGACCATGTGAGACTCTTTGAAAAGGCAGATTCTCTGGGTCTCACCCAAGATCTCTTCAATAAGAATCTCTGGAGGTGAGGCTTAGGAATACATAGCTTGATAAAGTTCTATATATGATGCCAATGTGCAGCTCTAGTTGAAAACCACTGCTTGAAAGTTACATGCACCTCCACCAGATTTACTAGTATTCTCCAAATTGCCAAACCAGTAAATACTTAATATATCTCACTTGACCACTCTGTTGGAATTGATCACTCAACTTCAAATATACTTCCTTGGCTTCCAGGAACCACACACTCATGATTCTCCTGCCACCTTTCTGGCCATCCCTTCTCAGTCTATTTTATGGACTTCTTTCCTTCCAATCCCTTAAATATCTGTGCTCTCCAGGGTTTTGACCTCTATCCTTCTGTCACTCTAACAGTCTACGCACTCTCTTTGACTAGGCTCATCCATTCACATGACTTAAATCTGTGCCTCACTGGTGCTCATGTTTCTATTCTTGATCCGTATCCTCTTCTAAGCTTAAAACCCATATGTAATATTGCCTAGATTACCATTTAGACATCACATGGGCACCTCAAACCCAACATACTCAAAGCTTTTTTTTAATGTTCCTTCCATATCTCAGTAAATGGCACAATTAACACCCCACATCAAACAAGTCACTAAGTGTTGTTTATTCTGTATTCTACCTATCATCCACTTTTCTTCATCCACACTGTTCCTACCTTGATTCAGGCCACAATTATCTCTCATCTGAGTCAGTGACAGATTGTATTCCAGTTTGTGTGTTTACATGTTCATTTATTCTACTAGACTGCGAGTAATGAGGGGATAAGACCACTCATTTGTAGATTCAACCAGTATGCGTTGAGGGCCTACTTCACGGCATACTGTGTCACATTCATCTCTGTATATTTCACATCAAGTATATTGCCTGACATTAAGTAGGTGCTCAGTATATGTTTGTTTTTTAAAATTACATTGAAACTTACTATGTTACAGATGAGAAAAATAGGGCCTAGAGATGAAAAATGACCTGCTAAAGCCACACAGCAGGTTAGGATAGTGGAATTTACATTTTCTTACTCTTAACCCAGCTTTCTTTCCACAGGACCACATTGTCCCTCCCTCCTACTCCTTCATACTCTCTCAGGTTATTTTTTTCTTTCTGACTTTTCTATACCATTCTCTCATTATTGGTAATATTGCTCCTGTACTTGTTTGCCAGCTTCTGGGGAAAAGAAAATAATTATCACCATCCATATAGCTTCTTGCTTAAGAATGTGTATTTCCTTGGCATTACTTCTTCTTCTGGCATCACCACTGCTGAATCAGAATGACCGTAGGTCAGCTTTTCATCTGGCACTTCTAAAGAGCTCCTCTTGACTTCAGTAGAGTATGGATAGAGTTGGCCTTGTATAGGAACTTGCAGACTCTCAAAGGGATTTGGGCTATATTCTGGGAAAAAGAGAATGAGGGAAGACTTTCAGAATTTGTGCAGAATGCGAGTTTTTTGTGGACAAAATAATAGAGAATGGGTTATAATTATAGGCTGAGAAACTTTGATATTTGATTGGGTTTATGGATGAAGATTCTGATAATGATTATTTATTTATTTATTTTGTGAGGAAGATTAGCCCTGAGCTAACATCCATTGCCAGTCCTCCTCTTTTTCTTTTTGCTGAGGAAGACTGGCCCTGGGCTAACATCTGTGCCCATCTTCCTCTACTTTATATGGGACACCACCATAGCATGGCTGATCTGAACCTGTGAACCCCGGGCCACCAGAAGTGGAGTGTGGGAACTTAACCGCTACGCCACCAGGCTGGCCCCCTGATAATGATTATTTTAGACACTGTATTCGACTATCATACAAAGTTGGTTTTTTATGCATAATCTATTTCCATTTGCTACAATTTAGTAAAACCTAAATAAACTCAGTACATTTTAGGAATATGAATAAAACATGAGGGTGGTGCCTTCTAGAGAAAATTTCTGCTCCTAACTTGTTCAGGCTGTGAGTATAGGAGACCCTCTTAGAATGGTTTATAAAACATATTGTTTTCACATCTTTGTATGTTTGTTCATTCTGTTATCTCTGCTTGCAATGGTTTTTATTCATCTTTTGTTTATCAAATATTTTCTGAGCATCTACTCTGTGTCAGGCATTATGCTGAGTTTGGAAGATTCAGTGATGATTCTTTTTGCAGTGCATTTTGTCATCCTCTGTTTTACCTCTTGGCATTTGCACATGCTATTCCCTTTGGCTGTAATGTCATTCTCATACTTCAAATTTATGTTTAAATGTCATCTTTTCTATAAAGCATTCCATAACCCCTCAATACTGGATTAGGTGTATTTCTTCTCTGCTCCCTTCTATAACACTTATCATCCTTTATTACATTTGTCTATTTGCTATCTTTCCTACTAAATTATGAGCCCTATAGCAAGGATTCATTTATTAATTATATATTATATATTAATAATATATAATTAATTCATTTTTAAAACATATTAGTTTATTACTATATCTTTACTCTTTGGGCCTATATTAAGGCAACAATGAAAACAACTGAGATTATTCAACCTTCTCACCTCTTAGGATGATACCCATGAAAAATAATAATTATGTTAATGATCATTCATTCGTTCAACAATGCCTACTATAGACCACTCACTCTCTAAGTGCTGGTGATTCAACAACTAAATTTCCTTCCTTCGTGGAGTTGACGTTCAAGCGGGTAGGTAGAGATGTTTACTCCATACCAGATATTGTCCTAAGCATTTTACATGTTTTAACCAATTAAATTCTCACAACAACTCTATGAGGTATATTTATAAATTGTACTGATTTTACAAACGAGAAACCAAGGTCCAAAGAGATTAAATAACTTGGCCAAGGTTACACAGTTGGTGAGTAGCACATCTGGAATTTGACTCAGGTCAACTCACTCCAGAGCTTACACTCTTAACCACTACACCACAGAACCCTCTCACCTGCAAATCTCTTGAAGAATTTTTGCTCTAACTATTCCAAACTACTTGATATCCCTGAATATTGTCGTCGTATGTCGTTGTATACTCCCTTACATTTGAATATCCTGTCCACTCTTCCCGAAATGCCTCCCTAACCCACATCCTTTAGACCTCATCCTAGTAGTCACTAACTCCAGGAAAAACCTTGCCTGATCACCTCAGTTTAGGTATCTGTTCTCTTCTTTATCACCCTTTATTATAATTGTCTGTCTCCCATTCTAGACAGTGATCTCTTTGAGGGCAGATATAACACTTATCATATGTGTCTTCACTGCTGTATCCCCAGAGCCTGGCACACTGGTCACTCAATTAATGCTTATTGAATGAATAAATCACTGACTGTTGGAAATCTATGCAAATATTTTTATTTGTGCTTTAAGCTGTTGTGTTTCTAAAGGACTATTTGCAGTTTCATGATTTTTGATAGGATATCGAGATAGTACAATTATATACAGAAATTGATGTTGAGACATTACAAAATTCACTATGTGATACCTGACAACTTGTTTTACAAACTTGTTAGATTCAGTATGTTTCAGGTAATATGCTTTCTTAGCTCTTTAGTTAATGGTGTGTGCTTTTCAGGAAACACATTTTGGCAGATTCATTGAATTGTCCAAGATCATACAGCTAGTTAGTGACAGTGTTGGGCCTAGAAGTGAACACAGGTCTCCTGTCTCCCAATCCAATGCCTTTTTTCTTTTTATAGACACCTTGTTGATGTTAATTTAATTCCAATTGAATTTGGAGATACTGTCTCAGCACAGATCAACTCACCACTTCTAAAAGCCAGTGATTTCCAAAAAGTAAGTAAGTGACCTTGAAGGACACCAGAAAAATTATTCTGCCCTCCAAATGTCTTCCTTACTACTATGCTTTAGAAATCTCTAAGTTATGGCTTTATAATGAATTAAACACATCCTTCCACACTTTATAGCAACTGATTGTTCAGATAATTTCTGACTGACAGTTAACTCCAAAAGGTTTTGAAAGAAAGGAGAGTATATCTAACAGAGTACACTGAATAATGAGGACAGAACATAGCTGAAAGTGTAGGAGTTACAAATGCAGAAATAAATTAGGGTATCAGTAAAAACTCACAGAGCTTGAGAGCAGAAAGGAGCCTTAGTAGTCAGGGAAGGATTCACAGAGAAATTAGGACCTGAAGGTAGAAAATGAATAAATATATATAATTCATGTGAAGGATACATATGGAAAGCTGGATTGGTAGCCATTATGCATTAGTATCTGAGAAGAATGAAACATTCAACCTGTCTTATGTTAAGAGATATGCTGAGGAGAGAAGTGGACTGTATGGAAAATAACTTGATTTACAGGCAGAGTAATTTAGACTTAATGCTCTAGGAATTAGAAATAAGTTTTTAACAAAGGAATAAAATGTGAAAATAAACCATATTAAGGAAGATATATTTCACATGTATCTGTTCAAATTTAAAGCTGGACTTTAAAAAAAATAAAAGGATCTCAAATTGAAATCATCTCTCGCCTCTCCTATGGGCTACATTGGGGATGAGAACAATGTCTTAATATTCATATGTACTTTTCATTGAGCACTTACTATATGCCAGACATGTGATAAACCTTTTAAATGCAAGACCTTAATCTCCAGGAAATAGCACAATCCTGTAATGTAGGTACTATTGTTACTTCCATTTTAAAGATGAAGAAACAGGCTCAGAGAGGTGAATTGAGCTGCCCAAAGTCAGATAGCTCACAAATTGAGGAGCAAAACTTTGAACCCTAATCTGTTTGACCTGAATTTAGTTTAGTACAGTGCTTGGCACATAGTTGATGTGCCAGAAATACCCGTTGAATAAGTGGGTAAATGAATATATCAGTAAATCTATCCTCTTCTGCAGATAACCTACAGATTAACTTTAATGGTTTTCATGATCTTGATAAGCTCAAGTCAATGTTAAGAGTAGGTAAGAGGTTTGAGCTACAAAAGAGAAGAATTTACATAGGAAAATCTCTTGACTGGAAATTCTGATTGGGAAGAGATCTAGATTTGCTTAGAAATTATATATGTATATATATATATATATACATACACACACACATAAACACATACACATGTATGTGTATAAACATACAAAAATACACATCAACAGAACAGTTTGGAGCACCTTTGACACACACATACACACATGTGCATGCAGACCCACACAACCATACATGTTTTTAATCTCATGCTTTCTTTTGTTTTCTTAACTCTCCTGAGAGGGTGCAAATAATAGAATGTCAGAGCTAGAAGGGACCTTAGCAATTACCTAGTTAGATCCCCTCATGTAAATGTAGAAATTGAGGCATTAGAGGGAAAGTAAATTGCAAAGGTCACACAAGGAGTTAGAGTAAGATTAAGAATCTGAGTGTCCTTACTCACAGGTTTGTTTTACTCTGAACTGTCACCATTTACCATCTCAATTTTATAGATGGGGTAACCAAAGCATTCTAAGAATGTTGATGGTCAAGCTCCTGCTACTTGTCCATTGAAGCAGGACTTGAAATCAGATCTCTTTTATTTTAAATATGAGGCTTGTTTTCATCCAAGTGCTTCTGTCTGGATGCCCAGAAGGAAGACTCCTTCCTATTGAATTAAAAAATGGACTGAGGATAATTTACAGAAAGCTTTGTCTTTCACTTTAAGAGAAAATGGCTAAAGCTGCTTTATTTTCAGAAGCCTGGCAGTCCCAAGGAGGCTCCATGAAGGCAGGATTCTGTCTGTCTTCCTTATTGAATCCACAACAGCTAGCACAAAGGAGGGGACTCAAAAATATTTGTTGACTATATGACATATAAAGGTAGAAAAGGAAAGTAGGTTGGGTAATGGTTTCCCAATGAATGATGGGTGGATAATCATTATTAGTGCTGAAAAAGTGGGAATGAATGCAGAAAAGAGGTGGGAGAAGCCCTTAAACAAAAGAGAAGCTCTGTCTCTTTATCTGATTGAAGCTGCACTCACTCAACAAGGGCTGAGTGGCTTGGTAGGACTGTGATTGGCAGAGATATTTAAATGAGGCCTCCTTAAAATTGTTACTCTCCACCCCGCCCATTCCCCTTTAAATTCTGTCTCTGTCATTACCCAGGGACCGGATACAGAGATTCCTATGGGGAGTTCTAATGGGTCGATTCAATTTCAACTGGATGACGCCACTTGGACAAGCATTAAGAGCTACAGCTCCGGGAAAGCAAATGACACAGAGAGAGGGAGAGAAAGAAATTATAACAAGGAGCAATAAATCCCTTCCCTCCACCCTCCCCTATAACCCATTCACAAGACCTCCAGAAATCATCTACATTCACAAAACAGCCAGCTAGCTGAGCTGAATACACTGCAATCTCATCCCCCTCCCCCCGCTCTCTGCAGATTATATACCAACACACCCTGAACTATATAAATAATCACACACTAGCGGTATCTATTGCTCTGTTGAGACACCCTGTGTCTACAACTGCAGTTTCTGCTGCTTCAGTTCATCTGTCAGATTGGAGGAGACAGAGGCGGAGGTGGAGGTGGAGGCAAAAGAGAAGGAGGGGGAGGAGGTAAAGGAGGAGGAAGGGGAGGAGGGAAGGGGGAGGGGAAGAGTAGGGGGAAGGAAAACGCTGGGGGAGGAGGGGAAAAAAGAGGAGGAGTAGGAGGAGAAGGGGGAGGAGAAAGAGGCGGAGGAGGAGGGGGAGGAGAAATAGAAGGAGGAGGAGAAAGAAGAGGAGGAGGAGGAGAAAGAGGAGGAGGAGGTGAACTTACCCTGCTGAGCTTTCTTTGGGGAATACGTGCATCAAGATTTAGATCTGCATGTAAAATCTATACAAAGTATCTGCCACTAAAGGTCTGACTCTCCTCCCCCAACCATCGTTGTTTTTCTTTTTTTTTTCTTTCCGTTTTCTCTGCTGTGTCAGAAAGACCGAGACAGAACTATCTCTGTTTTTGGCTCCACTGCCAGTGAAGGAGTTTTCATTCAGACTTTCCGAAGAGAGGTGGAGAAACCTGAAGACTCAGGAGAAGAGGTCCTTTGAGCCAGATGGGGCATTAGTTCTTCTGCTTTTCTCAGCATGGATAAACCCTTTCCTCAAGGTAAGCCATACAGATTAGCTCCTAAAGACCCTGGAATTCTTTCTATGCAATGCACAGATTACCATTCATTCCAGCTACCGTGTGTGTGTGTGTGTGTGTGTGTGTGTGTGTGTGTGTGCGCGCGCGCGCGCGCGCGCGCGCGTGCGCGTGCGTCTGTGCACGCGCCCAAGCGCAAGCGCGTGGGTAAAATAAGATGAAAACCGTTTAAATGAAATTTAAATGAATCAGCTCTTGCAGAAAACTATCCGTATTGGAAATTTATAAATCAAAATAGAACTTCAAAATAACCCTTTTATAGTCAAATGTCAATTTAATTTCTAGCCTGTTAATCTTTAAATGCATTTTGGTGCTTGTCTAAGCCCCTTATAGTGTAGCCTAACCACCCAAACTGAGGACGTAGGGAGAGCCCATGCCGAGGCCAGTCTGACTGCCCAGCGGGCATCCTGTCAGCGTGGGGCTAGTCTGCTATTGGCTCACAAGTCTGGGCTGTGCATCGTTCAGATTTCATCACATCACCTTGCCCTGGGTAGAAATGGCGCAAGCTGACACGGCATAACCCCCTACTTACATTGAGTCAGAGCAATGATTTAGAAATCTCTGGATCCGTGCCTGGGTGTGTGTGCACATGTCTCTGTGTGGCATATGGAAATTTTGTCAAAAGTGAGAACCTGTGAACATGTCTAGTTAGCCAATAGACATTTGATAGGACCTAGGGCAGTGGTTTACACTCCCTTTCCTTCGTCTAACTAATTATAATTATTGCTCACCTCTGCATGCTGCAAACCAAGTTGGATGAACAGAAAACAGACCTTGAACTGTTACACAGAAAATCTATTTTGAAATGCAAACTATTGTTGCTTTTCTGGGTACATTAAAACCTCACTGTAACATAATGTGCTATCACATGAATTTGGATCTACCAGGTGTTAAATCACGTTCCCAACGGCAGCTGCATACATACATACAAATAAGGCACAGGCTAGCAGTTTAGCCACAAGGAAGCATTAGCCTTGTTCCCTGTACCTCTAGATAAACATTTACTAAGACTTTATTGTAACATTCTATACATTTTTTGTGTGTGTGTGTTTTATGTTTTTAGGACTCTTTAGCTGTGAAACAATCTAGATAGTGACCTGAGTGACTTGGATTTGGAGGTATTTTATTCAGGCTTGAGGAGCTAAGTAGTGAGGAAGTAAAGAACCTAAAGGAAAAGAGAATAATTATTCATTAAAGACTTTTGAGACAGAGAAAGGCAACCAAAAAACCCAGCACAAAAAATTTAGAGCATCAGGACAAGAAGGGGCTTCAAAAACCCTCCTTTCATACCTCCTTATTTTGCAGATAAAGAAACTGAGGCCTGGAGCAGAAGTCACTTGCCCATAGTCATACAGCAAAGTAGAGCTAGAGTTAGAACTAGAACTTAAGTTTCTTGTCTCTTATAAAAGGATTTGGGGTTTCAAGTAGGATTCCCACTTCTAAAATGAACAACCAGCATTTTCTTCAGGATTAGAAGTATTTGAATTCATTTGATATTACAATTTTCCCTGTATTGCTCATCACTAAAACACTTTTAACTTTAAAAATACAAGGTCTTAAAACTGCAAGACTCTCTGGTTTGAGATAAACTGCTGTGAGTCTTAATGAAACTATTAAACTAATGAGTAGAACTAGGGTAGCACAGTGACAAGTTAAGAGTTAAATGTGGTGAGAAACTGGCAGCTCCAGCAAGATGTATGCGGTAGGAGGGAGGCCCAGTCAGTGGCTGAGAGGTTAGTAATGTAAACTATATACAACTTGGTATTTGTAAGGGGGGAGCGCTTTGATAGAGATGCAAATGCTTTTGCACAGAGAGGGATTTTTAGAGAGCAGACTTTGGAACAGTAGAACTAAGAAAACATATAAAGCCATAGCAGAAATTCCCCCTATGTTTGCTTTCAGTTATTCTGAGAACGAGTGTATATAACAGCAGAGCACAGAAAAAAGCAACACACTCCAGAGCCGTTACACAGTAAGGTACAAAATAGCATTGAACCCATGGGAGTGGGAGAAAAGAGGAGCCAGGCTCTCCTTCTTCTTCTCTTCCCTCCTCTTTGAAACTGAGATTGAGTCATATTGTATCAGAAAGGATTTATCATAGAAATCAGAACTGTCTTAATGTGTTAGCATAGAAGGGCTTTAGATAGGAAAGTTTTCAACTTTAGTCTCAATATGGCAGATCTTAGGTTCTAGGGAGAAAATACATTTTTCTTTCATTAACAAACAGCATTTCTTGAATGGATTTAGCTTTCTAGTCCCTAAATTGGCATAAGAAAAGAAATTTCTGTTCAGGTTGAACATAGCAAATTTCAGGACTACAGAAAAGCAGTTGAGAAAGCTACGAGCACCTGGCCAGAGGGACTGAGATGGGAGTGGGTTTACAATGCATCATTCATTACTGCAGAGGCACTACGTGACAGAAATCACTAGATCCCATCAATGTGCAGCCAAGACTTATAATCACCTTGGCTCTTATTTAATAATATATGATATGTATATTCTCTCTCATTTAATAGGATACGGAATTGACCAACAGCACAGTCAGTTTCTTAACTGTTGCTGCTCACAATGAATGGCCCTTTAATTGGGTGGATTTCTGAATCATAAACATGCATGCAGTAGTAGTGTTGCATCTAATCTATGTGCTGTAGCAGTCTCTTGCCTATTCGTTTCTCAACATTTTCCCTCTTACCTTCCCTTACAGGATCTATTTCAGTTCATCCTGTTAGCCAGATCACATTCAGCATATCTGGAATGGCAAATAATTTATTGTCATTCAATCCAACTCAACACCCTGATTTTACCTAGGTCCTACTGCCCACGGTATTGCAGATCTTCCACAGTCCATTCTAATAAAATATTTTACAGGGCAGGAACAAACCTTCTGAGTTTATCCTGTCAGTCCCCTTACCTATAAGCAAGACTGTAGTACCTCATCATCCCAAACTGATGCCCCAAACTTCCTTTCATCATCCAACCAAGCATCTCAACTTCTCAGTCTTACAGCAATCTAATCAAATCAAAATACACCTTCTCAACCTAAACACCATATACCCTTCTGCTGCTAAGAGAGGATCCCCTTTGAACATGGTTCTGAGTCATTTCTATTATGACTAGATTCCTCCAAGCTTCACTTTCAACCTTCAGGGCACGTCCCTGAGATACCTAGTGACATCCTTGGAATCTCCTGTAACTTTGATTATCTCCTGTAACTTTGAGACCTTGTATGCCTTCCTTTGAGTCATTTAATCTTGGAATTTCCAATATGTTCTGAATCTAGTTTCCTTTGGGACATCAATGAGTGTAAAATGCATTCAGTCTGTGTAAAGGACTTGAAGGGCCCCACACATTCTTTATCTGATCAATGGGGAATAAATTCATTTGTTATAAATTTGTCAAAAGACTGTTCTCAATCCAAAGCTCCTACATCCATATACTCTGGAAGTTATCTAAACAATGTGCCCTTGTTTATTTGCATGTTCAAATGAAAACTACCTGTTCCTTTCCAATGCTGAGACTATGAATCTTAATAAAGATACAGCAAAGGTAGAGGTGGGAGGCTTCAGGAGGCTGTGAGTCCAAGTAAATAAAAAAGACATACATTTCACTTCTGAATGCCCAAATAAACAAGGGCATGTTACCCAGTTACCATTCAAGGACTGAAGATGTAGAAGGTGTGGATGAAGAGAATTCCTTTGTCAATTTGTGTAGTTATGTAATTACATACCATAATGGGGCAGAGTCCTTCAAAATCACCTAGTCCATGCCTATAATTATATTGATGGTGAAACTGAGGCCCAAACAAAGCAAGTGATTTGACAAAGGTTGTATAGATATTGAGTCCTAGAATCTCCATATTGTTTATCTGCATTCTCCTGTGCTGCATTAAATAATACCAAAACAAAACAACTAGCTAAAAGGTGAAATTATAGTCAGACTGGTTCTTTGATATGATGTGCCAGAAAAGTTATTTTTAACCAAATTAAATCTTCTTTTCAAAAAATGAACAGACGTAAATTCAACTAAACAGGTTTGGATGGGGGTATAGCCCCAAAAGGCAATGAGTCTGGTCATATTATTAGCCATTGACTCCTTTATGAACTTCATCCTTATTTTTCGTGTTTTCGAGCTTTGGGCACATTTTAGTGTCACGTTTACTTGCTTGTAGAAACCTAATCAAGTACTATCTTCTGTCACTTGTTCATTTCTATTATTCATTCAAGCTTTCCATCCCATACAGCAGTATGAGTAATCGATCTATTTTGAGGAGGCCTGAAATCTGATGGATTTCAAATATATACTTCATTCATGCTAGTGTTTCCTAGGTTCTGATGCTTCCAGGATGACTCTTGGATTTGTGTTTAGGTTTCCTTGTGTACACCTTTTTGGCTTCCAGGTGGTGCAATACAGTAATGTACTATTTGCATATTTTCCTCATGATCACCATTGTCAGGACTAGGCTCAATCATAATCCTTCAGGGAATGACCACCCAACTTTTCCTGATTGTGGTACAATGGAGACACAAGCATATGCTTTCTAGATGTTCAACTTAGCTTGAATCTGGTATAAGGACATTGCTGCTCTTTAAGAAAGCCAGTTTATTGTGTAAGGTAGAGATAGAGAAAAGTAGTAGAAGTAGATTCTGCCTAGTAAATCCCATCAATATAGACTTGACTTAGGGTGGTAATAGGTACAATTACAAGTGATGTTTGAAATAATTCGAGGCTCATCTTCTATGGTTCCCCCATGTCCAGTGTTACTCCCACATATACAAAACTTGGATTCTGGAGCCACACTGCCATTTAGAAAGAATCACCTCCTCAATAAGTTAAAGCAGCTTATAAGGTGAGGAGAACTGCAAGATGATTAGTCTTGGCTTCTTTACACTCTTGGGAAGGCTTTTTTTCCTATTATTCTACAGATAGCCTAATTTCTGCCCTCTTTGTCTCTGCCATATCTCTGCCATTATTGCCTCTTGCTTGCTTGCCTATATTCATTGAATCAAGCATGTCCTTTCTTATCTGTTTGTTTATGCTTATCACAAATTTCACTGAAAGGAGAATTTTGATTGGTGATGTATATATGAGCAAATTCTATGGAAGACTTTTGAGGCTTTCTCTTTTATTTCAGCATTGCTTCAAGAAGTGGCTTTTGCATTAGAAATTAGGCTCCATTTTTATTAGAATTTTGCCTCGAGGCCTAGATTTCTCTGTTAGCAAACATCTGAATGAGCTAGCTGCTCCTGTGACCCTAGTCATATGATGGAATACAAAAGGAATCAGCGGTCTGATCTTTGCTCCCAAAGTGTTTTATAGTCTGGATGGGATGACCAAACTCGCCTGTAAGTGTGTAAATAAGTAGGTGAGGTCAATTACAGGATAAAGATGTAACATGAAGACCACTGTAAAGTGATTGAAGGTAGTGGTGGTGATAGGGTCTGAGTTTGTTGGTTCCTTGCAAAGTACTCATGCCTGTGTGTTCTCATGTATTGTTTCTATTCCTTCTCTCCTAGGATTTTCTGATGTGCCCTAAAGTCCATGTAACTACAAGGGCTCTTTATCACCATAAGTGCCACCCTGACCCAAAACCACTCAGAACTCAAGAATCAACACAAAATGGATGTCGCAGTGACAGATGATTTCCAACAAATTCTCCCTATTGAACAGCTACGCTCTACTCATGCTAGCAATGATTATGTGGAACGGCCTCCAGCCCCCTGTAAACAGGCCCTCTCTAGCCCATCCCTTATTGTGCAAACCCACAAATCTGATTGGTCCCTGGCTACCATGCCTACTGCTCTCCCCCGCAGTCTCAGCCAGTGCCATCAGTTGCAGCCCTTGCCTCAGCATCTGAGCCAATCTAGCATTGCCAGCTCAATGTCCCATAGCACCACTGCCTCTGATCAAAGGCTCTTGGCCAGCATTACACCCTCACCTTCAGGCCAGTCCATCATCCGAACCCAGCCTGCAGCAGGGGCCCACACAAAGGCTGATGGTGCTCTGAAGGGAGAAGCTGAGCAATCTGCAGTGCACCCCAGTGAGCACCTCTTCATCTGTGAGGAGTGTGGGCGCTGCAAATGTGTCCTCTGCACAGCAGCTCACCCTCTCCCCTCCTGCTGGCTGTGCAACCAGCGTTGCCTTTGCTCTGCTGAGAGCCTCCTTGATTATGGCTCTTGTCTCTGCTGTGTTAAGGGGCTCTTCTACCACTGTTCCACTGATGATGAAGACAACTGCGCTGATGAGCCCTGCTCCTGTGGGCCAAGCTCGTGCTTCGTCCGCTGGGCAGCCATGAGCCTCATCTCCCTCTTCCTACCCTGCCTGTGCTGCTACCTGCCTACCCGTGGATGCCTCCATCTGTGCCAGCAGGGCTATGATAGCCTCAGGCGACCAGGCTGCCGCTGTAAGAGGCACACCAACACTGTGTGCAGAAAAATCTCTTCTGGTAGTGCACCCTTCCCCAAGGCCCAGGAAAAGTCTCTATGACCTTCCTACAAAACGGATCCAGAGCTTTCTCCTTCTAACCCCGTCAGTAAAGCATAGGCCTCATCTTTGAAGAGGGGGTAGAGGAGTAAAGTAGCCAAAGTTAGGGCCTCACCAATTTTGTTCCTGCAGTGTCAGGGGAATGGCCAAGTACATCCTGGTGCAGGATGCCTGTTCTTTCTCACAGTATCTATCCCACTCCTCTTCAACCTTTTACACCCTGCCATCTCAGCCTTTATGGCTGTCTTGGCAAATTCAGGTGATATATGGCATGAGATTTGGACACTGAGGACTGACAGAGCCAGCAACGTGGAGGTTTAGGGGCTCCCCAATGTAATGCCTCTCGATGCAGGCTCTGATTGTCACTCTGCTTTCCACTGTGCCTTTGGAAGCTTTCTTCTAAGACGGTTTTCATAGGTCCGTGTGGAACAGCATTCAATATTCCAGGGAATCTAACCCCTTCTCCCTGTTTACTGCCCTTCTCTTCTTTAGTCTTCTCTCTTTCTCCCTCTGTCCTCTTCTTTCATTACTCTGTTCTGTACTCCTTTCCCCTTCATTCTCACCCTCTCTACCTTTACTTTTCCTCCTCTCTGTCTTCCTTTCTACCCCTTCCCCCCTCTCTCTCAGACTAAACCTTTCTCTGCCTGTATTTCTATCTTGTTTGATCTCTCTCTCTCTTTACTTCTCCCTTTTCTCTCTAACATGTCCAAAAGTGCTGTTTTTCCTTAGGTGTTTCCTTTGACGCCAAACTTTGCTATGCTATACTATTTACTAATTTTTATTAAGGGAAATGGATTACTGTAATGAACTGATAACTAGCAATAGTCTATATCCTGACGTGTGTGTGCACTCATAACTACACTCACCTGTTTGTGAGCATATGAGGCAAAATTATCTTATATTTCCAGGTTGAATTCGTAGTTGGAGTTTTACTCCCTTTCCCAATGATCAACTTATAGTACTGACAGATTCCACTAGCATGCTGAGTAGGATAGTAAATCAGGATGCTCATAACTTTGTATGTCTGACCCAAGTGCCAAAGGCAGACGTGCTTTATAGCTAAATGAACAAAGCAAAGGATATTACAGAGGTATGTTCTCTCTTACAAGCTAACTGCCCTGAGACTGCATGGCTCAGGCCTTAATAATGGACATAAAAAGTCATAAAACTTTAGAGCTGGAAGGAATCTTAACTGTTAATCTAGTTCAATGCCCTTATTTTACAGATGGGAAAACAGGCCTGGAGATAGGAAAGGATTTGCCCAAGGCCACACACTAAGTTAATAGCAGAGTTGGGACTGGAATACAGGCCTTCTGACTCCTAGTTCAATATTCTCTACCCTGCACCACATTAAGTCATGGGACTTTTCTCCTAGGACTCTATTAACAATGACAGAAAGCCATTCCTATTTGATTTTCAGAAACCACGCCAAGTTAGTATGGTGGTCTTTATGCAGTGCATGGTGGGTAGCTAATTAACTATCAGGTATTGAGGCTTCCCCCAGTGGACATCATCTTTGGTTCTGTCACCTTGTAGAAGCTCAAGTGTGGAAAAGAAAAGCTTAAGGAAGCCCTAACCCAGCTGTATCTTCGCCATTGCACCTACCCTTTGCTGCACACACTGTGCTCGCTCCTGGCTTTGTCTGCAGTGGCAGTTGCCTGAGAACCTAAATTTCAGCAACAGTGGAAAACTGAGATGAAAGATGTCTAATGCAGAGGACTGACTTCTCTTTTAAAAAATACCAAGAGCCTGTGCTGTGAATCCCCTTCAATGGGAAAAGGCTGCAGTGGTGATGGCAGGCTCCTAAAGACTGCTGCTAAAAGACGCAAGAATTAGACACAGTTTCCCTCTGTAAGTGAACCCAAAATTCACTAAGGAATTCAGAAATTGAGGGCACTTGCTTGAAATCAAGGTGCTCCAACTTAGTTTAAGACTTCCAGACTCTAACTTTATATATCATCTCTTTTAAAGTGTGCATGGATGTGTTTTGCAGGATGGAGAAGTGGGGAGAAATCTATAGTCATACACAAGGGAAAGAAGAAGGGAACATCCACATCCCTTTGTTGGATATATACTATAGAAATATGTGCTACTCAATCTTTGTTGGTTCTGAATCTTCCTGAAGTGTACTGACATTTGGGCTGCACATGGCCCCACACCTTCACTTTCACCTCCTCTTCTAGAATTGCTTTGCTCTATTTTTGTATATATAAATATGTTATGGTGATTATTAATAATGTTAATGATATTGCTGCAAATGGTGCCATATATAAGGTTTGGCTTCTTGGAACATTTATAAACCCAAACCAATACCTATAACCTCTTATGTTGCTTTCAGATCCTTTAATTTTAAGTAACATTTTTTTATCTTACAAGTCTGCCTGATTGAATTTTGAACTTATCTACCCCTAAAAGTTGTGCCCAGTTCTCTGGGTCAAGCTGGGTGGTGATGAGTAACAACACACACTTCTCCCTGCTTCTGCCTGAAATTTGCTTGGAGCTGAGATATATAAGGATTCTATGACACTAGTGCATTGTTCCTGGAGCTAAAGTTATTCTACGGTTGTTTGCTTATTAGTTTCAGGGCCCAAAATAACACAAGTCCCTCCTCCTTGATAGCTCCTTGATATCCCAATCCTGCAGTCCTTACTCAGGCAAATTGTGCACTGCCAGAGGGGCCCTGGGCTCTGCCATACACCCAGAGGAGTTCTTCTCAGTGTATTTCTAAATGGCCTTACACTTGGTAAAAGAAACTGAAGGGTTACTCAAATGCAGTTGCAATCTGCAATCTGCTGCTGAGTCAGGGCTTTCACTTGTGTCCAACTTGGCCTGATATGGACTGCATCTGGTTTACGTATAGATGGGTCCTGTTGGGGTGTGCACACGGACATGTCAGTGAGTGTGCATATGTATCCCTTCTGTGAGATAGATACATACACACACACACACACACACGTAAATATATATATTCACACATCTCTATATATTTTAATGTATTGCACATGTATATTTAAAATATATACAAAAGAACTCTAAATCCTGCAGAGAGACTCTGTTTTCATTATTTTTCTACTTTGTGTCATGTACTGTATAAACAGGAATATTTAGAGGGTGTTTTCTGCTTAACATGTTTTTGCAGTTAAGTCATCTGTTACCCCTTAACTCTACCGCTTTCCACATATTGGTCCCTTGATACATTTCATATGGCTTTAGCCAAGAGTTTTCCTTTGGTTCCAGCCCATCTTCCCTCATCACGATAGCTATAATAAATATAGTGAATGCTTACATAGTGCTTACTATGTGCTAAGCACTATTTTAAGCACATTACCTATATTAGCTCATTTAATCCTCACAATAACACTATGATGTAGGTACTATTACAATTGTCATTTTACAGATGAGAAAACTGAAGCATAGAGAGTTTAAGTGACTTGCCAAAGGTAACAAAACTCATAAATGGTGGAGCTAAGACTTGAACCTAGTCTGTCTGACTCCCGAGTCCATGCTCCAGAGTCAAGTATAGAAGTCTGGAACATAATGTAAATCCTTCTGGTGTAACAAGCCTAAAATCGTGAGTAGTCCTTTCCCTAACTCCAGTCTACCTGCAGCCTAAGAGTTGAAACAAATGTGCTCCTATGTTAGGAGTGAAGCAATAGTTACAGGCATCATATATTAGCTGTCTTGCTTCCAAGATGGTGGCATTACAAACTTCTCCACTACTCCCTTTGAAAACATGCTTGCGGCCAGTTGCCATTTCTCAGACAGCTTATGGTGTAGAGCCTAGTAGAGAAGTATTTTCACTTGTGCCAAGGAGGGTAAGAGTTTATTTGGCCTTCTCTTTATAGGCCCAGGAAAATTAATTCAATTTCTTTCTGCAGAAAGTAGAACTAAAACTATTTTTGAAACTTGAGATCGGTTGGAGCTGTTAACATTCAAGCTCATTGATTACACTGAGTGCATTCTTCTGATTCAAATGTAAGCAATCCACTGATGACCACTGGTCAGTCTAATACCTTACCTTTCCCATCGCCTCCTTCATACTGACAATCCTTTACCCCAGCATTATTTCAGAGCCAGAAAGACCCTGAAAAAACATCTTCTCTAACATCAACATTTTGTAGTTGTGGAAAATTATGCACAGAGAGGGAAAAGAACCTGTCCAAAGTCACACGGTTCTGGGTTTGGGTGGAATTATGACTTAATTCCAAACTCCCTAATTTCCAGATGTCTTAGTCCGAGTTTCTTAGAAAATAGAGCTTAAAGCAAAAGCTTATGTGCAATCCCGGGGAAGTAGGAGCAAGGAAAAAGAGTAGTGAAGTAGAGAAGGAAGGATAGCAAACAAAGGAGTATATCATTGTGTTGGCCACAATCTGTTTCATGATAAGCTGATTTCTCAATCTTTTATGACAGGCCATACTGCATATCCATACAGCACATCTGGGGGAGGAAGGGAGAATAATCCATCTCTTATCTCCCATCTTAATCAAATACCTTCCCCGTGGTTTATTAACTCCCCTGCACTACTGAGTAGTGCATGGGTGGGTGCCCAAGCTTGTACCTTGTCATCTCATGCCTCAGCAGCAGTGGGGTAGCATTGAGGCTCCACTAAAGGCAGCAAGACAAGTGTGTGGATATAGGGAGACACATGAACCTAAAGGGGTATACGGAGGTTGGTGCTTTTCCCTTACATCTTCATTCACATTCATTCAAAGTGAGTTAGAGATAATCTACCATCTTTAAAGTACATAAAGCTTTATTGTGGTGCTCAGGAATGTACTAAATTTGCCTTCCTGAACCTATGTATTCTCTGGCTTGCTTTGAAGGGCTTCTTTCTGCATAGAAGTGAAGTCCCTAGTTCAGCTAGAGGAGTAACAAAGTCTCAAAATACCCTTCTTCTTAGTATAAAAAGAAACTTTATCTCAGTGAACTCTTCAAAAAGTATGTCTGAGCCAATGCATGTACATGAATGCACTTAATGTTCATTTAGGCTCCATCAGCAATAACAGGAGGAAAACTAGTCAAGTTAATAAATTCAGGAAACATTGGCCAAACAAATTATTTTGCAACATAAAAACAAAACATTCTGTTGGTTGACTGGGTTTTTTTCTATTTCAGCCACTAATTCTGATGACATCACATAGACACATTCTAAGAGCTATACTATCTTTTTATTTTCATACACAATAGTTCTTTGTGCCCTATAGACCATTCTTACATGAATTCAAAGCATCTAGTTAATAAAAACATTCCATTGGTATGGTTTCATATCTATGGGCAAGGTCATAAAAGCATTGAATGCATTTACTGATTTAATTCTTGCTTTTTCATGTAAGACAAGATGAACACAAGGGAATTCTAAAACATTTTCAAGGTGAATAATGAAATCATGCTATCACTCCAAACAATCTACCAAAACTCTTCTCCAATGACCTCTACTTTAGTGAGTCCAGTGGTTACTGCTCAGTTCTCATTGTACCTGACCTATCAGCAGCATTTGACACAGTTGCTCACTCTGTCCTTCTGAAAACACTTTCATTGCTTGCCTTCCAGGATACCACACTCTGCAGGTTTTCCTCCTACTTCACTGTCTTCTCCTTCTCTATATTCTTTGCTGGGGCCCCTCATCTCCCTTACCTCTTCATATTCAAGTATTCCAGGGATGGGTCCTTGGAATCTGCTCTTTGGGTACCATTTACATGACAACTCTCAAAATTGTATCTCCAGCCTAGACTACTCCCTTGAACTCCCACTTATATATCCAAGTGCCTATTTCACATCTCTAATCTGAGACCTAATAGGGACTTCAAACATAACATATTCATCCAAGCTCTTGATCTTTCTCTCCTCAAATCTGGCTTTTGCAGCCTTTCCCATCTCCTTTAACGCCAATTTCAAACTTATACTTGCTCAGATCAAAAACTTCGTAGCTATCCACTACACTTTTTTATTAGTTGTGAAAGTAGCCAAAAGTCTCAACCTCCAAATCGTCAATTAGTCTTCTACTCTGGTGGTTTAAACTGGATCACAAGTGGTCACTAGTACCCCTTTTGAACCTCTGGCCTAAGGTTTGATAAGACTGAAATCCTTGGTCCCTTTATCTAATCTAGGCCCATATCCTTATCTTGACCCTCAAATTTATCATCATAACACTATCAGTGTTACTGCTTTCAAAGACCAGGAGGGACAAGACACATAGCCCTCAGGAAAGACATCTTGGGAATGACACTGCTCATTTTTTAGGGATCTTGCTGTCATTATAATCAAAGTTATATATGTTGCTCCTAAATGTATTTGCTGGCCAGTCCCCTGGAAAAGAAGGGGGTAATCCTAACCACAAGTTGCCATTCTCCAACTATTTCGGCAGTCCTTTTGACTGTACCAGATAATGGTCATGTCTCTGATGGTAAAAGACACAGACGACAAGGATCTGGAAGCCCTAAATCCATGAAGAACTGACTAATACTGCTGTTGCAGGTTACTAAGGAAAGAAAACAGAGACAGTCGCTCAGGCAGACACTCCAGTTTTATTAATACAGGGCTTTAACCTCAGTCATCTGTATGTTCTCCTATTGTGATAAGATGAGGTAAACCATATACGCATCCTAAAGGCTCATTTTGAACCTATGTCCTAAGGCCTAAACTAAAAGGAGACTGAATGACTCCCTTGGCCCTTTTCTCCTAGGCCCACACTTTAATCTTAGCCTCCAAAGTCTTATCACTTTGATGACAAAAAGAAACACTAAAAGGGAAATCCAAGGAAAAGAACACTAATTTTTACAATACCAGAGATTAGTTGGCTTGAACAATTTTACTCTTTGAATTTTTTTTCTAAAAGGTCCCTTTCCAATGGAGATGAAGGACTCCCAAGAAGGAGAAGTCTCCAGGCTCATCTTAATACATAAGCTATATCGAAGGGAAGAGAGAAAAAAGTAGTGGAAAGTAATACTAAATGCAGGTCCAGAAAGAAAAACAAAGGTTAAGAAAATGAGCCATGTGAAAGAAAAATGCTCTATATCAGTTTGTTTCTCTCACCTAAAACTCCATTTCACGAACCTCTTGGCTCAGTTGTATCCTTGAACTCCTTTTTGTCCTCGACTTTTATCAGCACTCTTTTTTTTCAAACTCCTACAACACCTCACTGGAATGATTCTGTGTGTGTGTGTGTGTGAGAGAGAGAGAGAGAGAGAGAGAGAGAGAGAGACAGAGACAGAGACAGAGAGAGAGACAGAGAGAGAGAGAGGGAGGGAGAGAGAGGGAGAGATGTGGATGGAACCTTGAGCTCTCCCCTAGAGTATGCCCCGCTAACACTCTCAGCCTTTCAAACTCCCTTTTAGGATATGCCCCATAGTACTTGGATCTTATACTAAATGACAAGGTTTCTCTCCTTCAAAGAGAAATACCAGACTGGATTTGTGGCTTTCCCTGGATTGGCTTCTTCTGAGTCAATGTGGTGTTGTGGAAATCACAGTACCCTGAGACCAATTAAATCAGAATCTTTGGAGGTGGGGCTGAGGAATGGATTTTTTTAAAGCTCCCAGGTGATTATCATATGCAAACAGGATGGAGAAAGCCCAATCACCTCATTTTATAATTGCAGATACTGAGGCTCAGAGTGGGGAAGTGACTTACTCATAACCACACGGTGAGTTAGGGACAAAGTTAGGAGTATGAGAATCCAGGTCTGCTGACTCCTAGGCCAGCGTCCTTGTCTTTATACTATGTTGCTTCTCTCTCTGTGCCCTCTTTGGACCTTTGCTTTCCCATCTGTAGAGTGAAGATAATAAAGCCTAGAGATTTTGTAAGAGTCATTAAAGCAGAAGCATTTTTTAATGTACAAGGTTCTACACAAATGCAAAGGAATGTTATACTTGAGGGAATTAATGTACAACACATATGTGAGGCTGAGTCTGTAAAACAACATAATGAAAGTTGTTTTTTATCTTAGTCAGTCATTTGGGTGTTGTGTCTACCTGATAAAATGTATCAAGACTGAACACTTGTGTAGATTGCGTGTACCTTTAAACTGAACTTGGCCTCAGTGACAATCAAAGAAATTAGAAGTTGAGGACAGGAGTCATTCTTTCTTTTTTCCCCCTCACTGGGATAGGGATTAAAAGCAATATAAAAGCAATGGGATATCTGGACTTCCTATATTCAGTCACCTACAATGTAGCCTTAGGACTGAGCTAGCCCAGGGTTTCTATGTGTCTGGTAGATTCCATTCCTGGGGCCTATCAGGGGTTGGAGGGAAGGGGTCAAAAAAAGGGTATCTCCTCTGAAAGGCACTATGCATGGAAAGCCATTGGGGAGGGCTGCCCAATAGGAGGAGCTACTGCTATAGAAGCCAGAAAGGAGGGAAGGGGCTTTCTGACTTGGCTCATCTGAGGAAGTAGACTATTTGGGGGCTCTAGTATTCCCAGAATGATCTGTAACCACAAGGAACACATTTCTTGAACTCCAGGGCCCCAGAATAGAGTAACCAGACCCATTCCTGTCCTATCCATCCCAGATATTAGGAATTTCCAGAGGGGGGCTACTTCTACTCCCCTAGGAGTCATACATCTGGTTACTTGTTTATTTGGTAAAAATGGAATTCTGTACCATTTATAAAATGGACCTCTTGTGTCTTCCTTATTTTGAAAGTATAATACACATTCCTAATTCATCATTCATTTATGCCAACAATTTTTAAGTATTTATTTGAAAGTTATTTTTAAATACAAAAATATATTTATTTAACAAAGCACTCCTTTATCCTCTTATTTGAGCCAGGCTAATAAGTTAAATCAAGCCATGATTAACCTAGATATTTCTATATGTCACATTACAGGCTAGTTTATAAAATCTATTTTGTAAATATATCCTCATTTCATCTTGAAATGCCTCCTTTTTAAGGGATAGGTAGAGAGACAAGGAATTAGTGGAAATCAAGAGGCCTAAAAGTGTCGTGATGGGCACTCATAATCCAGACCTGCCTCATGCAGGGGGTTACCTTTCAGGTGATTAAGAAGCGACGACCTATGCTCAGGAAAAATTGAGTTGTTAGAAGCCATGTTTCAGGGGTCTATGATTTCCTAGAAAACCTAACCCAAAAAACTCCTTGCTAATAGCTACACTGCCAATGTGGTGCTTGTACTTTGCCCAACAACAATTAACACAAGAGCCTAGGGTGAGCTGCATAAAGTAGCATGTGGACAGAATGAGAACTCAGGCTGTTTGTAGTTCTAAAGGAAGAGTCAAATTTGGTTGTGGTATTATCCATAGGCATTAATAGTAGGGACATTGAAATCTATTTCAAGAGAACTTCAAATAAACAGAATGGGGATTGGACCTGAGAAGGAGAATAAAGGGTAATTACTGATAAAAGACTTCAGCATAATCTGAAGTCCAGAAGCAACACTGAATTTAGAATCAGAAGATAAATGTAATAACACACAAGACAGTATGTGATGGGAGGAGCCAGCCTTGATGAGTTTCACCCAAAGGATTATAGCTGGCTCCACCATGTACTAGGCACTTTCGGTAAGTTACTAAGGCTTTCTCTGACTGGTTTTGAACCCAGGAAACATTACTCCAAAAATTTTGTGCTTTTAACTTCTACAATCTACTTCTTTTCAGTGTAACAATGGCTGTATGAGTAAAGTCAGATGTCCCAATTTGCCCAGGATAGTCTCAGTTAATACTTGTTTCCCAGAATATTTAATAGTTCCCTCTTACATTCTGAGAACTTATCTTGACATGACTTGTATATAATATATAATAGTATGTTTAATTAGCTAACTTTGATAAAATCATTGCATGAAAAGAGATCTGGATAATTTCAGTGTTGGCTCTTCACTCCCATTAACCTCAAACATCAAGCAAAATTGACCCCCCCCAATATTTTTTATTTGTATTACCCACCTCAAGCACTTCTTACCCAGCTTACACTCTCTGGTCCATCACAACAAGACCCTCAACACTCTCTGTCTCTAGCACACTTGCCTAACAAAATCTGAACCTTAATTAAATACAACCACTTGTTCCACATTTTCATCTAAACAGATGAATGTGTTTGGAGAAACACACAACCACAGATTTCAAGTGGGCCCTCAGTACCACCAAGCATTTCTATTTTATTTCTCCAGTCTATTTTCCAGCTCTTCAAAAAGGCTACTTCACATTTCTCTCTCATCACACCTCTAATATCTCCACTCCTCCATACCTCCACTCCCAGCCTATGACCTTGCCACATATCATTGAGAAAATAGAAGCATTGTCTCTTGAACCCACTCCAGCCAGCCTTTTGAACCAACCCTCCACTGAAATAGCTCTTGTCAATGTCACCAATGATTCTACCTTGTTAATCCAATGGTCAATTCTCAGTTAGTCAACTTAGCAGCAGCATTTGTCCCAGCTGATCATGCCCTCTATGTTAACTTAGCTTCCCCCAAAGAGCCTAGCAGAGCCTGAGAGAAGGACTTGCATGTAATTAGTTTATTTGGGGAGGTGATTCAGGAAACAGGAGAAGGGGACTGAGAAGAATGAACCAGGAAAGGAGGGACCATTAATTCAAAGGTATGTTATTAATCTGTTTACTACTGTAGGCAACTGTGGATTATTCCCACCAAGGGCTCCTTTGGAGCTGTGTAGAATGTGCTTCCAAATTTTCCACCAGACATAGAAGATAAGAGTGTTTATCCACCAGATTTCATCTCCCATTGACCAAGGGTAACCCTAGAGGATGTTAACTCACTGGCGCTTGCAGGTTTGTTCCTAATCTAGAATCACTGACCAGACTACTGCAGGTGTCCCACCTGGTGGTAGCAGAGAACCTCCAGTGCAGGAAGCAATAATATGAGATATAGCTGAATGAGGTAGCATCAAGTTATACCTGCATACAGCTGCTACAGCAATGTCTTGAACAAAAAGGTGGTCCAGGAGCATGTGAAATGGGGCATAAAAGATGTTCAACACACCCTCCTTCTCGAAACACTTTCTTTACTTGGTGTCCAGCACACCATACTCTCCTAGCTCTCTTCTTACCTCATTGATCTCTCTTTCTCAAGTCCTTTAATTATTCTTCCTCATCTCCTGAACTCTAAATATTAGAGTGCTTAAGGTTTCAGTTCTTACTCCTCTTCTCTTCTCTATCTACACTCACTCTCTTGCTGATATCATCTAGTCTCCTGGATTTAAACACCATTTATATACTCACAACTCCCAAATTTATATCTCTAGCCCCAACCTCTCTCCTGAATTCAACTGCTTACTTAAAATCTCCACTTAAAAGTTTAATAATAATATAAAACTTAACATATTTAAAAGAGAATTCTTGATTTCTATACCCCTGAAATAAATGGATATTGTGGGAGTTTAAACTGGAGCAATCTTTATTGAAATCAACAAACATTGATCGAATGCCTCCTGTGTGTCAGACATTGCTCTGTGCACTGCTCCACTCTGTTCCCTCCCCAAACTTTTCCCTTTCCTCCCTCAATTTCCCCCACCTCGGTAAATGACGATTCCATTCTTCCAATGACTCAAGCCAACCATTTGGAGGTATCCTTAACTCCTATCTTTTTTTCATATCAATAGATCAACAAATCCTGTTGGTTCTACCTGAAATATAAATCCAGAACTTGACCACTTCTCTCTATTATCACTGCTACTATCTGGTCTGATCTACCATTATTTCCTCCCTTGATAATTGCAGCAGCTCCTTGATTCTACTCTTGACCTCTCCCCCAAAGTCTAATCCCAACAGAGACACCAGAGTATTCTAAAAATGACGGCCAGATCTTGTCATTCTTCTGCACAAAATCTTCCAATGATCTTCCAATTCACTTAGAATCAGAATCCTAATTTTTGTCATGGCTAGAAGGCCCTACGTGCTCTTCTCCTGATACCTACATGGCCCACTCTCTCACTTAATTCAGGAGTCCACTCAAATGTCAATTCCTCAAGGAGGCCTTCCTTGACCACCCTAAATCAGCATTGCTCGCCATTCTATCCTCTTGTTTTGCGCCATTTTCCCCCATAGGACTTCTTACTATTCGATTATATTGTATTTTACTGTTGAATGAATAAATAAATGGATATTGTGGGAGTTTAAACTGGAGCAGTCTTTATCAAAGTCAACAAATATTGATTGAATGTCTCCTGTGTGCCAGATATTGCTCTATGTACTGCTCCACTCTGTTCCCTCCCAAAATTCTTCCCTTGCCCCCTGGAACCTCTGTTTATTTCACTTCTCCACATCTGGAATTAATTAAACCCCTGAAATTATACTGCTTCCCTTCAGCACTTTCTATTGGAAGCTGTTCATTCTCCCATATATGACTTTATTTCATTCCCATTGCAGCCTAGACTCCAGGGAGATGAAGATTTGAGTATTACACTCATGAAAAGTGTTGGTTGAAATTGTAAGTGTATTATCTCTCTCTGGTAAAGTATAAACTGGAGAAATGTAGAACACTTGCAGAATCTTTCCTTTAAAATGCCTACCATCATTAGAGAAAAGAAGGAGACTTTTGCTGGCAAGAGTTCCAATCATTAACAAAGGCAGGTTCACTGGGCCTCTTTACTGTAAAAGTGCTTCTAGAGGAGTATGCTTGGGAACAACTACATTATAAAAATAATAGATACCAATTGTTGAGTTCCTACTATGTTCCAAGTATAAAATTTAATCCTTATGACAAATTTATGATATGATTTTCTTTATCACTATTGACAGCAGATATGGAAACTGAGGTTTTGGAAAGTTAAGTGATTTGTATAAAGCAATAAAATTAACAAATGGAAGAGCTAGAATTTTTTTCCAGCTTCACTGAGGTATAATTGATAAATAAAAATTGTGCAATTTAAGGTGTACAACAACATGTTTAGATACATGCATATATTGTGAAATGACTATCACTATCAAGCTAATTAACATATAACATCACCTCACATACTTATCATTGTTTTGTGTGGTGAGAACACTTGAAATCTCCTCTCTTAGCAATTTCATGTATCCAATACAGTATTATTAACTACAGTGATATTGCTGTACATTAGATCTCCAGAACTTATCCTGCATAACTGAAACTTTGTATTCTTTGAATATTTCCCCTTTTCTCCCATCCCTCAGCCCCTGACAATCACCATTCCACTCCCTGCTTATATGAGTTTGACTTTTTTAGATTCCACATATAAATGAGATCAGACAGTATTTGTCTTTCTGTGTCTGGCTTATTTCACTTAGCATAAAGACTTCCAGGTTCATCAATGTTGTTGCAAATTGCAGGATTTCCTCTTTTTTTAAGGGTGACTAATATTCATATATATATACTTTTTATAAATTTTCTTTACCATTAATCCATCAATGGACACTTAGATTGTTTCCATATCTTGGCTATTATGAATAATGCTGCAATGAGCATGGGAGTGCAAGTAGCTCTTTGAGATACTGATTTCATTTCCTTTGAATATGTACCCAGAAGTGAGATTGCTGGATCATGTGGTAGTTCCATTTTTTAAAATTTTGAGGAAACTCCATACTGTTTTCCACAATGGCTGTACCAATTTACATTCCCACCAACAGCATACAAGGGTTCCCATTTCTGCACATCCTCACCAATACTTGTTATCTTTTGCGATTTTTATAATAGACATTCTAACAGATGTGAGGTGATACCTCATTGTGGTTTTGATTTGCATTTCCCTGATGATGAGTGGTATTAAGTAACTTTTCATGTATCTTTTTACCACTTGTATATCTTCTTTGGAGAAATGTCTATTCAGGCCCTCTGCCCATTTTTTAGTCAGGTTACTTGGGGTTTTTTGGGTTTTTTTTTGTTTTTTTGCTATTGAATAGTGAATTCCACTACTCAATAGTACTTATATATTTTGGGTTTTTAACGGTTTTTAATGGTGTGCAAGTATTTTCTCCCATTCCGTAGGTTGTCTCTTCACTCTGTTGATTATTTCCTTTGATATGCAGAAGCTTTTTGGTTTGATGCAATCCCACTTGTCTATTTTGCTTCTGTTGCCTGTGCTTTTGATGTCATATCCAAGAAAATCATATTAAGTTTCTGGCTTGTTTGCTTGTCTGTTGCTTGCCACAACCAGTGTCAAGATCTCAAGCTAGCTGTTATGTTGGCCTTCCCTGATAGTTTGCCATTGATAGTTTGCAGCAACAATACCAGTCCTGGCTTTTTCCATGGTCAACTCTAGATCAAGACCACTTCCTCCAGCAGTGAAGCTGTTGCTCCTTATGATCTGCCTCATCTCTGGAGAATTGCTACGGCATGGAGCTGGAGGTGGGTATGGGAGCAGCCCCAGGCCAAAATGCCACAGACTCCCATCATTCTTATTGAGGTTTGGCAGTTTTTCTTGAATAGACTCTTCTCAATTTGTTTTATGCCTTTGGCTAATTTACAGAGTTCTGTAATGATGGTTTTTGAAAATTTTGTCCAGTTTTATTTTTGTTTTCTGTGTAGAGAACTCACAGAGGTCTTCACTCAGAATTTCCGAAAGTCCTCCCAGATCATTGATTTTTGACCTTTCTTCTTTTTAATAAAATGATTGAAAACTATGAATTTCCATATAAGTACTGCTGTAGCTATAGACCTACAAATTTTGATGTGTTTCATTTTGATTATCAAGCAGTTCTAAATATTTTCTACTTTCTTCTTTGACTCATGGATCATTTAGAAGTATGTTGATTCATATCCAAGTAATTGGGGTTTTCTAGATATCTTTTAATTAATGTTTTGTAATTTAATGTTGTTTTGGTCAGAGAACAATGTCTATATGATTTCAATCTCTTTTAGTTTATTGAGACATTTTACGGCCCATCATATGGTCCTTCTTGGTGAATGTTTCACGTGTAGTTGAAAATCGTGTATTTTGCTGTTTTGGGAGTGTTCTATAGATGTGAATTAGATCAAACTGGTGATTAGTGTTGTTCAGGTCTTCTATATCCTTACTGATTTTCTGTCTGCTTGTTCTAGCAATTACTGAAAGAAGTATGTTGACATTTCCAAGTCTAGTTGTAATTCATCTATTTCTCCTTTCATTTATGGCAGATTTTGCTTTATGTATATTCAGTCTCTGTTTTTAGGTGCATACACGTTTACAATTATTATGTCTTCTCGGAGAATTGACCCATTTATCATTATGTCATATCCTGTCCAGCCCTGATAATGTACCTTGTTATGAAGTCTACTTCATCTGATAATAATGTAGCTACTCTATCTTTCTTTTGGATAGTATCTGCATAGTGTATCTTTCTCCATCCTTTTACTTTTAACCTATGTCTTTATATTTAAGGTCATTTTCTTATATGCACATATAGTTTCTTATATAGGCATATATAATGGTTTTTTATTCTATCTGACAATTTATTTTAATCATAATTTTTAGACTATTTACATTTAATGTAATAATGTGGTTGATGTAATTCTACTTTCTTGCTGTTTGTTTTCAATTTGTTCCATCAATCATTTGTTCCTTTTTGTCTCTCTCTCTCTTTATTGCCTTCTTTTGTGTTGAGGAATTTTTTTTGTACTGCAATTTGTCTCCTTCACTGGCTTATCAGCTTCACCTCTTATTATTCTTTTTTACCATTTGCCCTTTGGTTGACAATATACATCTTTGACTTATCAGAGTCTGCCTTCATATATATTAAACTTTCATGTTCAGGGTAAGAATCTTACAACAGTATACTTCCATTTTCTTTCTTCCATCCTTTGTGTTATTGTTGTCATATGTTATAATTCCAAAATACATTGTTATTGTTTCAAACAGTAAATTATATTTTACAATTTATTTTTAATTTACACAAGTAAAATTTATACTTTTTAGTGTACAATTCTCTGAGTTTTGACAAATGCATAAAATCGTAAGACTACCACTATAATCAGGATACTGAACGCTTCCATCACCCCCAAAATTCTCATGTACAACTCCTTTGTAGACAACCCCTCTCTGCATCCCCAGCCCCTGGAAACCACTTATTTGATTTCTGTCCCTACAGTTTAGCTGTTTTGTGAATGTCATATAAATGGAATCATACAGTATGTAGCTTTTTTAGTCTGGCCTCTTTAACTTGACATAATATATTTGAAATTCATCTATGTTGTTGTGTGTTTCAGTAGTTTGTTTCTTTCTATTGCTTAGCTTAGTAGTGTTCCATCATGTAAATTTACCAGTTTGTTTATTCACTCACAATTTGAAGGACATTTGAATTGTTTTCAGTTTTGGGCAATTATGAATAAAGTTATTAGACACATTCATATACAAGTCTTTATGTAAATATAAGTTTTTATTTCTAGCGAGTAAATACCTATTAATGAGATTGCTAGATCATGTAATAAGTGTATGCTTAACTTTGTAAGAAAATTCCAAACTGTTTTCCAAAGTGGCTGTACCGTTACTCACCATGAATGTGTCAGAGTTCCGATTGCTCTGAATCCTCATCAGCACTTGGTATCGTTACTTTAAAAAATTTTTCAGCCACTCTAATAGGTGTGTTAGTGGTGTCTTATTGTGGTTTTCATTGTGTCCATGTTTTTCTTTAAATTATTGAGCATATTTAATATTTATAATACTTGTTTAAGGTATTTATCTGCTGATTACATCATATTTATCATTTCTGTGTCTGTTTCTATTCCACAATTTCCTCCTGGTATGAGTAACATTTGCACGCCTGGTAATTTTTCATTGATGTTAAACTATGTGAATTAATATTTTTGGACAATAGACTGTTGTCTTTTTTTAAAGAGTGTTGAAGTTTGGTGAACAGTTACATTACTTTTGTATCAAGGTGCTTTCCTTGAGATTTATTTTTTAAGTTCTACTAGGGAAGGTCTAGACATCTTTTTCTTTATAGCTAATTTACTAAGGTGTGACTCTTTGGGGGTCTCTACTGAATGCTCCAAAATTTATTTGAGGTATCTTTACTTTGGCTGGACAGAACTCAAATAGCTCTCAGCTGTGTGTGAGCTCTGGGTAGTTGTTATTGGATTTGCCTTATGGGGTTTCATGCTATACATGCATGGATTAGTATTCAGCCAAAGACTCAAGAGAACCCCTATGCAGATTTCTGAAAATCTTTTCTGACAAGTTTTCCCCTCTTTAGTACTCCACCCCCAAAATTCTATCATCCCAAGCATTCTGAAACTCAATTCTTTGTCTTCTCAACTCAGGGAGACTGATGTGCTCTGCTTGGGATTCTTCTCCCAGCACCATGGTCCAGAAGGTGTCTCCAAGCACAAAACAATCATAGGGCCCACCTCATTTGTTTTCCTTCTCTCAGGGGTCACAGTCCTTTGCTCTTGTTTTCCAGCATCTGAAAACTGTCATTGCATGTATTTTGTCCACCTTTTAAATTGTTTATGGTGGGGAGATAATTTCAAATGTTAAGGTTAAAGTTTGACCTCAGACATTTTCTTTCTCCTATACTCACACCCTAGTTGATCTCATCCAATTCTATTGGTTTTAAACAATATTTATATCTTGACATCTCCAAAATTTATTTCTCCAGCCTGGACCTCTCTCCTCAACTTCAGATATGTATAGTCAATTGCAATATTCACTTGAATGTTTAATGGACATCTGAAGTTTCACATATTTAAAACTAAAGTCTTCATTCCTCCATCCCTTCCTTGCAAACCTTCTCCTATCCTACTGTTCTCCAATTAGGCAAGTGACAATTCCATTTTTCTAGTTGTTCAGTCCATCCTTAACTCTTTTCTTTCTCTAACACCTCACATTTAATCTATAAGGAAGTTCTTTTGGCTATACCACCCAAATTTTATATAGAATCCAACCCCCTTTTTCCACCTCCATGCTACTGCTCTGTCCAAGCTCACATTGTCTCTCACCTATATTAACTTAATAGCCTCCTAACAGGTTTTCTTGCTTCCATCACTGTACTCCCTACATTCTATCTCGTCAGACAGGCCAGAGTGATTCTCTTAAACTATAAGTCAGACACTGTCATGTATCTTCTCAAAATCTGCCATGGCTTCCCAGATCATTCTCTTTCCTTGCTCATTCCACCTTAGCAGGGCTAGGACTAGAATGAGGTAAGAGAGGCATCTAGGGCACAAAATTTAAGGAGGAATTCTCAGGGTTGTGCAAGTGCGTAACCCTTGTCCTGGCCTTGCACTCTAGCCACATTGACTTCCTTGCTGTTCTTCAAAAATGCAAAGATTATCACACTTCCTGATTTCAAAATATACTACAAAGCTATAGTAATCAAAACAGCATGGTACTGGTACAAAGATGGACACACAGATCAATGGAACAGAAATGAGAGCCCAGAAATAAACCCACACATCTACAGACAGCTAATTTTCAGCAAGGGAGTCAAGAACATACAATGGAGAAAGGAAAGTCTCTTCAACAAATGGTGTTGGGAAAACTGGATAGCCACATGCAAAAGAATGAAAGTATACCATTATCTCACACCATACATAAAAATTAACTCAAAATGGATTAAAGACTTGAATGTAAGACCTGAAACCATAAAACTTCTAGATGAAAACATAAGCAGTACATTCTTCATCATTGGTCTCAGCAGTATCTTTTTGAATACCTTGACTACTCAGGCAAGGGAAACTATAGAAAAAATAAACATCAAACTAGAAAGCTTCTGTACAGCAAAGGAAACCATCAACAAAATGAAAAGACAACCCACCAACTAGGAGGAAATATTTGCAAATCATATATCTGACAAGGGGTTAATCTGCAAAATATGTAAAGAACTCATACAACTCAACAACAAAAAAACAAACAACTCTACACTAAGATATCACCTGACACCCGTTAGAATGGCTATCATCACAATACAAAAAATAACAAATGTTGGAGAGGTTGTGGAGAAACGGGAACCCTAATTCACTGCTGGTGGGAATGCAAACTGGTGCAGCCTCTATGGAAAACAGTATGGAGAGTCCTCAAAAAATTAAAAATAGAAATATCTTATGATCCAGCTATCCTGCTACTGGGTATCTATCCAAAGAGCCTGAAATCAACAATCCAGAGAAGCTTATGCACCCCTATGTTCATTGCAGCATTATTCACTATAGCCAAGAAGTGGAAGCAACACAAGTGTCCCTCGACTGATGACTGAATAAAGAAGATGTGGTATATATATACAATGGAATACTACTCAGCCATTAAAAAGGACAAAATAGTCCCATTTGCAACAACAAGGATGGACCTGGAGGGTATTATGTTAAGCGAAATAAGCCAGACAGAGAAAAACAAACACCACATGATTTCACTCATATGCAGAAGATAAACTAACACATGGACAGAGAGAACAGTTTGGTGGTTACTAGGGGGAAGGGGGGGTGGGCACAAGGGGTGAAGGGACACATTTATGTGGTGACTGACAAACAATAATGTACAACTAAAATTTCACAGTGTTATAAACTATTATGGCATCAATTAAAAAAAAAACAAAAATAAACCAAATCAGTACTAAAAAAAAAAATCCTGATCAAAAAATGGGCAGAGGATATGAACAGACATTTTTCCAAAGAAGATATACAGATGGCCAACAGGCACATGAAAAGATGTTCAACGTCACTAATTATTAGGGAAATGCAAACCAAAACTACAATGAGATATCACCTTACACCTGTTAGAATGTTACCAAGACAAAAAATAACAAATGTTGGAGAGGATGTGGAGAAAAGGGAACCCTCATTAACTGCTGGTGGGAATGAAAAGTGGTGCAGCCACTATGGAAAACAGTATGGAGATTTCTCAAAAAGTTAAAAATAGAAATATATGACCCAGCTATCCTCCTACTGGGTATTTATCCAAAGAACTTGAAATCAACAATTTGAAGAGACTCATGCACCCCTAAATTCATTGCAGCATTATTCACAATAACCAGGACATGGAAGCAACCCAAGTGCCCATCAACTGATGAATGGATAAAGAAGATGTGGTGTGTGTATATATATATATATATATATATATATATATACACACAGTGGAATACTACTTAGCCATAAAAAAAATCGACCCACTTGCAACAACATGGATGGATCATGAGGGTACAATGCTAAGTGTAATGAGTCAGATGGAGAAAGTCAAATACCATATGATTTCATTCATAATTAGAAGATAAAAACAACAACAAACACATAGACACAGAGATTAGATTAGTGGTTACCAGAGGGGAAGGGGGAGGCAGGAGGGCAAAAGGGGTGATAGGGCACATGTGTACAGTGAGGGATAGTAATTAGTCTTTGGGTGGTGAACAGGATGTAGTCTCCACAGAAATTGAAATTTAATAATATACACCTGAAATTTATATAATATTATAAACCAATGTTACCCCAATAAAAAAATGCCAAGAATATCTTGGCTTTGGTTCCTTTGCATTTGATGTACCCACTGCTTTGAATCCTCTTTCCTCCAGTACCTGCATGTTTTGCTTACACTCTTCATTCAGGTTTCTGTGAAAATGTCACCTTACCAATGAGGCTTTCCCTCACACTCTCACTCTGTCCCTTTACCCTGCTTTAGTTTTCTTCTTAGCACTTACCACCCCCTAATATATTATATATATTTTGTTTATTGCCTATGTCTGCTACAAGAGTGTAAGCTCAATGAGAGTGGAAATCTTGTTTTATTTTATGCTGTGTCCCCAGTAATTGGAGCAGTGCCTGGGCCACAGTAAGCATTCTATAAATTATTTGTTGAATGAATGAATATGAACAGTCTCTTATTTTCTACTTGATTTCATTTTCTTTCTTTCTTGCAAACAACATATGCCTAGATTATTTTTTACCCAATTTTACAGACTCTGTCTTTTAAAGAGACAATTGAGAAAATCCACATTTTGCATGTTTTATACACTTGATTTTCTTACATGTTATTTAATACACATTATTTAATAAACATATTATTACTATTTATTTTACATTGTTGTTCCCTATTTTCCTTTTCCAAAATTTTCTGATTTGATCAAGCTATTAATTCAGTTTTCCCTTTTGTTATTTTGTGGGCTTTAATATGCTTTACCATTTCATTAATGGTTACCTTAACTTTTAGACACATGCCTCCACTATTATTTGAAAACATGATTTTTTTCTCCATTAGGATTTGCTGCACCTCCAATATTCTTTATTTAGAATATTTTCTTATTTATTTGGAATACTTTCACTTTTCTCCCTCTTCTAAGTTCATGCCTTCTCAGATAAAACCTTTAGAATGTGTTTCTCTGTTCTCACTCCTTTACTATCCACAACTCTGATATTTCATAGATGATGTAGTACTTTTAGTTCTAGACATTAGAATTTCCCTAGAAATATGGACCTTCTGTCTCAAGGGTCCTTATTTAACAGTTATGTTACCCATTCCCAGACAGTCTCTTATTACCAACTTACATTTAATTACTGTATTTCATATGCAGACATTTTTTTCTTCAGCTCAAGCATTGTTCCTCTGTTGTTTGATTAATTTGGTTATTTTCCATATGTTTTATTTTCTCCTTCTGGAGCTGAAATTATTCACATATCTGGGCTCCTGCATTTATATATCAGTGGAGATCCATACCATAGAACTCTTAGACATTGGTCCTTGGGCACTTGCCTAGTTCACAGTGTAAAAAGCCCAGAACCAATTACTTTTATTATAAAAGAATTATTTAAAAAATGATACTGAGGCCAGCCCAGTAGCATAGTGGTTAGCTTCATGCACTCTGCTTCAGCAGCCTGGGGTTCGCTGGTTTGGATTTCGGGCATGGACCTACACACCGCTTGTCAAGCCATGCTGTGGCAGTGTCCCACATGCAAAATTGGAGAGGATTGGCACAGATGTTAGCTCAGGGACAATCTTCCTCAGGCAAAAAGAGGAAGTTTGGGGGCCAGCCCAGTGGTGTAGTGGTTAAGTTCATGTGTTCCACTTTAGCGGTCTGGGGTTCACAGGTTCAGATCCCGGGTGCAGACTGACGCACGGCTTGTCAAGCCATGCTGTGGTGGCATCCCATATAAAGTAGAAGAAGATGGGCATGGACGTTAGCCCAGGGCCAATCTTTCTCAGCAAAAAGAGGAGAATTAATGATGAATGTCAGGTCAGGGTGAATCTTCCTCAGCAAAAAAAAAAAAAAAAGATATTGTGATAGTATCAAAAACTTCATTTGTCCCCAGGTCACAGGTGCCATTTAACCCAGGTGAGGCAGATAGTTTGGAGTTGTTAGTGGAGGGAAAGTGAGCCTTGTTCAGATATCCATCTTTCTAGAGGGTGGGGCTTTCAATGGCAGCTCATTTGAGGGATCAATGTTTTCTTCTAAAAGTGTGGAGAGGTAACATGTTTTTCTTCTCTTTCCCTATTTCCTTCTGATGTTTGTTTGTAATGGAAAGAGTACTTTCAGCTGGGTGTGCTCAGAAACTCTGGCCTTCTCTCCTGCTACTTCTTTTGTAGACTCTTCCTCCCAAGACCCTGAAAAAATAAAGTGTGGTTTGAGGTGTTCTCTTTATTAGAAGAGGCTTAACTAGTTATATCACTTTCTTTGTTCATTTATCCATTCATTCATTCAAAAATATTGAGTACCTCCCCTGTGCCAAGCAGTGTTCTAAGTGACTAAGACAGATATGGTCCCTACACTCATCAAGCTCATATTCTATTGTGAATAAAGAATCAAAAGGTAATTTCATATAGCTACAAATGATATAAGAAAACTGTGGGATGACTATGGGGAGTACTGGGATAAGAACGTGAGTCAATAAATCTTGGAGAGGAGACTGAGGGTATGAGTAGGAAGCCTGGGGAAAAATCAAAGGAAAACTCTTGTCTACTACTACACAAAGGTAGGAAAAATGAACAGGACTTGCTCTTTTGCAGAACTCCATGTCAAATTGTAAGAACAATTTGAGACGTAGAGATATCTAATCAGGAATAAGTTATACTCCTGACCAGGGGGAGTAAAGTCTCATAACAACATTTAACAAATCACAGGAGAAAGCACCCAGGTGCTCTAACTAAGGCTGTGCACAAATCTCAGCTGAGCTTTCCATTTGTACCCTTCCTCCAAACTTAGAAATGAAAATTCATGCGCCCCTTCCCAGAACTATTGAATTAGAATCTTGGCATGAGGCCCAGGAATTTGTAATTTAACAAGCTCTCCAGGTGACTCATGTAAGTTAAAATTTGAGAACCACTAATTTAGAACATAATATATAGGTGGGAAGAACTTTAATATAATGTTGGCAACTTAGAGTGCAAAAAGAAGGTCTAGAATAGGTAGAATTGCTCATGTTAAAACATAAGCAAGGTGAAAAGAAATAGCATGGCAAATATTCAAACACACTGTAGGGGAAAAGTAGTCAAAAGAGGAACTAAATCTGGAAGAAAATAAGTGATAAATACTGAAAGTCATCTCATCTTCCTTGAATAATAAAAATCCCGTGTTTCACCTGGGCATATGGTCGCACAGTTAGAAAACTACATTTTTCAGCCTTTGTTGCAGCTAGATGTGGCCATATAATTAAGTTCTGGCCAATGGGATGTGAGCAGAAGTGATACGCTCCACTTTCAGATCTTCCTCTTGAAAGGAATGAGTGTGCTCCCTTTACCCTTTCTCCCTTCTCAGTGTCTGTAGATATGATAGTGGTAACTAGAGAAGCCTGTTTAGACACAGACAAGGAAACTACACAATATTACCTACCAGCACCACACTACCCTACCTCTGGACTGTAATGTGAGATAGAATAAACTTCTATCTTGTTTAAGCTACTGTATTTTGAGATCTCTTTGTTACAGTAGTTTAGAATACACCCTAATGAATATACTGCATGAGTCCGATAAAACACAGACTCCAAGACAAATGATGAAACAACAGAATGAGATGAAAAGGCAGACTGCAGAATTCAGGAATCAAATCAAAGATCAAAAAATATTATTGCAGAATTAATAATTAGGAAACGGAAAAGAATAGAAAAAGATGAGTTAAAATGTAATTATTAATATAAAAAAAAAGACCTGAGATATATTCACTCAACAAATACTTGTTTAGCAGCCACTTTCTTCCAGACACTGTTCTAGGTACAGGTAATTAGGGGAAAGAGTTTATAGGTTGTATTTCACTCACTTTCCCTCCACTAACAACTCCAAGGCAAGTAATGATGATAGAAACACATGGGTTTCAGAGATACTTTCATGGTGCAATCAACAATACTTAGCGAGGGGCCGCCCGGTGGCGCAGCGGTTTAGTCCGCGCTTGGCAGCCCGGGGTTTGCGAGTTCGGATCCCGGGCGCCCGCCGACGCACTGCCTGTCAGCCATGCCGTGGCAGCGTCCCATATAAAGTGGAGGAAGATGGGCACGGATGTTAGCCCAGGGCCAGTCTTCCTCAGCAAAAAGGGGAGGATTGGCAACAGATGTTAGCTCAGGGCTGGTCTTCCCCACAAAAAAAAAAAAAAAACAATACTTAGTGAAGGTATATGCAGGGAGTAAAGGAAGAAGAAATCAGAGATGATTCTCAGGTATACGACCTAAGCAGCCTGATAAGTGGCATTTACTGAAACGGGGGAAGACTGGAGAGGAACAACTTGGGAAGGGGAGAATACTGATAGTTCAGTTTTGCATATGTAAAGTTTGAAAGGCCTATGAGGAAATATCTAAGCAACACCTTACAAAAATTGTGTATGTAGATATGAAGCTTAGAGGAAAGGTCTGATCTGAAAATATAAAATTGGGAGTCTTCAGCATATATTTGGTAATTGAAGGCATAGGACCAAATGAGATCAGCTGGGGTTGAAATGTAGCATGAGAAGATAAGCGAGTTCACGTCCAAGCTCTAAGGAGCTCTCAACATTTAGAGTGGGTAGAGGGGGAGAAATTTCCAAATAAGATTGAAAGGGGGGATCCAGAGAGGTAGGAGGAAAGCCAGAAGAGTGTGGTGTCATGGAAGGCAGAAGAAGAGAGTGTGTTTCACTAAGTAAAATGCTGCACGGAGGGGTCAAATGAGATAAGGATTGGATAATGTTCATTGAATTTAGCTATAAAGAAGTCTTTAGCTGTCTTTTAGCTGTCTTAGCTTACAGATGGTTAAAGAGTAGGAGACAGGTATGTAAGCGGTTTTAATGGTAAGATGGCTGGAAGCCTGTACCCCTTAGAAGAAACTCTAGCTCTTTCTTTCCCTTCCTTTTTCTCTCATTTAATACATGATACCTGGGCCTAGGGAAAGCAGCCTAGGTCAGCTTAGCTCTAGGTACTGAGCAATGTTTTTCTTCCTTGATCCATTTTTCTGGCATTGGAAGATGTGACCTTTCATGTTACTGGAAGGTAATATCAGAGGTTCAGGTTTGGGCTTGGAAGGAAGCCATTTAAGCCTTCAGGCTAAAAAAAAGAGAGAGAGAGACTTTTTCTATGTGACTCAGACCAGCCTACTAGAGTTTTTATTTAAGATTAGGGTCCAAGTTCTCAGCTAACAATAAAGGATATTTTTGGTCTTCTTTGTGGCTATATCTACCTCGGGGACCTCATAGAAAGGAGAGAGAGTTGGGATAAGTCAGGATTCATATATTCCTGCGACTTCCTATCAAAACATCATCTTAATAGACCCTTTTAACAGCTCACCATTTCAGCTCCTTACATGACCAAGGTACCAAACCTTGACAGTCCCTGTCTTGTTCCAAACCTGTGCTCATACTATTATACTGAAAACCTTCCTGGTATTCATATACCTCTCCTCTATAGTAATAGAGTCATAACCTTAAACTTCAAGCCTATGGTCGTTACCTTCCTGCCTCCACCCTCTTTGTTGCCAAACTCCCCCAAGAAATTGACTGTATGCCTGGGCCAATTCCTATAGCTTGTTAACAATTTCCAGTTATCAGGTTTGCCTAACTACTTGACTGAACTTTCTTATATCATGTGCATTGAATCTGCTATTTAATACTTGCCTTATGTTAATGAGTATATCTGGGCTTCTGTTACCAGTCCTTCTCCCTGTGGTCTGTGTAGTCATTGACCAATTCATTAAGTTTTAGCCTCATTTCTCATAGCTTTAGAAATAAAGTCATAACCAATTGTGGTTCCAATTGACTTCTTGAAGAATAAGATGACCTCATTTTGAGAAGTACTCATTGGTTCTTCTCTTTTAAATATATTTGTCCCTAGTATTTCCTTGGTCAATATTAGTATCTCTGCTTTTTGTAATAAGGTTTCATTGAGTTTACTTCTATGGCTACATAGATTTGGGGACAAAAACCTTTTCCCCCTCTATAAAATGACCTAATAGCTTTAAAATTTTTCATAAAGATACTATTTATATACAATAAATGTACAGTCTACTTTAAATGTACAGTCAGATAAATTTTGGTAATTGTATACAATTGCGTAACCACCTTACACAGTCCCTGGTTTGGGAACCACTGCTACCTCTATCTACATTCAGCTTATTTTTAGCAATTTTTCTCAGGTGGTTTTTATACATACTGCAGTTTGAGCACCACTGACATATTTATTATTGTTGCCTGGCCCAGGGTCACTTTGCATCTGAGCCCCCTTCTCTCTTTTTCTCTCATAGACTGTTGATGTGTTGTGGGGGAATTGGTTTCCCAGTTTCCACAGATTGTCGACTTTTATTTTTCTGCTGATGTTACCGCATACAGAGCCATGCATTCAGCTGGTGTGAAATCAGAAAATGAAAATTACTCTGTTTGACTTAGCATAATATTAATGAGGTTTAGTGCTTCCACAAACTCATGTCTTAAAGTCCAATGCCAAATAGAAATACTTTTTGTCTAAACCACTGTTTGTAATTCAATGGTTATACGTACCACTGTGGCCTGATACTCCAAATGTCAGGGACACACCTATAGTAGGTAAATAAAGGCAATGATAAAAATGATTACTTCTCATTTTAGGAGAAAGCAGTGGCCTTATAATTAGACCTTCAAAACTATACCCTGGGTTTCTGCACCAACATGATACAGAAGAAAAACAAAAATGTGGATCAGCAATTTTCTATGAGATGCGCAAGTGCTGTTTAGCACATCACACATTCCTCCTAATATTCTCTATAGAAGTATAGAGTGGGTGAGTAGTGATTTAGAATCATTTTTCCATAATAAAAAGTGTTCTGGAAATGTGGAGTACTTATGTATTAGAATCATGGGATCTAATCCTGACTTTGCTACTAACTCACTATTCTGTGTCTCACTTTCCCCATTTTATAATAAGGAGGATAAATTAGTCTATGAGGGCCCTTCTAGCTTTGAAAGTCCATGAAGCTATATTTCTCGCCACTTTTCTCTTTCTCCCAAACTGTGGGGAAAGGGAGAAGAAATGTTGGATTGCTTTTACTCTTTCAGCTTAACAATTAGCTCTTGAGTTGATTAATGCTCTGTTGGCAACTACTGAATCTTAGTGAAGATGATTTAGTATTTCAGCAATTGCTGGATGCTTACAAATGTGCCAACTTGGTGTATTGAAATTAGTAAGATTTCTAAAGGTATTTCAAAAAGGTCTTAATTAATTAAATGCTGGATAGATGCAGTCCAAGGTTAACCACTTAATAAATTGGCAACCAAATAAAAAATGGAATCAAACATTTTGAGCAGCTTACTGGAAGGGATCTGGGCTCTCCACCAAGAGATTCTGTAGCAATGCTGGCAACAGAGTGGATCATTTTCAAGCTCCTGACTCATTGTCACTATACCCTTTCACCCAAGACTGAATCTTTTCCCCCAAAAAACTGCACAGTATTGCTTTACCTGTAGCAACAATGGTAATGTTAGTGTCCACAGATTAAAAGAAAATCTCCACATGAAACATGAATAGTTGAGACAAGAATCATCTTCAATTCACTGTGTATTTGAACATAAGAATATTGTAAAGGAGAACAATAGTGACAATTCTTAATTACATAGAAAATTTCTTTGCTATTTCTCTGAACTGGTATTTAAGTTGAAGACTCGATTAAAGGTAAAGGGAGGGTGCTTAGAAAAAGGGATCATAAAGTAAGATGATTTGACCCCGTTTAGAAGATTGTAGAGAGTGTTAAGTTGTTGAAGATTCAAAAGGGAGAAGTAATTAAGGGTTGGCCATGTACCTAGGGAGTGGATTAATTCAAGAGAATTTCTGTTTTCTGAGAAACTAAAAGAATAGATATTATCACTCAAGTTGTCAGGGAGCCGTATTTGTAAAACCCTGAGCATTTTTGTTAAGTCAGGTTATAAAACCAAGAAACACATTAAGCAGATACTTTCTGCTCAACTCTGCACTAAATGCTATGGAGAATATGAGAAAGAAATGAGATTCCTGCATGAGAATACTTACAACGGCAGCATCATATAACGGAAAGAGTTATGGACTGAGAGTCAGAAGCCTTCGATTCCACCAGCATACTCTGACTTTTCATCAAGGGACCTCTCTCTGAGCTTCAGATTCCCAGACCATTGAAATAGGATTCAACGAGATAATACGTGAGAGTACTTCAGAAATTCTGAAGAGCTACTCACATGTGGTCAATAACAATACAGTTGCTAGTGACTGGAGGTAATAATGGTGTAGTAAAAAGAACGAACACTTTGATAGTCAAACAAACCTGGGTTCGAATCCTGTCTTTGTCATTTACTAGTTGTGTAGCTCTGGGGGAGTTATTTAGCTCTATGAGCATCAGTTTCCCATTTGTAAAATTAGGATAATGATAACAACAATAAATAATTAACTCATAATATTGTTGCTTGTCATATAGTAGGTATTTGGTAGTGGTAGCCTTTATTACTCATATTACTCATACACTTGCAGTTAAGTGTATGGTATAAGCTGTAAAGGTAATGGGAATTTAAAATTCCATGTCAAAATATACTGTGATCAAAGCTGCCATGATAGCAGAAGTAATTGAGAGTACCCCTTTTCAGAAATTTCATATAATGAAAATAGGCCTTTAAAAGAAAACTATTGTATGTTTTAAGAAATGATATGAGATTAAAGCAGCAGCACTACAGACAGATATGAGAGGAAGTAAAATCTATGAGAGTTGATGACTCATTGGCGAGTGAAAACATAGCAAGTGAGGGAGGGTGACTTAAGTTTTTGGCTTGGGTGATTGGATAGATGATGGTACCATTTATTCATTCAACAAAAATTTATTGATGCCTACCATGTACCAGATCTGGAAATAGGGTGGTGAGCTAAACAGACATAGTTCTTGTCCATATGTATGTTACAATCTAGTGGAGGAAATAGGATAGAAACAAAATAAAAAACAAAAAAATGTAGTTCTAAACTGTGATAAGTATTAAGAAAGAAAAGTATAGAGTGCTATGTCAAACTATGCCAGGGAGACATAATAGTGAATACAAGAGAATGACAAGGTTTTGAGTGAAAAACAAAATGATGACAATTTTTTGAACATATCAAGTTTTGAAGTATCAGTGGGAAACATAGTTGAAGATATCCAGAAGACACGTGAAGATACAGATTTGGAGCTCAGAGTAAGAGCTGGGTAGCAGATACTAAAAGAAAATTTTTTTTCAATGGTGATTGAAGTTATAGGATTATATGAAGTCACCTAAAAACAACATATAGAGCAGGGAGCCCCAGAGGTGTGTGTGTGTGTGTGTGCATATGCAGTCTTGTTTTTAATTGGATCTGAATGTTTTTGGTTGGGGCACACACTCTATAATTCAAACACAGTCTCTATCATTTCCTATTTTCTTATACCTGAACTTCATAAATTTATTTTACCTATTTGGCCTCTGGAAACATTTGAATTTTTAATTTCTGGTGTAGCAAGAAAAACAGTGGGCTTCCTAACATTTAATACTTAAAAGAAATTTTAACCTAGCAAAATATTTTAAATATTATTTTCAAGTTATACAGAAAAATGGACTTTTTTCTATTTTGATGTACAGTTCTATGAATTTTAACATAGGTATAGATACGTGTAATCACCACCACAATCTGGACACAGAACAGTTTCAACATCACAAAAAACTCCCTCACTCTACCGCTTTATAGTTATCCCTCCCTCCATCCATAAACCCTGACAATCTGTTCTCCATCCTCATAGTCTTGCATTTTTCAGAATGCAATATAAATGAAATAAAGCAATATGTAGCCTTTGAGACAGGCTTCTCTCATGCAGTATCATGTCTCTGAGAGTCATCCAAGTTGTTGTGTGTATCAATAGTTTTTGTTTTTTATTCTGAATAATATTCTATTGTATGGGTGTACAACAGCTTGTTCATGCATTCACCCATTGAAGGACATTTGAATTCCTTCCATTGGGGCAATTATGAATAGAGCTGATATAAACACTGATGCTCATTTATCTGGGGTAGAAAATCAAGAGTGAGATTGCTGGGTTGTATGGTAACTCTATGTTTAACTTTACAGGAGACTGACAAACCATTTTCCAGAGTCGCTATAACAGTTTTCATTCTTTCTAGTAATGTATGAGAGTCCCATTTGCCCACATCCTTGTCAGCACTTGGTATTGCCAACGTTAAAAAAAATTCTTTCTTGTTATAAAAGTAAAGGATGCATGTGCTTATCTTTTTTAAGGAAATATACCAGAAAGGTAAAACATGTAAAATAAAATCCTCCATTGCCCCCCCACAACCATGAAAAAACTGTTCATGGTTTCAAGTGTATCCTTTCAGAAGTATTTATTTATGACTATATATGGACATATACAACTATCCTTTTCTTACTTTTTAAAGTTCAAATGGTGTTATAAGAGAATATGGTTCTGTACATAAATGTAGATTCTACATTTACATCTATGATCCATTTTGAGTTAATTTTTGTTTACGGTGTATAGTTAAGGTTGAAGGTTTTTTGTTTTACTTTGTTTAAATATTTATGTTCAATTATTGCAACACTATTTGTTGAAAAAACTATCTTTACTCCATTGAGTTGCTTTTGCACTTTGGCCAAAAATCAATTGGCCATATTTGTGTGGGCATATTTCTGGGCTCTTTATTTTGCTCTTCTGATCTATATGTCTATCCCTTTGCCAACGTCATACTGTTTTGATTACTGTAGCCCTACGGTAATTTTTAAAATAAGGCAGTGTGGGGGCTGGCCCGGTGCTGTAGTGGTTAAGTTCATGTTCTCTTCTTTGGCGGCTTGGGGTTCACTGGTTTGGATTCCGGGTGTGGACCTATGCACCACTCATCAAGCCACACTGTGGTGGCGTCCCATATACAAAAATAGAGGAAGATGGGCACAGATGTTAGCTCAGGGCTAATATTCCTCAGCAAAAAAGAGGAACATTGGCAGTGGATGTCAGCTCAGGGTCAATTTTCCTCACGAAAAAAAAAAAAGGTAGTGTGATTGCTCAAACTCTATTTTTTTTCAAAATTTTTTCCCTTATAAGTTTTAGAATCAGCTTGCCTATATCTACAGGAAAACCTTGCTGGGATTTTGATAAGAATTGCATTAAATTTATAAATAAATTTGAGTGGAACTGATATCTTTACTATGTTGAACCTTCTAATCCGTGGTATGTCTCTCCATGTATTTAGGTTTTCTTCCATGAGCATTTTATAGTTTTCAGCATACAGATCCTAGACATGTTTTATTAGATTTATGCTTAAGTATTTCACTTTTTGAGGGTATTATGGTATTATTTTTAAATATTTAATTTCCAATTGTACGTTGATAGTATATGAAACTATGATCAATTTTTGTGTGTTGACTTTATATCCTTTGATCTTGCTATTCACTTATTAGTTCTGTACATTTTTGTAGATTATGTTTAGGTATCACTGAATTCAATTTCCTAATACTTTGCGCTGGTTTTTGCATTTATGTCCTCATGAGATATTGGTCTGTTGTTTCTTGTAATGTCTTGTCTAGTTTTGGTATCAGAATAACACTGGCCTCATAGAATAAGCTGGTGAGTATGCCCTCCTGTTCAGTTTTTGTTAAGAGTCTATGTAGAACAAACTTATTTCTTCCTTAAATGTTTGGCAGAATTCACCAGTGAAACCATCTGAGCCTGGTGTGTGTGTGTGTGTGTGTGTGTGTGTGTGTGTGTGTGTGAAGGCTTTTCATTATAGATTCAGTTTCTTTAATATATATAGGGATACTCAAGTGATCTATTTCTTCTTGAGTGAGTCCTTTTTTCAGTTGGGAGAGACAATCTATGACGGTACCTGAGTATCCCTTCAAGTTCTTGCTGGATTGCCAAGAATGCAAGGTCCCAAGTACTCTTTACCTGGATCATTTCTCAGGGTTGTGTTTTCAGTGAGCATCCTACAGGGATGAGGTAATGTCTCTCCCTTGGACAAAGAGCAGTGGTTCACTATAAAAGTGGTGAATACTCTAATCTCAGTATTTCTCTCCTGTAATGCAACTCACTGAGTGTGTAAGTATCAATCTAAGAGTCTCATGTTTTCTGCCAGCACCCATGAAACAGTAATAGGCTATCTCATTAGCTCATAAGTAGGGTAAAATCTTAGACCCTTCACAATTCTTTACAGTTTTGGCAATGAGAATGGGTGTGGGCTGTGTTGGTGGTATGAGGAGATTCCCCAGGATGTAATAGAGAATGCTTTCTCCCCAGTGGTGGGAGGGACAAGGTGGGACGAAGGGTTTTCCACTGTTCTAGCTGTTAACGAGGCCAAGAATTACAAAATATCACTCCAGTGATGGTTTGACTATTCTTCAGTCTCCTCTGGGTGGAACTTTGAAGGAATGTTATCACGACAATGGGGCAGCCAAAATGCAATGTATGCTGTGACTGCTGAGTCAAAGGACCTCCAATAAGAATATAATGTCAGCAATGAGGATATAGAGCTTTGAGTGGAACAAAACATTAGAAGTTCATTTGTTGAGCCTGAGCAGGTGTCCATTTGAAAACCAAAGTAAATGTAAAGCTTTGTTGTGGAACTTCTTTCTCACTCTGCACCCCCAATCACTCTCTCCCCTTCTACCCCAATCTCAAATGATTTAAGGAAAAACCTGATTATACTGGAGAATTTGGGAGAGAGGAGGGACTCAAACTTTTATAACTCTGTTAAATAACTCTTTTATAACTCTGTTAGGGGCCCAAGTCACCATCTTACCTGGTCCCATGGGAGTGTTCAAAAATATTGAAGATTGCAGGGCAAAACTACAGCAGCATGTGTGGGGGCAAAAAGGGCCCCTGGGCCTGGGCCCTTGCTGGTCTCCAGGAGGTACATGGGGGAAGAGGCAGCACCAATTCTGGGTCAAGGAGCCAAAGGGGAAAAAATGCCTCCCTGCAGCTCTGTCTTATCAAAGGTATCTATAGCGGCCAGCCCTGTGGCATAGTGGTTAAGTTAGGTGTGCTCCACTTCAGCAGCCTGGGTTTGTGGGTTCAGATCCTAGGCATGGACCTACACCACTCGTTGGCCATGCTGTGGCGGTGACCCACATACAAAATAAAGAAATATTGGCAAAGATGTTAGCTCAGAGCTAATCTTCCTCAAGCAAAAAAAGAGGAAGATTGGCAATGGATGTTAGCTAAGGGTGAATCTTCCTCAGCAAAAAAAAAAAAAAGAAAAGGTATCTATAAAAATCCTGCAGCATACATCATACCTAAAGGTGAAAGAATGAATACTTTCACCCTAAGATAATGAACAAGGCAAGGTTGCCAACTCCCACAATTTCTATTCAACATAATACTGGAAATCCTAGTCAGTGTGTAAGGGAAGAAAAAGAAATAATAGGTATACTGATTGCAAAGGTAGAAGTAAAACTCTATTCACAAATGACATGGTCATCTATGCATAAGATCTTAAGGAATATACATAAAAAGCTATTTGAACTAGTAGGGTACAAGCCATAATGTCAATATACAAAAATCAATTGTATTTTATATTCTAAGCAATGAACAACTGGAAATTGAAACTTAAAAATGCCATTTACAGAAGCGTACAAAAACATTAAACATGAATGAATAAATTAAATTAAATATGTACAAGACCTGTATACCTAAAAATACAAAACATTGTTGAGACAAATAAACAGAAGATATAAATAAATGGAGAGATATACCATGGTCATGTATTGGAAGGGTCAATATTTTTAACATATTGTGTTAGTTTTCTATTGTGTAAGAAATTACCACAAACTTGGCGACTTAAAACAACACAAATTTAGTGTCTCAGAACTTATGTGAATCAAGAGTCAAGGCACAAAGTTAGTTGGATCCTCTGTTCAAGGTCTCAACAGGCTGGCTGAAATCAAGGTATTGGCCAGGGCTGTGATCTCATCTGAGGCTCAAATCCTTTTCCAAGCTCACTGGTTACTGGAAAATTCAGTTCCTTGTGGCTGTAGGACTGAGTATCAAAGAAAGAGTCACTGGCCAGTCCTCTGAAGTACCAGAGAAAATGGATAAATTGGAGCTTCTCAGGGTAATCTGAGAATCCAATTACATCCAGCCACTGAAGTAGGACTGTGAAGTGGAAGCTCGTGTAGAGGTCTATGGGAAGATTTTGCCTTTGTGTAAGCTATCACCTCTTTGAGACCTAGCATCTGATGGTAGATCTGGGGATGCTGTTAGTCAGCATGGTCAGCAGCTGGAAAGAAGAGCTAGATGTTGGGTAGAGGAGAGAAATGACAAACTGGAATCTATCAGGCACCTCTGCATCTGTCTATCACCATATCTGCAGCAGATTTGTATTTTTCAAAGATGGCTGCAACAGTATCTTCCATCCTATATGCTCTTCTGCAATATGACCTTTGCCACTCCCCCATCAAGAGGTGCAGTCTATTTTTCAACCCACTGAATCTGGGCACTACCTATGACTACTTTGACTAACAGAATATGGTGTAAGTGAAACTATGCCAGTTCTGGGCACAGCACTTACCTGGCATGAAAACTTCTGATTTCTGCCTCTTGGAAGACTCATTATTGGTACAATCCCTCGTGGAACCCAGCTTCCATGCTGTAGAAGTACAAGCCTCATGGTGAGACCATTTGTAAGTGCTCTAGTCCACAGCCCCAACTGAACTCCCAGCCAATAGGCAACCATGTGCATGAGCCATCTTGGATGTCCAGTCCAGTTGATGTTTTCAGATAAATCCAGCCCCAGATACCATCTGACTGAAGCTATGAGACCCCAAGTGAGAACTACTCAGCTGAATCCAGTCAATCCACAGAACCATAAGAGAGAATAATAAATTTTTTCAGCCACTAAGTCTTTGGATGATTTGTTATTTAACAATAGATAATCAGAATAGTATCTGGTCACAAAGACCCTCCAAGAATTATGGCCATTGCTTCACTTTCCACCTCCCAAATCTCACAGATTCCTCTAACATGGAACCATTCAAATAAAGGGATTCTGGGAAATGTAGTTTCCAGCTTAATTAAGTTGACAATAGAACACTTGGTATATTTGCCTTAGCTGTGTAACTTTGGCTATTAGAATGTGAATTGACATGACACAAGCAGAGGCTTTAAATGTGCTTGTGCATTGGCTTGTTCTTGCACTTTTGCCATCTGCCATGAGAAGAACCTGCCCTGGGTAACCTCTGGTATGGTCCCACAATGATAAGATACGTGGAGCAGACCTGAATCCAACCCTCAGTCTGGAGTCAAGCCTAGCCAAGCCCAGCAGAGCCCAATAGAACCACAAATGACTAGCAGATCTGTGAACAAGAAATCAATACTTATTGTGAGCCACTGAGATTTTGGAGTTGTTTATTATATGGCATTATTTCAGGCAATAACCATCTATTATAACTGATAAATAAATGGAAGGAACCAAACATTTTTTCTGCCTTTCTTGATGAAAGTACTTCAGGATAACCAAACAGTTGATGTCGAAAAGTTCTTCTTTATAGAAGAACCTCAGCTTACAAATACAAGAAGAATGATAGGATATCACCATTTTGAAACCTATAATGAAATGACAGTTCTAAGCAAAGATCATCAAAAACTGCAAAAATTGGGGTCGGCCCGGTGGCGCAGCGGTTTAGTCCGCGCTTGGCAGCCTGGGGTTCGCTGGTTCGGATCCCGGGCGCCCGCCAACGCACTGCCTGTCAGCCATGCCGTGGCGGCGTCCCATATAAAGTGGAGGAAGATGGGCACGGATGTTAGCCCAGGGCCAGTCTTCCTCAGCAAAAAAAAGAGGAGGATTGGCAATGATGTTAGCTCAGGGCTGGTCTTCCTCACCAAAAAAAAAAAAAAAAAAAACTGCAAAAATTATTAAGTGAAAAGTGGTTGGATAAGTTTATGATGGATAGATCAGTCTGACAACACAGGAACAAACTAATCAGTGTTAACATCACACACAAAAAAAGAGAGACAACCAGATATTATGTGTCTCCTGATGTGATGCAGTAGGAAGTACAAACAACACCACTTATAATTTATTCCTGCTAAAATTTCAATCTAAATCTGATAAACTTCTATATTTAACCACAGGAAATACAGGGGTCAGAGAAACTGGTGAGTGGTGGTATCAGTTAATGATTTAGGCTTGCCTGATTAGGGAGGCCTGGAAGAGGTTAAATAACACAATGGGGGAAAAGCATTTAGCAAAATCCAGAGTGTGGAAAATTTTACAGGACAAACAACTGATTTCCTCCACAAATACATTAAAAGGAAGGAAAAGAGAAATAGAACCTACAGATTAAAAGAGAATAAAGAGACATATCAATCAACTCCAACACATGCACATTTCTTGGATCCTGATTCAAACAAACCAATTGTAAAAAATGTAGGAGGCAACCAGGGAAATTTGGGCACTGAAAGGATATTTAATGATATTAAGGAATAGTTATCTTTAGATGTACTGCTATCTTTAGATGCAACTAAGGAATAGTTATCTTTAGATGTGGTATTGTGATTATGTTTAAAAATGAGTTTTTATCTTTTGGAGATACATACAGAAATATTTATGGGTGAAATGATAGATCATGGTCTTGTTTCAAAATGGAGGGCTGTGGGTGGGGGATACAGATGAAACAAGGTTGGCTAAGAACCTAGGTTTTTGGCTGGAGCAATTGGGTACACGGTGGTACATTTAGTGAGATAGGGAAACCAGAGAGAGAAACAGGTTTTTGTTAGGGCAAGTGGAGTGACAGGAGTTCTGTTTTTGATATATTAGATTAGAAATGCCTACTAGATATAGAAGTGGAGATATCAAGCAGATAATTGGATATGAGAGTTAGGTGCTGAGCTGAGAGGTCATGCTGCAGATGTAACCTTTGGGTGTCATCAGATTCTATAGTTTGCACTCTCCCTATGTGATCTCATCTATCCATATGTCTTTAATACTTTCAGGTAGGAGCTATTCTGTTCTCTACAGTTCCTACCACTCCTACAGGGAGTGTCAGTTTATTCAGCCATTTTGTATGACAAGTCAGCAGTATGTATTAAAATTAAAATGCACATCCTCAATGACCAAGCAATTCCACTTCTCTGTATTTACCCTAGAGTAACATTTGCAGAAATGTTATATCTCTTGAGAAAGAGCAGATATGACAAGGGTACTCACACAACCTTATTTTTAATAGTAAAAATTTGAAACAACCCAAATGTCCACCAACAGAGGAATGGTTAAATTAAAAATTATTCCATACTATGGAATATTATGCAACCATTAAAAAGAATGCAGGATATCTCTGTGTACTGTAATTAAAAGATGGCCAAGATATATTATTGAATAAAACAAGTTTCAGAGGAATACTTCTATTTCTGTGTTGATATCTTTTTAAAAAAAAACTGTGTTTGTGTGTGTGCATGCACATGTGCATAAATATATTTGTGTATATGTATTAAAAATTTAAAAATATTTCAAATACTATACAAAAAACAGATAATGACTATATTTGGGTAGGATACTGAGTTTCAGGGCTGGTCAAGAGAACTTTTAGCTTTATAAGTAATGTTTTAATTTTATAATGAAAAGATATTTACATATTACTTGCAAAATTCTCTTTTATCTAATTTAAAAGATTAGAGTAATTAAATGTAACTATCTGGAATTGTCATACCAAACTACAAAGTGAAGTTGTTAGGAATAGGGGCTTTGGAGTGGGACTTCCTGGGTTTAAATCCTAGCTTGGCAATTTAGTAGCTGTGTTTGGACACGATGCATAAATTCTCTACGCTTCTGTTTCCTCGTTTTAAAATGGAGATAAAAATAGTACTTACTTCAAAGGGTTGTGTTAAAATAACAAATGCAAGAGACTTAAAAGACTGCCTAGCACATAGTCAGTGATCAATAAATCTCAGCCATTTTTTATTATCATTGTTATTATTTTCATTTCTTAATAAGCTTCTGGTTTGGTATATTAAGGGTGTCTGGATACTTTTCTTGTGAATAAGATGATGAAATGTGGGCTGAATGGTATTGTTAGGCTATTCATAGCAGATTCATTCATTAAATATTTTGCATACCTCTTATGTGCAATTGTGTCCAAAGTGTTTTCATTCATAGATTGCTGTCTGCCTGAAAAGTCATAGTGTGGTACTATTCAATGGTTTTGTCAAAGACTTGAGAAGGAAGAGAAAAGAAAAATGCAGATAACATAAATCTTCAAGGGAATATCAATTCCATTCATAACATGCAGGGTTGAGTCCAATACGATGAAAGTGTTTTTTTCTTAAAGTGAAATAATCGTAAATTAGATCTTAAAGTTTCTTTCATCTGACAGCCACTCAATGCTATAATACTCTCACCAGTGTCCCAAGTAAGAATTATTCTATCTCTTAAACATTGTTTTGAACAAAGGACTCATTATTTCATGAAGCAGACTGTTCAATTGTTGAATCTTACGTTGATTCTAAATCAGTAACTATGCAACTTCGAGAACTGCCTCCTTTTCCCACTAGAGCTACACAAATCAATTCTCTTTCATCTTTTACATGGCAACTTTTTGAATATTTTGTAGACAGTGCTCCTGCCACCCTAGAATCATTTCTTTTTCAGGCTAAAAATTCCTGCACTTACTTGATTTCCTATCACCCTCCTTATCTTCTGGACCAATTCCAGTTCAGTGGTGTTCTACTTAGAGCGTAGGGCTTAGTATTTTTGTTGCTGGGAAAGTACATCTGCTGTTGCAACTCGCCACTTTTGCACATATCAGAGAGATAATCCAGAACAGTTGTTTTTCTAATGACCTCATATAATTAACCCTTGTGGTGTCTAATTAAAAATAAACATATATCAGGGTTCCTATGTTTCCCTGTGGAACTGTCCTAATTCATCTTTGTCCTCTGACTACTATTTTACATAAGATAACCATAGGGCAGTTAATTTGGGAAACACATATGATAGAGACTTGAAGTTCAGCTTTTTTCTTTAATGTACTTTCAATCAGTCCTTCTGGTTATACTCAGTGATAATTTTCTTATACCTATTTATTCTTCCATCCCTAATCCTGTGCAGGCAATATTGAAAATTAAACCTTAAAATGACATGGCCTAGGTTAACCCCATCCTGAGACCTACCGAAGGTTCCCCTCTGAAGCCAGGTGAAAGACATTTTCCTCAACTGGGGGAAATCTTGGCCTGCTCTCTTTTAGAAATAGAAGAAATCCAAGGGAGGCCACACAGCACACCTGAACCTGTATCTTTAGGCCTTTATAGACCCTTTGGTTATCAGGTTCTGACTCTCAGAGAGCCCAGAATTTGCTCTTTTATTAGGGTCCCTGAATTCAGAGTTATTTTGTTCTTCTGGTCTTTTAAGGTAAGTCTCAGCTGATTCCCATAAGACTGAGTAACTTCTAAAAATTGGGGCTCCTTCCTTGGATCTCTTTTCTGTCTACACTTAATCCCCTCCCTCAACCAGCCTTGTAGTGTTAAACACCATATACATGTTGATAATACAAAATGTGTATCTCCTGTTCAAATCTCTCCCTTGAATTCTGCCATCAATCCATGGTTGTTAGATTCATTCTAAGGCTGGCACCCTCAAAAGTCATAGGATGGCTGTTGGCACACATCAGGACTACATTCTTTCTTTTTCCTATATGGTAGAAAATAGACTGCATTTCCTCCCACAGTCAAAATTTTATCAAAGACTTTTTCTGTAATAAATTTCTGTTATCATGCAGTTTTCTCTTTTAATCTGCTAATATGGTGAATTACTTTTATACATTTTCTAATATTAGACCACTCTTACATCTCTAGCATAAAACCAACCATTGGATTCAATTATTAATATTTCACATAGGATGATTTATTTTTGTAAATGAAATGGACATGTCATTTTCCTTTCACATAATGTCTTTGGTTTTGGTATCATGATTATGCTGTCTTCAAAGAATAAGTTAAGAAGTATTCTCTTTTATCTGTTACTTGAGAGAGTTTGATTAAAATTAGGAATGATCTTGAAATTCAGTCGAACTTGCCTGTAAAACCATCTAGACCAGGTGTTTTCTTTGGAGGAATATTTTAAAATACTGCTTTAATTTATTTCATGATTCTAGGACTATTCACAATTTTTATATTTTCTTGGGTCAGTATTGGTAAGTTTAGGTCAAACTTCTTAATTGTAATATTGATATCTTCTATATTCTTCTGAATAATTTTTGTCTCCTTAACCCAACACTTTTTGAGAAAAATGTGTTGAAATTTCCCTCTGTGTGGTAGATTTGTCAACTTCTCCCTGTAATTCTATCAATTTTTACTTCACATTTTTGAGGCTATAAATATATTTAAAAATTGAATTAAACATTTACCATTCAGTAATGATCCTCTCTATATCTAATATTATTTTTGTGTAAAAGTCGATTTTATCTGAAATTAATGTAGGCACACCATTTTCCTTTTCTTGATATTGGCCTGATATTCCTTTGCTTCCATCCTTTTACTAATAAAACATCTTTTATTGGGATAAGTTCTAAACATTTGATGCTGCTATTGTTGACTTGTAAGAATTAATCTTAATAATTTATATGTAACCTTCAATTTAGCACATTTTGATCACTTATGCTTTAATTCTACATGGAAGTTAATTCAGAGAAATCCCAGTTATGCAGTTGGCCCATGACACATGCAGACTCAACTACACATATTCACTTGGGGAGTTAGTTCATAATAATTTCTAATCATTCAAGCTTGCTGCGGGTACAGTTTGTATCACCAACCCATCTACTACATATTCCTGCATTTAAATGGTGGATTTGAAATAACGTTAGTACAGTGGTTGTGAAGATTAAGGGGAAAAAAAACCCTTGAGTTACTTCAATTCCATCATTTTGTTTGGCCACTTGGAGTTTTTATTTGTTTTTAAATTCAAAGCAGTGTAACAGAGTGAACTGCGAGAAAGGATATTTTTGTTTCACAAGTCAGAGTTTTAGTTCACACATGAAATATTTTACTGAGTTTGAATAATATTCTTAAAATTGAAATTCAGTCTTCTTAATTATTGTTTTAAAATTAAAGAAGAAACCAAGAAGATAATGATTTTTGCATATTATTACATGATTGTCATTGAAAATAATTTTGTCATATGAAGGAAGAGAGCATTAAAAAATGATCTGCTCCAGGTGATAAATACACTAGGTATGCCACTGTTAGGCAATTTGCTCATTCTCTTTTTAAGCTCTTAGAATATTCTCCTTGAGATAGTCTGAAATTTCACTATTGCTAAGTGTGGGTTTTTCCTTATTTCTTCTAAGAGCACCGTCGATAAGAAGTTGTCTATCTTTAATTCTGGAAAAGTTATCTATATTATTTCTTTAAATTTTTCCTCTTCTCTATTTTATTTTTTTTCTCCCTTTCTGAGACTCCCATTACCCAGATGTTAGCACATCTACTTCTATCACACATAACTCCAAGGTTTTCTTTTTGATTGAAAAATTTCTTCAATCTTGTTTTATAATTTCTTAACCCATTCCTTAGCTGTATTTATTCTCCTATTTATCCCAGACGTTGTACTCTTTTTTTCCTTATTGACCCCAGATATTGAACTCTTTTTTTATACAAAATATTTCTGCTTTGTTCTTTTTTTGTAATGTTTTTAACCACTGAGATATAATTTATATACAGTAAATGCACCCATTGTAGTTTGGTGAGTTTCGAAAAATGTATACAATCATGTAACTACCATGCAATATCAAGATGTTGAACATTTCCATGACCACAAAAGTATTCTCAAGTCCCTCTCCCCAACCTTCAGGCCCATCTGCTTTCTGTCACTGTAGTTTGCATTTGAATTCCATAAAAATGGAACCATACAGAATGTACCCTTTTTTGTCGGGCTTCTTTCACTTAGCAGACTGTTTTTGAGATTCAGCCATGTTGTTTCATTTATCAGTAGTTTATTCTTTTTTATTACTGGGTAGTGTTGCATTATATGGATATACCACAATTTATCTAGTCATCTGTTGATTGAAACTTGGGTTGTTCCCAGGTTGGGGATACTATGAATAAAGCTGATATGAATATTCACACACACAAGTCTTCTTATGGAAATATGTTTGTACTTATCAGATAAATACCTAGGAGTGGAATTACAGGGTTGTATGGAAAGCATACTCTTAGCTTTATAAGCAATTGATGAACTGTTTTCCATAGTGGTTGTGCCATTTAATGTTTTCACCAATAAGATGTGAGAGTTTCAGTTTCTCTACAACCTTACCAATACGGGGGTATCATTACATCCTTTAATTTTGGCCATTCTAGTGGTTGTGCAGTAGTATCACATTGTGATTTTATTTGTATTTCCCTGATGATTAGTTTTGTAGAAGATCATTTCATGTGCTTATTGGACATTTGTATATCTTCTTTTCTAAAACGCCTGTTCAAATTTTTGGCCCACTTTTTCGGCAGGTTGTTTTTCTTTTATTATTTTTATTAATTTCATCATCATCATTAAGTTTTGAGAACTCTTTGTATACTCTTGATACAAGTCCTTTGTCAGATATCTGTTTTGCAAGTATTTTTGCACAATCTGTGACTTGTCTTTTTATCTTAACAGTATATTTTGAAGAACAAAATTTTAAATTTTGACGAACTCGTTTATCAGTGTTTTTTCTTTTATGGCTTATGCTTCACAATTGTGTCCTAAGAAATCTTTACTTACCCCAAGGTTGCAAAGATTTTTCTCTTATGTTTTTTCTATTGTCCATTTCAAGTGAATTTTTGCGTGGCATGAAGTAAGTGTTGTTTCTTTTCTTTTCTCTCTCTCTTTTTTTTTTTTTTTTGCATATGGCCATCCAGTTGTTCCAGAACCACCTGCTATAAAGGTTATCTTTTCTCCATTTAATTATCTTGGTATCTTTGCAAAAATCAATTGACTATAACTGTGTGGGTCTACTTCTAGATGCTCTATTCTGCTCTGTTAACCAATATGACTATCTTTTTTGCCAATACCAAATTATCTTGATTTCTGCAGCTTTATAATAAGTCTTGAAACCAGGTAGTATGAGTACTCCCATTTTGTTATTTTAAAAATTGTTTTTTGGCATTTAGATCCTTTGTATTTCCATACTAATTTTAGTATCAGCTCATAAATATCTTTTAAAAACCTGTTGGGATATTGATCAGTTTGAGTTGAATCTACGAATTAATATGAGGAGAACTGACACTCTGACACAACTGAGTTTTCCAATCTATGAATATGGTGTATCTCCATTTATTAAAGTTTTCATCAATTTCTGTCAGCAAAATTTAAAGTTTAAAATGTACAGGTTTGCACATATTTTGTTAAACATAACTTTAAGTAATTCATGTTTTAGATGCTATTTTAAATGTAATTGCTTTTTTATGTCAATATCCAATTATTATTTGCTAGTTTATAAAAATACAATTGACCTTTGTATGTTGATCTTATATCTTGTGACCTTGCTCACTTGTGTATTTAATAGCTTTCTTGGAGAGTCATTAGGATTTTCCATGTACACAATAATGTCTCTTGTGAATAAAGATAGCATTGTTTTTTCCTTTCCAATCTTTATGTCTTTTCTTATACTGACCTTACTGCAATGGCTAGGACCCTCAGTACTACGTTGAAACAAAATGGCAAGAGTGGACATCCTTGCCTTGTTCTCAGTCTTAAGGGTAAAACAGTAGGCGTTTTTTTGAAGATGGCCTTTATCAAGTTAAGGAAGTACCCTTCAATTTCCTTTTGCTAAGAGTGTTTTTTTATTATGAATTGGTCTTGATTTTTTTTCAAATGCTTTTTCTGCATCTATTAAGATGATCATATAGTTTTTCTCCTTTATTCTGTTGATATGGTGAATTACAACAATTTATTTTCAAGTGTTAATACAATCTTGCATCCCCAGAATAAACCCCACTTGGTTGTGATGCATTATCCTTTATATATATTTCTGGATCCAATTTGCTAATATTTTGTTAAGTACTTTTGTATCTTTGTTCATAAGGGATGTTGGTCTGTAGCATACTCTTCTTGTAATATCTTGGTCTGATTTTAATATCAGGGTAGTGCTGGCCTAAAGATTACTTGAGACGTGTTCTCTCTTCTAATTTCTGAAAGAGTTTGTAAGATTGATATTATTTCTTCTTTAAATGTTTCATAGGATTCATCAGTGAAACCATCTGGTCCTGTAGTATTTTAAATTATGAATTCAATGTCTTTATAAAGTATAAACTTATTCAGATTTAGTCGATTTCAAAAATTTTATTTTTCATGGAATTTGTCAATTTCATCTAAATTGTGAAATCTCTTGGCATAAAATTGTTCATAATTTTTCTTATTATCCTTTTAATATATGTAGGATCTGTAGTGATGTTCCGTCTTTCGTTCCTGATATTCATAATCTGTTTCTTCTTCCTTTTTTTCTTGATCATATGAGTTAAGGCTTATGAATCTTTTCAAATAACCAGCTCTTGGTTTCACTGATTTTTCTCTATTGTTTTTCTGTTTTCAATTTCATTGATTCCCTTTCTTTATTATTTCCTTCCTTCTATGCTTTGGGTTGAATTTGCTCTTCTATTTCTAGTTATTAAGGTAGAAGCTTAGATCGTTGATTTAAATACTTCATTCTTTTCTAATATAATAATACCAAACAATAGCAAAAATTTCCCTTAAGCACTGCTTTAGCTACAACCCCAAAATTTTGGTATGCCATGTTTTCATCTTCATTCAGTTAAAAATATTTTCTAATTTAACTTATGATTTCTTCTTTGACCCATGTGTTATGTACAAATGTGTTTTTAATTCCAAATATTTAGGTATATTTGAGATATCTTATAGATTCCTAATTTAATTCTACTGTGGTCACAAAATATATTTTGTATGATTTCATTTATTTTAAATTTAATGAGACTTGTTTTGTGGCTCCAAATATGGCTATTTTGGTGAATGTTCCATGTATAGTTGAAAAGAATGTGTAATTCCCTGTTGTGTGTTTTCCATAAATGCCAATTAAATCATGTTAGTTGATTGAGTTCTTCAAATCTTTTATATCCTTACTGATATTATGTCTACTTGTTCTATCAATTACTGAGAAAAGTGTGCTGAAATATCCAACCATAATCATGTTTTGTCTATTTCACCTTTCATTTCTGTCACTTTTTGCTTCATGTATATTCAATCCCTGTTGTAAGGTGCAGACACATTTAGGATTGCTATGTCTTCCTAGAGAATTGACCTGTTTATCATTATGAAATGTCTGTCTTTAGTCCTGATAATATTTCTTATTCTTAAATCTATTCTATGTGATAGTAATATAGCCACTCCAGCTTTCTTTTGATTATTTTTTATCTTATACCACTTGCCACATATTTCCTTTTAAGCTATTTGTGTCTTTATAATAAAGCGAGTCTCCTGTAGACAACATATAGTTGGGTCTTGGTTTTGTATCCAAGACAGGAGAAGAGAAAATGTTTCTTTCTTTCTTTCTTTCACTTACTTTGAAAGTCAAAGTAAGTGAAGTCAAATGAATATATTTTCCAAGATGAGTCAATGCTGCCTGACCCAGCAGGATTTGAAAAATCACAGTAGGAAATAAGGAAGAATTAAAAGTACTTCTGGGCATTTTGACACTGAATGAATAATGCATGACTTTCAAGCAGTATATAATACAAATTAAAAATTTCAAGTCAACAGCTCAGGCACATTTTATAATAGGATTGCAATAGAGAATGAAGTATAAGTCTAAGTCAGAGACATGATTGAAATACATATATCTCTCAATTTTATGCCTTAGTATAAGGGAGTAATGACATTAATGATCTCTAATGAGAAATAATCTGAAACTTATTTTTATTTATCAGTGGAATAGACTGTAGTACATTAATATATTATTTTTTTCCAGTAGTTTTACATTATGCCAGGTACTGAGGACACAACAGTTAACAATACAATCCCTATTCCTGTCCTCGTGAAGTTTATATTCTATCAGTAGAAGACAGAAATAAACACGTAATTAAATAATTACTAGTGGTGAGAGCACTGAGTGCTATAGAAATGTATAATGAAGGACATAATCTAGTCTTCAAGGGATCAGAACCAAAGGTGATAGTTAAGAGATCTAAAGAATGAGCAGGAGTAAGCTATATGAAGGGGATTGGTTTGATAGACTAACATGGGCAAATTCCTGAGGCAGGAGAAAACTTGGTATGTTTGGGGAAATGAGAGAAGGCCAGTATACTTGGAATAAAGTAAGGGGGAGAAGAACATGAAATAGGAGAGAAGTAGGCAGGGACCTGGCAATGTTAAGAAGTTTGATTTAGTAATTAGGGAGCTGCAAAGAGCAATGGAGATCAAGGAAATGACATAATCAAATGTGCATTTAAAAAATTTTACTCTTTGCTATGTAGAGGAAATATTAGAGTGGAGACAAAAGGTTTTATGAGAAAACTAGTTAAGAAGCTATTGGAGCAGCACAATCAGGCATTGTTAATAGCTTTGTGGTTAGTAAGTTATGGTTGTGAAGATGTAGAAGAGTTAATCAATTGGAAATATTTTTAAGAAAGTAGAATTGACAGGACTTTTTGATTCATTGTATAAACAGAGTGAAGGAGAAGGAGTAGATAAGATTGATGTGTAAACTTATGGCTTGAGCAGTTGAGTGGATAGTATTATCATTTATTTAGTTTGAGGGTCACAGAAGATGAGTAGGTTTGAGAAAAAAAGATAATTAGTTCAATTTTAAACACATTGAACTTGAGATATCTATGATATATTCATATGTAGAGTGTGCAGTTAGATATAGTCTTGAGCTTAGAAAAATGGTGTATGCTGGAGATACAAATGTGGGAGACATCAACATATCGATGGTAGTTGAAGTCATAAGAGTAGGTGACGTTTCTTAGGAAAAGTGTGTAGAATTGAAAAGCAAAGGGCCCAGGAAGAGTCCTGAGTACTCCAATATTGAAGGGCCAGGTGGAAGAGAAGGACCTAGGACAAGATACCAGGAAGTAGCCACATAAATAGGAAGGAAGCCAGGAAATATAGCTTAATGGAAGCCAAGGTAGGAAAGAACTTCAAGAAGGGAAGGGTCAGTTGTGTTAAAAGCTACTGATAGATCTGGTAAAATGAAAAGGCATGTTTAATTTTCATATACACGTTCTAAATGGATATAATTACCAAAGAAGGTGGTGTTGTAGTGTGCAAAGAACATGACGTTTGATTGAGACAAACCTGGTTTTAAATCCTAGCTCAGGAAAGTAATGTCAGCAAGATGGTGGAATAGGAGCTTTAGCCCTCATCCCCTCACAGAAACACAGATTTTGAGAACTACCCATGGATGAGAATACCTTTGTGAGAGTGCAGACGTCAACAGAGAGGTTCCAGCACCTTGTTGGAGCAAAAAAATCTGAGAATAGACTCATTGAAGAGGATAAGAAGAACAGTTTCACTTTACCTGTGTAACCCCTCACCAAAGGCAGCACAGCTCAGTGCCAAGAGAGATCCCCTCAGCCTGTGGTTTCTCCCATGGGGGAAAGTGAGTGCAAGGCTTCTCTAGCTGCTCAAGAGGTCCACTTCATTCTTGCCCCAACCATAACACTTAGGAGATTGGCACAATGAGTAGTCAGGAGGCACTGAGGAGCAGGGAAAAGGGGTGAGTACTCAGAGCAACTAGGGTGTGGAACTCAATAAAAGGTAATGGAGTCTACTACTCACCTCGCAGAATCCAGCAAGAGGCCCACACACAAACCTTGTAGGATGCATCACCTGCAGTGTCCCCCAATTAGTCCACAAGTGTCCCCAGAACTCCACACATCCCTCACTCCCCTGGAGCTGGTACCATCCCCACCCCCACAAAAGGCACACACAAGCTTCTGCAGATTGTGCACAAGCACACTCATGCAGTTGGCTTGACTCTGCTGGGTTGGGAGAAGGCACATAACCTTGAACATTTCAGGGCACTGCTGTAGGGAAAATAAATGGAAGGCTCTCAGCACTTGGCCTGGCTTTGCAGGATTGAGAGAGGGAATACAATCCCAAAACTTCCGCCCTAAGAGGGAACAAGAGGAGTGGAGTGGGTACAAACATGGAAAAGGTCTGAGAGACCCCAGAGTCCCTAGCTAGGCTGACTGGTGAGGTCTATCTCTTCCAGAGTCAGTCAGTAAAGACCAGAGGAGGTGACTGCTTCTTCAAATGCAAAGTTGGCAATGCAAAAATTCAAGGAATAGGAAAAATTCAAAGAAAGATAACACTACCAAAGGAAGGCAATTATTTCCTAGAAACTGATCCTAAAGAAATGGAGATCTACAAATTGCCTGACAAATAATTCAAAATAATTTTTTAAGGGAGCTCAGAAAGCTTCAGGAAAACACAGACAACCCAGTGAAATCGGGAAAATAATGCATGAACAAAACGAGAGGTTCCACAAAGAGAAAGAAATCATTAAAAAACCCAGAAATTTTGGAGCTGAAGAATATGATGAATGAAATGGAAAATGCAATAAAGAGCTTCAGCAGCAGACTTGATAAATGGAAGAAAGAATCTGTGAACTCAAAGACAGATCATTTGAAATTATCCAGTCAAGGTGAAAAAAAGAATGAAAAAGAGTGAAGAAAACCTATGAGATTTATGGGGCATCATAAAATGAACTAATATACACATTATGGGACTCCCAGAAGAAGAGAAAAAGAAAAGGGCAGAAGGCTTATTTAAAGAAAGAGTGGCAGAAAACTTCCCAAATCATGGGAGGGACATGGACATCCAGATCCATGAAACTCAGATCATCAAACAGGATCAACCCAAAGAAGATTAAACTGAGACACATTATAATCAAATTCCCAAAAGCCAAAGAGAGAATTTTGAAAGCAGCAAGAGAAAAGCAACTCATCATATACAAGAGACACGCCATAAAGCTATCAGTGGATTTCTCAGCAGAAACTTTACAGACCAGGAGAGAATGAGATGATATATTCAAAGTGCTGAAAGAAAAAAAAGCCAACCAAGAATAGTATACCCAGCAAAGATGTCTTTCAGAAATGAAGGAGAGATAAAGACTTTCTCTGACAAACAAAAGCTGAGGGAGTTTATCATCACTAAACCTGCCTTACAAGAAATGCTCAAGGGAATTTTTCAAGTTGAAATGAAAGGATACTAATTAATAACACAAAACATATGAAAGTATAAAACTCAATGGCAAAGGTAAGTATATAATCAGAATACTCTAATACTGTAATGGTGATGCTTAAATGACTTTCAACTCTAGTATAGAAGTCAAAGACAAAAGCATTAAAAATAACTACAGCTATAATAATTTGATAATGCATACACATTACAAAAAGATGTAAATTGTGACATCAATAACATAAAATGTGAGGTGGGGAGTAAAAGTATAGTTTCACATGCAATTGAAGTTAAGTTGTTAACAGCTTAAAATAGACTGTTATAACTATAAGATGTTTTATGTAAGCCTAATAGTAACCACACGGAAAAATCTCTAGTAGATACATAAAAGATAAAGAGAAATGAATCAAAGTATACCACTATAAAAAGTCATCAAATCACAAAGGAAGACAGTGAGAGAGGAAGAAAGGAATAAAGGAACTATAAGACCATCACTAAATAATTAACAAAATGGCAATAGTAAGTCCTTACCTATCAAGAATTACTTTAAATCTAAATGGATTAAATTTCTCCAATCAAAAGACATAGAGTGGCTGAATGGATTAAAAGAAAAAAAACCACAAGATTCAACTATATGCTGACTACAAGAGACTCACTTCAACTTTAAGGATACACATAGACTGAAAGTGAAGGAATGGATAAAGGTATTCCATGCAAATAATGAAAGAGAGCAGGGGTGGCTATACTCATATCAGAAAAATAGGCTTTAAGTCAAAAATTGTCATAAGAGACAAAGAAGGTCATTATATAATGATGAAGGGGTAAATTCATCAAGAGGATAGAGCAATTGTAAATATATAAGCATCCAACACTGGAGCACCTAAATATGTAACAAATATTAACAGGAATGAAGTGAGAAAAAATAGCAATAAAATAATAGTAGGAGACTTCAATAGCCCACTTTCAACAATAGATAGATCATCCAGATAGGAAATTGATAAAGACACAGAACACTTGAATAACACTATAGACCAAATGGACCTAACAGATATACACAGAACATTCCATCCAATGGCAGCAGAATACACAATCTTCTCAAGTACACATGAAATATTCTCTAGGATAGATCATATGTAGGGCCATAAAACAAATTTTAACAATTTTAAGCAGATTAAAATCATATCAGTATCTTTTCCAACTACAATGATATGAAGCTATATATCAATAGTGGGAGGAAACTAGAAAATTCACAAATACAGGGAATTAAACAACACATTCCTAAATAACGTACCAAAGAAGAAATCATATGGGAAATCAAAAAATACCTTGAGACAAACAAAAATGGAAACACAAAATACCAAAACGTATGGGATGCAGTAAAAGCAGTTCTAAGAGGGAAGCTTATAGCAATAAATGCCTACATTAAGAAAAAAAATCTCAAATAAACAATCTACTTTTACACCTCAAGGGACTAGAAAAAGAACAAAGCCCAAAGTTAGCAGAAGGAAGGAAATAATAAAGATTAGAGCAGAAATAGATGAAACAGAGACCAGAAATCAATAGAAAAGATCAACAAAACTAGGAGTTGCTTTTTGAAAAGAAACAAAATTGACAAAACTTTAGCTAGACTACCAAGAAAAAAAGAGAAGATTCAAATAAACAAAATTATAAATGAAAGAGTAGACATTACAATTGATACTACACAAAGGATCATAATGGACTACTATGAACAATTATAGGTCAACAAATTGGATAACCTAGAATAAATGGATAAATTCCTAGAAACATACAACCTACCAAGACTGAGTCATGAAGAAATAGAAAATCTGAACAAACCAATAACAAGTAGAGGGATTGAATCAGTAATCAGAACCTCCCAACAAACAAAAGCCCAAGATTAGATGGCTTCACTGGTATATTCTACCAAACATTAAAGAAGAATTAATGCCAATCCTTCTCAATCTCTTCCAAAAAACTGAAGATGACAGAACACTGCCAAACTCATTTTATGATGTCAGCATTACTCTGACCCAAAGCCAGACAAGGGCACTACAAGAAAAGAAAATTCCAGGCCAATATACCTGATGAACATAGATGCAAAAATCCTCAACATAATACTAGCAAACTGAACTCAACAGCATATTAAAAAGATCATACACCATGATCAAGTGGAATTAATCCCTATGTTGCAAGAATGGTTAACATATGAAAATCAATTAATGTGATACACTATATTAACAGAATGAAGAGTACATATTATATGATTATCTCAATAGATACAGAAAAAGCATATGACAAAATTAAACATCCTTTCATGATAAAAACTCTCAATAAATCAGGTATAGAAGGAATATACCTCAACATAATAAAGGGTATATATGACAAGCCCACAACTAACATCATAGTCAATGGCAAAAAACTGAAAGCTTTTCCTTTAAGATAAGGAATAAGACAAGGATGCCCACTCTCACCACATCAATTCAACATAGTATTGGAAGTCCTAGCCAGAGCAATTAGGCAAGAAAAAGAAATAAAAGGCATACAAATGAGAAAGGAAGAAGTAAAAATGTCTGTTTGCAGATGACATGATCTTACATATAGAAAACCCTAAAGATTCCACCTAAACACTGTTAGAAGTAATCAATGAATCCAGTAAAGTTGCAGGATACAAAATTCAGTTGCATTTCTATACACAAACCAACCAACTATCCAGAAAAAGAAATTAAGAAAAGAATCCCATTTACAATAGCTTCAAAAAGAATAAAATACTTAGGAATAAATTTAACAAAGGAGGTGAATGATCTGTACACTGAAAACTATAAAATATTGATGAAAGAAATTGAAGAAGACATAAATGAATGGAAAGATATCCTGTGTCCATGGATTGGAAGAATTAATATTGTTAAAATGTCCATACTATCCTAAGCCATCTATAGAGTCAATGCAACCCTATGAAAATTTCAATGACATTTTTCACAGAAATAGAAAAAGCAATCCTAAAATTCATATGGAACCACAAAAGACCCTGAATGCCCAAAGCAATCTTGAGCAAGAATAATAAAGATGGAGGTGTCATGCTTCCTGCTTTCAAAATATATTACAAAGCTACAGAATCAAAACAGTATCATACTGGCATAAAAACAGATACACACACACACACACACACACACACACACACACACACCCCAATGGAAGAGAATAAGAGAGCCCAGAAATAAATCCATACATCTACAGTCAATTGATCTTCAACAAGGGTGCAAATACAAAGAGGAAAAAAATCTGTTCAATAAATGGTGTTGGGAAAACTGGATATCCACATGCAGAAGAATGAAATTGGACCCTTATCTCACACCTTATACAAAAAATAACTCAAAATTAAATTAAAACAGATTAAAAACTGAAACACAAGATCTGAAACTGTAAAACTACTAGAAAACATAAGGGAAAAACTTCTTTTTTTTGCTGAGGAAGGTTCACCCTGAGCTAACATCTGGGCCAATCTTCCTCTGTTTTGTATGTGGGTTGCCACCATAGCATGGCCACCGATGAGTGGTGTAGGTCCATGCCCAGGAACTGAATCTGGGCTGCCCAAGCAGAGCATGCTGAACTTAACCACTAGGCCATGGGGCCAGCCCCAAGGGAAAAACTTCTTGACATTGATCTGTGCAATGTTTTTTTGGATATGACCCTGTATTAGTCAGGGTTCTCCAGAGAAACACAACCAATAGGATAGATTATTTGATATAGATCGATGAGCTAGAGACAGAGATAGAGATAGAGACAGAGATAGAGATAGAGATAGAGATGAAAAGATTTATTATAGGTATTGGGCTATGTGGTTATGGAGGGCAAGAAGTCCTACAATTTGCCAGCTGCAAGCTGGAGAATGAGGAATGTTGGTGGTATAATTCAGTCCATGTCTGAAGGCCTGAAAACCAGGGGAGCCAATGGTGTAACTCCTAGTCCAAAGCCAGAGGCCTGAAAACCAAGCGGCGACTGGTATAAGTCCTAGAGTCCAAAGGCCCAAGAACCAGGAGCTCCAATGTCCAAGGGCAGGAAAAGATGGGCATCCCAGCTCAAGAAGAGAGAGAATTTGCCTTTCCCTCACTTTTTGGTTCCACTCAGGCCCCCAACATACTGGATGTTCCCCTCCCACACTGTTGAGGGCAGATCTCTTTACTCAGTCTATTGAATCAAATGTTTCTTCTAGAAACATCCTCACAGACACACCCAGAAATAATGATTTACCAGCTATCATGACATTCCTTAGCCCAGTCAAGTTAACTCATGAAATTTACCAACACAGACCCCAAAAACAAAGGCAACAAAAGCTAAATAACAAGTAGAATTGCATCAAATCAAAAAGCTTCTGCACAGCGAAGGAAACAATCAACAGAGTGAGGAAACAACCTATGGAATGGGAGAAAATATTTGCAAACCATACATCTAATAAGGTGTTAATATCCAAAATATAAAAGGAATACAAACAACTCAATGAAAAATAATAACCAGATTAAAAATCGGCTAAGGAACTAAATAGACATTTCTCCAAAAAAGATATACAAATGGCCAACAAGTATATGAAAAGGTACTTATAATCACTAACCATTGGGGAAATGCAAATCAAAACCAGTGTGGTGCTGGCATAAGATAAACATATAGACCAATGCAATAGGATAGAGAGCCCAGAAATAAACTCTCATGTATATGGTCAAATCATTTTTGACAAGGGTACTAAGACCATTCAGTGGGAGAAAGGACGGTCTTTTAAACAAATGGTACTGGGAAAACTGGATATCCACAAGCAAAAGAATAAAGTTGGACCCTAACCTAACACCACATACAAAAATTAGCTCAAAATAGATCAAATACCTAAATGTAAGACATAAGACTATAAAACTTAGAAAAAAATAGGGGAAAAGCTTCATGACATTGAATTTGGCAATGATTTCTTGGATATGACACCAAAGGCACAAGAAACAAAAGAAAAAGTAGACAAATTGTACTTCATGAAAACTTATAAATTTCGTGCATCAAAAGACAATACCAACAGAGTAAAAAGGCAACTTACAGAATGGGAGAAAATATTTGCAAATCATATATCTGATAACGGATCAATATCCAGAATATATAGAGAACTCCTAAAAATCAACAACAACAACAAACAACCCTATTCAAAAGTGGGCAGGGCCAGCCCCAGTGACCTAGTGGTTAAGTTCAGCACACTCTGCTTCAGTGGCCCGGGTCTGGTTCCTGGTGTGGACCTACATCACTCATCTGTCAGTGGCCATACTGTGGTGGTGGCTCATATACAAAAAGAAGAAGATTGGCAATGAATGTTAGCTCAGGCAAATCTTCCTCAGGAAAAGAAATGAACAAAGCCCTTGAACAGACATTTCTCCAAAGAAGATATACAAATGGCCAATAAGTACCCAAAAAGATGCTCAACATCATGAATCATTAGAGAAATGCAAATCAAAACTCACACCCATTATGATGGCTAATATCAAAAGAACAAAAAAGCAAGTGTTGGTGAGAATGTGCAGAAATTGGAATCTTTGTGCACTGTTGGTGGAAATGTAAAAAAGTACTACCACTGTGGAAAATAGTGTGGTGGTTCCTCAAAAAATTAAAAATAGAAGTACCATATGATCCAGCAATTCCACTTCTGGGTATTATCCAAAGGAAGTGAAATTATTAACTGAAAAAGATATATGTACCCCCATGTTCATGGCAGCATTATTTACAAAAGCCAAGACATGGAAGCAACCTAAGTTTCCATCAATGGATGAATGGAAAAGGAAATGTGGTGCATATATACACAATGGAATATTATTCAGCCATAAAAAGAAGGAAATCTTGTCATTTGCAACAACATGGATGGACCACGAGGGCATTATGCTAAGTGAAATAAGTCAGACAGAGAAAGACAAATACTGTATGATCTCACTGATATGTAGAATCTGAAAACTCCACCAAACTCATAGATACAGAGAACAGTTTGGTGGTTGCCAGAGGCAGGGGATGGGGGGTGAGGGAAATAGGTGAAGGTGGTCAAAAGGTACAAACTTCCAGTTACAAAATAAATAAGTCCTGGGGATATAATGTACAGCATGATGACTATAGTTAATAATATTGTATTGTATATTTGAAAGCTGCTAAGAGAGCAGATCTTGAAAGTTCTCACCACAAGAAAAAAATTGTAACTATGTATGATGATGGATGTTAACTAGACTTATTGTGGTGATCATTTCACAATATATACAGATATCAAATCATTATGTTGTACACTTGAAACTAATATTACGTGTCAATTATATCTCAATTAAAAAAATAACACCATGCACACACATACACAGAAAGTCCTCATTATCCAAGGATGACTGGTATTTAAAATGCTACCTAAAGGGATTCAACCTAAAAGGGGAAGAAAATTTCATCACAAATGATGGGAAAAAAGGTTTGGGGCTTCATCTAGAAAAATAAAACAAAAATTATGAAAATAAACTTGTTTAATCTCATATTTAAAAGATTTTAGGTTTTAATTGCAGATATGCATTAATTTTTAGAATGGACAAAGAATGAAATAAGAATTGTTTGGGGGATTTGGGGCATTTCTCCAATAAAAGTATTGCACGATACAGTATCCTTCACCCCCTAGCATAAAAAGGGTCATTTTTGCCAAAACATTTGAACAATTCATCATTTCTTCTAAAGACTCTTCTTTAATTTGATATCAAAATACCCATCACTCATCATCCATGTACATTTTCTTCACTAACTGATCTAATTCATATGTCAGTGGCTTTGGTATGTTGAAGCAGTTACCCAACACTACTTTCAACTTTATGAAATCCTGTATCTTTTGCAAGATTTATAATTTTTACCTCATAATTAATTTGTAATTTTTGCATTGTCAGCATTCAATATTCAATAAAGGACCAATGATGTGATGGAGGGTATAGATGCTATTGTTTAGCAGGGAGGGATTTTTGAGGAGGACTAATTTTATAAGTCATCAATTTATTGGTGACTTTTTCCATGGTATAACGAATTTTCCTTTCCTACACAACCTCATCAATTATAAGCACTCAGAAAAATATTTAAAGTAATTCTATACTCACACATACACATGTTTACACATGTATATAGAAAGTCTTGTGAAATATATGCCCTAAATGGTAGGATTAAGGTTAATTTTTATATTTTCCTTATTACATATTTGCATTTTTTGAATTTTCTATTTCTGATCATGCATTACTTGTGTAAGAAAACAAACTTGTATGACTAATCAAATGAAAGTAGGCTTTGAATAACGTTTGAAAACAATGAGGCTTATAATCTGTGTCTAGTGACAGATTTCGTTTGCATTGGTTTTACAAACTAGCGACTGAAAATAGGCCTTGGTAGCAGTATATCCTAGAGTCATTAAGCCCAGAATTACAGGGTGCCAGCTGCTAGGGACGGTAAATGTACTTGAAACTACAGAATGAGAGATTTAGGTTATATTGACTAAAAAAATGTTCTAACAGTTTGTGTTGTTAACTCTGGTAGACACGACAGCAAATTGAAAAATCTGATTCCAGTTTAGGATTAAATTGGATCCTATTTTGAGATTGGGGGATTAAATAAATACGTTTTCATAGTCTCTGCTTTTCCAGTATTTTCTAAGCTTATCAGCATCACCTAGGTCCCTTGCAATAAATACAGATCCCCATCTTCTACCCTCAAAAACATGACTTTGTAGGAATCTATGTTAACAGCTAACAACTCAGGTGATTCTGATGTAACCCATCCATACACTGGTGTCAAGGACTCAGTGTTTTAATCCAATGGTTCTGGGAAAACTACCAGACTCTTGGTGAATGGACATTCACACTCACTTCTTCATGATCATATAATGAAGAGAGTTTCTTAGGGTATGGTCTTCCTTAGCCAATAGAAATGTGATGCAATTTCTGTAAGTATCAACTGCCAGCACCTGCCAACCAAGATAAAGCAAAAGAACAGGGTTATTCCTCAGGATCAAGTACCAAACAATAGAATGCAGCAAAATTTGAAAGAGAAAAGCAATCACCGAAAGCAAACTTTTTGCCAGATCCCAATACAGCTAGATCATAAAAATTTTTCTTAAAGATCAGCTAATACAACCTCATAATTTTACAGGTCAGAGTCAAAAGGTAAAGTCACATGAATCGTATTGAAAGCAGAGTTGTAACAAAATCCAGAACACAATGACTCTTACATTTGCATGTTTGTTAATGAATCAATTATGTACATTATTTGAGTTCCTTGAGAGCATGTAGCGCTAGTACTTACTATACTTCTTGGCACATGATGCCTCAGTAAAAGTCTGTTGAACTGAACTGCTCTGTTTAATTGCAGGTAGTCAAAATTAAAGTCATGGTGATAACTTCTAAAAAAATTCCTAGAATGCTGGCCTTTCTAATTTGACAGGCTAAAATTGTACGAATAACTCTTTCAATAAGTCTGGACAGCCGAACCATGTTATCTTAATGACTGAAAAGAAGAGGTTCCTTCTGTGGGATTTATTACACAAGCAGTAACCTTTTTCTCTGTTATGCTCCTATCTGACTCATCCTTTGAGATACAGTTTGTGAAGCCAGCTTGGGCTTGGCCCCACACAAAGCTGCATTGTATAAAAGTATATAGGGACTTTGGAGTTAAAATAAACATTGGATTTGAATTTCAGCTTTGCTACTAACCTTGAATAAGGTACTTAACCTCTTTAAACCTGAGTTTTCTCACCATGTCCTTTTATATATCTACATAAGGAGACGTTTATGAATTGTTTTTAAAATTCTAGTTGTTGCTGAAATTTCAAGAGATAGACCTCAAGATGATACTACCCAGGGTTGTTGGAATATTAATTGAGACCATGTATATTTAAAAAAAAATGTAAGAAAGCTTGCCTGACACTTAGTAGGTACTTAAGAAATGCAGTCTCCAAGTGGGCAGGAACTGTGTTTTGGGTACTGTTGTATTTATCTTGGACATAGCAGGAACTCAATAAATATATGTTCAATAAATAAAATGTTAACATGTTTCCTTCCTCTGCCTACTTTACTCACAAAATATCTCTCATATCAATTATCATTGTACCATGCATATGTATTTGTCTATTTTACACCTCTACCCAGATTGTGAGCACATGATTTTATCCTTGTTTGTAGTCTCCCAGTTCCTGATCTTGAGCAGGTTTCAATAAATGCTTGCTAAATAGAAGCCATTAGCCTGTATGTTGCTTCAGTCCTCTTAAATTTCTGTATGACTTTCCATTATACTGAGAAACTGTCTTCTTACAAAAAGTGTTTCCATCTCTCAACAAAGTTAACGGTCTGTGCAGCTGTGTGAAGATGTAGTAATCTTCTATGTAGAGTTGAGCAACAGTGTATCCTCGTGATCCTGTGAGCCACAGGATATGTGAATGAATTCCAGCCACTTTTTTAGAGTTTCCAAAACACCCTGCACTTACTTTCCAGAAGGGAGTAAGATGGATATTAAAAATAAATATCCCTTGATTTCCTTTGTGTTGCATATGGACTCACAGCTTTCAAATACTCTAGAACATAACATGAAAACCATTACCTTCACATGCGAGCTATCGGAAGCTTTTGTTCTTTTCCTTACAGGGAACCACCACTGCCACAGATTTGAAATAAAATTTAGGGCTGCAGTGGGAAGAAAATAAAACCTTGAGATGCGTTGGGAAGAGCGAGGGTCTGGAAAGCAGCTGCTGGGGGTTCTAGTCCCAGCTCCGCAGCCTCTAACTCCGGGGTGATTTAGAGCAACCCCGTTGAGCCTTACCGTATTATACTACGGAGGTGGACTCCATCGATGGTTTTCCACCCTTATTTTAACCCCAGTCTCCTTTCTTTCAGAAAAGTGCTCCACGTGAATCCCGAGCCTGGTGGGGAAGGAGATGAAACCCTGTCAACTCTTTCTTTTCGAGAAGCAATAAAAGAGACAAAAGAAAACCAAAGCTAACCTGGTCTACATGACTGTCACTCCCCTTGCCGCTCGAGGAAGATTGCAGGTTCTGTCCTTTTCCCGAACTTTCGCGACTTTCCCGAACCTGGATCATGAGTTCGCATTCAGGGACCACTTCAGTATCTAAGGGGACTCATCTTCAAGTCCACTCCTCGCTGTAGGGAAGAAAACTACAGGGAGGGCGCCCTGCCCATCCCTCCTTTGCAGAGCAGCTGCCGCCAGCAGTGACGCCAAAGCGGGCCTGCCTGGTTCCTGTCCGCGGACCCTGTCCTGGCCCCTCTTCCAGCTCTGCGGCCCTTGGAGCATTTCTGCTGAGGTCCCTAGGCTGTGTACTCCGAAATACTTCGCCCCTCGCTAGCATTTACTCACTGCCTTCCAACCATTTTGCTGTGAAATGTGCGCTTTCCACTCCCTCCCCCGTCCTGGTGTCTTCCAAGGCTACCTGGCCCAGTAGGCAGGAATGCAAATGGAGGAGGCGTAGGATAGCAAACAGATTGTGTATGGATCTGGGACTGTTCGATTTAGTCAACCAACACTGATTGCCCACCCCTCCTTGTGTTCCCTCCTAAGGAGCTTCTGAAATTTGTGCAGGAGGGGCCGGGTCAGGAAGCCAAGACAGCAGGAGGCAAACCTTGGCTCGCTCTTAGTTTCTGTGCTGCTTGGAGCCTCAGTTTCCTTATCTGGAAAACGAGGTTGATGATAATAATTCACACCATTACTGCGAGGATTAAATGCAGTAATATGTATTTATCTTAGAATACTATTTGAAACTAGAGAAGTCTTAGCCCTTCTCATTAGTATGCATTCTTTCAACAAACTAATTGAGCACCCACTTTGTGCCACCTTGAGGAGAAAGAATGGTGAACAAGAGCAATAAAGTTCCTGCCCATACGGAATTTATATTTTCTATTATTGAATAAAATTTAGTGGCACAGACAATAAACAAGTAAAAAAGAAATATTATTTGGATTATCATAAATTTTGTAAAGAAAATAAAACAGGAAAATTTATAGTGTTCAGTGGTCAGAGAGAGTCCATCTGAGGAGGGGCCGTATAAGCTGGGACCCGAATGACAAGAAAGACACGTGCACAGATCTGGAGGTTCAACATTCAGTGCTGAGTAAACAGCTCATGCAAAAACTCAAAAGTGAGTACTTGGTCTGTTCCAAGGTGGAAATCATGGACTTGCAATATAATCATGCCTTGGAGATGTATTTCTACCCCTGTATATGTAGGGATAACTTCTGTGGGCATCTTCATCCTCACCAAGGAAGAGTTGGAGAATGCAGAAAATGTGGGTACATGTCCTGGATGTTCTCTCATTATAAAAGTGATTGATGACAAAGGTCAGTTTATGTGTGGAGAAACAATCCTAGCCCCTTCCACCAACAAATGATTAGTTAAATGATGAAAGCTTGAGGAGTCAAGATCCTGAACAATTGGGAATGAGCCAAGGTAGAAAAAACCAAACGCCAAGTTACAGGCCTCTTCCACAGCGACATCAGTTTTGTGGTTTGCTATTCCGTTAAAATGTGGATTCTTTACATCAAATTAGAAGCGAGCCAACAGATGGAACATACCTCGATTTTATGCTTAGAACTTTGAACTGGAAGTTTTCTTAATTTTCTATCAAAATTTCAAAGGAAGATAATTTCAAATCAGTACTTTCCCTCTGTTTCATCATTTTTATGTCTTAAACCTAATCACTTGCTATCTGATAGCAGCAGTATCTAACTCAAAGTCATTAGAATCCATTATTTTTCACTTGATTATTAAGATAATTCAAATTATCCCTTCTTGCAATTTGACATCACCTTTGCTTTAGAAACTTTGAAACTTAAGAAAATGAGTTGCCTTGTCAGTGCTGCCCTTCCATCTCCTACACCAAGCATCAGGCTTGCCCCTGGTCTTGTCTTTTTAGGATGTTCATGTTCTGTGAAGCAGGCCTTTTCTGTTCCACTCCATGCAGTGTTAGTCATGCCATTAAAGAGAAAATATAGGAGGTCCCAATTGCTCCAGAACTAGAAGTTAGTGGATAAGAAAGAAAAGTCCAAAAGTGAAATGGTCACAAAATTTGGAATTTCCTTATGAATATTCTGTATGTTTCTTGAAAACTAGGAAAAGGTAAAAGTTAAGCAGCTAAGGGAGGTAAAATTGATAACAGAATGAGAGGAGCAAAATATGCCAACTTAGTTAATAAAATGCTTGAATAATTTTGCCATACCAGGGCAGATACTTCTATATGTAGATGCTCATTGGTTTTTAGAAAAGGCTAAAGAAATTACTTTGGGAGCAATTGGGAGGTGATGTCAAGTAATGTCAAGTCTTTGTAACTGGCAACAATGCTTTCAGCATTATCACAATATCATGTCACTTCACCTAAAAAGTGGGACATCTATAATAACTCTGTTTGCTGAAGATTATCTTGAAAATGGCAGGCCAAATCTGAATAGATGTGCCCATCTAATGCACCTCTATAATCTGCAACCAAGCCAAACACTCTGACGGAAAAATGTTGTCTTCAAAAAAAATAAATATATAGAGATGGGTCATCAGCTTTCCTTTGTTACAGTGCTGAGAGGAGCAAGAAATTAGAATCACTTATATGGAAATTTGAAAACTTCCTGTGTATACACAACTTTCCTTTGTGTATATAAAGTTAACAGAAATGCACTGATGTCTAGCATGTTGTTTGGGAAGGGCTCCTGCAATTAAGAGAGAAAAATGGCTTATTAGAATGTGAACATTCTATTACTGATAGCTGCACACGACACTCGAGGTTTAAATTAAAACAGGTCTGTAGTGTTTTTTTGCCTACCAGCACCATGGCTACATGTAGCCATTAGACTGAGAAGCAGTAAATCATCAAAAGTTGGATACTGGAAGTGCTTGGTACATTATGAGAAGCATTGTTCTATTGCAGATGTAAAGAAATGGCATGTTCTTGATATGATGAGAAATTTCATTGCTATGTGAGATAGACATCCACAACTGCTTTGCCAAAGCTGGTGTTGGAACCACTGATGGCTCAGATGCACAGAGCAGGTTATGTGATGACTCTGACTAGAATGAGCCACCAAGAGAAACAAACTGTGCCATACTCAAATGTCGGTGATTTTGTAGATATTGATAACATGATAGCTCCCTCTGCTGATTGTGAATTTCAAAGGAGAACAGGCATTCTTGAGGTAGATCTGTTTTGAACATAGAAAAGTAGGAAGAAAAGTTGCCCAAGTCCAAATATCCAGGAGAAAAGAAGCACCAACAGCACTGGTGAGCAGTGATAAATTGCAATAATGTGAATGATTTTGATGCCAAAGCAACAGTCATTAGTTTTGTTTGTGAACCACAAAATAACACATCAGGATCCAATCCTGTCAAGCAGAATGTAAAATCAGGGTCTCCCAGACATGACTAGAGCTCTGTGTGATATATGTATCTTATTTTAGCCCAATAGACATTTCTGGAGCATCTAGTACATGAGAGCTGGTTTGTAATCCAGGCTCCATCTCTTCTTAGCTTTGTAATCTTTATCAAGACCAGAAGATTTCTCATGTGTACAGTTAGGAGACTGGATTAGGTTACCTAAACCATTGGTTCTATAATTCCAGGCTTGGTAGCTGCAGGAACTGAAATGGAAATTGAAATCTTTACTTCATAAACTCAAACTATCTAAAATCATGGATTATAAAGAGATTCCATACTCCAGTAACTTGATAAAATGGCAACAGAACTTCTGAATTTGAAAATTATAAAATTAAAAAGCCACCTATTTAAATGGTTCTGCATGCACTTTAGTGTACACATCCAGAAGTATTTTTCTTAGAAACTACCCAACATATTTTGAAAACTGTACATATTAATTTATTACCAGGATAGACAGTGCATTGGCATGCTAACTAAAGCCAGATAATTTTTTAAAAACCCATACATCAGATCATATCATTCCTTGCTTGAACCTCTGTAATGATGTCCCCTTATACTTAAAATAAAATCCAAACTCCTTCTCCTGGCTTACATAGCCTTGCAAGACCCTCTGGCCACAAGAAGATAAGAAGGAATAGAACTCCAAGCAGAGAGAGCTGGTGCAAAGATCATAAAGTGGGAAGGAGCTTGGCGTATTTCAGGAGTAGAAAGAAGGCCAGTGTGATCTCCCCTGCCACTCTCCCCTCACTTCCACTACCCTCCAGTCACTCTGGCTTTATTTCTGTTCTCTTATCTTCTTGCGACTGCTTCCTTCTTGACATTCAGATTTCAGTTTAAATATTATCTCCGCAGAGAGACCTTCCCTGATTTCCCAATATAAAGGCTTGTGCTAGAGATAACAAATTTTGGAGCATAGATGAGATTACTTTATGAGACAATATGGAGTAAGAAGAGGAGCTTTGATAGAGCCTTAAACTCTCTAAATTGAGGCAACATTTAGGGTTCACACAGCTATTAACTCAGGACTGTCTCGCTCCAAAACTCATTCACTTTCTAAGATACTATGCTGTCTCTCAAAACACGTATTGAATAAAATGAAATTAATATTAATATGAAAAGTAAACCTTTGCAGATGGTGGATAAAGCTGAAAAAAGAAGCATATACTTTGCTGGAAAATGAAGAGGTGATATTTGAGATCGGTTCTGAAGAATAAATAAGATATAGACGGGGGGCAGCATGTGCAAAGCCACTGAGGCATGAAAGAGCATGGTATTGAAGTGTTAACTCCATATAGGCGAGGACATTGTCTGTCTTCTTCACTGCTATCTCCAGGATCTAGAACAGGCCTGGCTCATAGTAGGCACTTAGTACATATTTGTTGAAAGAATGGATGAATGGATAAGTGAGTGAATTCCACCATTACAAGAGCAAGCTTGAACATAGGATGTGTTGGTGAGAGAAGCAGAATATGAAGCAGGAGAGGTAGAGAGAGGTCAGATCATGGAGGGCCTTGAATTATCTGTTAAGAATCTTAGGCCTCTATATAATGAGGAGCCAATGAGGGTTTTAAGTAGGATTTTGAAGTGATCAGATTTTGTTTTAGATATAGCAATCTCAAGTGATGAGGAGCCGGGGGGGGCGGGGGATGGTGAAGGTACAAAGACATTACTTCTGATTTCTAGTGCCCAGATCATTTTAGTCAGGATTCTCTGAACATACTTCAGTTTGTCTATAGCCCACCCAGAACTGATAACAATAACTAAAGTATGGTACATTCTGCACATATTAGAGTAGAACCATGTGTATAGTGCCTCATGACCAGTAATATATTTTTATCATGCTTGGAAAAATACTGAGGAATGGAGTGGGGGTAACTTGCACAAAATATCTCACCATTTCTCATTTTTCCTTTTCTTTCTCTCTAAATATAAACTAAATAAAAGTAAATGCTATCTATCATTATGTAAGATCTAATAAAGGATAACTAATGACAAATACAATGCTTGTTCAATAAATACTTATTGTCCTTGAGTGTTTACTCTCTGCCTAGCACTAACGTTCATTAATCATTGCAACAATCCTTGAAAACAGGTACTATTATCCTCATTTTAAAGATGATAAAACTGAAGCTTGACAAGTGAGATATTTAGGAGATAGAAGTAATATGGCTTGCTGATTGGAAGTGAGCTTTGAGGAAGTGAAAGCATTCAAAATGATACCCAGCATTCTAGTGTGGGCAACTGATTGCATGGTTGGGCCATTCACTGAAATGGGATTAGAGGAGAAGGTGGAGCAGGTTTTGGAAGAGGGGAGTGTAGAAATGTATTAAGTCAACTGAGGACTACTGCTGAGTTTTAGGTGCCTGAAAGAGATGCCCAGCTGTCATCAGATGTTTCAGTGTGGGTTACAGGAGTCTTGTCTGGGCTTCCCATATGTGGGAATCATCAGCATACTGATGACAACCAAAGCAATGAGAATGGTTAAGATCACCCAAGAAGAGTGTGAAGAGTAAGAAAAGAAGAGAGTGTAGGGCAGAGCCCTATGGAACATGAACATTTCAAAGGAAAATGAGGTTCTGCCACAGAAGTGGGCGGGGAGCCAGCAGTGTACAGCATCTTAGAAAGAGCTAAGAGAATAAAGGGTGCTATGAAGTGAATGTTTGTGTTCCCCCTCCCTCAAATGTATATGTTGGAGTCCTGATCTTCAGTGTGATGGTATTTGGAGGTGGCGCCTTTGGGAGGTAATTAGGTCATGAGGGTGGAGCACCCATAAGTGGGATTAGTGCCTTTATAAGAGATGTGAGAGAGATGATGTCTCTTTGCCATGTGAGGATACAGCAGGAAGGCAGCAGCCTGCAAGCCAGGAAGCAGGTCCTCACCAGAACCGAACCATACTGGGACCCTGGTCTGAAACCTCCCAGCCTCCAGAACTGCAAGAAATAAATTTCTGTTGTTTAAGGCATCCAGTCTGTGGTATTTTGTTAAAGCAGCCCAAACTGACTAAGACAGAGGGTTTCAAGAAGGAGGAAATAATCAATGTAAAATCCTGCAGAGTTGAAGTATGGTAATGGTTGAAAAGTGTGTATTTGTTTTGGTAACACTGTTGAGAATTCTGCCTGGAAAGGAGAGGTGGGATAAAGACCACAAGGTTAAGTCTGTGTGTGGTGAGGGTTTTGAGGGGTGTGAGGTTGAGAAAGGTAAGTTTGGAATGTTTTAGATACGAGAGATTTTGACAATCTTTAAATGCTGGTAAAGAGCGAGTAAACAGGGAGCCGTTGACGAGTCATGAGACAGAAGGGTTCATCAGTGGAGCTAGCGTTTGAGTTGGCACGAAGGAATAGGGATGTAAAGGGGACTGGGGAGCTTAGATCAAAAGAGAGTAGTTATTATTATTATTATTGCAAAAGAATGGGAGAAGATTGCTGAGGGGTCCAAGGAGGTTAGAAAATTTCGTAGCGAAAGTAGAGGGAGTTCTTGTCAGATGAATTCTATTTTGTCTGTGAAGTAACAGGCGACGTTACCTGCTGAGACTAAGAAGGGAGATGACGAGGCAAGCTCAGCTTTTCATTTATCCCGCTGACTCAGTGCTGGTGGACTCTCTGTGGCTCTGCATCCTCTCGTTTACCCGGAGGAACAGCGCTTGATGTTGTTCACGACAAAAGTTGTTGACCCAACGTGTGACAGATTCCGCACTACTCCTGTCGGAACTACCACTCCCGGAATGCAGTGCGGTTCCGGGGAAGTGCAGGGGCTGGGAACGCTGCAGGCCCCGCCCCGCCGCACGCTCCCATTGGAGGAGCGCTCCCATTCCCAGGAGGCCGCGCGTGGGCGGGGCGCTTTACACGGAAGCCGGTGGCGTCCGGTCCCAGCCTCCTCTGGGAGCGGGCAGTCGGCGAACCCGCGCTGAGCAGCGCCCGTCGGTGCCCAACCCGCGCGCTCTCAGAGGGTGCCCGGACAGGTAAATGGAGCGGGGCGCACTCGGCGGAAGGTGGGGAGACGACCCCGGAGGGAGGGCGGAGGTGTCGACAGGAAGGTGCTGGGGTGGAGCGAGGAGGCAGTGCAAGGGTGATTTGGGGGTTTTCTGATGTCGACAGTTCGAATTGTCGGGCAGGTCTAGTTTTGGCGAAGTGCGTTTTATGTCGCTGAGAAGGCCTCGAGTTAAAGAGTGTCAGAATGCGTCACTTAAGTTGTTACAGGAGGGGAAAAATGTTAACTTTCTCTCTGTTCGCATTCTGGAAGACCTTTCTGTAGCATTTGAATCTCTTGAGATCTCCTGAGTCTTCTAAAAACTCCTCCCTACGCTCTTGTTTCGATGACGTCACTTTCTTCTTCACCTCCTACTTCTGAGCTCCTTGGTGGGTTTCTAACCCTCTGGGTGCCCTTCTTCCACTACCCAGTGTTAACATTTCTCTTCTTCCTCAGTTCGGGTAGGAACTGTATATCTCCGCCCAGTCCTGTTTCCTCAGCGTCAGACATATATGTTGTTGTTATTATTATTGTTGTTAGCCAATATTTGACAAACTCTGACCATGTACTAGACTCTTTGGTAAATACTTTGTATCTCCCTCTCCCATAACCCCCACGGGCAATCAGTTATCAAGTCCTTTTCTTTCTGTCTTACTAATTGCTCTCAACTGCCTGTACCTCCATTGTCCCACTCTTGATCCCAGGGGATACTGTTATGTTTGGGACATTCTTTCCCTTTGAATAGCTGTGGCTGAAAGCAGACTCACTCATTTGTTTAACAAATATTTACTGAACAGCTAATATGTGCTAGACACTCTTCTAAGTGCAAGGGATATAGCTGGAAACAAGACATAGGAGATCGCTACTCTGGGTGCCTTACATGTTTGTATATGTGTGTGGGCAAACAGGAATAATCAAGATGATGTTATATGGTGGTGGTGGTTATTGCAAAACAGAACAGGTGAGTGACTTGACAGGGTAGGCTCCTGTCCTGAGAAAATCAGAGGTATTGAATTGGGTCTCAGAGCCATCATATCAATGTTTGTTGTCCATTCTTCTGTCTCTTCCAAGGGTGTTACATAAGAATTGGTGGTTTATCAGTCCTTGACTTATTTCCTCCTAAGACCCAGACAGAAGAGTTGGGGATTGGATTACTTTCAGCTCAACTGCTTTATCTTACTTAGGGAGGTAGTTTGGTAATCAAAATACTCTTCTTGCCAGGTCCTACTAAATATAAAATTATCTGTCATTTATAGTATATTTAAAACCAAAACATGCTCAGTGTCTGTTCATTTGTGCAACAAATATTTGAGGGAATATTATATGCCAGGCACTGTACTGGGCATTGGGAACCTAGTGAGGATAAAATAGACACTTTGACACCTTTTCCAAGGACAAATAATTGTAACAGCATACTGAGGAAATTCCTAATACGTTAGACTGACACCTGCATTCTTTTTTCTTCATCCAAAGTGAGATAATCACAAAACTTTAAGAAATCTCCTGAATAATTGTGTACATTCTTTTTTTTTGTGGGGAAGACCAGCCCTGAGCTAACATCTGTTGCCAATCCTCCCCTTTTTGCTGAGGAAGACTGGCCCTGGGCTAACATCCGTGCCCATCTTCCTCCACTTTATATGGGATGCCGCCACGGCATGGCTGACAGGCAGTGCGTCGGCGGGCGCCCGGGATCCGAACTCGCAAACCCCGGGCTGCCAAGCGCGGACTAAACCGCTGCACCACCGGGCGGCCCCGTGTACATTCTTAGATTATTCACTCATTACACTTTATTGCATTTATTTATTTATGTCTGTCTTCCCATTGTACTATGGCTCCCTTGAGTATAGAGGTCCTTTCTTACTGGTTTTCATACCTCCAATGTCTACTACATTGACCACCACGTGGTAAACCCTCAGAACATATGTGTTGAACTGAAATAGGAAAACTATTTGATCCAACCCAAATTACTTAATTTATACAAGGCTTTCTTTATATAAGGCCATTAGACTTATCCTTAAACCTTTTCATTCATCAAATGTGAATCATTCCATCTCATCAGGCTAGTTTGTTTACCTTCCCTGGCTTGTTCTAACTTCTATGCCTTCTCTTGTTCCATGGCTCCCTCTTAAAATGAGTTCTCATCTCTTTTCTGAGCACCTTCCATGCCCCCCCATTTAATTTAATGGGCCAGTTTAATAGTATGCTCCATTATACAAGGGTGGAAAAAATTTAATTTCCATTGTGTATTTCCTATTAAACATTCTGCTAATGAACTGTTGCAAGGATTAACATAATATATCACCTTTCAATAATATAAATAATGATACAGAATACTTTCTTTTAATTTTGCATTGACTGTTAACCATGTGCTATGTGACGAGTTAATTCTTCCACTTCTTTTTTCTGTTTGAACAGTTGCACAACCTTTATTCGTACAGCACGTTATGGTGTTATTTGGTTTCCACTTGATACAAACACATCTTTGAGTATTATTTTCTCCTTAGCTTGAGATAATTTATGTGTTAATGTTATTCTGCCACACTGTCATTTTCAGAATGTCAGATAAAAGTCTCAATTCTTAAAGTAAAAGTTTTTTTCCATGCAGGTTTCTTTCAGTTGTAAAATGTTACTGCAAAAGATAAATTTTGTCTTTGTAACTGATTAAAAAGCACAATAGAAATACAAGACTGCTTGAGTCATGATTGTCATTATGATTTTAGAATGTGCCAACCTAAGAGCATCCAGACATGCTTCCAAGACATTAAAAATTAAGCACTGTCATTTTAGGGAATTTCTTGGCACCTATGCCTTCATAATGCGAATGCAGCACTGAATTGTGTGTCATTGCTCATTTGTAAGGTATACATGTAGATGATCCAGAATATTCATATACATTTTTTAATGTTATCAGAATTAAAATACGGAATTAAAAATTTCTCAAAGTACATGGACTTGAGAAACACTGGCTTGATCTTTTTCCCTACTCAGTTCCCTGAAACCGTCTTCAACCTCCGTTTGAAGATGTCTTCACTGAGGAGGAGTGTTTGCATCATTGCTGTGCTATTTTGTTAGCAATTTCTTTTAATACAGGGAATCTCTTACTTACAAATGGATATATTCCAGAAGTTCCTTTGTAAGATTATTGTTTGAAACTCTGAACGCATTTTCCTCTATAAATAATATTCATGACATTTCGGTTGTTATGCCAACCAGTAGCATCTTATTAACCTTTAAATTAATGAACCTAAAGACCTTCACCACAATTTATAATAATTCCTCTATAAAAAACTACATCCAGAATTCTCACTTGGATTCCCTCATAGCATGTCTTTTTCTGGAATCATAGCAACTGGAACAAAAGTGTCCTTTTCTTAGAACCTTTCTAGGCAGTAGAAACAGGCCTTTCTAACTCCAAGCTGTTGGAGGTTGCCCTTTTGGCCCATTGCTTGAAGGACACACCTCTAATATGAGTAAGGAAGGAGACAGGTTAAAGGTTTTGGAGAGGAGAGGGAGGCAAGTTGGGGTGATGTGAGTATGTGGAGAGAGGAGGGTAGGGATAATTTGGGAGGAGCAGTGAGTTTCTAAGATGGGGATTTGTTGTGTTCTCAGAAAAGATGTGTTGAATCCTGACCCCTGTTGCCTGTGAGTGTGACCTTATTTGGAAATAAGGTCTTTGCAGATGTTAATTAAGATGTAAGTTAAAATGAGGTCGTATGGGAGTAGGTGTCCTTATAAGAAGAGAAGAGACAGAGAATGCCATGTGAAGACATGGACACACATGGAGAACACCATGTGACTATGAAGGCAGAGATTGAAGTGCTGCAGCTGCAAGCCAGGGGACACCAAGGGTTGCCAGCAAACCACCAGAAGTAGGAAGAGACAAGGAAGGATTCTCCCCTACAGATTTTAGAAGGGAGCATGGCCTTTCCAACATCTTGATTTGGGGCTTCTGGCCTCCAGAACTATGAGGCAATAAATTTCTGTTGTTTTAAGCCTTGTAGCTTTTGGTACTTTCTCACAGCAGCCCCAGGAAACTCATACAGGATTCTTAGCAGGAATGAAGTAGAATTGAGATGATGGCTTTGGGACCAAGCAAGGAGTGAATAAGAACAGGGAGAAACAGTGTTGAGACAGGGCTTTCCTTTCTATTCCATTATCTTTTTTTTTTCTTCTCTCTCTGGCTTAACTTTTCATTCTTTTTTTCTTAATTATTATATTTATATAGCACTTTATGGTTTATTAGACATTCACATACTGCTAATAATTAGCAGAACCAGGTTTTCTGACTTCAAGTGTAGTATTCTTTCTGCCACAGTTGTTTCTGTTATCCCAGTACTCATTAATACATTACAGATTCTATTGCAAGAGAGTTACAGTGGGGGCAGGTGAGACTTGATTATAGGTGGGATTTTTAGCAGTATAGGAGAGAATAAGAAATTCCTGTTAGTGACGTCCAAGAGGAAAGTAAAGTTTCTGTTGCTATGTACCTGATGTTTAACAGTCAGACGTTTTTTAATTGGGGATTGTTTTTATTGAACAAAACCCTGCTTCCCACAATTTATATCCATGTTCCTAGTTATATTCCAAATAATGCACTCCCTGTTCTAGCTGACTACTTTATGTAAAGACTGCTGTCATGATCCCTCTATGTCTTCTCTTTTTCCTATTAAATATTTCTAGTTCCTCTATCCATTCTTCAAATGATACAATCTCTAGGTCTGTCACCCATACTGTTGCCATTCTGTCCAATCTTGAAATATTATATCCAGAATTGAACTCAGTATTCCACATGTGTTCTAACCAGCACAGAGTATAATGGCAGTAGTACTTAAAGAGATCAAGACACCCTGTTTCTTGATGTAATTTAAGATTATGTAAGCATTTTAAGCAATTGCCTTATGTCAGTTCATGATGAACTTATGGTCCACTAAGACACTAGATCTTTTTGTATTGTTACCAAACTCAGTTTTCTTCTTGAAGCTGCTAAGGGACTGAGGCTGCTACTTTTTTATTTCTCTGTCTCAGGGACCATGTGATTTCTCATCTCTGTTTCTTTGTGTTTTTGTTCCACTCCACTGCATGTTTCTTTGACCTAACCAATGACCTCCTTCCTTATAAAATTTCAGTGACTGTTTTACAGTCTTCATACTGTGCATCAGTGAACACTCAGCTAGGACCTGACACTTGTTCCTTCGTGAAGCTTTCTTTCCCTTTGGCTTCCAGGCCACCACACTCATCTGTCTTTCCTCTCACTTTCCCAGTTGGTCCTCCTTAGTCTTCTTTGTAGGTCCCTATTCATTTGCCTTTCTTTTGACTATTTGTCGTGCCTTGAATTTTGTCTTTGGTTTTCCCTCATCTTTGGTTGTGCCTTTGTGGTTTTTTTTTTTTCTGTAGGCAATGTGTCTTCAGCAAATCAATCATGTTTAAAATGGCAAGTCTATTTGAGCTCATGTAGGGATAAGAGAGTGCAGAACCAATCTCACTGGAAAGTCACCATTTAGAGGTCAGCTAGAGGAGGAGGACTCAGCAAGAACACAGTAGGAGCCAGCCATGTAGGAGTGTTTCAAGAAGGAGGGTTAGTCAACAGTGTTGACTGTTCTTGAGAGGTCAGTAAGGTGAGAATTGAGAAGTGACCACTGAATTTTGCAATAGAGTCTGTTGGAGATCTTAGTGGAGTGTTGAGGGCAAAAGCCAGATTATAGTAAGTTGAAGAGTTAAAAGGCGGTAAAGAAGCAGAGATAGTGTGTAGATGATGATTTTAAGAAATGGAGCAGTACCCAGAGCGTGTTATAGGGGCAGTTGAGGCTTTTAGGATCAAGAAATATCATGTATGAGAAAGTGATTTGGAAATTTTAACGTGCTCAATATGTGTAGGGAGAAATCCAGAAAGAAGATGGCTGAGGACACAGCCCTGGGGAATGCCCTCATTTAGAGAGTGGAATGAAGAGACCCCGAGAGGAGTTCAGCCTAAGAGAGAGATGAGCGCTGCTTCTGCTCTGTGTGATGTACTTCAGTGCTGGGATTCCAGGAAGGAATCAGTGAATTCCCTGACCTCAAACACTTTGTAGTCTGTTGCTGTGTTTTGCAAAATATGGTTGTGGGAATCACCTGCATCCAGACAGGCTTGTCTTAAATACGTATTCCAGGGTTCTACCTCAGGCCTACTGAATCAGAATTTCAAGGGATGATGCCATGAATTTGAATTTTTAACAAGTGACTCTCACTGTGCTACCTAAGATGACTCATTCGCACTACAGTTTGAGAACCACTGGCCTACTGGATGAAACTGAACATGTTTACAAATAACATTAGGTAGAAGAGTTAGTTGAAGAATAGGAAGGTGTTTGTTCATCTCTTTTTATACGTTTATGCCATTAGATCAGAGAAACTGGGCTGTTCTGTGGGGAAAAAATAGTGCAAATTCATAAACATGAGAAAAATAATCTTAAACTCATGCTGTATTGTAGAAATGTTTTGTTTATGAAGGATCTTACCATAATTTATGGAACCATTCTTTTCTTGTGGAAGGTTTCGGTTATTTTCACTTTGTTTCTATTATGGATGATACCTTTATAGTAGAGGCAGTATACAGTATGGGGATAAGATTGTGAGTTCTAGAACCATACTGCCTGGGTTTAAATCCCAACTCTTATCACTTATTAGCTCTGTAATTTTGGGTAAATTATTTAAATCATCTATACTTTAGTTTCTCCATTTTAATGTGTCATAATAGTGTATAATGTCATTGATGTAAGGATTGAATCAGTTAATAATTGTAAAGTGCTTAAAATGGTTCCTGGCACATAGTAAACACTTAATAAATATGGGCTATTATTATTCTTAATAGGTATCTTTGTGAATGTGGAGTCTAACTTCTATTGAACTCTTTCCCTAGGATAAATTTTCAGGGTGGGATTACTGCATTAAAGAATGAAGACATCTTTGTGTCCCTTTGGCATCTATCTATGGTCATTGCTTTTCAAGGAATGATATCAGTTTGTGCTGTATAATTTGTAAATGCATTACATTGCATATATGTGTGTGTATCACGTATACATTACATTGTATATATAGACATACATATATAAATATATATATGTACATATTTGGTATGTCCCTATATATGTATGCATATCAGTGTTTAGGTTGTAAGCTTGTACAAGGCTGTGACCTTCTTCTTAAGTCTGTTGTGTTTAATGTTATAGCACCTTGGTCAATACTGTCTCCATGTAGATGTTGGTAAATGATAGTAAGTTACTTTTGAAAGATCATGTCAAAGAAATATTCTAAGTCTTATATTTCTTTTTTCCTTTTGATAGATTGAAGCCATGGCCATTCTTTTTGCTGTTGTTGCCAGGGGAACTACTATCCTTGCCAAACATGCTTGGTGTGGAGGAAACTTCCTGGAGGTGACAGAGCAGATTCTGGCTAAGATACCTTCTGAAAATAACAAACTAACCTACTCACATGGCAAGTGAGTTCTGCTCTGCATGGGTAGAGAGGGAAAAAAGTTAATTCTGTTGTTATAATCAGAATAGTAGAAAACTAGCTTCTCAGTAGATAATTTGAATAAGCTGACAGAATAGTAACCTTTACTAGCTTAGAAATGTCTGGTTCTGTGCATTATAAATTTAACTTGAAATTATTTTATTTTGTCATTGAAGTGATATTAATATTTTAAAAGAAAGATATGGAAATGTTTGATGTAAAAATGACTGCTATAGAGCTCCAGGATATGTGAAACAATACAGATATGATAAATAATATTCCTTTGTTCATTCTTTCAGTAAATAGTTACTGAGCACTTGACTATTGCTTGGTGCTGGGGATCCAACAAGAAATTATGCAGTATTTTCCCTCATAGAGGGAATAGTTTAATGAAAGAGACAGTCAAATCCATAGATAATTATAGTAGAGGCTGGGAGGTAGTGGATAGGGGGATGGCATTCCAGGTAGAAGAAACAGCTGGTAGAGAAGTATGGAGGCATGATATCATAGGGCATGTTTAGGGAACTATAGATGGTTGTCTGTGACTGGTGCCCAGCATGGTGAAATTAAAGCTAAAGGGATGGGTAGACGAGAAGTCATGGAGAGCCTCATAGGCCATGTTAACAGACGGGACTTTACCCTGTGGGCAGTGGGAAAGCATTGAAGATTTTCAGCAGGGATGTGACATGATCAGGTTTTGCTTTAGAAAGATCACTCTGGTGGCTGGTTGGAGAATAGATTGGAGAGGGCATAGATGGGAAATCTTAGTAATCAAATAAAAAGTGCCTCAACCTTCCTCATTAATACTTAGAAAAACTTTTATTACTTAACTCATCCTAATTTCCTTAGTTCTTATCTCAGAAGGAGGTCCTTATTGCTTTCCGGGGCTAACTCCTTGTATAATTTAGGATCAGTCTTAGCTACTGTAAAAGAGACCCGAAAATACAGTGTTAACTTTAATGAGCTAGCCCAGAGATGAGTACTTCGGGGCTGGTGGGATGGCTCTGCCATTTTCAGTTAGTACCTTCCAATTCTGGCCAAGTCATCTCCTTCAGTTCTTGTTACCTCCCTGTGCTTGTCCAGTATTTTTAAAGGCAAAGCCCAGAAGTGGCTGGGAATTTTATTGTTCAGAAGCTTCTGCTTACATTGTATTGTTTGCTGTGTAGTTATGTAGCTAATCTAGCTGGAAGGGAGGCCAGGATTTGTCATTTCTAGCTGTGCAGCCCTGTGCCCAGCTAAAACTCTGTTACTCTGGAAGAAGTTATAGGATATCAGGAGACAACTTGCAAGTGACTTTCAAAGTGTTTCAAGGTGTGTTCTAAGACTTATCTGGTCACTGTGTCCAGCTCCAAGTCCAGAGATTCTGGGTGATACACAGTCCTCTCCATCAGTCCCAAGGGTGGCTCCTGTGGCCCACTGACCATAAACTAAAAGAGAAGTAGTATGTTCCCCGTGCTCCTCCAGCGCAACCCAATAGACAGTGGTGGAATAAGAACATCACCACCACTGTGGAAGTTACAAACTCCCTTTTAGAAAAGGGAAGAATGAGAAACATGTAGAAATCACTTGTTCTTGCACTTGCAAGTCACTTCCAAAAACTCCCTGTTCTGACCGGGGAGTGGTTAGTTTTTCTGCTTTATTGGAGGAACTCCCTCATCTTTTCTCCCTGACTCCTGGCTTTGTTCTCTAGGATTCTTTTTCTGGCGCATTATCCTTTCTGGCCACATCCAAAATGGGTGTAAGAGAGTGTGTCATCTTTGGGAACCGTACAGGTTTTGTAGTCTGCTGCTTGCCAGTGTAGTTTAGGGGCCCAGAGGTTGACTTAAGGGTTAAATAATCCCAGCTTCTTGTGAGTATGGCTTTATAGTTTCTTCAAAATTTTATTAGGCTTACAATCTGTGTGTTTCTAGTCAGTTCCCAGGAAAATGCCCAGGGAAAGCACATGCAGTCCTTTTAGAGGCAAGACCGGGAAGTGGGACATATATCTTCCACTCACATTTTATCAGCCAAAACTTAGTCACAGCCATATCTAGCTACAAGGGAAGCTAGAATATGGAATCCAATGAAAATGTGGTTATAGTACAAGAAGGCAACGTTATCCATCTGCCATGTCTCTTCACCTGCATCCTGATCCAGTCCTGCCCAGTATCCTCAGGAGTGAGGTTCCATCACTGAGTTGTTTTTTTCTTTTAACCTGCTGCCTTGAATACTTTCCTATAATCACGTTCCATCATCCCAATCAAAAATATCTTTTGTTACTGTACACCAAAAGAAAAAAGTCCATTTTACTGTATGACAATCATTTGCCCCCTGAAATCTGATCTTCCTCTTGCTATTCCTTTCTTTAAAATCACCACCAGCCATTCAGTTGGCTAAGCCTAGAACTTCAGAATCTTGTTTGACTTCTTCACCAAATCTTTGCCATTCTCCTACAAGAGGTTTTTCAATCTGTTCCCTCTCCTCCGTCACCACTTGTCCTAGTGTTAGTTCAGGCCTTCATTGTTTCTCATTTCTAATAGCCTCCTCCCAACTTGTTTTTCTGTTTCTAGTTGCTCCCTCCTGTGCTTATACTTTCTTGCTTAAAACCTATTGCTTTTAGAATAAAGCCTAAACTCAGCCTTCACAATTTTGTCCTTTCCTGACCTTTCTATCCTTATTTCTATAGGACTCCTTGCCATTTCCTGACCTAGCTGTGTTATTTCAAGCTTTGGCATATTTTTTTCAAACTTTTGCTTGCATCTTGAAATGCCCTTCCCCTCCTAGGCCCCCTGGTAAACTTTTGCTCATTTTACAGGTCCCAAATGAGATACTTTCTCAATTATCACTTTAATCCTTCTAAAAGGGCAGTTCTGATCATGTCCCTTCCTTCAGAAGGTACTCCTTGCCCTCGGGGTAAAGTTCCTTAACATGACTTAGAAGATTCTTCAAGATCTGCCCCTGCTCCTTTCTCTGGCCTCATCTCTCACTACTTTAGCCCTCAGTTTTATTCTCCAGCCATACTTAGCTATTTGCGTTTCAATGCTGGGTTCTTTTTCTTTTCCTAGCCTTTGCAATAGCTATTACCTTTTACTGGAATATGTTTATCTTACTTGCTTTTTAAAAATCTGACTTCATCATCCTGAGCTTTGATGTTTCCTCTTTAGAAACCCCTGCACTCCAGGACTGGGCCAGGTGCCCCCTTTTTGTGTGTCTCCATAGCATCCTGTGTTTACTCATAGTGTAGCACTTATCACACTGTATTATAATTGAAATCTTAAGTTTTTGTCTCAGTCCCTTGACTGTAGGCTCCCTGGTGACAGGAACCATACCTCATTACCTTTTGTGACCTTTGCACCAAGTTACTCCCAAGTATGGTTTAGGAGAAACAAATTTTGTGGGGAAAAGGATGACTTCCATTTTGGACATGTTTTGTTTAAGTTGTCTATGGTATGTCCAGTTGGATGTGTCTAGTAGACAGTAGCTTATGCAGGCTTGGAGCTCAGGAGATAGGTCAGATCTAGGTTTGGAAATTGTCATCGTAATTGTGGTAGCTGAAAACAAACATCAACAACAAAACATAAGAGTGGATGCCGCCTTCCAAGGAGTGTGTATGTGAGAAAAGCAGGGGGCTGTGGATGCTGGAAAACAGAGAGGGAAAGAGACTACCACACAAACCAGGCAAGCCTGGTGTCAAGAAATCTAGTGGAGAGAAAACACTTTCCAGAAGAAGGAAGTGGTCACCACTGTCAGATGTTTCAGAGAGAGCCACTGGATATGGCAATGTGGAAGTCATTGGTAGAACTGATGTGAACAGTTTCAGAGTAGTGGAGAAAGATGTTTTGTCTGAGTTCCCATACCTCCTTGTAATTCGTATCTAGCCTCTATGTGAACATTAATAATATAGTTCAACAGGTACTCCTGTCTATCCACTTGCCCAAGGTAGAAATCTGGGAGGCAAAATTAAGTTATCCCTCTGCCTTACCTCCAATAGCCAATAATCAAGTTCTGTTCTCCTATTTCTTCTCTGTTCCTTCTTCATTGCCCATAGTATTTTAGTTTATTTCCCTCATCATTTCTTACCTGCTCTAATGCTCCTTTTAGTCATTTCTCCACACTCTGGCCAAAGCATTCTTCTATATGGCAAATCTGATCACACTCTCCCCAGGCTAAAACCCTTTGATTCTTGTTTGTTATTCTTAGGATAATGCATAGTGAGGTTTTAAAGTCTTGTATAACTTGGTATTTGCTTACTTCTCTAGCCTTATCTGTACAGGCAATTTATTTTTTTCCTTACATTCTATACTCCAGTCATTTGAACTAATTTTACTTTCCTAAACCCATTATGTGCTCTTTTATCTTCAGGCCCTTGTGCTTGTTGGTCTCTCACTCTAGAACACTCTTCACTCGCTCTTCATCTTGCCTTCTTTTATTCATTCTTTAGGTCTCAGCTCAGATATCACTTGCTCCAGGATGTCTTTCCTGTTACCCTTCACCAAACTCTGTTGGGTGCCTCCTCTGTCCCCAGAGCACCATCCACTGCCTTTAACTCCTCATCATCCTACTTACCATGCTGCTCTGTAATTCCCTGCACTGTGATCTCTGTGAAGGCAGCAATTGATGGTTTTGCTTATTTGTATCCTCAGCACCCACCCAGTAACTGGCTCAAAGTAGATACCAAACAAATGTTATTGTTGAGTGTCTGGTAGAAAAAGTGTTTGCTTTGAGATCTTAAGAGAAGGCAAGGAAGACCGTATGGCCCACTGGAGGTTAATCTCAATTCCAAGTCCCTCCTAAGATGTCATCTCTTGTTCAGGCTTTTAGAGTCCAATTGTGCTTTCACAGCTATCATTTTAATGAATAATGTGCATACTGTTGTGGTATGTAGCTAGGGTCGAGGCTTTCTTTTAATTTCTTATGTATTCTTATCAGTTTGACTTGAGAGAAACAAGTATATATGGGAGGGGGGAGAGGGAGAATAGGCAGTATCTGTAAATAATATGGTCACATTGGCAGCATTAAATTTACTTATACATAGATAGAAGATAGATATGAAAGAGATATTGCTCATAACCACAGTAAGTTTTATATCTTTTATTCTACAGTTATTTGTTTCATTACATCTGCCAAGACAGGATTGTATATCTTTGTATCACTGATGATGTAAGTAACTTGAAGACATGTTGCTATTTAACTATGTGTACTGTTACTAGAGTCACTTCTTTATTATCTATGTCTATGGTGGGTAAAGGTGATGCAAATATAACTGTCCATAGCTGGAAATTTTTTTCTGTACTTTGCTTTTATCATATAGAGCAGCAAATGACAAGAAAAGTTGATATCTGGGTATATGCAAATCAGCTTGGTTTTGGTAGAGTTTTAGCTTAACCTCTTGCAACTTCTACATTTATCCTATTGTGTATTGAGAATTGGTGTTCATAATTATGACCCTTTGGTATCAGATCCTCTCAAAATTTATCTGAACTATTAAATAGATTATTTCATCCCTCCAATCAATAGTTAGTGAATTTTTTAATGTATATGAGCTTTGGGACAACAAAATCACAATGCATTATGATCAGCTTTGTAAACCTGAATTCACATTGGTAGGTTGTCTTTCGAGTATTTGTAGGTTCTAGACACAAAAAGCTCAATAACTTAACATCATCAAGGTCCTTTCTCTCCTCTACTATCCTTAGTGTCAGCTTCTTCCTAGACACATTCCCCTTATGGTTGCATGGAGCCACATGCTTATTTATTCGTGTCCAGAGAAGAGGGACTGTGTCTTCTTGAGTTTCTTGTTGTAGGAATGAGGAAACTTTTCCCAGAAGCACACCCTCCCCTCCCCCTCCTTTCAAAGTGGATTTCCTTTCATGTCTTATTGGCTAGGATTAGGGTTACGTATTTATTTCTAAATTGATCACTGACGAGGCGTGGAATTGATGTGATTGCCATAGGTCAGGGTTCTTAACCTTTATTGTGTCACAGACCCCTTTGACACTCATGGGTCCCTCCTGGAATGTTTTTAAATGTATGAAGTAAAACACATGATTATAAATGAAACCAATTATATTGAAGTACAGTATTCAAAGTATTTTAAAAATTGATATAGTAATGTATATGCTTCTTTATGAATTCATTAAATAACAAGATCTAGTAATGGGTCTAATAACGAATAATAATAATTTTGAAGTGATGATGTGTATAAACTATTTTGAGATGTCTGTAACTAATGGTATATGAAAAAAAGATTTCTATTGGTGGCAAAGTCACAAGTACTGTTTAATACTAGTCTGGTTTGTTATCTACATTCACAATTGAAATTTAAGTCAAAGATTGGTGAAAATAATAGTGCGATTTTTTTTCTATCCAAGTACATGGGCCCCTTGAATTTGGACCATTGACCCCAGTTTAAGAATCCTTGGCTTAGACTAATCATCTTGAGTGAAATGGACATGAGTGCCAACCACAATGATCATCACAATGATTTTTATCCCTGTTTTCACAGTATTTTCTAAATTATTTTAAAAATCCAGCTATATCTGAAATGACTGATGTGAAAGGGCTTGGAGTAGATGAGAAATATCGCTAGATTTGGGATGGTCAGAGTTGAGTCTTCTATTTCTTGAGCTATGATTAGATACATACACACACACACACACACACACACTTTTTGACTGGCTGAGACTAGACAAGAGTATATCACTTGATCTTTTCACATGTACCACCACTATTGAAAATCAATTCAAAGTTTATGTCAGTGGTGTTATCTTTGCGTATGAAAGACTATACTATTATTATGGATTTATTAAGCATCTTCTTGTGCTGGGCCTTCTAATAGATCCTGTGAATGATATGGAGGAAGTAAAAGCCAACTCCTGCTCTCAAGAAGCTAACCTAGAGGGCTGGCCCAGTGACATAGTGGTTAAGTTCATGTGCTCCACTTTGGCAGCCCGGAGTTCACAGGTTCGGATCCTGGGTGCAGACCTACGCACTGCTCGTCAAGCCATGCTGTGGCAGCATCCCATATACAAAATAGAGGAAGATTGGCACAGGTGTTAGCTCAGAGACAACCTTCCTCAAGCAAAAAGAGGAAGATTGGCAACAGATGTTAGCTCATGACGAATCTTCCTCAGCAAAATAAAAAAAAGAAGCTAACCTAGGTACTGTTATCTTCAGTTGGCAATAATCAGACATTTGGATTAGACCCTCAGCTCTTTCATTTACTAGTTGTTTGACCTTTGGCAAGTTTGTTCCCTTTTTGGAGCCTTTGTTTCCTTATCTGTAAAATGAGGTCAGTGTTAGTTCCTCCTCATAGGATCATTGCTCAGTAAATTTCTGCTGTTTTTATGGTTGCTGTTAATCATCCATATCGTCTTTGTTTACTTTCTAATGTGACTCTGTGTTGGTCTCTTTTCAGGACTTTGAACGTTCCCGAGCCTTTAATTTTCTGAATGAGATAAAGAAGAGGTTCCAGACTACGTATGGTTCAAGAGCACAGACAGCACTCCCATATGCCATGAATAGCGAGTTCTCAAGTGTTTTGGCTGCACAGCTGGTAAGAGCTTTCTCAGGATAGAGTTTTTTTTTGTGTGTGTGTGTGTGTGTGTGTGTGTGTGAGGAAGATTAGCCCTGAGCTAACTTCCATTGCCAATCCCCCTCTTTATTTTTTGCTGAGGAAGATTGACCCTGGGCTAACATCTGTGCCCATCTTCCTCTACTTTTTTATATGTGGGATGCCTGCCACCACATGGCTTGATAAGCAGTGCGTAGGTCCGCACCTGGGATCTGAACCTGTGAACTTTGGGCTGCCGAAGCAGAGCGCACAAACTTAACCACTATGCTACTGGGCTGGCCCAGGATAGAGTATTTTGATTCATATCTTCTTTATTACCTTAAAGCACCATGAATATAGGGTACCCTGACCTGAAATTTATTTTTCTGGTTGTGTTATTATATGCCAACATAATAAAATTTCCTGATAAAGAAAATTTAAAGGGGCCATTTTAGGATGGAAAGCTAATAATTGGTGATATTCTCTATTAATAGTGGTCAGAGCATCTCAGGATTGGGAAGGACATTAAAGGTCATCTACTTTAACTACCCATCTAATGCATAAATCCACTCAACATGCCAAATGGCCTTTTAACCTATACATTAACCTTCTACCCTCCCATGAGGCAAATTTAATTTTTTGAACAGCTTAAATTAGTCGTATGAAAGTCTGTTCATCTGTATGAACCTAATTTTCAGCTCAGTGAAGTTTTACATATGTATATCCTTCTGAAATACTACCCTTTTCAAGATAGAAAACATTTCCATGATCCTGAAAGTTCCCTCATGTCCCTTTACAGTCGGTCCCCTCCCCCACACTCTGCCCCAGGCAACGACTGCTCTATTTTCTGTTGCTATAGTTTTTTGTCTTTTCTAGAATTTCCTGTAAATGGAATCTACATTATGTACTCTTGTGTCTTGCTTGTTTCACTCAGTGTAAGGCTTTTGCTATTCATCCATGCTGTATAAATCAGTAGTTTCCTTTTTTTGCCCAGTAGTATTGTATGAATGTACCACGACTTGTTTATCCATTCATCTGTTGCGGGATATTTGAGTTGCTTCCAGTTTTCAGCTATCATGAATAAAGCTGTTATGAACATCCATGTACAAGTCTTTGTGCGGACATATGTTTTTATTTCTCTTTTGGTAACTACCTAGAAATGGAATTGCCGGGTCATATGGTGAGTGATGTTTAATTTTATAATAAATTATCAAACTTTTTTCCAAAGTGGTTGTACCATTTACATTCCCACCAGCAGTTCCAGTGTTTCTGCATCCTTGCCAACACTTGTTATGGTCTGTCTTTTTAATTTTAGTCATCTTAGTGGGTGTGTAGTGGTATCTCATTGTGGTTTTAATTTGCATTTCTCTGATGACTAATGATGTTGAGACCTTTAAAAATGCTTACCTTTTATCCATGAAACTATTTTGACTGCAAAGATGTAAGTTCTTTCTATGATTGTGTTGTGAATGAGAACAAAAAGACTTATTGTGACTGAATGCTTTCCTTTTCACTTCTCCTATATTATGCTTCTAAATATGCATTCCTCTGGGGATGAAGTTCTTGTAAATAGTTATAAATCTTTATTATTCAGTCAGTTGGTTTGTTTCATACTTTCCACTAGGAAGCATTCATATATGTACAACTGTGTAAAACATCACCAAAAAAGATATACCAACACACAGTCAAAAGTAAATAGGGTTAACTGGCAGCAGAACTTTCAACTTAGCTGGTTTGTCATTAGCTCCAGATCTGTGTGTGACCCTCTGAAGCTGTGCCAGGATCCTTGTCTATAAATGGAGATGATAATAGCATCTTCACCATAGAGTTTTTTGGGTGTATTAAATAACGTCCCCTATTTGAAGCATTTAGCACAGTAAAGGGACTGGAATATCATTTATTAAGGACTCCATAATTGTTAGCTACAGGTAATAATTTCAAAATATATACTATTATCAATGTCTTCGATTTTTAGATCCTATAAGAAGCCAATGAAAATAGGGCACATACTCTGATCCCAGCAGATACAAGAACAGATGATCAGAAGCTGGGCCAGCCTCTACCTCATCAGACTCAAGAAGTGGGGAACAATTTAGGGTGCCCTTTCCCTGTCCTGTTCCCCCTGCGCCAACTGCAGTCTTCTTTCCTCCTTTCTTCCTTGTCTGAGCACAGATTATATAACCCCCTACTTCTGCCCCAAGAGTCTCAGATGTATATTTGCTATATTATAATATATTTAGCTTTATTTTATTTAAAATAAGGTGATATTTTTATACTGTAACACTTACATTTTGTATGTAGCATTTGTTATGCTGCCTATATTTTTTCCTAGGTTTGGTAACAATTTTTGAGTGAAGTGACATATATCTTTTGTATCAATAGAGACATAATTTTATAGTATTCCTTAATGTCATTCCTTTTCTTTTTGTTTTCCTATTGAAAATAATGTCTGGGTACCATAAATTTAATCTTATTTTCGTATAGAAGCATCATTCCGAGAATAAGGGCCTAGACAAAGTGACGGAGACTCAAGCCCAAGTGGATGAACTGAAAGGAATCATGGTCAGAAACATAGGTATGTTTTATGGCATAGTCCTCATGCATGTGGGCAATAATAGATTACTTGATTGGGGTCAAATTATTCTAGAGAGGCTGAAACAGCACTTTCTTTTTATGATTGAAAGCTAATTGTCAGCTGAGATATGGAGATTACTTACCTATGATACTGTCTGCTGTGTGAGTAGTTTCTTCTTAGTACTTATGACTGTTCTTCATTCTAAATTTGTTAGTTTGCTTAGCAAGACTAATTTCTGAGACCGTTGCAACAGTTAGCAATTTAGAATAATTTAGTCAGTTTTGACTAAAGATACCCAGATAGCTGATATTATCAGTAGATACTTAAAGTATAGCTATTTGACCTCCTTAGAAAGTTTGTAGCTCTTGATTGAGAGAAAGAAAGAATTGGACCAAAAGACTGTTGTATTCTTCAGAAGAAAACTAGGATATAAGTTCCATTGGCTGATATTTTGTCAGGAACCTATTTAGCACATTAAAATAACCCAGAGAAATGCATCAAGTTTATTTTTTAATTGATCATGCACTGGTATTTAGATTTAGGATGATGCTGATTTTTTAAAAGCACTGGTTTTCACAGTGTAGTCCCTGGACCAGCAGCACCAGCATCCCCTGGGAACCTGTTAGAAATGCAAATTTTGGGGCCCCACCCCAGACTTATTGAATCAGAAAATCTGGCAGTGGGGCCCAGTAATCTCTGTTTTCACAACCCTCCAGGTGATTCCAATGCATACTCAAGTTTGAAAACCACTCTTTTAAATATGTCTTCTAAGGGGAATATCTCACAGGCAACTTCTATAAAATTGAACAAAAATGATTATATAATTGCTTTATAAGATATTTAATTGAGACTGTTGAATTTAATAAATGTCCCTTTACTTATAATCTTGGATTTACTATTTGAATTACTTTTACATTTATTCTTGAAACAGTTACAAATTATGAAGACATTTTTAAAAATTTGTTCTTGGTCTCACCATCCTAAAGATTCATCTCCATTTTCTTTCCTTTAAATTTTTATCCACACGTATACAAGTTATAGTTTATATTCAGTCTTGTGGAGGCAGTATAATATTGTGATCAAGATTTGGAGTCATACGTGCCTGAGTTTGAATGCTGATTTCACTTCCTACCTGCTGTTAGCCCTCAATCAATCCTCTAACGTCTCTGAGCTTTATTTCCTCATCTGCAAAAAGGAGCTAATAGAACCTAAGGTGACCAGGATAAAAGAGGTAATGTGTGTAAAGCACTTGGTTACAGTGCCTGGCACATAGTAAGAGCTGAATGATTATTAGCTATTGTTAGTCTACTTTCTTCTCAAACGGTATTTCATTGAGTTATATCATAGGTTACCAATCGTGTCCTTATTTTGGACACTTTGGTTGTTTAGAGCACTGTTACTCGGAATGCTGTTTTACAACCAGATAAGGAGCTTGCTCCAGAGTGTAAGTCAATGCTATGCTTCCTTCATTGAGAATGTCTTGCTGTGAGAATGTCGATTGAACTGAACAATGTGCTTAGAGACTTAGTTGAAGCAGTTGCAGTCACTCTTAGGTGGCACTGATTGAGAAGTTTGTGTTACAATAACAGTACTGTTAGAAATGTTTTTATGCCTATTATATTTTTCTTACTTTCTTGAGGTTAATTCCCAGAAATGGGATTAATAATCAAAAGGCAGAAACATTTTTGTGGTTCTTGATATGTATGTCTGTTGGCTATCTGAAGTTATTTCCTTTCGTTGATTTTAGTTTTAATTATATGTCTAGATGCAGACTACAGAACCTATTGGAAAAAAAACTACTGATATTTATTTTCCCTCTTTTTTTGGTCACCAAATGTATTTATTTTGCCTGAAAGTAGAAGCAGCCAACTGCTACAGTATTATTTATTGCATATGCATAAAGTTCCCAGAAAGTGAGCTGTTTTAATCAACTCCTTTTAAACGACTGACTTATCTTTAGAATTACAGAGACAGCAAATTAAAAATGTGGCAAAAACGTTTCTAATCATCTCCCTTTGTTTTTTTAACAGCTTTATTGAGATATAATTCACATATAATACACTTCACCCATTTAAAGTATACAATCCAATGGTTTTTACTATACTCACAGAGTTGTGCAACCTTTCCGACAATCAATTTTAAAACATTTTCATCACCCCAAAAAGAAATCCTGTACCCATTTACAGTCACTCCTCTTTTCCCCTCAACCTCCGGACCTAAGCAACAATTACTCTCCTTTTCTGTCTCTATAGATTTGCCTATTCTGGACATTTCATATAAACAGAATCATATAATATGTGGCCTTTTGTATTTTGGCTTCTTTCACTTAGCATAATGATTTTGAGGTTCATTGATGTTGTAGTGTGTATCAGTACTTCATTCCTTGTTATGGCTGAATAATACTCCATTGTTTTTATCAAATTGATACATTTTATTTATCCATTCATCAGTTGATGGACATTTTGGTGGTTTCCACTCTTTGGTTATTATGAATAATGCTTCTCTGAACATTTGTGTACAAGTTTTTGTGTGAGCCTATGTTTTCAGTTCTCTTGGGTATATGCCTGAGTAGAATTGCTGGGTCACATGGGAACTCCATGTTTAACATTTTGAGTAAGACCAAACTTTCCTAAAGTAGCTGCACCACTGTATATGCCCAACAGCAATATATGAAGATCCCAGTTTCTTCATATCCTCACCAAAATTTATTGTCTTTTTATTTTAATAATGTATTAATAATATTTATATTAATGATTTAATACATTTATTATTTTATTAATCTAGTGTATGTGAAATGGTATCTTATTGTGGTTTTGATTTGAATTTCCCTAATGACTAATGATGTTGAACATCTTTTCATGTGCTTATGGACCATTTGTATGTCTTTGGAGAAATGTCTGTTCAAAATCCACTGTCATTTTTTAAGTGAGTTGTCTTTTTATTGTTGAGCTGTAAGTGTTCTTTGTGTATTCTGGATACTAGACCCTTATCAGATATATAATTTGCAAATATTTTTTTGTATTCTATGGGTTGTCTTTTCACTTTTTTGATAGTGACCTTTGAAGCTGAAAAGTTTTTAATTTTGATGGTCCAATTTATTTTTTCTTTTAGTACTTGTCCTTTGGATGTCATATTTAAGAAACCATTGCCTAACCCAAGGTCACAAAAATTTACTCCTGTGTTTTCTTCTAAGAATTTTATAGTTTTAGCTCTTACATTTAGGTCTATGAGCTATTTTGAGTTAATGTTTATGTATAAGGTAAGGAAGAGATCCAACTTAATTCCCTCAAATATGGGTATCCAGTTGTCCCAGCACCATTTGTTGGAAAGACTTTTCTTTCCCCACTGAATAGTTTTAGCACCCTTGTCAAAAATCAATTATCCGTAGATGTATGGGTTTATTATTTCTGGATTCTCAGTTCTGTGCCATTTTTCTATATGTCTGTCCTTATACCAGTACCACACTGTCATAATTATTGTAGATTTATAGTAAGTTTTAACATTGGCAAGTATGAGTTTTCCAAGTTTGTTCTTCTTTTCCAAGATTGCTTTGGCTATTCTGGGTACCTTTTATTTCCATAAGAATTTTTGGGTGAGTTTGTCAAAAAAGTAACTAGGATTGTGATAGGGATTGTGTTGAATCTGTAGATCAATTTGGGGAGTATTGCCAGCTTAACAATATTAAACTTCTGATCCATGAACATGAGATGTCTTTCCATTTATTTAGATCTTTTAAAAATTTTTTAACAATGTTTTGTAGTTTTCAGTGTACAAGTCTTACATGACAAAGACTCTCTGCTTGACCAAACATTAGACAGGCCTCTCTGAGCCCTCTGTTTGACTAGGCCTCATCTTGGGCTCTGTCCTTGACCTGCCTAAGCTGGTCTTAGCCAAGGATTCTGGTAAGTCAGTCCCCTACCCTTGATATCTGATCACCCTTGATAGCTGATCAAGTTCCTCATCCCCTACCTTTGATGTAAAAGTCATTGGCCTGCCTTTAGGGAGATCCTTTTAGGCCAGTTTAGCAAGAATCCCCTACCCTTGATTTCTCCTTTTAGTAATTTTCCATCCACTGACCACCCCTGCACTCTGGTTGTTGGCTATAAATCTCTACTTGCCCTTGTTGTTTTTTTTCAGAGCGATATAATTTACATACAACATCACGTGAGTTTAAGGTGTACAACATGTTGATTTGATACATTTGTATATTGTGATATGAGTAACACCTTAGCTTTAGCTAACACGTCTACCACATCACATGAATTATCATTTCTTTTTTGTGCTGAGAACATTTAAGAGCGAATCTCTTAGCAATTTTGCAGTATATAATACACTATTATTAACAATAACCAGTGTGCTATGCACTAGAGTTCCAGACCTTATTCTTTTAGTTGCAAGTTTGTACCCTTTAACATCTCCCCAGTTCCTCCACTCCCTAGCCCCTGGTAACCACTATTCTACTGCTTCTATAAGTTTGGCATTTTTAGATTCCACATATAAGTAATATCATACAGTATTTGTCTTTCTCTGTCCCGCTTATCTCACTAAGCATAGTGCCCTCAAGATCCATCCGTGTGTTGCAAATGGCAGGATTTCTTTCATTCTCATGGCTCAATAATATTCCATTGTATATATATACTACATCTTCTTTATCTGTTCATCCATTGATAGACACTTAGGTTGTTTCCATTTCTTGGCTATTGTGAATAATGCTGCAATGAACATGGGAGTGCAGATATCTTTTTAATATTCTGTTTTCATATCCTTTGCATATATACCCAGAAGTGGAATTGCTAGATCATATGGTAGTTGTTAATTTTTTGAGGAGCCTCCATACTGTTTTCCATAGTAGCTGAACCAGTTTACGTTCCCACCAACAGTGCATAAGGGTTCCCTTTTCTCCACATGGTTGCTGATACTTCTTATCTCTTGTCTTCTTGATGATAGCCATTCTGATAGGTGTGAGGTTGATATCTCATTGTGGTTTTGATTTGCATGTTCCTAATGATTAGTGATGTTGAGCATCTTTTCATGTACCTGTTGGCCATTTGTATGTCTTCTTTGGAAAAATGTCTATTCATTTCCTCTGCCCATTTTTAATCAGATTGTTTGATTTTTTGTTATTAAGTTATATGAATTCTTTATATATTTTGTGTATTAACCCCTTATCCAATATATGGTTTGTAAATATTTTCTCCCATTCTGTAGGTTGCCTTTTGATTTTGTTGATTGTTTCTTTTGCTTTGCAGAAGCTTTTTAGTTTGATATAGTCCCACTTGTTGACTTTTGCTTTTGTTGCTTGTGCTTTTAGTGTCATACCCTAAAAATCACTACAAAAACTAATGTAAAGGATCTTCTTCCCTATGTTTTCTTCTAGGAGTTTTATGGTTTCAGGTCTTACATTGAAGTGTTTCATCCATTTGAGTTCATTTTTTTTTGAGTGTGTATGTAGGGATCCAACTTCAGTTTTCTTTATGTGGTTATCCAGTTTTCCCAACACCATTTGTTGAAGAGATTATCTGTTCCCCATTGAGCGTTCTTGCCTCCATTGTCAAATCTTCATTGACCATATGTGCAGGGGTTTATTTCTGGGCTCTCTATTCTGTTCCATTGGTCCTTGTGTCTATTTGTTATAGCAGTACTATACTGTTTTAATTACTACAGCCTTGTAGTATAGTTTGAAATCAGGAAGTGTGATGCCTCTGGCTTTGTTCTTCTTTCTCAGGGTTGCTTTGGCTCTTTGGGGTCTTTTGTAGTTCTATACAAATTTTAGGATTGTTTTTTCTATTTCTGTGAAAAGTGCCATTGGAATTTTGAGAGATTACATTGAATCTATAGATGGTTTTGGGTAGTATGGATGTTTTTAACAATACTAATTCTTCTGATCCGTGAACATGGGATATATTTCCATTTGTTTGTGTCTTCTTCAGTTTCTTTCATCAAAGTCTTATAGTTTTATTGCACAGATCTTTCACTTCCTTGGTTAAATTTATTCCTAAGCATTTTATTATTTTTGATAGTATTGTGATTGGAATAGTTTGTTACTTTTTTGGATATTTTGTTGTTAGTATATAGAAATGCAGTGATTTCTGTATGTTGATTTTATATCCTGCAAGTTTACTGAATTCATTGATTAGCTCAACATTTTTTTGATTTAATCTTTAGGGTTTTGTATATATAATATATCATCTGCAAGTAATGACAGTTTTACTTCTTCCTTTCCAATTTGGATGGCTTTTATTTCTTTGTCTTGCCTGATTGCTGTAGCTGGGACTTCCAGTACTATATGAATAATGGTGGTGAGAGTAGGGACCCTTGTCTTGTTCCTGATCTTAGAGGAAAAGCTTTTAACCTTTCACCATTGAATTGTGATGTTAGCTATGGATTTGTCATATATGGCCTTTATTATGTTGAAGTAAGTTCCTTCTATGCTCAATTTGCTGAGGGTTTTTATCATGAAATGATGTATTTTGTCAAATGCTTTTTCTGCATCTTTTGAGATGATCATAAATTTTTATCTTTCATTCGGTTAATGTGGTGTATCACATGTATTGATTTGTGTATGTTGAACCATCCCTGCATCCCAGGGATAAATCCCACTTGGTCGTGGTGTATGATCATTTAATGTGTTGTTGAATTCAGTTTGCTAATATTTTTTTGAGATTTTTTTGCATCTTTATTCATCAGGGATATTGGTCTATAGTTTTCTTTTCTCATAGTGTCCTTATCTGGCTTTGGTATCAGGGTAATGCTGGCCTCGTAAAATGAGTTTGGAAGTATTTCCTTCTCTTGAGTTTTTTGGAAGAGTTTGAGAAAGATTGGCATTAATTTTTCTTTAAATGTTTGGTAGAATTCACCAGTGAAGCCATTTGGTCCTGGGCTTTTCTGTGTTGGGAGGTTTTTGATTACTGATTCAATCTCCTTACTCGTTATTGGAATATTCCGAGTTTCTATTTCTTCCTGATTCAGTCTTAGTAGGTTGTGTGTTTCTAGGAATATATTCATTTCTTCTAAGTTATCCAATTTGTTGGCGTATAATTGTTCATAGTAGCTTCTTATGATCCTATTCATTTCTGTAGCATCAGTTGTAATATCTCCTCTTTCATTTCTGATTTCGAGTCTTCTCTCTTTTTTTCTTAGTCTGGCTAAAGGTTTGACAATTTTGTTTATCTTTTCAAAAAACCAGCTCTTAGTTACATTGATCTTTTCTATTGTTTTTCTGATCTCTATTTCATTTATTTCCACTCGGATTTTTATTTTTTTTTTCCTTCTGCTAACTTTGGGCTTAGTTTGTTCTTCTTTTTCTAGTTCCTTGAGGTGTAAATTTAGGCTGTTTATTTGAGACCTTTCTATTTTCTTCGTGTATGCATTTATCTCTATGAACTTCCCTCTCAGAACTGCTTTTGCAGCATTCCATAGGTTTTGGTATATTGTGTTTCCATTTTCATTTGTTTCTACATATTTTTTGATTTCCCTTTTGATTTCTTCTTTGGCCCATTGGCTTTTCAGGAGTGTGTTGTTTAGTTTCCACATACTTCTAGATTTTCCAGCTTTCCTCTTGTTGATTTCTAGTTTCATACCATTGTGGTCAGAGAAGATACTTGGTATGATTTCCATCTTCTTAAATTTGTTAAGACTTGTTTTGTATCCTATCATGTGCTGTATCCTGGAGAATGTTCCATGTGCACTTGAGAAGAATGTGTATTCTGCTGTTGTTGGATGAAACGTTCTGTATATGTCTGTTAGGCCCACTTGGTTTAATGTATTGTTCAAGTACATTTCTTTATTGATTTTCTGTCTGGATGATCTCTCCATTGCTGAAAGTGGGGTATTGATGTCTCCTACTATTATTTTCTTGTTGTCTATTTCTCCCTTCAGATCTGTCAGTATTTGCTTAAGATATTTAGGTGCTCTGATGTTGTATGTGTATATATTTATGATTGTTATATATTCTCGATGAATTGGCCACTTTATTATTATGACCTTATTTTTACACTTTATTATTACAAATGACCTTATTTGTCTCTTGTTACCATTTTTGGCATACGGTCTTATTTTGTTTGATTTAAGTCTAGCTATCCCTACTTTCTTTTGGTTTCCATTTGCATGGAATATCTTTTTCTATCCCCTCACTTTGACCCTGTGTGTGTACTTAAATCTGAAGTGAGTCTCTTATAGGCAGCATATAGTTGGGTCTTGCTTTTTATCCATCCGGTGCCTTTTGATTGGTGAATTCAATCCATTTACAGTTAGAGTAATTATTGATTTGTAAGGACTTACTAATTCCATCTTACTCATTGCTTTCTGGCTATTTTGTAGTTTCATTGTTTCTTTTTTCTTCTGTTTCTGCCTACCTTTTTAAATTGGTGATTTTCTGTATTTGTGTGTTCTATTTCTCCTTTCTCTATCTTTTGTGAATCTACTCTAGGTTTTTGCTTTGTGGTTCCAATGGGGCTTACATAAAACATCATATAGATAAACTAGTTCATTTTAAACTGATAGCAACTTAACTTCAATTGCATACAAAAGCTCCACCCATTTACTCCTCCTCTTTTATATTTTTGATGTCACAGTTTACCTCTTTTTACATTGTGTATCATTAACAAATTATAGTAGCTGTAATTATTTTTAGTATGCTTTGCCTTTAACCTTTATACTATAGTTAAGTGTTTAACACACCATCCTATTACAGAATTAGAGTTTTCTAAATCTGTATATTTACCTTTACCGTTGTATTATATAACATTCGTGTTTTCGTGTCACTAATTAACATCCTTTCCTTTAAGCATTTCTTGCGTGGCAGGTCTAGTGGTGATGAACTCTTTCAGCTTTCGTTTGTCTGGGAATGTCTTTATTTCTTCTTGATATCTGAAGAATAACTTTGTCATATAGAGTATTCTTCATTGGCAATTTTTTTCTTTCAACACTTTGAGTATATCATTCCACTCTTTCCTGGCCTGTAGGGCTTCTGCTGAGAAATTCGCTGATAGCCTAATGGGAGTTCCTTTGTAGGTTACAATCTTTTTTTTCCTCTGGCTACTTTTAGGAATCTCTCTTCATCTTTGACTTTCAACAGTTTCATTATAATGTATCCTAAGATCTTTTTGCATTGAGATAATAAGGTGATCTATTAGCTTCATGAACTTGGATGTCCAAGTCTGTCCCCAGGTTTGGGAAGTTCTCAGCTATTTTTTATTTATATAAGCTTTCTGCCCTGTTCCCCCTCTCTTCTTCTGGAACCTCAGTTATTCTGATATTTGTACATTTGATAGAGTTCCATAGATCACATAGGCTTTCTTCACTCTTTTTCATTATTTTTTCTTTATTATCCTCTGATTGGTTTATTTCAAAGTTCCTATCCTCTAGCTCACTTATTCTCTCCTCCATTTGGTCTACTCTGAGGTAGATGCTCTCTATTGCATTTTTCATTTCATTCATTGAATTCTTCAGCTCCAGAATTTCTGTTTGGTTCTTTTTGATGATTTCTATCTCTTTGTTAAATTTGATATTTTGTTCATGTATTGTTTTCCTGATTTTAATGAATTATCTTTCTATATTTTCTTGCAGTTCACTGAGTTTCCTCAAAATCACTATTTTGAATTCTTCATCAGCTAGATCTTAAAATGCCATGTCTTTGATTTCGGTTATTGGAGGGTGATTATTGTATTTTGGTAATGACATATTTCCTTGAGTCTTCATGTTCCTTGGAGTTTTGTGTTGCTGCTTTTGTGTTTGAAGTAGTAGACACCACCTCAAACTTTACTAGTTGCCTTCAGGTGGGAAATAGTGTTCACTGGTCCTATTATATCTGGGGTTTTCTCTGACCTTGTATGGATACACCTGCTCCATGCTTCTTGCTCCCTTGTGTGGTATAACTTTTAAGCTTTTATGTCTTCTCTGGTCTTACAACTCACCAGGCTGGCTGCTGGAAAGCTCTCTTTTGTTTTCCAGAAGGTGGAACTATAGGTCAAGTTTATGGTTTCTCTCTTGCCCACAGACCCTGGTCTGATATTCTGAGAGCTTTCCTTTTATTGGAGCTCACTCTTGCCACTGCAGTCAGGAGAACGCATAAGGAGCTGACTGCAGAGTTGGGGGAGGTGTGGGTTTAGCACTTTGGGCGTTGGGGTGACTGTGGGACCAGTGGAAGGATCATCAGGTGAGAGTCTCCCAGAGGCTTGTGGACGAACTTCCTGCTGAAGTCCTGCACACAGTCATAAGAAACTGCATCCCTTTAATATCCTTTGATTTTTTTAATCTGCCTCTTTCCTGATCTCCTCCCTCCCCTACCCCCGAGTCATAGAGGTCCTGCCTCAGTACTCTGGCTGCCGCTGGTGAGAACTGGACTTGTCCAGTAGCTTGTCACACAGCTGAGGTAGCCAGGCATTCCTTCACCATTCTCCTTTTCCCCTGGGGGAAAGATCACTACCTCTAGGTCAGCCTTACACTGTGTCGCCTTGGGGGAAGGTTGGTGCTGGCAGAGTTCCTTTTACCCTCTCTAATGCATTGAAACTCGTTTTTTTGTTTTTTCTCCAATGGCATGCTGGAATCTCCCCTTGGCAAGGCTGGACTTCTATGAATTCTCTCTCATCTGTGAGTGCCTGCCCAAGTCAGCACTCTTCAGGTTTTCCCCAACTGTGGCCAAGAGGGGTTGGGGCAGGTTCACTGGTCCTGCTGGTTCCACAGCCCATATTGAGATCTATCTGCCTATTACTCATGCACAGGCAGATGAGACTCCTCCCAGATCCTTTGGCATGTGATGCTGGATCCTACAATTCTCACAGAGGCACTTTTGTTTGAGAATGGATGCCTAATTAGTTGTTAAAAAAAGGGGAACAAAAAGGAGGGATGTCTTATGCTGCTATGATTCTGACATCACCCCACTTGTCCTTGTTATATTCAGAGTTGAACTCAATTTCTCTCCCCTATTGCAATAGTCTTGACCCCTATTGCAATGGTGTTGAATAAAGTCTTTCTTACTATTTTTGACAAGTGTCAGAATAATTTCTCTTTAGTAGTTTCTCTCTTCCATTATCCGTCTTGCCTTCTTTTTAGTGGGTTCCTTATGAATCTCTATATACTGGATCATGCCATCTGAAAAGAGATAATTTTAATTCTTCCCTTCCAAATTGGATGCCTTTCATTTCTTTCTTCTGCCTAATTGCTGTGGCTTGAACCTTTAGTATGTTGTTGAATAAAAGTGGCAAGAGTGATTCACAAGTATGATGTTATCTTTCATAGATGCCCTTTATCAGGTTCAGGAAGTTCCCTTCTACTTCTTGTCTGTTGAATGGTTTTGTCATGAAAAGATGTTGGATTTTGTCAAGTGCTTTTTTGCATCTATTGAAATGATCATATGGGTTTTGTCCTTTATTCCATTAATATGGTGTGTTACAGTAATTGATTTTGAATATTAAATCAGTCTTGCATTTCTGAAATAAATGCCAATTCATCATGGTGTATAATCCTTTTTATACTTTGCTAGATTTATTCTGCTAGTATTTTATTGAGTATTTTTTTATGTTTATGTTCATAAGAGACATTGATCTGTTGCTTTCTTTTCTTGTGATATCTTTGTCTGGTTTTTATACCATAGCAATACTGGCCTCTTAGGATGAGTTGAGGTGTTCTTTCTATTCTATTTTTGGAAGAGTTTGTGAAAAATTGGTGTTAATCCTTCTTGAAATGTTTGGTAGAATTCACCTTTGAAGGCATCTGGACCTGGGCTTTTCTTTGTGCAAAGTTTAAAAATTACTGATTCCATCTCTTATTTGTTGAAGCTCTATTCAGATTTTTTATGTCTTCTTGAGTCTGTTTTAGTGGTTTGTTTCTTTCTGGGAATTTATCCATTTCATCTAAGTTATCTAATGTATTGACACAGTCTTGTTCATAGTATTCTCTTAGGATCCCTTTCATTTTATTTCTGTGAAGTTGATAGTGATTGTTTTAGTAATTTGAATCTTCTCTTTTTTTCTTGGTCAGTTTATGCAAAGGTTTGTCGATTTTGTTGATCTTTTCAAAAAACGTACTTATAGTTTCATTGATTCTCTCTATTGTTTTTCTGTTCTGTATTTAATTTTTTCGGCTCTAATCTTTATTATTTCCTTCCTTCTGTTAGCTTTGGATTTAATTTGCTCTTCTTTTTCCAGTTCCTTAAGGTGGAAATTTAGGTTATTAATTTGAGATCTTTTTTCTTAGTCTGCTCAGACTACCATAAAAAATTACCATAAATTGGGTGGCTTTAACAACAGAAATTTATTTTCTTACAGTTCTAGAGGCTGGAAGTCCAAGATCAGGGTGCCTGCATGGTCAGGTTCTAGTGAAAATTCTTCCCAGGTTGCAGATGGCACCTTCTCACTGTGTCCTCACGTGGCAGAAAGTAAGACAGAGAGCAAGCTCTCTGATGTCTTTTCTTATAAAGGCACTAATCCCGCCATAAGCCCTCATGGCCTCATCCAAACCTAAGGATCTCCTAAAGGCCCCATCTCCAAATTCCATCACATTTGGGGGGGGTTAGGGCCTCAGTATATGAATTTAGGAGGAAACAATTCAGTTTTGTAACATCTTTCTTCTCTTTAATGTGAGCGTTTACTGCTATAAATTTCCTTCTATGCACTGCTTTCACTTCATCCCATAAGTTTTCCTTCTGCTACTGATTTCTAATTTCATTCCATTGCTAAGTCCAACAGCTGAGGCCCCTCAAAGTAAGTTTCTAATCTTGGCTCTTTTTCCTGTGTATGGGTCACATTTTCCTGTTTCTTTTCATATTTCCTGTTTCTTTTTTTGTTGAAAACTGGACATTTTAGACAATGTATTATGGCGACTCTGGGTACTGATTCCTAGCCCCCGGGGTTTGTTGTTTGCCTATTTGTTTAGTTGGACTTTTTCTTTGAAGTCTCTTTCTCCCACAGTGTGAAGCCTCTGTTGTCACTTCTCAGAGGGAACGGCCTTCGGCATGCTCACTGTCACCCTGGAATGACGTGGCTCTCTTTGAGTGTCTCTTTTCCTAATCTCCCTGTTAAGCTTCTAGCTGGTCTGCCTCTATTCGTGTCTCATCCAGCTGTTAGCTTCCACTAGTTGCAGGCTAATTGCTCTATTTTTTTTTTCCAACAGTTCCCCCAACATAGATTGCTGCAGTCTGATCTAATTAGTTTTGGGCTCCTTTGTCTTTGAGGCCAGTCTTAGATGCTTATTCTGACCTCAGGAGGGTTCTTCTTAGCTGTCTTCCCCTGATACTTTCTGTTAAACTTCTAGCTGATCTATGGTTTAGCTTGTTCTCTTGAAGCTACCAGCCTCATCTTAATTGCTTATGTCCAAAATCCCCATTGTTTTTGACAGCACCCTTAGGCATGAACTTCCCCATACTCAGTTCCAAATAAACTATGTCCTCTTAGGGAAAGCTCTCTAAGCTTTCTAAGGCCTGCCTCTCCCCCTGGGAACAATCTCTGAGCCACTGCTCTGGAGCTATGGATAGGGACAGTGGACTCCTTCTCTTGGAGTGACATCTTGGCTCTACCAGTGGAGTGGCCTTCTTGGCTTGCCTTTCCCATTGTGGAACCTCCACTCTATGAGTAAGTCGGGCCAGGAGCGCTCAGGGCCCAGTATTCTTAGCCTGCCACCTAAGGTAGAGCTTCTGCCCTATGTGTGGGGGCTAGGTGGAGGAAGGGAGCCCCAGACCTATTAGCCATGCCTTGCTGGAATAGAGTTTCTGCATCATGGAGCTGGGGGTGAGGTGGAGTGGGAGAAGAAATGCTGATGTCTTGCCCCTCTTGGGGAGAAAGCATAGCCTTTGACTAGGACCTTGGGGGGAAGAGAGCTCCCATGCTTTACTTGCCAGGACTAGAACTTCCATCTCACTGAGCTGAGAGATGGAGCAGGTCATGGCTCAAATGCCATAGACTCTCACTGTTCTTACTGAGAATTAGTTGATTTTCTTGGATAAATGTTTCTCTATTTGCTGTATGCCCTTAGGACATTCACAGTTTTCAGAGACTTTAAATGGTGGTTATTGTTTGTTTTTATACTTTTTACCAGTTTTGGTTGTTTTGTTGGAGAGAAGGTCTGTGGAGCTCCTTATACAACAATTTTGCAAGTGTCCAACTTTCACTCATTTTAAGGGTTCTATTTTTTTACTCTCAGATCATACCCTTAATTTAGGGGTTTGCAAACTACAGCCCTTGGATCAAATCTGGCTTGTTTTTCTACATAAATTTTCATTGGAACACAGTCATGCCCATTCGTTTACATATTGTCTATGTCTGACAGAGTTGAGTAATTGCAACTGAGACCATTTGGCCGACAAAGCCTAAAATATTTAGTATCTGGCCCTTTACAGAAAAAACTGCCAGCCCCCACTTTAGTTGATAAGCTTTACTAAAGTCTTAAAGATATAAGTGCTTCTGTAGTAAATATGAGTTGTCAAGAATACCAACTATAGTTAAAATTAGATTTTGCTTAAAACAAAGACAAAAATAGAAGATTTGTAATGTAAATGTGATGTTTTCTTTTTTCCCAACATTTTCAGATCTGGTAGCTCAGCGAGGAGAAAGATTGGAATTATTGATAGATAAAACAGAAAATCTCGTGGATTCGGTAAGTATGGGATATGATAATAATTTTCAGGATGTAAAGTAGAGAAATTGGTTGATGGCTAACACAGTAGGGAAATGTCTCAAATTCAATACTTGAGTGTTTTTTTTTCCTTTCCAACCTCTATTATCTGATTCCATTGTGGTAATGAGGATAACAATGAGGCATAGAAAAAAAGCCATGACCCATGAATAGCCATTAAGGAAGCTTTGGTTTGGAAAACATGCTTAATATACAGAAACAATTATTTTAAAAGCTGTGGGTTGATGCCTACATAGTATAGCATCTCAGCTGCATATACCAGTCTGTTCTCTGTACATTTTGTAAAACATGAAACAAATGTGCAGGCCAGTTGTGACCCAATATGAATCCTGAAAACAATTCAGTCGCTTTCTTGCTTACAGTGACAGCTCAAGCTTTCCCACTATCAAGCAAGAGGCAGGGATTGGGAAGGGCCAATGAGCCTTAAAGGAGTCGGTGTGTCCCTGTGACCTACTTATGCTACAATTACTTGAGTCTTTGCATTTTCCATCTGGTTAGTGGATGAAAGTTTTAATGAAGAATAAGATATACAGTGAATTAGAAGGAGGGCAGAGATCACTTACAATTTGGGTCCACACAATTACAAATGTAAATGCAGAGTAGAAGTTTACACCTTGAAATGGATCAATGAGTGATCATGTTCATTCTTACTGGCAGCTAGATTCTATTGGTTAAGAGCACAAGCTCTAGAGTCAGGCTGCCTGGGAATCCCATGTCTGCGACTTACTAGTTGTGTGATCTTAGGCAAGTTAACCTCTTGCCTCAGTCATCATCATCTTTGTAAAATGGAGATATACCTACTTCATAGTGTTTTGAGGGTTAAACCAGATAATGCATGCAAAGTACCTAACAGTGTCTGGTACATAGTAAGAGCTATTTAAATGTTTATTATTGTTGTTAGTTTTACAGAGACATCTATTAACAATAGGTCTTAGGAAGATAACAGTTTTTTCATCAAAGCACAAGGTAATTGGAGGAAGGGTGGCACCATACAGGAAGTCAAAACATCGGGGTTCTGTAATGGCTCACTTTGTAACCCATTGCTGGAGGGCAAACAGGGCAGAGAAGTATGTGATCCCAGATCAGCAGACCAATTTCTTTGGTACGTCCAGTCCATCTCTTAGCTATTCTTAATCCCTGAAGATTACCCTATTTAGCTGGAATGGTCTGTGTTTGACCAGTAAGTATTAGTATATGCTGTACTTTCCAAATAAAAGTCTTCTTAATTTTGTTGACTATATGACCCAAAATGGCAAAAAGTATTAATTAACTAACAAGTGTCTTTATGGAGGAATAACATACATACAATAAAGTGCAGCAAGTGTACTACTTTTAAAAAGTGTAAAGCTCAGTTATTTTTTACATATGTTTATACCCATGTAACTATCCCCTCGATCAAGATATAAAACATTTCCAACACTTCTATAACCATTTTTCTGACTTACATCACCCTGGATAATGTTCTGCCTGTTCTTAAAATGTATCGAAATGGAATCATATTATGTGTATCTGGCCTCTTTAACTCACCAGTATGCTTATGAGATTTATTCATGTTGTTAAATGTAGTAATAATTTATTCTTTTTTATTATTTTGTATTACTCGATTGTATAAATCTACCTACCACAATTTGTTTATCCATTCTCCTCTGTGGGGCTTTAATTCTGGATTCTATATTTTGTTCATTGATCTTTTTGTCTACCTTTATGCCACTACCACGCTGTACTGATAACTAGAGCTTTATAGAATTCCCTATGTCTTCCAACTATGTTCTTATCCAGGATTGGCTTCACTATTTTAGGTCCTTTACATTTCCATTTATGTTTCAGAATAAGCTTGTTATTTTCCATCCTTTAAAAAAAACTTGTATCTTTGATTCTGATTGCATTTAATCAGTAGGTCAATTTAGGGAGAATTGGTATCTTGACAGCACTGAGTCTTCCTATCCATAAATATGTCATATCTTTGCTTTTTTGTAGGATTTAATTTTCCTTAGTAGTATTTTGTATTTTTTGGTGTATTGGTCTCACATGTATTTTGTGAAATTTACTCTTGAGAATTTCATGCTTTTGTTTTCTATTGTAAATTTTTAAATTTCATTTTCCAATTTTTATTGCTAATATATAGAAATGAAATTGATTTTTATATATTGACCTGGTTTGTATCCTGCAACTTTGCAAAATTCACTTTTTAGTTCTAGTAGCTTTTTTGTAGTTTTGTGCCTTTTATTTCTTTTCCTTGCCTTATCACACTGACTAGAACCTTCTGCACAATAGTGAATACAAGTGAAGACAGTGGACATTCTTGCATGTAACACATCTTATGGGGGAAAGTTCAATATCTTCACTAATTATGTTGCTAGCTATAGATTTTTTATAGGTACCCTTTATCACGTGGAAGAAGTTCCCTTCAATTCCTCATTTGAGTTTTATTCATGAATTTTATCAGATGTTTTTCCTCTATCTATTGAGAGGATTACATGGTTTTTCTCCTTTATTCAGTTAATATTTACTTTTGAATGTTAAACCAACCTAGCATTCCTGCAAAGCCATGATATATTGCCCTTTTTATATTATCCCTTATGTGATTTGTTATTGATTTGTTCAGGAATTTTGCATTTGTTTCTGTGTTCATAAGAGAGGTTGGTCTGTAATTTGTCTTTGTTTTTAGGCTTTGGTATCAGGGATATGCTGGCCTCATCAGACAAATTGAGAAGTGTTACCTCTCTATCCTCTGAAAGAGTTTAGGTACTATTGGTGTTATCTGTTCCTTAGCCGTTTGGAAGAATTCACCAGTGAAGCACTCTCAGCCTGGAGTTTTCTTTGTGGGAAGGTTTTAAATCTACCATTTTGCTATTTGTTTCCTATTTGTACCGTCTGTTCTTTGTTCCCTTCTCCCTCTTTTTCTGCCTTATCTTCGACTAATTGAGTACTTTTTAAATTTCATTTTTACCTCCCTTGTTGGCTTATTAGCTGTAACTCTTTGTTTTGTTACTTTGTGATTGCTTTAGGGTTTACAGTATAAGTCTTTAACTTACCATAGTCTACCTCCAAGTGGTTTTAATCCACTTCACAGATGGGATGAGAACCTTACGATAGTATTCCTCCATTTTACCTTCCTGGCCTTGATGCTATTTTTGTCATACTTTTATTTACACATATGTTATAAACCTCACAATACATTGTTATTTGTCTTAGTGGTTAAACAGTTATCTTTTAAAGAGACTCAAATAATAAGAAAAACATCTTTTCTATTAACCTGTATGTTACCATTTCTGGTAACCCTCTTCATTCTTTTGTGTAGATCTAGATTTCCATCTGGTGTCATTTTCTTTTTTGCCTATAGGATGTCTTTTAATATTTCTTGTAGCGCAGGTCTGCTAGTAATGAATTCTTTCAGTATTTATATATCTGAAAAGTCTTCATTTCACTTACTTTTTTAAAAGATATTTTCACAGTATAGAATTCTAGGTTAATATTTTTTTCAACATTTTAAAGGTGTTTCATCACTGTCTTTTACATTGTTTCTGACAAAAATTCTGTCATTCTTACATACATAATGTGTCTTTCTTTTCTCTGGGCGTTTTTAAGATTTTCTCTTCATCATTGGTTTTAAGAAATTTGATTATAATATGCCTTAGTGTAGTTTTCTTCATGTTTCTTCAGCTTTGGGTTTGTTGAGCTGTGGGTTTGTGGTTTTCATCAAATTATGAAAACGTTCTGCCATTATTTTTTGAGATTTTTCCATTCCTCTCCTCTCCTCTCCTTCTAGGACTCCAATTACATGTACATTAAGTCACTTGAAGTTGTCCCACAACTCACGGATGCTCTGTTCATTTTTTTCAGTCTTTTTTTTCTTTGTTTCATTTAGGATAGTTTCTGTTGCTAGGTCTTCAAGTTTACTTAGCTTTTCTTGTGCAGTTTGTAATCTGCTATTATTCCCATCTTGTGTATTTTTCATCTCTACAAGTTTGATTTGGATCTTTTTTATGTCTTCCATGTTTCTACTTAACGTGTGCATCCTTTCCTCTACCTTCTGGAATATATGAAGTATATTTGTAATTGCAGTGTTTATTCCACTTACATGTAATGTAAATATTGATAGAGTTGGGTTTAAGTAAGGTATGTTGCTCCTTGGTTTTTATTTGCCCCATTGTCATTGTTGCTCTTTTTCTTGCTTTTGTAGTCTGTTTACTTGGGTATTTTAAAAATCGTTTCATTTTATCACCTCTTGGTTTTTTTAACAGCTTTATTGAGTTATTTCTTTATTGGTAAATAATTCACAGAGCATACAGTTGACCCATTTAAAGTGTACAGTTCAATGGATTTTGGTCTATTACATTATAATTTTTTAAATTGTGGTAAAATATATATAACATGAAATTTGTCATTTTTAAGTGTGTAATTCAGTGACATTCATTACATTTACAATGTTGTGCAATCATCACCACTGTTTCCAAAACTTTGTCATCATCCCAAACAGAAATTCTGTAACCATTAATCAATAATTCTCCATTCCCCCTACCCAGTAACCTCTAATCTACTTTCTGTCTCTATGAATTTGCCTATTCTAGGTACCTCATATAAGTGGAATCCTACAATATTTGTCCTTTTGCATCTGGCTTATTTCACTTAGTATAATGTTTTCAAGTTTCATCCATGTGGTAGCATGTATCCGAACTTCATTTCTTTTTATGACTGAATAATATTCCATTGTATTTATATACCACATTTTAGTTATCCATTTATCTGTTGATGGACCTTTGGGTTGTTTCCATCTTTGATCTGTTGTGAATAATGCTACTAAGAACGTTGGCACACAAGTATCTGTTCAAGTCCTTGCTTTCAAGTCCTTTGGGTCTATAGCTAGGAGTAGAATTGCTGGGTCATATGGTAATTCTATGTTTATCTTCTTGAGGGACTGCCAGACTGTTTTCCATAGCTGCTGCACCATTTTACATTCTCACCAGCAAGGTACCAGTTTTTCTACATCCTCACCGACGCTTGTTATTTTCAGTCTTTTTATTATAACCATTCTGATGGGTATGAAATGGTATCTCATTGTGGTTTTGATTTGCATTTCCCTAATGACTAATGGTGTTGAGCATCTTTCCAATGTGCTTATTGGCCATTTGTATATGTTCTTTGGAGAAATTATTCAAGTCGTTGGCCCGTTTTTTCATAGGGCATTATCAGTTACTACTGAAACCATCTGCATGGAGTGAAGAGGCTGTTAGGCTGGTCAGCTTGCCCTTGTCATTCTCACGTGGATTTTTATATCTTCTTCTTGTTCTCTTCTACCTACACCCCCCCATCCCCAAGGGAAGCTTTAGTAAGGTCTAACAATTATTCTTTATAGCTGAACTGGTTTTGAATAGGTGATTTGTCAGTGTTCAAATATTGACCTGAAGATTGTGGAGGATTCTCTACCCCAACCTATTGAATCACATAACTATTTTTAGGTTTATTAGTTTCATTGCTCACTACTTCTTTCTTGGATTCTTTATTGTGATTTAGTTTGTGGGTAATTGCAAAGATTTTAGGCAACTGAGAAGTTCACCAACTTTACAGTTTAGAGGGCACAGTCCCCAAGAGCACCTTCAGTTCTTACACCAACTGCAAATTTGTTTGTTCCCAAAGCTACCCTCAGGTTTGATAATTCACCAGAAGGACTTTCATTCTGAGCTTGAGTGAAAGCTGTCGTACTCAGAGTTATGCTGTATTACAGGCAAAGGATACAGATTAAGCTCAGCCAAGGGAAGAAGCACATGGGGTAGACTTTGGGGAGGTACCAAACCCAGAGCTTCTGTTGTCCTCTCCCCAGAAAAAGGACATGTTACTCTCCCAGCATAGATGTGTGACAACATGCATGGAGTATTGTCCAACAGGGAAGCTTGCCCAAGCCTCAGTGTTCAGTTTTTATTGAGGTTTCATTACATAGGCACAATTGACTGCCTACTTGCTTGATCTCAGTCGCTAGTCCCTGGCTCCTCTAGGTGTGACCCAAAGCCCCTACCCTAAATCATATAGGTGGTCTTTATTGAGTGGGTAGTCCCCAACTTAAATCACATTGTTACTATTTGGCTAGCCCATGGCCCTCAGGCGAGCAAAGATTACCTCCCAGGAGCTGAGGGCAAAGATCAGACCCCTTTTTAGGCAAGGTTAAGTTCCTTACTACACAGTATAGTTGATGGGCATTTGGATCATTTCCAGTTTTGAGATAAGAGAAATAGAGCAGTTTGAAACATTTTTGTGTATGTCTTTTGATGAATTTGTGCATACATCTCTGTTGGGTATATACCTAGGAGTGGAATTGGTGGGCTATTAGGGAATTTTGTTGTTTGTTTTAAACTGTGTGTCCTAGTGGGAATAGTTCAGTAGATATTGAGAATTGATGTTGCAAAAGAAAATGGATAACTGAAGGAGTGAAGTTCTTTTGGCCTTCATACAAGTAAATACATACCTTCCTATGGAAATTGAACAGGCTTTTATGGTTCAAAATCCCAGGATTATCCTGGGCAGAGTAGGCAGATATGTTTGCGGCCAACTGGCTTAAAAGAGCCCTTCTTATGGGAAGCATAAAGAGGAAAGGGCTTTTCCACTAGTGGTAAGAACCACTTCTGGTGCTTGACATCATATGCATTGCTACGATGTAGAAGACAAAGGAGGGAAACCTTTCCAGCGGGCTCATACTGCTTACCATAGACCTGGCAGAGTCCTGCTTTTGGCAACTAGTGATTATGAATGGCTAGCCTCTACCTGTGAAGAGAGGAAAGAGGTAAAGAACACTGGGACTTCAAGAGAATTAATGAAAGTAAAAGTTTTGCAGGTATTACTACAAATCAATCATGTAGTCATTGCCAGGGATCAAGCAACTCGTGCTTTTTTTCTAGTCTGTCACCTTCAAAACAACGAGCAGAAATCTTGCCCGAGCCATGTGTATGAAGAATCTCAAGCTCACTATCATCATCATCATCGTATCAATCGTAAGTTTTTGTCTTTTTAGTGTGTGATTTTATTTTTCAATCTCTAAGAACTTAGGTGCTGGAATTCTTTCTCAATGATCAGCACTCTGAAATGAGCTACATACACCTTTTAATGGTGAAACACATGACCAGGAAGTGGCTTTCCTATAAAGTCACTATGAAATATTATCTGTACTTAAACCCCATCTCCCTATTGAGAATTTCTGTGTGTAAGCAGTCATGCAGAGCATTCCCAATATTCCTGGATATTTAACATTTTTCTCACTACTGAAATGGGATTCTTTTAGAATTACATTTTCTAATTGATTCCATATTTTCTAATTATATTTGTATTTTCTAGTTGATTCTATTTCTGTTTTCTCTTTTCTAGTTGATTTATTTTGTGTCTGGTGACCTTGCATATGTCTTATTAGTTGTAATAGTCTGTCAGTTGATTCTTCTGTGTGCTATAGATCAGGAGTCAGCAAACATTCTGTCAAGTGCCAGATAGTAAATACTTTAGGCTTTGTGGGCCACATACAGTCTCTGTCGCATATTCTTCATTTCTTTAAAGAACCCTTTAAAAGTATTAAAAACCACTCTTAGGGGCCGGCCTGGTGGCACAGTGGTTAAGTCCACTCACTCCACTTCGGTGGCCCGGGGTTCGCAGGTTCGGATCCCGGGCGTGGACCCGCATACCGCTTATCGAGCCGTGCCGTGGCGGCTTCCCATATAAAGTGGAGGAAGACAGGCACGGATGTTAGCTCGGGTCCAGTCTTCCTCACACACAAAAAATATATCTCTATAAAAACTGCTCTTAGCTCACAGGCCAGGGGCTGTAGTTTGCTGACCCCTGCTATAGGTGAATTATGATGCCATCTGGTAATAATTTTAATCTCATCAAATTTATATTTATGTGTATACACACACACATACATTCACACAATTTTATATAATTATATATATATATTTTTGTATTTACTAGCAATGCTGGATAATTGTGATGTCAGTGGGCATCTTTATTTAGTTCCTGGTTTTAATTGGAATGCTTCTAATATTTCATTTCTAAGAGTAATATTTACTTTGAATTCTTCTTAGATATTTATTATTAAAGAACTTTTATTTCTAGATTGCTAAAAGTTTTTATCAGGAATAGGCATTTAATTTTAGGAAATGATATTTCTCTACCGAATGAATTGATAATGTGACTATTTACATTTAGTATTAATGTATTGAGTTACATTAATAAATGCACTTATAATTATCCTTTCCTTTCTAGGATAAATATTAAGAGGTCATTATGTAGAATTAATGCATGATGAGTTCAATTTTCTAATATTTAGTAGTTCTGTTGTTTATAACTATAAATTAGTCTATATCCTCTCCTCCTTTTGGAACCCCTATGTAAACAGATATTGGATCTCTTTGAACTATCCTGCATGTCCAGTAACCTTTTTAATATGTTTAAACTCCTTTTTCGCATTGTATTCTGGGAGAATCATTCAGCTAACTCTTCCAGGAAATTAATTTTATTTTCAGCTCTGTTCATTCTGCTATCCAGCTCTTCTATTTATTTATTTTTCAGAGCCATGTTTTAAATTTCTAAGAACTCTTATTATTCTTAGTTTAATCTTGTTTTTCATGGAACTTGTACTTGTTAACAGAGAGACTCCTTGAATTTCTTTGCATATAAAGAGCTATATCACAAGGAATTAGCTTATGCAATGGCAGGAGCTGGCTAGGCAAGTCCAAAATCTGCAGGGCAGGCTGTCAGGAAGGGCAGGCTGGACCTCTGGGGCAGGAGCAAAGCTGTAATTCACAAGCAGGATTTCTTCTTCTTCAATGAAACGTGGACTCTGTTCTTAAGGCCTTTTAACTGATTGAATCAGGCTCATTCAGATTATGTGGGATAATCTGCCTTACTTGAAGTCAACTGATTATGAGCTGTAATCAGATCTACAAAATACAGCAACACCTAGATTAGCATTTGATTAAATTACTGTGCACTGTAGCCTAGGCGAGTTGACACATAACTGACCTCATAGAAATACAGTTATGTTTATATGTAAAGGATTTATTATTTTTATTTTTAAGTGAATTTTATAGGTATATCTTTTAAATTTCATTTCTAATATGGTAAGTGTTGATAGTTATAACCCCCCTAAGCAAGAGCTCTGTGGAGGCCTCACTAATTTTTAAGAGTGTAAAGAGGTCCCGAACCAAAAGTTTGAGAGCCACTGCTCTATGCAGGGCGAGGGGGATGCTTTACTTTGTGGGTAGTTCATGGCCTGGCAAAGCAGCCTTTCCTCTCCGTCCTCTTGTTATTTGCGGAAGTCTGAAGTTAACTCCAAGCAGATACCTCTGACTTGGCACCACTTCTCCTCAACCCCTGTCGAAGGTCCTCCACCTGAGACAGCTGCACTTACCTAACAGGGAAGGGCAGCCATAGATCTGTCGATGTTCTAGTAGAAATTGTGCCATGGCCGTGAATGTCGCCTTGCTCAGGGTCCTCAGGTGGCACATTCTAGGCTTCTCAGCTTGGCTTCTTCCTTCTTTGGTCTGTGAATTTAGATTGATTTATGAAGCTGTGTTATTGTTACATTCCAATTACGTTTATTGATTACTTACTGCACATGCAGAGCGCTGCTCTAAATGCAGTATCAATCCTTGCTAAAAGGTGTTGTTAACCTGATGTATTATGCTTCAGCTTTGAAGATCCTTATATTTCAGCTGTGGCAAATGGTCAACTGTATATTCAACTGGAATATCTGTGTGTGTGTGTGTGTGTGTGTGAATACGATGTGAGTAGTTTAACTTATTCATTAGTAACTAGAATTTGCTGTAACCGCCCCCCAACATTTGTAGAGAAGTAAGGCAGAACACTTTGCTGATTTTTGGGAGGGAGCATGGAATTCATAAATGTATTCTTTCCCAAGCATGAGAATAATGAAATCAGTCACTTAAATATCTCAAAAAGTTCTAATTTAAGGCAAAACAAAATGCCTCATTTAATGCAGTGAACCTAATGTTTAAAATAAATCTATTTTTTGGAATATCATGAGATGAGCAAGCATATACTATTAAAATAGCATAATTTAAAATTACAATACTATAAATAAAAGGCTAACACATCTATAATAGGACTAGCGTTTTTGCTGTGTTACTTGTGTCATCAGCTTTTCTTTGATTTGATGATTATAATTAGTGTCATTATCCACTGAAAGGTTCAGAGCAACATTCTTGCTCATAGGTGATATAGATCTAGAGTCTCTACTCCTGCTGCTTAATATTTTTTTATCATCCTAATAATGAAAAATCAGTTCATGTGTAAAACCTAAAAATATACTTAATAAAATCATACTTAAAGGGAATTATGGTAATTTATCTTTATGACTATTAATGATGTTTCAGTAAGACTTGCTCATATAGCTCGATTCTGCCCAGCTCCCAGTGAAGAGAAACAGCTTCGCTGCTTTCTCTCCCACTTAAGAAAGCATAGTGGAATTTAAGTGGGTGAGAGTTACATCAGAAAGGATCATTTTAATTCCACCTCTGTCTTTGAAAATACTTGATCAGTGTGTTATATTATTACGCAACTGCTCCTCTGATGGAACCAGTATTTGATAATAGATCTTTGCTTTATCTCTTATTTTGGAGCCTGTGATAGATTCAAGAAAATAAAATTGCCTTCTCCCTCCCTCCAGGTGTTCATCTACATCATTGTGTCACCTCTCTGTGGTGGATTTACATGGCCAAGCTGTGTGAAGAAATAAAAAAGAAAAAGTTGTCATTAACCGAGGACGTCAGAGAACAGGAAGTTAAAAGCAATCCATGTGATTCAAGCCTTTTAATACTGACAGATGGTGTCTGCCAGTCTCTTCAACCCTCTTGCTTTTTCTTTTTTTTAATCTTGTTCTGTGCCTCAGATTTATCTTTGTCCTACCAACCAGTTTATTCTAGTGCACTTCAGATTGAACCATTTATTGCAGCAGTAGCCTTAAAAAGGCTTTTTGTTTGTTTGGTTTGTTAACTAGTGTCATCCGCTTAGAGAAGCATTTTTGTTTGTAATTGCAGAAAGCTATTACCAAGGTGGAAGCTACCAGTCTTATGAGCTGTCTACTAAAACTGTGGGTGAACTTTGTGCACACAAAACTATTCAAGAGACAGATAGTATTGCTAACATCTCATTTTAATATCTTTTGTTATTGAAGAGTTTTAGGTGCTTGAACACAATATAAATGGAGAATTGTTGTTATTTGGGGAATTGTAATTAAATTGCTGGTGCTGCTTGTTTCTAAGAACCCAAGCAGGTAAAGTATTAAACATTTCAGCCAGTCAGATGGGGAACATTTTGCTAGTCTGTTAGAAGCACACAAAATTATCCTTGTCCTCCTAGTATTCACTTTCAGGAAGAAAGTTTGACCATTTACAAACCTCACAGAGCTTGATGTCCTGTGTTTCCCCATTGCAGTTCACTTGAGAAGATGATGGTTTAAATATTGTTGAAGGTTGTGGTTTTTTATGTAGTCCTTTTTCTTCAGTGAATATTTAGGACAAATGTATACTTAATAGAATGGATAGTAGAGGGAATGGGGAGGCAAATTCCTCTGGTTCACCAGAGAAAAAGAAGAGAACCACATTGGATGTGCTAGCATTTTAACAGTATGCAGGGAGGTCGTGTGGGAAAATTTTTTGAGTCTGAGAAAAGCCCAAAATGAGTATAGTCCACAGTCAACTCCAGGGTTTGGGTTTGACTGCTGATGAATAATAATTTGAGCATCCTTTGTGGTTTAATAAGTTCTTTAATCTGCCTAGTTTTGAAGAATTCTTTTGTGACACTTCAGCATCGACAGTATGATGTATAGAAACAGTGCAAGACAGTTTAACTAACATCCCTTCAACTGCAGTGTGAGAAAACTGGAGTGTAATCATACTGCTTCAGCTACTCTGGCATCTGTTAGCTAGTATGTACTTTTGGTGTGTATCTGAAAGGATGACATTTGCTGCCCTAGATCTAATTGAATTTATTCATCAATAAATGCCAGTAAATTGAAATTGTTACATTTGAATATTTTCCCAATGAAAGAACAAAATTAGTCTATAAAACCTAGCCATCTGTTTAGCCTAGTCTTGTGCCTTGAATACATATGTGTCACAGAATCTCGCTTATGCTACCTGTTCTTCCATCTAAACCTTTCGAATCATGCAGATTCATTTATTCATATATTTAGGCCCACTGGAACTCTTCCTGGTGATCGTGCATAACGCAACCGGTTTTCCAGTCTTCTCTATCAACACTAATGCCTTTTAATTACATCAACATTTCCTGTTGGAAAACACATTTGTTCCAGGAAAACATTTGGCATTCCTAAATAATAATTTCCAAATGTCTTTAATCCAAAGAAAAAGACTTAAAGCTTATTTTCCCTTTCTTATACACACCTGAATAAAAATGATGTGCATGTTGTAGGAATAAATTACGTAACTGTCCCTTGGTCTATTTATGTATGAGAATGCTTTTTAAAGCACATATCTTGTTTTAAATGATGCACAAACTGAAGACATTAATAAAATTTAAGAGTAATACAATGGGTTGCTTATTTGAGAATTTCTTCCTGGAATCTAATTTCTTCTGATGACATTTTGCCATAGTTTACAGAACAAAAGTATTTTGCTGAAGATACATTAGGAAGTGTGAGCTGGAGACTTTCAGTAAAGAGCTATATAGCATTGTCTCAGGTGTATAAAATTTCTTCAAAGCCAAAAGACACACAAAAAAAACTTTAAAAAAATAAGTAGGCCATACTGAAACCAACAAAAGATCCTGAAATGACCACACAGCCTCAACAACTGTCATCCTGAGACCATGGTTGAAACAACAGAAAAAGAACTCCAGGGATGGTAATCCAATTCAACACAATTCTGAAAAATTTTTCTATCTAAAGTTGGATGACTGGTTCTGAAAGGGATGGCTCAAAGGAAGGCATAAGAGGTTGGGAGAGAATAATTCATTATAGCAAACAGGTTTAGCTAAACAAAACAAAAAGAAAAAGGGGCAAAGATCAAATGTGCAAAACTGGGCCACAACAAAATAATAATCAATCCCTTGGGACCTTTGAACCTAGGTAACTGAAGTCAGGAATAGTAGAACATGTTTTTGTACAGGCTAGAGCAACTAGAAAAGAGCCCATTTAACTTCTCTGCAGGCTCCTGCAGGTTTCAACTGAAGTATGCACTCCCTAACAAGACACTTAGAGAAAAAAAAAGATGGCTTTTTATTTGGTTGTTATAAACAAAGAAGCAGCACAAGCTAACTATTTCTCTTTACTTCAAACCCTTGGCTGCAAGGTCAAATAGCGTCATAAATCCATAAGTTTCCTTCATAATGAATGGCTATGGCTTACATCAGATAATGGTTCCTTGTTGCTTAACTCTGCTGGTACCTATCTTTCCTGGCCTCAAGGTAGAGGAAGAAATTGGGTTGCTTCCCAGCGTACCTTGATGGAAATGGTTGTAACAAAAATAGTAGCAGTCCTAGACCCTCCCACAATGTTTTACATTTGAAGCAGGTGTGTTTCTGACAGCTCCACCTTGTCACGAATAATAAATGAGGTGCAGAGGTGGTGGTGGTGGTGCTTGTTGACCTATGATTCAGTTTGAATTAAGCAAGGAAGACAGAGCCAAGACAAGTATTATGGAAACAAGGGGTTTAATACAGGATTCAAGCTTACACAGATGTGTGACAAACTGGAAAGGGAAGGTCTGAAAGGGAGGTGACGGGATCAGAGGAACAGTCCTAAGCATTTCCACTTGAAGCACTGTCACTGGTGGACAGACAGGTCAAAGCTTGCTGGAGAATCTGAGAATCCCTGCATGTCTGTTTGCCAAAGTGGGTATGTGAAGAGGGACATGTGGAAAGGTTTGTGGAAGCCACAGTCTTAGTTGGCCTGACACCAAGTATCGCTTGTGGCCCCAGTTGGTCAGCAGGGCCAGTAATCAGGAGGATGAGCTGGATGTGGAATGGAGGAGATTGGGAAAAAGCTGGTGTACACCAGGCATATTAGCATCTTCATGTCTGACGGCCCTGACCTTCAGAGGGTATTGGCCTCCACTTCCCTTCTGCTTTCCAAGTCTCACGTGAGTTCATTTCACTGGCAAAACATAATCCTAAAAGCATATAGGGAAAGTAGTTTCTATGAAATTCCCAGTTTCTGTCAAAAGCAGTGGTGTCAGTCCAGGACAGCCAAGTTCTTCCTAGATTTGTTCATAAAATCAGTTTAACTTTTTATCTTATGGAGAAAGACCATTTGGGTAGGTTAAAGCATTCTTTTGGTCAGAGCACATTGTACAAAATTATTTTTGACTCATGTTGTTTATTAAACCAAAACATTATCTAAAGCTGAAATATGTTTTGACTTTCTACATTTCTTTTCCAACGAGAAGGAAAACCATAATACTCTGTATAAAAAATTTCATATATACAGGCTGACCCCTGATTTACCTTTTTTATTCCATGTTTGGAACAGCATAAAGAAAACTTTAAAAAGTCTCGTGCACAAAGAGAACATTAAATTCAAGAGTGCCCCTTACAGACTTTCACTTCTGGCTGGGATGGGGTAATAGGGACTGTGTTTACTCTCCCGCCTGAAATAATCCCCCAAAAGGACAAAATATATGAAACAACAGTTTCGAAGACATGACTCCAGGCAATGAAGGGCAGTGGTACTTCAAAGAGATGAACCCAACAATTGCCCCAGCTTATTATGTTGAGAGAGTGTCCAGGCCATGATGCAGTGAGGAGGAGCTCAAGAAGAGCCTGGCAGATTCCCTGGGTTGAGACATGACTGAGATTTCCAGGGAGACCAAGACACATGGTCTTTGCAGGGCAGGGTACTGGAGAGGAGAGAGCTGCAGAAAGAGGACTCCAGAGATCCCTACCCATTGCCAGGGAAAGAACCACCCAAAAAACATCAGGGAACAGTATCCTCCACTCACACAGGAATATTACCTGTACCCACCAGACAGCCTGGAAAACCTCATGACACAGAGTATTGGGTAGACTCTTCTATATGTTCAAAAAGGTAAGTATAGACAAAGAATTTTAAAAGTCCCATTGAATTTCTAGAGATGCAAATGAGGATTTCTGAGATGAAAAATACACTGGATAGGATTAAGGGCAGAGTAGACTTTGCAGAAGAAAAGATTACTGATCTTGAAGACATAGCAATGCAAACTACCCAAATGAAGCATAACAAAAGTCAAAATGGTAAATGTCAAAATGGATTTTAAGAAAGTAAGAGTCCACTCTAAATGCTTATAAGAAACCCACTTTAAACATTAATACACGAATAGATTAAAAGTGAAAACGTGGAACAATACACCAGGCTGCCACCAAAAGAAAACTTGAATGGCTATCGTAATATCAGATGAAGTAAATTTCAGAACAAAGAATATCCAGGGGTAAAGGAGGATGTTTCATAACGGTAATGTGTCCATTTGTCAGAGGTCAGAGTATATGGATTAATGTTTGGGAATAGATTTTGGGCTACCTCTGAATGCAGGCCATATGATATGGGAAGAAAAAAAATGAAATACTAAAGGTTTTTTTGTACTTCAGATTTTGGACTCCAATCTGTCTGCTACCACTATTTTTCAGTCTTCAAATTAGCTTCCCTAAATTCTGTCCAGTGATTATAGTTACATTCAAGGGGAGAAATACAGAGGACTTTGCTTTATCAATTTTGTGCAGAAACTAAACCTCAGTGAGAATTGATACTGGACATACAGTGAGAGATGAGAAACAGAAATTGCAAACCATAGCTTTATCAATTATATTTTGCCGCATAACTACAGCCCCAAAACTCAGCGGCATAAAACAATTACAAATATTTTCCAAGGTTTGGTTCAGATTCCAGGTTAAGGATTTCAGTAGGGTTTAGGGTCAGGATCAGGATTAGGGATCAGGATCAGGGTCAATGTCAAGGTCAGGAGTCAGGGCCAGGGCTGAGGGCTAATGACTAGGGCTAGGTTAGGGCTCTTTAATAAGCAAGTCCAGGTGGATCTTGGGCAGGTAATCGAGGTCCATGCTTTAGGGAACACTGAATAGTGGTGGTGGGATCACTTGATGTTTTCCTTGCATAATGTGTAGTTCAATGGTATGGACTCTCTTAGTGAGTTATGAGTTGTCTGTCACTAGAGGTGGTAGCACAGACTGAGCAGAGATATTGCAGTGAGAATTCAAAGATCAAAAGCAAAGTTGTTGTCTTTTAACTTTGTAAATCACAAATATTTTGTGTTTTTAAACTAATTTAAATCCGTTATATCAATGGACTTGATAAACCTCTAGATGACCAAGTTAAAAAATGTTTTTTAAAAACTGATGCCTGCTTTGTGCCAGGCAGTGTATTAGCCCTTTCCCATGGGTATTCGTACCCTGGTTTACATAGGAGGGAACTGAGGCACAGAAAAATGATTTATCCAAGCTTACCATGAGATAAACCAACTTCTCTGACCCACATCCAGTGCTTACCAGACAATGTGCTGATTCCTAACCTGAAGCTATAGAAAGTAGATTAACTTTTCTGTTTTGAATTAGCTTACTGAGCAGATTGCACAATGAGATTGCAGACAGTGGACATGCTAAAATTTTCTGGTTAATTCTCTGCTGTGTTGATCTACCATGTTCATGATGGGGAAAGAGCACTCCCAAAGCTGCATGCATGACCCAAAATTTTGAGGCTTATTTTGGAAAAGACTATCCATATTGCATTGTAGTGCTCAGGACGATGACCAGGATTCAGAGAAAGCCCTAAAATCCCACCATGTATTGAGTGCCTACTATGTGCCCATTGCTGTCCTAGGTTCTCTAGGCAGAGCAGTGAACTAAACAAACAAGTTCTCTATGCTCATGGAGCCCACATTCTAGTGCAGGAAAATAGAAAACAAACAGGTAAGATAATTGGAGACAATGGTAATCGATGTGAAGAAAAGAAGATAGTGTAGTGGGCTAGGAAGTGCCTGGGGCTGGAGCTGTGTCAGCACTTCGAGTGAGGTGACAGAAAAACATGGGAGAATTACATCATGTGTAGATGACTCACCTTCACATGAACACTTTCCAGACTCCCTTGCCTTGATTTACCATTAATTTGACAACACCACTCTCTTAGATGTAAGATTTTTGCCTTGATAAGTTCAAATGTTCTTGGATGATGCTTCTGTAAGTATCTAATGCATAAGTGAGATGATATATGAGAAAAAAATTGTGAACTGTAAAATCTTATACATATGCTAACTTAAAAAATGTTGCCTTTCTTCCTAGACTGTCACTGTGGTCCCTAACAATTAAAGTCAATGCTACTGCTTCTACTGAATGGAGACACCCAGTCATAAAAGAAGAATGAATCTGACCCTGGGCAGCAGCAATATTTCTAGTAGCAAAACTATTCCATTAGCTTCAGCTGAATGTTAACTTTAGACAGAGCATAATGAATGGTACTGTATCTATAGGCAAGGCAGGGGCTGACTATATAACCAATAACCAGTATTGGTTATTTTGTACTTCAATGAACACATTATGTGTGTGATAAATATTTATTCGTAGTGACTAGACAATCGAGGATCATTTTTTTAAAATCCTGTTAACTGTATGTGATCATACAGTGTTGTAAAAGCTTGCTCTTTATCTTCAATGGAAGAATATATTTGTATCCTACCTTTCAAAGGTAATTGTAGCATTCAGCCAGTTCTCTCTTTAGCCTGACATTACATCCTGATGCTATTGCTTGGCTTTCCTATGCACAGGAAATTCCAGTATTTATCAGTTTTGATTTTCACTGGTGTTAGGTCACGCAATTCGAGGAACTCAGCAAACTTCTTCCTGGAAGACTATAACACTGACACATCTACTGGAAATCTATGCTCATGGACTGACAGTTCCCTTGTGCTATGGAAATTTTCATAGTGGTAAAGAAATCAGGCTGAACATACTAAAATGCTGAGTATTAAAAACCATCTGATGAAATTCAGTGCTTTAGTAAGTATTGAACTGGATATCACAACATGTCAAACTTATGTAATAATTCTTCCATTTTCATCTACAGTTATTCTACCCCATTCTATGCAGGAGGCACTCCATTATTTTTGGAATGCCCTTGACATCACATGACTCTTTGGAAGAGCTTTACAATTCTCCCTCCTCCAGGACGTTCTCCTTTACTCAGTGGAATTAAGTGGTCATTTCACTTCTAGCAATTGCTACAGTTAAAAACCTGTCCGTGGGAAACATTATGTAAGGGCTTGAAAGCTAACCAAAAAAGGTGGATTGTGCTCTTACTTGCTACTTACTATTGCCCTTACTGAATGGAAATCATTCCAAATACAACTGGTAGAACCTCAGAATCACCCTGGTTCCAGGGTGGGCAATAAGAACCTTGGCTTTCAAAAATAGAGGTGATGTGTTTTGATCATAGAGAGACCAGCATAAAGGCCAGCTATTGTTTCAAACCACACTGGCTGAAGCAGCCTCAGGTGTTGTCTATTAAGAGGATTTAAAGAGAATTCCTTTAAAATTTTTTCTTTCCTCTTTTGTGATCTAGACATTTAAGGAAATCTTTATCAGGTAACTGGCTAACTATAGAGATAATGAATCAGAAACCTCAGTGGCCACACACAATGAAGAAGACACAGTTTACAAAAATAGTTTAGAAAAGTCACAAATGGATGGCTCCAGCCCTCAATAACCATAAATTAGCAATCCCTTAAGAGAAGAATTAGATTTCCTCAGTTACAAAGTAATACTCAGAATGCCCAGTTCCCAAGAAAAGTTAAAAACAAACCAAAAAGAGGAAAACATGTTCATAGGAAAAAAAGAATTTGACAGAAGCAAACCCTGAGTAAGCCAAGACATCAAAATTATTAGCCCAAGACATTTAATTAAATTTTAACACCATGCTAAAGGAGCTAAAGGAAGCCAGGGACAAAGAACTAAAAGACATCAAGGGAAAAAGCCTGAAAAAATGAAAATATTAATTAAAAGAACCAAAGAGAAATCTTGTTGCTGAAAATTACACTAATTCAACAGAGGGATTCAACAGAGGAAGAAGAGAGGATCATCAAAGTTGATAAGATGATGGAAATTATACGGACTGAGGAACAGTCAGGAAAAAAAAATGAAGAAAAATTAAAAGATCCCCAGGAACACGTGAGACAAGATCAAGCATACCAAAATACCCATTAGAGGATTCCCAGAAAGAAAAGAAGAGAGAACAAAGAGGAAAAAAGTATTCAGGGTTAGGGGGTCAGGGTAGGATAGGGGGTAGACGTGAGGGTCGGAATTAGGGGTTACACTTAGGGTAAGCGTTAGGGTTAGGGTCGGGATGAGGGGTTACAGTTAGGGTAAGGGTTAGGGTTAGGGTTCGGGTTAGGGTTCGGGTTGGGGTTAGGGTTCGGGTCAGGGTTCGGGTTCGGGTTAGGGTTCGGGTCAGGGTTCGGGTCAGGGTTAGGGTTCGGGTTAGGGGTAGGGTTCGGGTTCGGGTTCGGGTTAGGGTTAGGGGTTAGGGTTAGGGTTCGGGTTAGGGTTCGGGTTAGGGTTAGGGTTAGGGTTCGGGTTCGGGTTCGGGTTCGGGTTCGGGTTCGGGTTAGGGTTCGGGTTCGGGTTCGGGTTAGGGTTAGGGTTCGGGTTCGGGTTAGGATTAGGGTTAGGGTTAGGGTTAGGGTTCGGGTTAGGGTTCGGGTTCGGGTTAGGGTTAGGGTTAGGGTTAGGGTTCGGGTTCGGGTTCGGGTTACGGTTAGGGTTAGGGTTCGGGTTAGGGTTCGGGTTCGGGTTCGGGTTCGGGTTCGGGTTCGGGTTAGGGTTAGGGTTCGGGTTCGGGTTAGGGTTAGGGTTAGGGTTAGGGTTAGGGTTAGGGTTAGGGTTAGGGTTAGGGTTAGGGTTAGGGTTAGGGTTAGGGTTAGGGTTAGGGTTAGGGTTAGGGTTAGGGTTAGGGTTAGGGTTAGGGTTAGGGTTAGGGTTAGGGTTAGGGTTAGGGTTAGGGTTAGGGTTAGGGTTAGGGTTAGGGTTAGGGTTAGGGTTAGGGTTAGGGTTAGGGTTAGGGTTAGGGTTAGGGTTAGGGTTAGGGTTAGGGTTAGGGTTAGGGTTAGGGTTAGGGTTAGGGTTAGGGTTAGGGTTAGGGTTAGGGTTAGGGTTAGGGTTAGGGTTAGGGTTAGGGTTAGGGTTAGGGTTAGGGTTAGGGTTAGGGTTAGGGTTAGGGTTAGGGTTAGGGTTAGGGTTAGGGTTAGGGTTAGGGTTAGGGTTAGGGTTAGGGTTAGGGTTAGGGTTAGGGTTAGGGTTAGGGTTAGGGTTAGGGTTAGGGTTAGGGTTAGGGTTAGGGTTAGGGTTAGGGTTAGGGTTAGGGTTAGGGTTAGGGTTAGGGTTAGGGTTAGGGTTAGGGTTAGGGTTAGGGTTAGGGTTAGGGTTAGGGTTAGGGTTAGGGTTAGGGTTAGGGTTAGGGTTAGGGTTAGGGTTAGGGTTAGGGTTAGGGTTAGGGTTAGGGTTAGGGTTAGGGTTAGGGTTAGGGTTAGGGTTAGGGTTAGGGTTAGGGTTAGGGTTAGGGTTAGGGTTAGGGTTAGGGTTAGGGTTAGGGTTAGGGTTAGGGTTAGGGTTAGGGTTAGGGTTAGGGTTAGGGTTAGGGTTAGGGTTAGGGTTAGGGTTAGGGTTAGGGTTAGGGTTAGGGTTAGGGTTAGGGTTAGGGTTAGGGTTAGGGTTAGGGTTAGGGTTAGGGTTAGGGTTAGGGTTAGGGTTAGGGTTAGGGTTAGGGTTAGGGTTAGGGTTAGGGTTAGGGTTAGGGTTAGGGTTAGGGTTAGGGTTAGGGTTAGGGTTAGGGTTAGGGTTAGGGTTAGGGTTAGGGTTAGGGTTAGGGTTAGGGTTAGGGTTAGGGTTAGGGTTAGGGTTAGGGTTAGGGTTAGGGTTAGGGTTAGGGTTAGGGTTAGGGTTAGGGTTAGGGTTAGGGTTAGGGTTAGGGTTAGGGTTAGGGTTAGGGTTAGGGTTAGGGTTAGGGTTAGGGTTAGGGTTAGGGTTAGGGTTAGGGTTAGGGTTAGGGTTAGGGTTAGGGTTAGGGTTAGGGTTAGGGTTAGGGTTAGGGTTAGGGTTAGGGTTAGGGTTAGGGTTAGGGTTAGGGTTAGGGTTAGGGTTAGGGTTAGGGTTAGGGTTAGGGTTAGGGTTAGGGTTAGGGTTAGGGTTAGGGTTAGGGTTAGGGTTAGGGTTAGGGTTAGGGTTAGGGTTAGGGTTAGGGTTAGGGTTAGGGTTAGGGTTAGGGTTAGGGTTAGGGTTAGGGTTAGGGTTAGGGTTAGGGTTAGGGTTAGGGTTAGGGTTAGGGTTAGGGTTAGGGTTAGGGTTAGGGTTAGGGTTAGGGTTAGGGTTAGGGTTAGGGTTAGGGTTAGGGTTAGGGTTAGGGTTAGGGTTAGGGTTAGGGTTAGGGTTAGGGTTAGGGTTAGGGTTAGGGTTAGGGTTAGGGTTAGGGTTAGGGTTAGGGTTAGGGTTAGGGTTAGGGTTAGGGTTAGGGTTAGGGTTAGGGTTAGGGTTAGGGTTAGGGTTAGGGTTAGGGTTAGGGTTAGGGTTAGGGTTAGGGTTAGGGTTAGGGTTAGGGTTAGGGTTAGGGTTAGGGTTAGGGTTAGGGTTAGGGTTAGGGTTAGGGTTAGGGTTAGGGTTAGGGTTAGGGTTAGGGTTAGGGTTAGGGTTAGGGTTAGGGTTAGGGTTAGGGTTAGGGTTAGGGTTAGGGTTAGGGTTAGGGTTAGGGTTAGGGTTAGGGTTAGGGTTAGGGTTAGGGTTAGGGTTAGGGTTAGGGTTAGGGTTAGGGTTAGGGTTAGGGTTAGGGTTAGGGTTAGGGTTAGGGTTAGGGTTAGGGTTAGGGTTAGGGTTAGGGTTAGGGTTAGGGTTAGGGTTAGGGTTAGGGTTAGGGTTAGGGTTAGGGTTAGGGTTAGGGTTAGGGTTAGGGTTAGGGTTAGGGTTAGGGTTAGGGTTAGGGTTAGGGTTAGGGTTAGGGTTAGGGTTAGGGTTAGGGTTAGGGTTAGGGTTAGGGTTAGGGTTAGGGTTAGGGTTAGGGTTAGGGTTAGGGTTAGGGTTAGGGTTAGGGTTAGGGTTAGGGTTAGGGTTAGGGTTAGGGTTAGGGTTAGGGTTAGGGTTAGGGTTAGGGTTAGGGTTAGGGTTAGGGTTAGGGTTAGGGTTAGGGTTAGGGTTAGGGTTAGGGTTAGGGTTAGGGTTAGGGTTAGGGTTAGGGTTAGGGTTAGGGTTAGGGTTAGGGTTAGGGTTAGGGTTAGGGTTAGGGTTAGGGTTAGGGTTAGGGTTAGGGTTAGGGTTAGGGTTAGGGTTAGGGTTAGGGTTAGGGTTAGGGTTAGGGTTAGGGTTAGGGTTAGGGTTAGGGTTAGGGTTAGGGTTAGGGTTAGGGTTAGGGTTAGGGTTAGGGTTAGGGTTAGGGTTAGGGTTAGGGTTAGGGTTAGGGTTAGGGTTAGGGTTAGGGTTAGGGTTAGGGTTAGGGTTAGGGTTAGGGTTAGGGTTAGGGTTAGGGTTAGGGTTAGGGTTAGGGTTAGGGTTAGGGTTAGGGTTAGGGTTAGGGTTAGGGTTAGGGTTAGGGTTAGGGTTAGGGTTAGGGTTAGGGTTAGGGTTAGGGTTAGGGTTAGGGTTAGGGTTAGGGTTAGGGTTAGGGTTAGGGTTAGGGTTAGGGTTAGGGTTAGGGTTAGGGTTAGGGTTAGGGTTAGGGTTAGGGTTAGGGTTAGGGTTAGGGTTAGGGTTAGGGTTAGGGTTAGGGTTAGGGTTAGGGTTAGGGTTAGGGTTAGGGTTAGGGTTAGGGTTAGGGTTAGGGTTAGGGTTAGGGTTAGGGTTAGGGTTAGGGTTAGGGTTAGGGTTAGGGTTAGGGTTAGGGTTAGGGTTAGGGTTAGGGTTAGGGTTAGGGTTAGGGTTAGGGTTAGGGTTAGGGTTAGGGTTAGGGTTAGGGTTAGGGTTAGGGTTAGGGTTAGGGTTAGGGTTAGGGTTAGGGTTAGGGTTAGGGTTAGGGTTAGGGTTAGGGTTAGGGTTAGGGTTAGGGTTAGGGTTAGGGTTAGGGTTAGGGTTAGGGTTAGGGTTAGGGTTAGGGTTAGGGTTAGGGTTAGGGTTAGGGTTAGGGTTAGGGTTAGGGTTAGGGTTAGGGTTAGGGTTAGGGTTAGGGTTAGGGTTAGGGTTAGGGTTAGGGTTAGGGTTAGGGTTAGGGTTAGGGTTAGGGTTAGGGTTAGGGTTAGGGTTAGGGTTAGGGTTAGGGTTAGGGTTAGGGTTAGGGTTAGGGTTAGGGTTAGGGTTAGGGTTAGGGTTAGGGTTAGGGTTAGGGTTAGGGTTAGGGTTAGGGTTAGGGTTAGGGTTAGGGTTAGGGTTAGGGTTAGGGTTAGGGTTAGGGTTAGGGTTAGGGTTAGGGTTAGGGTTAGGGTTAGGGTTAGGGTTAGGGTTAGGGTTAGGGTTAGGGTTAGGGTTAGGGTTAGGGTTAGGGTTAGGGTTAGGGTTAGGGTTAGGGTTAGGGTTAGGGTTAGGGTTAGGGTTAGGGTTAGGGTTAGGGTTAGGGTTAGGGTTAGGGTTAGGGTTAGGGTTAGGGTTAGGGTTAGGGTTAGGGTTAGGGTTAGGGTTAGGGTTAGGGTTAGGGTTAGGGTTAGGGTTAGGGTTAGGGTTAGGGTTAGGGTTAGGGTTAGGGTTAGGGTTAGGGTTAGGGTTAGGGTTAGGGTTAGGGTTAGGGTTAGGGTTAGGGTTAGGGTTAGGGTTAGGGTTAGGGTTAGGGTTAGGGTTAGGGTTAGGGTTAGGGTTAGGGTTAGGGTTAGGGTTAGGGTTAGGGTTAGGGTTAGGGTTAGGGTTAGGGTTAGGGTTAGGGTTAGGGTTAGGGTTAGGGTTAGGGTTAGGGTTAGGGTTAGGGTTAGGGTTAGGGTTAGGGTTAGGGTTAGGGTTAGGGTTAGGGTTAGGGTTAGGGTTAGGGTTAGGGTTAGGGTTAGGGTTAGGGTTAGGGTTAGGGTTAGGGTTAGGGTTAGGGTTAGGGTTAGGGTTAGGGTTAGGGTTAGGGTTAGGGTTAGGGTTAGGGTTAGGGTTAGGGTTAGGGTTAGGGTTAGGGTTAGGGTTAGGGTTAGGGTTAGGGTTAGGGTTAGGGTTAGGGTTAGGGTTAGGGTTAGGGTTAGGGTTAGGGTTAGGGTTAGGGTTAGGGTTAGGGTTAGGGTTAGGGTTAGGGTTAGGGTTAGGGTTAGGGTTAGGGTTAGGGTTAGGGTTAGGGTTAGGGTTAGGGTTAGGGTTAGGGTTAGGGTTAGGGTTAGGGTTAGGGTTAGGGTTAGGGTTAGGGTTAGGGTTAGGGTTAGGGTTAGGGTTAGGGTTAGGGTTAGGGTTAGGGTTAGGGTTAGGGTTAGGGTTAGGGTTAGGGTTAGGGTTAGGGTTAGGGTTAGGGTTAGGGTTAGGGTTAGGGTTAGGGTTAGGGTTAGGGTTAGGGTTAGGGTTAGGGTTAGGGTTAGGGTTAGGGTTAGGGTTAGGGTTAGGGTTAGGGTTAGGGTTAGGGTTAGGGTTAGGGTTAGGGTTAGGGTTAGGGTTAGGGTTAGGGTTAGGGTTAGGGTTAGGGTTAGGGTTAGGGTTAGGGTTAGGGTTAGGGTTAGGGTTAGGGTTAGGGTTAGGGTTAGGGTTAGGGTTAGGGTTAGGGTTAGGGTTAGGGTTAGGGTTAGGGTTAGGGTTAGGGTTAGGGTTAGGGTTAGGGTTAGGGTTAGGGTTAGGGTTAGGGTTAGGGTTAGGGTTAGGGTTAGGGTTAGGGTTAGGGTTAGGGTTAGGGTTAGGGTTAGGGTTAGGGTTAGGGTTAGGGTTAGGGTTAGGGTTAGGGTTAGGGTTAGGGTTAGGGTTAGGGTTAGGGTTAGGGTTAGGGTTAGGGTTAGGGTTAGGGTTAGGGTTAGGGTTAGGGTTAGGGTTAGGGTTAGGGTTAGGGTTAGGGTTAGGGTTAGGGTTAGGGTTAGGGTTAGGGTTAGGGTTAGGGTTAGGGTTAGGGTTAGGGTTAGGGTTAGGGTTAGGGTTAGGGTTAGGGTTAGGGTTAGGGTTAGGGTTAGGGTTAGGGTTAGGGTTAGGGTTAGGGTTAGGGTTAGGGTTAGGGTTAGGGTTAGGGTTAGGGTTAGGGTTAGGGTTAGGGTTAGGGTTAGGGTTAGGGTTAGGGTTAGGGTTAGGGTTAGGGTTAGGGTTAGGGTTAGGGTTAGGGTTAGGGTTAGGGTTAGGGTTAGGGTTAGGGTTAGGGTTAGGGTTAGGGTTAGGGTTAGGGTTAGGGTTAGGGTTAGGGTTAGGGTTAGGGTTAGGGTTAGGGTTAGGGTTAGGGTTAGGGTTAGGGTTAGGGTTAGGGTTAGGGTTAGGGTTAGGGTTAGGGTTAGGGTTAGGGTTAGGGTTAGGGTTAGGGTTAGGGTTAGGGTTAGGGTTAGGGTTAGGGTTAGGGTTAGGGTTAGGGTTAGGGTTAGGGTTAGGGTTAGGGTTAGGGTTAGGGTTAGGGTTAGGGTTAGGGTTAGGGTTAGGGTTAGGGTTAGGGTTAGGGTTAGGGTTAGGGTTAGGGTTAGGGTTAGGGTTAGGGTTAGGGTTAGGGTTAGGGTTAGGGTTAGGGTTAGGGTTAGGGTTAGGGTTAGGGTTAGGGTTAGGGTTAGGGTTAGGGTTAGGGTTAGGGTTAGGGTTAGGGTTAGGGTTAGGGTTAGGGTTAGGGTTAGGGTTAGGGTTAGGGTTAGGGTTAGGGTTAGGGTTAGGGTTAGGGTTAGGGTTAGGGTTAGGGTTAGGGTTAGGGTTAGGGTTAGGGTTAGGGTTAGGGTTAGGGTTAGGGTTAGGGTTAGGGTTAGGGTTAGGGTTAGGGTTAGGGTTAGGGTTAGGGTTAGGGTTAGGGTTAGGGTTAGGGTTAGGGTTAGGGTTAGGGTTAGGGTTAGGGTTAGGGTTAGGGTTAGGGTTAGGGTTAGGGTTAGGGTTAGGGTTAGGGTTAGGGTTAGGGTTAGGGTTAGGGTTAGGGTTAGGGTTAGGGTTAGGGTTAGGGTTAGGGTTAGGGTTAGGGTTAGGGTTAGGGTTAGGGTTAGGGTTAGGGTTAGGGTTAGGGTTAGGGTTAGGGTTAGGGTTAGGGTTAGGGTTAGGGTTAGGGTTAGGGTTAGGGTTAGGGTTAGGGTTAGGGTTAGGGTTAGGGTTAGGGTTAGGGTTAGGGTTAGGGTTAGGGTTAGGGTTAGGGTTAGGGTTAGGGTTAGGGTTAGGGTTAGGGTTAGGGTTAGGGTTAGGGTTAGGGTTAGGGTTAGGGTTAGGGTTAGGGTTAGGGTTAGGGTTAGGGTTAGGGTTAGGGTTAGGGTTAGGGTTAGGGTTAGGGTTAGGGTTAGGGTTAGGGTTAGGGTTAGGGTTAGGGTTAGGGTTAGGGTTAGGGTTAGGGTTAGGGTTAGGGTTAGGGTTAGGGTTAGGGTTAGGGTTAGGGTTAGGGTTAGGGTTAGGGTTAGGGTTAGGGTTAGGGTTAGGGTTAGGGTTAGGGTTAGGGTTAGGGTTAGGGTTAGGGTTAGGGTTAGGGTTAGGGTTAGGGTTAGGGTTAGGGTTAGGGTTAGGGTTAGGGTTAGGGTTAGGGTTAGGGTTAGGGTTAGGGTTAGGGTTAGGGTTAGGGTTAGGGTTAGGGTTAGGGTTAGGGTTAGGGTTAGGGTTAGGGTTAGGGTTAGGGTTAGGGTTAGGGTTAGGGTTAGGGTTAGGGTTAGGGTTAGGGTTAGGGTTAGGGTTAGGGTTAGGGTTAGGGTTAGGGTTAGGGTTAGGGTTAGGGTTAGGGTTAGGGTTAGGGTTAGGGTTAGGGTTAGGGTTAGGGTTAGGGTTAGGGTTAGGGTTAGGGTTAGGGTTAGGGTTAGGGTTAGGGTTAGGGTTAGGGTTAGGGTTAGGGTTAGGGTTAGGGTTAGGGTTAGGGTTAGGGTTAGGGTTAGGGTTAGGGTTAGGGTTAGGGTTAGGGTTAGGGTTAGGGTTAGGGTTAGGGTTAGGGTTAGGGTTAGGGTTAGGGTTAGGGTTAGGGTTAGGGTTAGGGTTAGGGTTAGGGTTAGGGTTAGGGTTAGGGTTAGGGTTAGGGTTAGGGTTAGGGTTAGGGTTAGGGTTAGGGTTAGGGTTAGGGTTAGGGTTAGGGTTAGGGTTAGGGTTAGGGTTAGGGTTAGGGTTAGGGTTAGGGTTAGGGTTAGGGTTAGGGTTAGGGTTAGGGTTAGGGTTAGGGTTAGGGTTAGGGTTAGGGTTAGGGTTAGGGTTAGGGTTA